>CM053588.1:177620500-177658527 GCA_028646515.1 Pseudochirops corinnae
TCTTTCTCCTCCTCCCTCACCACCCATGCCCACTGGAAAGACAAGCAATCAAATACAGGCTGAACAGGCTACATAAGTTTTAAGTACCAGAACTGGGACTCAAACTCTGGTTTCCTGATTCAAAGTCCAAATCTTTTTTCATTATACCATGCTACCTCCTGGAAGGAATGAGGAGCAGAAGGCCTGAGTTCTAATCCTGGCTTTGCCCCCATTCAATGTGTATTCTTGGGTGAGTTACTTTATTCCTCAGTCTGTATTTCCCTCAAATGAAGGTAACTTTCCCTACCCCACCTCCCTTAGAGGACTATTAGATGCTTGGATCAGATATTCTTGAAAGTGCTTTGAAATAAAGCCTAAGGGATGTCTGTGATATTCCTAAAGGCAAATGTTGCCTCTTCTTCCATTTCTGTGAGCCTGCAGGGTTCTCTCCACATTCCCACACCCCCAAGAGGCAGTGAACATGCCCAAGAATCACCCGTGTGATAAGGGCACCACTAGGTGAGACCAGTCATATACATGCTCTGATCCCTACCATAGCCAGTGGATGCTGGACAGTCTGCCAGCTTCAGAACTTTATCCAAGGGTAAGACCTGCCCTCATCTGCTCCCCTCAGCTCAGGCTCCCCTGGAGGACTATAGGATCCCAAAAGAAAAGATTTCTGGTTCACTATACTTTCCCCATCTTCACAACTTCTGAGATGTTGGGAAGAGCTGGGAAAGGAGCAATGCAGACTAAGAGTCCTAATGTATAGACCCTGGACCAGATTGGACTCGGTGTGTTTGATTCTGACCTGGAGGAGAAGAGAGCATCTTGGGTGGGACCTTAGGGCCACAGGTTCCCCACCACTGGTCCAGAGGGAATGGGATTTTTTTCATTTCAATATAATTTATTAATGTACTATTCTGGATGCTAGAAATACTAAGACAGAGCCCCTGACTTCAAAGAGCTCATATTCTGCTGGATGAATACAATGTATATACAAATAAATCTAACACAAGCTAGATCAGCAGTTCTCAACGTGTGGGTCGTGACCCCTTTGAGAGTTGAACGACCCTTTCACAGGGGTCACAGGGGTTGCCTAAGACCATCAGAAAACACATATTTCCGATGGTCTTAGAAACCGAGATACCATTCCTCTATCCGTCTCCAGGCGGATCCGCCCACGGGCAGATATTAAGGGTCATGGCCTTAGGAAGGTTGAGAACCACTGAGCTAGATTAAGGCAGAGATGGGCAGAGGAACAGGGTAATGGTATGGTTATTTCTTCTTTGTGGAGGAATTGGGACTGAAACAGAGAACCTTGAAGGAGGTCAAGGATTCTAAGAGGTAGAAATGAGGAAAGAGGGCATCTTTGATAGGAAGTAGAAGGTAGGGGGAGGATAACTTGGGAGTATAGTATTTTCCAGAAAGAAAAGGGCAGGTAGGTCTGGGTGACAGCATGAAAGAATTGGGCACCAGACTGGGAGATTGTTCTAAGGAGAGGGTTGGCAGTCAAAGACAAACTTTGTCAACTCTACAGTTTCACAGAGGGGTTAGCCCTGCTGGTATGTGAGAGAAGGTAACTACCTGGAAACATTAGAAAATTATAGGGGAGGGGGGAAGGGGGAGAGTTTATCTTTTAAGAAAATCATACCTTCAACGAATTCATTGAAAACTCTTGCTGGGTAATTTGCAGTCTGTTTGTGTTTTCAAAAGTATATTTTTGTAAAATATGAGAGTCAAAGGAAAATGTCCCCTAATGATTCAGATCTGCCACTTTTTCCCTCACATTCCTTGCAGGAGGAGCCATCAGACACCAATAATTCTAATCTCTTGCCTAGTGTCTAATGGCGGCAAGCCAAGAAGGGTTTTAAGGAATAAATCAGAGCTCTTAGAGCAATGACTTCCAATTTTGCCTAATCTGTGCAAATTGATGACTTAGAGCTCTGAGCACTGCAAGCCCACTGGGGCATTCGCCTGGCATGTCTTTCAAGCTCTGTAATTCTCTTTCCCTGCCCGCCTACAAAGTCTGGCCCTTCTGGGCACCAGGAATAGTCCTCTGAATTGAGAGCATCTTTACTTCACATTCATCCATGTGACAGACTTTCTTTTTTAATCTTTTCATAAATTTAAATGTTCAAACTCAGGTTAAAGTTCATATAACACAGGCTTAGATATACTTTCACATGAAATATATACATATAACACACACATACGTATATATAATCTTACATAGGGCTCCTAATGCACATATCTTGTTATTGTCCAATATTGACTATGTGGTGATTTAATTAAGTGCATTCTGTATGTGATATATAATGCCACTGTCTACATAGAGTATATGGTTAGAATATCATGCAATTTATGTGGTATGTAAATCACATATATACACATACATGTACATGAGAATAGATATATTGAACACATGTAATACAACAAAGGGAAGTGAACTGGTCATATGTTAAAAATGAGACAATAAGTGAACAGCCCAAGTGCTTTGTTGCTGCTGTATGTTGCATCTATAGTATTACAAGGATAGGATGGTGGGGTAGCCTTCTAGTGCATTGTAGAGCTACAGTGGGTAATGGTTACAATGAGAAAATTGAGAGAGGTTTCATTTTGTTTCACTGAAGGGAAGTATAGTTTCATCTTTGTATACTTTACCAGAAAATGCTTCTGAAAGGGCAGTTTATTTTTTTATTTAATTTTTTTATTACATTTTAAGTTCTGAACTGTCGCCCTCCTTCCCCACCCCCCACTAGAGAAGGTCACCATTTGCTACAGATGTATGTGTATACATATACATACATACACACACACACACACACACACACACACACACACACACTTGTACTATGCATACTTATGTTTATCAGTTCTTTCTCTGGAGGCACATAGTATCTTCCTTCTTAGGATCTTCATAGTCGACTTGAGTATTTATAGTACTCAGAATAACTTAGTCATTCACAGTTATTCTTCAGACAATATTGCTGTTACTGTATAAACATTCTCTTGTTCTGCTTATATTTTTCTAAAAATCAACCTGTTCATAATTTCTTACAGCACAATAGTATTCCATCACAATAATATATCACAACTTGTTCAGCCATTCCCCAGTTGATGGGCATCCCCTCAGTTTCCAGGTTTTTTGCCACCACAAAGAGAGCTGCTATAAATATTTTAGAACGTGTAAGTTCTTTTCCTTTTTCCCTAATCACTTTGGGGGAAAGACCTAATATTGGTGTTGCTAGGCCAAAGAGTGTACACAGTTTTATAACTCTTTGGACATAATGATAGTTTGCTTTAAATAAAGCCAGTAAGGAGAAATCTGGCTTTATTTAATAGATTCCTCACTTGTTAGAGTTTAGGAAGAAAGCATGGTAGAGCAGAAGAAAGTTCTGTTCTTGAGGTCAGAAGGCCTGGGTTCCAGTATTGACTTGACGTTGGGGAAATCCCTTTACTTCTCTGGGCTTCATTTCTTCATCCAATTTGGGGGGAGGAGCAGGGTTGAACTTTATATGATCTTTACAGCCCCACCTAACTCAAACCTTTAGTTCTCAGATTCCAGTCTTCAAGGCCATCTGGTCCAGTCTCCACATTTTGTAGACTAAGAAATTAAAATTCAGGGAGTTTAAGTGACTTGCCCATGGCCACATAGCTCAGAAAAGTTGGAGCCAGGACTCAATTGTCCCACACTGCCCAGTCCCCCTTATTTTACAGGTGAGGAAATGAAGGCCCATGAAGTAAAGCATTTTGCCCAAGTTTACAAAGATAGTAGAACAAATTATAGTAGATAAATGAAATAAAACATTGAAAGAGGAAAGGATTTTTTTCTTTACAGAAGAACTCATTACAGGAAGGATTTTGTTTAAGTAGAAAGTTGAAAGGAAGAATCCAGAATGGGAAATGAAGATGAAGTTGAAGTCAACAAACATTTATTAAGTGCCCATTCTGTACCAGGCACTGTGCCAAAGATCAAGAAAAAATAGAGAGACCACCAGAGATCTTGATAAGGCTGTAGTTAGGGGAGCATTAGCCACTGCCTTAGAAGTACACCCCAATCCATCATTGACTTGCTCTGTGACTTTGGGCAAGTCATGTGACCTTTATCTCTAAAACAAAAGGTTCCTTCCACTCCTTTCATTGCTAAACTCCAAATTATGATGCTGAGAAGGAAAATGTGAAATCAAAGATATATTCAGTATTTCTGGGCTGGCCCAGGCTTGACTATAGGCAGAATAGGTGGCTGCCTATATTATAAAATATGAAGGGTGCCCAAAAAAGCCTCCCCAACCAAAAATATGTTACTGACCTGCCTGACACAGGACCTGGAATTCTACCTTGGGGTTATATTTTAAAGGTTAAGTCTTCCCTTAAAGAATGTATTATCCCCAGATGGAATTATATATTAGCAAGAATTAATTTATTTTATCACCTTATTAGCACCCATTATCAGGAAGCTGACCGTGTAGTTCTGAGTATATGGGACACAGAAGGTTTTAAAGAAAGAGGAAATTAGAGAAGATGATGGAACATGTGAGACTGGGGAAAGGACCCTAATAATAATAGTAGCTAGCATTTATATAGAGATTTTAAATTCAGTGCTTATAAAGTGCCTTATGTTTGTTAATTCATTTAATCCTCACAACACCCTGTGAAGAGGTGCTATCATTATCCCCATTTTACAGATGAGGAAACTGAGGCACAGAGAGGTTAAGTGGCTTGCCCAGGATCACCCAACTAGGAAGTATCTAAGACAGGATTAAAACTCAGGTCTTCTGACTCCAATTGAATACCACGAGGAGGTTACCAGAGGGACTGGGAGGAAGGGAAAAGATAGTCAGGCTTCTGAATGAAGAGTTGAAAATGGTCATAATAACAGTCACAGGTTAGATGACTAGGATTTAGGAGACAGCATGTGGCTCTGACCTAACTGTGAAATTTGAAGCAGCAAAACAGTAAGTTTAGTGTAGGGCCAGAGAAGTAGGGTTTCCAGTATGCTTGGAATCTGTTATCAGGGATATTTCAAGATTCCAACTACCATGTATTGTTTAGTTTAGGCAGAAAGCCAGCATATTCTTGCATGGGGGAAAAACCCTGTTGCCCAACTTGTGGGAAGATAAGTCTCAACATGCTTACTAGCCAGCGATAGCAGTTAGCAGAGAAAGCCTTGGATCCTGTTGAAGGGATGGGTTTATTCCCAATATCAGATTGGAGCTCAGAGCTCCTACCCCTTGAGGCAGCCATTATTCAGTTTTGCTGGAAAGCAAGTGCCCTGAGGTAGTTGCTTTGAAGCAATGACGGTTTTATGAACCCTTTCCATTTTTCACACAGCTCTCTGCTTCCTGTGAATAGCAGATGGACATAAGATGTTGCTGGGGTGAAGAGAAGCTTGGCTCCAGAGAGATTGTCAGTCCCCTCCCCTCTGGTGAATTGGCTCCCAAATAACTTGAAGCACCTGCTAACTGAGATGTAGTACGTTGTTGTTGTTAACTTTTTTTAAAAAAATTAGTGTTATTTTATCCACTGAGTATAAATCTCAATGGGAGACAGGACCCTTCCTTTCCCAGGAAACCTTCAGCCTCTTTGTGCCCGATATTTCTCTTAGAACAAACAAAACTGCCCCCAAAAGAGCTGCCCAGTACAGGAGGACTCATTTTAGGTTGGAATTTGACTCCTCCTTTTCCAAAACAGGGATACTGGATCACAAAGCAGCATTGTTTTTAATATATTGGCAAATCTTCTTAATGTCTGACTTAATAAAAGACAGCTAGATTCTAATATCTGCTTCTACAATTTGATCTATTATAATATGTTGTTTTGGTTGAAATATATGGAGAAGGGGGCAGATAGGTGGCGCAGTGAATAGAGCACCAGCCCTGGAGTCAGGAGGACCTGAGTTCAAATTTGGCCTCAGACAGTTAACATGTACTAGCTACATGACCTTGGGCAAGTCACTTAACCCCCAATTGCCCTGCTTTCCCCCTCCAAAAAAGCAAAAAAAGAAAAGAAATATACAGAGAAAATAAAGCCTCACATTTATAACACCTTAGGATTATTATGAATACAGTTTTAACCTCACAGAACTCCCTGAAAGAGTCTCTAGGACCCATGGAGCTCAGCAGACCACACTTTGAAAACTACTCATCTCAACCGTACTGGACTCCAAATGCATTAGTTCAAAAAAGGAGAAAATTCAGTGTGGATAGAAATAATAAAGAAAGGCTTCATGGACAAGGCAACACTTGAGCTGAGCCTTGATGTATATATAAAGGATAGGGAGGGGAAAAGAGAGAAGAAACAAGGCAAGTGAGTTGGCTGACGTGGGCTGTTTTGCTAATAATAACACCTACCTCCCAGGGTTATTGTGAGGATCCAATGAGATACTTTTGTGAAGCACAGTGTCGGGCACATAGTAGGTGCTTGATAAATCCTTGTTCCCTTCCCCCACCCTCCCTTTATGTAGAAAGTAGAAAGGACTAAGAAATGTGAATTCCATGACAGCAGGGACTGTCTTCCTGTTCTCTTTGTATCCCCCGCATTGGCATAGTGCTTTACATGTAGTAAGCACTTAATAAATGCTTTATTCAATCATTCCTTTATTCCAGTCAAGCATTTATTAAGCACCTCCTATATGCTATGCATACAAATAAGTAATCTCTAGAGTGCTTTCTGTCTCTAACATGATGCTTTAATTCTCATTAATGTATTAAGGACTTTAGGAAGCTCGATAGACAGGAATTTGCTTATTTAAAAAAGTAACCCAGGAATATTTAGCCAAAGAATGAGACTTTCCCTTTGGAATTTCAAGTACAAGGGAACTTAAGTGGGGAAGATATTTTTGAGTAAGGCGGCCTTTAACTACCTAGGAAGCCACCCTACCAGTCAGTCTCTTAAATCAAATCTCTCATCAGCTCTGACATCCAAGTTTTTTTTATATGTGTGTGTTAAAGTAGAAATATGTCACAGATCCCTGCTCCAAGAATAGGTCATCTCATATTATAGATCTTTGTAAGTATTTGGGATGTGTCTGGGATACATACTGATTTATTAAAGGAACACATGTCCCCAGTCTTTGAGAGAAAGGCTTCATTTAGGAGAAATCGCCTTCGGGTCAGTCTTATACACTTTGGTTTGGAAACAGCCGTGCAAAAGGAAATAACCACAATAATAAAAAAAAAAACTGACATTTATATAACATTTTAAAGTTCGCAAAACACCTAACATACATCTCGTTTTCCATCTGCAAGATAGATACGCCATTTTACAAATGAAGAAACCAAGGTTTAGGGGTTTAAGTGACTTGCTTGTGACCAAAAACATCAAGTAATTATCAGAAGTGAGATTCTCAAACCCAAGTCTTCCTGGCTCCAAAGGAAAGTCTTATAAAAGGGAGGGTCCTGAGTCTGCCCTTGATTTTAAATGCCCCAAACCGTGGAAATCGAGATGTGAATTGTTAGAAAAGGTGGATAGCTGATCCAGGGTTAGCAAAAACTGGAGATCAAGATAAAAATGTAGAATGGTTTCTCTTAAGAACAGCATGAACATTGCTAGCATTGGTCTGACTTTGGAATTTGGAAGTACCTATCATTTTAAACATTAGAAATTAGTCCACAAATATTTATCAGACACCCACTCTGTGCCCAGTCCCACATATGACTTTGTAGTAGATACAGAAAAATAATGCTGTTTTCAGGGATTCTGCCATCAAATTGCTGTTTTGGCGGTTTTTGTTTTGTTTCCAATTGCTTCTTCTCGCCTCCCCAGCTAACCTGTAAGGTCTTCGAAGAGAGAGAAAATTGGGTCTACATTGTCCATAGAACTAAGGGCCAGACTGAAGAGGTGTATAGAAAAAGACTGGAAAGAACAACGTTAGAATGTCTTGGTTTCTAGTTCATTGTTTGATTCTTTGTAAACCTTTTGTAGGAGATGTTGAAGAGGCCCTGCCCTAAATGTGATAGATTCCATTCAGTAAGTGCCAGCTATACTCAAAGCACTGAGCTAAGTACCGCCTGATACAAAAATGAAAAATGACAGTCTGCCCTTCAGTGGTTTTACACTATAATGGTGAGGTACAGTATATAGACACAAATAAATGTGATACAAAGTAGGATGGGATAGACAGAGAGAAAAGATCCAGACAGAGCACTCAAAAGAAGTCTGAAGAGTAAGAGATCACTTTCAACCAAGGGCACCCAACCTGATCTTGTAACAAAGGGAAGAATTTCAGTAGGAGGGGTTGTTTCATTTGTACATATGTTGTCTCCACAAATGCATTGTAGGCTGCTATTCTGCTCCAGTATCTAACCCTATTCCTCCCAATACCTTGCATGCAAATATACATCAGCAAATTCTGGTTGATTACATATGGGTTATCCTACTGGGAGAACTTGAAAGTCGATGAAATCCTTCCCCTCTGAGAGGCCGGAGTAAATGGGTGCTTCTGTTTTCCTCAGGTGGTTACGAATTGGTTGCTGTGGCTTAGTTTCCTAGAATAGCTGAGGCCATTGTTACAAGGACTGTGCTCTATGTCATTAGCTTTCTCAGAGTCTGGAAGCTTTCTAGAGCCCCACTGATCTCTAGTGGTCCCCAGTTAGGGTTAGGGTTAGGGTTATGTTCCTGACATGACAGGCAAGTCTCTCCAGGGTTGTTAAGATGTCCAGCTGGGGTCCCTCTGGATTTTGCAACAGCACTCCAAATCTCAGTCAGTGGAATCAATGGACTGTGCTTATTGAAGTTAACAATTCTAGCAGAAATGAAGTATTGTGGGACTTTGGGGGAATTTATCCAGCAGGCTGTCTGTAGCATCTCTCAGATTTTCTAAAAAAAAAAAAAAAAAAAACCTATTGATTTCCAAGTATATGTTGTAAAATAATATACTGTTTAAGAATGTCTCAATTGGTACCATTGATAGAATTTGGAATGTAGCTGGCTTTGGCTTCAATAGCTGGCTTTGGCTTCAATCAGTCAGTAAACACTAAGTATGTACTACGTACCTCTCTCTCTGATGATAACTGTGAGGGAGAGATCTCAAAGAGTATGACATTGCCATTAATCTCAAGAATCTCAGAATCTAATTGGGAGGACAAGTTATGTACACATGAAAAGGTTACTAAAAATATAAAGATGTAATGTAAGGTGGTTTGCTAATCTTAAAACATAATATAAATGTTGTCATTGTTATAAGCTAGTATATATAAATATCTTTATTTTCACCAACTCTTAACTGAAATTTAGTATGTCTTATTCCGAGAATGGGAGGGAGAAGTGCCAAAGGTGTCCAAGATACAAAACAGATTAAGAACCACTACCCCAGACTCTTCACTTTTCAAAGAAGGAAATGGAGACCTAAACAGATCAGTGACTTGCTTAAGGTCACACAGGTAATAAGCAATAAAGCCAAGCTTTCAACTTAGGTGTTGTGACTCCAAATTAAGTAGGAATTATGTGGTACCACACTGCTACTCAGAGAAGACTTTTTAGAATAGAGATACAACTTAAAGTAGGCCTTTAAGTAGGGGAGTAGGATAAAAGAAGACATTTCAGGCAAGGGAAAATATGAGCTAAGGAGTAGAGGCAGGAAAATACAATATATATTGTTGTTTTTTTAAATGAGGAAATATGTCTGATGACAAAAAAAAGTTTCCAGCAAAAGTTTCCAGTAGGGAACTTGTGGGAAATTATGTTGGAAAGGTAGATTCCTATGTCACTTTTTAGTCAAGTAGAAATATGGTCACACTTCCAGCCCAGTCTTGTTTCGAACTAGAGATCTAAGGAGGGTTCCTGAGATATAGTCCAACAAGAAATTAGACTCATAATCATGATAGGAAGGGAAACATAAGCAAGAAGCACCAGGTAGTCAGGAGAGCCAGCACATTTCCAAGTCTAAGCCTGAGTATTTGACTGAGATTCAGTCTGGAAGGACAGGGAAAAGAGGTTCGACATAACTAATTATCTGACTAAGACCATCAGTTTCCTTTTTTCTTTTTCTTTTTTTTTTTTCTTTTTGCAGGGTATTTATTTATTTGGCAGGTCAGTTGGAGTTGTGACTTGCCCAAGGTCATACAGCTAGTAAGTGTTAAGGGTCTGAGGCTGGATTTGCACTTTGGTCCGATACCATATTCATTGTGCAATGGAAGAGGAAGGTATGTTCTCACTATTGGTGCTCTGAAGTCAAGATGGATAACTATATTAATCAAAGTTCTGATGTTTGTCAGTGTTGTTTTCCCTTTACATAATTGTGATCTTTGTCTAAATTGACCTTGGTTCATTTACTTCATTCTGTGTCAGCTCATAGGAATCTTCTCAAGTTTTTCTGACTTCTTCAAATCAATTCTTTCTCACTGTGCAATAATCTTCTATTACCTTACAAATACATCCTGTTTGTTCAAGCATTCCCAATTAACAGGCATCCACTTTGTTTCCAGTTATTTGCTAGCACAGAATGTACTAATATGAATATTTTTGCATATATTGAAACTCTTTGTGACATTTGTTGTTTTTCAGATGTTTCAGTCATGTCTGACCCTTTGTGAACCCATTTGGGGTTTTCTTGGCAAAGATGCTAGAGTGGTTTGCCATTCCCTTCTCCAGCTCTTTTTACAGATGAGGAAACTGAGGCAAATAGGATGAAATGACTTGCCCAGGGTCACATAGCTAGTAAGTCTCTGAGGCCACATTGGAATTCAGGAAGAAGAGTCTTCCTGACTCCAGGCCCAGCACTCTATGCACTGTGCCACCCAGCTGCCCACTATCTGACATCCTTCGGGTGTATGCCAAGTAGTGATATCTCCAGGTTAGTATGTATATATAAAGTTTGTTGATTTTTTCTAGGATAATTTCAAATTATTTTCCAGAACAGTTAGCCAATTCACAGCTCCTCCAGCACTTAACTATTTTCATCTTTTGTTTTCTTTGCCAAATTAAGAGCAGACCCAGGTCCTCTAATGCCAAATCCAGTGCTCTTTCCACTATATCATATTATTTCTACCTCCTCTCTGACAATTCTAACCCTCAGTAATTTGTCTTTTTTCTACCCAAACATTTAGACACTATCTACCACATATGTTTTGGCATTTATCATATTTACCCTTGTACTAGTTCATAGAATCACAGGATCTCAGAGGTGGAAAAAAACCAAAGAAGCTATGTAGTCCAGTTTATGCCTGAACAAGAAAGCTCTAATTCCAGAGCATCCTCAACGAGTCATGCAGACCTTGCTACAAGGCCTCTTCTGAAGAGAGACAACTCTTCCCTTCCTGGGGTAGCCCCTGCCCCCATGTGCATAGCTCTAATTATTAAAAAGGTTTTCCTTGTATTAAGACTAAATCTACACCACCAACGTTCTCCTGTTCCTCCTAGTTCTTCCCACTGGGACCAGGCATAACAAATTTAATCCTTCTATGTCACAGTCCTTCAAGTATAAGAAAGTTATCACATCTCCCCAGTTTACTCTCCCCTGCACACCCCCACCAAGTTTTCTCTTCTCCAGGTTACAAATTCCTCCAGCTCCTTCAGTCAGTCGTTACATTTCATGGCCTATGAGAATTACCATTTATGGAATGCTTTTTGGTTATGCATTGGTGTTGGTTTTTGCAATGCTTTGTCTTCTAGGTTAGACCTACTCTCACATGGCCAGTTAGAGGCAAAGCCAAGGTTCACCTGACTGGTATCCCCAACACTACCTATCTCACGGAATTATAGAAAAAGTGCTCTGAAAACCTTAGAAGCACTATAGACACGTAAACTATTATTTTTTTCCCACACTGACTCTCAATTTTATATTCCAGTCCCATTGTTAGTAACTATCAGGAATAAATAAGAGAGGCCAGCATCTCTCTCATGAAGACCCAGACCAGACTGCCAGGTAGAATAGGGTAGAGGTTACAGGTAGAGTTCACAGACATATGTTTATTTTGAGTGTTGAGGGCAAGGACACAATTTTCTAGATTGTGAGCTCCATGAAGGGCCAGGTAGTATGAGACAAGAGTCACATGACCTAGCTACAACTCCAGTTCAGCCATTCACTACCTTTATGACCTTGAGCAAGGCACCTAAACTCTTTAAGTCTCAGTTTCCTCATCTATAAAAATGAAGGAGTTTATACTAAAGGATTCCCAAAATCTTTTCCAACTCTCAGTCTGTCATCCTATGACTGAGTCATATTTCATTTTTGTCTCTCCCCTAAGACCTAGCACAAAGCTCTTACACATAGTTGGTACTTGGTAAATATCTATGGAAGTTATTGACATTGAAGGCAGAATCAGACACCAAGATGACAGGCCCAACTGGAGGATGCAGGCAAAATTCAGAGTCTCATCAGGTGCACAAGGGAGTAAGCATTCAAAGGATCTAGCCAGGAGGGAGACCACAGCAGAGATTGTATAAGGCTGGAGTTGGTGTTTAGAGACCCAAGCCAAGCATTAGGGTACAGGCCTGAGTATATAGGCATAGGTGGTTGGGGCTCAACCTATGCATGAAGAAGAGCATTTTAAGATCGGTAACAGGCAGATTCATGCAGGAAGGCAACCAGGATATAAAGTCTGCCCTCTGCTCTGGGTTTAAGCAGCTTTCCTGGTGGAATCAAATAAGGGCTAGCAGAATGAGGGAGGTCATTCTAGAGTTACCTTCCAGTTCTCAGGTTCTGTGGATCTGCTCCTGTGCTGCTCCCCAAAGTGAAGAAGGGCTCTGAGGAAACCTATCTTCCAACACTGGCCTCAAAGGAAAACAAGATTTAATACACCTGACTTAAAGAACGGGACATGAGAGAATAAAGTCCTAAATGTAATCAATCAGCACGGGACATGATAGAATAAAGTGCTAAATGTAATCAATCAGCAAGCATTCACTGAGCACCTATATGTAATGAGTTTATGTCATTAATTCAAGGGCCAGAGTGCATAATAATAGATAATAAGTACTGTTGGGAGATTAGAAAGACAGAATATCACTAGGCTGAAGCTATGAGTAAAGACTTCATGGAGGAGGTATGACTGTGAATGGTGGGTAAGATCTGCATAGGTAGAAACAGGGAGGGGATATGTGATTTTGTGAATATAGATAAAATTATGCACAAGAGGAAAGGGGGTTAGTGCACATGTGTGATGTGTGAAGAATCCCAGATGTTGTTGATTTAGATGGGAAAGGGAGAAAAGGCAGGAGAGGCACATGATTATAGATTCTTTTTCCCATGAATGTAATTGAATTTTGTGGGTGTTTTTTTCCTTGAGGGTGCGGGGTGTCAAAATTGGCCTGTTTTTCTCAAAACTAACAAAATGATTTTAGCGTTCTTCAAATGAGGACACATTCCTAGAAACTTGCATTTGCCTGAAAGTTTCCAGTTGGGCTATTTTGCAAAAATGCTCCAGGGGAAGGAAACAAAAAAAACCCATATTTAGCCTGAGCCTTTAGACATTTGGGGTCTCAAAGGGACTGACTTCCTATGCAGTTGGGAAAAACTGTGGAGACAGTTTAAGTCTGTGTGTATGTATGTTGGCTGCAGTAGTGCTGGTTAGAGTTCGAACCTCTACACATTTCCAAAATTCTTGAATCTCAATATTCTTAGAAAACTGGCACCTGATGGACTCTGGGTTGAACTCTTTTCCTTTTCTTTAGTCACAGCTAAAGCCTTTCTCTGAAGCTTGAAAGTCAGGGATTATGCCAGCATAGTGTGGTGCAAAGAATTCTGGCTGGAAGGACAGGAGATCTGGGCATTCTTCCTAGCCTTACCAATAGCTTAACATTTAGAAAAAAAAAAAACTTCTCTAGGCCTCAGTTTCCTCATCTGTAAAATGAGAATGTTGAATTAAAATGGCCTCTAAGATTCCTGAAAGTTTTGACACTCTGTTATTCCATTTTCCTTTCTGCACAAAACAAGTAGGAACACCCCTTGGGTCCTAAAGTCCAGAAGCCATAAGCGGGACCCCCACAAGGGGCCCTCCAGTCGTTCTTCAGACCTTGGATAGTCTTTAGTCCTTGTTTAGAAAGAAACAAAAAATTCTGTTCTTCGTCATTCCAAGAGCCTCTTTTAATGAAGGGCAGCCACCCATGATAGTTTTCTATTGTGCTATCCATTCTGTGGTAGTTTTCTTAATATTTCTTATTTGATGGGAGGAAGTTAAGTCAATCTGATTAACTTTTTTCTACTTAGCAGGTTCGTGCACAGTGAACTACAAATTCTATTACTACTAATTCTCTCCTTTTGTCTTCTCTTTCCTTTTCCCCTACCTCATGGCTGTTCCTGTGGCCTTGATGTTGTTGTGCCTTCTCCTGATTCTTCATCCCACTCTGAATTACAGGTAAGGCAGAGTTGCTTTAATTTTTCAATTTAGTGGGAATAGCTTCCTAGCTGTTGAAGTGCTTAAAATGGAAGTCCAAAGAGGGTAAGAATAAATGGTGCAGAAAGTGTTCTGCTCTGTTTTCTTTCCTTGAAGTCCTGACTGACAGGATGAAACAGAGGTAGGAAATCTGGCAGCATTTTTTCATTTCCTTTAAAGGCTTTTTATTGATAGGTACACTAGAAATCCAGACCTCTCATAGCCATCCATGCTAATGGTAAGGATTGCTGAGATGGATAATCAAAAAATACTTGGCTCTGAAGTGTGTTTTTGTACTTCTCTGGGAACATGGCCACTGGGTGTATTCCAGGGCTTCAGAATTCTCCAACCCAAACAACGTGACAGTCCTGTGAAAAGGAGTTTAGAAAGTAGCCGGTCAGCTCCCCCAGCTGTCCCCGTGGCAACTGCTCCCCAAGCTGCTCCAACCTCCATGCTAGGGATGGCAGCATCAGCTGTCAGACCCAGAACTCTAGGTTTGGATCTGAGAAAAGCTGTTCTCCCTTTCTCTACCCACTGCCTCACACAGAAACTGGGGAGGAGGAAAAGGAGAAAGAAACCTCTCAAGTGTTGTAGGGTCACCCTGTCGTGAGGACACCCTGGGTGCCAACAGCAAAGACCGGATGTCTGAGATTCCCTGGCAGGGTTTTTCATCCATGGATCATCCAGAGAGGGATGAGGACCCAAGAAGAGGCAAGCCTGTTCCATCTTTCCTCCCAGAGAGGGGAGAGATAGGGAAGGAAGATTATCTCGTTGCTCTGGGCATATGATCCAGGTGGTAAAGGGAGTTATCTCAGATCAGTCAGCCAACTTTTATGAAGTGCTCTCGTGTGCCTGGCTCTGTGCTAAGCTCTGGGATACAAAGGGCACAAAACAATCCCTGCTGTCAAGACACTCACAGGCTAATAGTTAAGAAACCATGGGTATAATTGTGCTGTTGTTGGCTTGTTCTCTCTGTTTCCCAATTCCCGATATAGGAACCCATTTTTCCTTTCTCTTCCCTCTCCCTTTCTCAGACTATCCTTTCTCCTCTTCCTCTGTTACATTCGTTCTCATTATTTTCTCTCTCATTCTCCCACACTCCTTTCCTTTTACTTTTCTTTGTCGCTTCAATTTTTCTCCATCCCCTTCTCCCTTTTCCTTTCTGTCTTGTTCACATTTCTTCCTACTTCTTCCTGTCCTCCCTCTTCCTCTCCTTTCCTGTTCTTTCACAGATGAAGGATTTCTCCCAAATTGCTGTCATGAACCTAGGTTAACCCAGAGCACACGCAGCTGGACTAGAAGACCCAAATTAGTCTAAGTCTGGTTTCTCTTCCAGATGGATGGAGTAAAGAAAGAGGCCATAGGGAGCCATTGGTTGGATTTTTACATAAGCCTTGCCAGTCCTCCCACATTCACCCATCCCTGTCCTTCCAGGGGCCCAGCATTGAGCCTTCTTGGGGATTAGACACTTCGAAGCTCTGGCTTCAATCCCAGCAGCAGCAGGATCTGAAGAGAGAGAGAGAGAGAGAGGGTGGAAGGAATAGAGAGGGACAGTATTGAGCTCTCTACCTTCAGTGACCACAGCTCGCTCAGAACAACAGCAAGAGGCCCCCTGAAGACTTGATGAATATAATTAGCTGCAGCTCAGAACGTGTGTCCTCATTAGGTAAAACATGCTAGGGGTTCTGTGCCAGTCCCACAGCTGGATTGACAGAAATAGTTGGCTGCATCTCAGGGGGTAGGAGAGGAGGGAGTTGAAAGCATAGAGGGAGGGGTAGAAGGAGAGAGCCAGGAAACCACACCACTTTAAATAGCATCACTACCAGTTTAATAGCTTACATTGATACAGCCTGGTGCAGTTACAAAGTACTTGAGCACATTTTATCTCCTTTCATCCTTACGGTAATCTTGTGAATCAGCCAAGGTAAATGATATCCCCATTTTACAGATTTGTAAATCACTCAAAATCATTACTTGAACTAGAGCTTAATCCTAGACCTTAGACTCTGAAATCCAGTGATCTTGTCTCTTTTTCTGATAGACAGTGATGCCTGTGATGACAGTGAGTTTGACTTAATTCACCCTGGGTTTCCCCTCTCTTTGATTTTGTTCACATTGTTGCCAGTGCCTAGAAAGGCCTTGTTCCTTTTCTTTATCTTGGGATTCCTATTCATCCTTTCAAGCCTCCTTTATAAAGTTTTCCTTTATTTCACTCCCTGTCCCCACCTCCTACCCATGTTAAATCCTTGGGACTTAACTTGCAGATGTAGGGAGGCAGTACGGTTCCATGGGAAGAGCACTTATTTTGGACTGAGAAGAAGTAGGCTCATCTCCTGGCTCTGCCCCTTCCTTCCCTTCCTAATATTGGGAAATTTACTTAATCTGATGAGGCCTCAGGTTCCTCATATATAAAATTAAAGAGTTGGATGAGATGATTTGAAATGTCCCTCCTAGCTCTAAATCTGTAATAATTTTTATTGTAATTATTTGTGTTTGTATTCTATCTCTCTACCAAGCTATAAGCTCCCTGAGGGCAGGAATCAAGTCTTTAAATCTTGTGCTCTGCCCCGCCCCCCCCCAACATAGCCAAGTGAATTGAATCCATTGACCTTGCATCTTTGTTCTTGACATTGTTTCATCAGTGTTCATCTTGTCTCTAATCTAACCATGCTGCCTGCTATGCCCTGTGTAAAGAGATGGAAGAGCACTAGCTGATCCCTAATAGCCTTTCCAGCTTCTAACGTTCTGAGTCAGTAATAATAAGTTCTCTTATTCTTTCCCTTGAGATCCAATGATGAGAAGTGATGTAAAGGAACCATCTCCCCAAAGCCCAGGGTAGAGCCATTGGGGTTCTGGGGTAACTAGGGATGTGGGGCAAGTTTCACAGTAAACAAATCAGGTACCCTGGCACTGTGGGAGTTTTACAGCATTTTACCCCGTTTGCACAGTATGTAACAACCAGGCTGCAGCATCAAGGCTTGCCCTCCCCTGGTTTCCCCAGCTGGCTAGTGCAGCCGCTGCATCCAAAACTGCTTCACCACTACCTTCAGACTCTTGTTGGAATCCTCATAACCTGCCTGGGCCTCAGTTTTCTCATCTGTAAAACTGAGAGAGTTTGGCTAGATGATCTCCATGGTCCTGTTCTAAATGTTATTTCCCTGACCCCAGGGGTCAGGTGATCATAATTCCTCTCTGTGTCATTAGGACCTAGATTGGTCTCACTTTTGTCTCTTTCCTCCTCCAGTTCCCTTTGTCACTGTCTTGTCTGTCTTATAGCTCACTGAGGGCAGCACTCTCTTCAGCTCAGTTCAGTTAAACAAGCATTTATTAATCATGGCACCTCACCTTCATGCTGTAGACTTTTCCCTCAGTTAATCAATCAATCGGCAAACCAGTAATTAACTGCCTGCTTCATAAAGATCCCAATTCTGGGCCCTGGAAAAAATCCAAAGGTAATACCTAATCCTCTCCTTCAAGGATCCTGTTGGTTTAGTAGATGTTAAGATAACAGATGGCTATAATGTACAGAAGTATATGAGAAGTACTTGCGAGTTAGAAAAATGGGTACAAAAGTCAAAGGGGGAAAGGATTAACTAGAGGGATCAGATAAGGCTTTATGGAGGAGGTAGCATTTCACTTGGACTTTATATGATGAAAGGGAGGTCAGTGTGATGAATGGAAAAGCAAAGGGGGAAGGAGTGAAGAGTTGTCCTCTTTGCCTCTCCCCTTCTTCTATCAAAACCCCCGACCTTTGTCCATGTCTTTGTTGTATGATAGAAGCTAATCTCTTCAGCTCATTTTTATTAACAGCTAAGATGTTAACCTTTGATATTTGGGGTTTTTATAATGGGCTTTTTTTTCAATTAACAAGCATTTATTTTTTCTCCTTACCTCAGCCAATTAAAAATAAGAAAAAAGAAAAAATATATATACATAAGTATTATGCACACACATATATATACATGCATATATATATATATTCATAGTTAAGAAAAACAAATTCCTTGGATTTAACAAGAACTTTCAATGTTCTTTTTAAGCCTCAAGGAGCTAAGTATTATAGAATTTTATAAATGGACAGATTATCATTAATCTAATTAATACTTAACTAGACAATCCTAACCTTTAATGTCTACTTCAATCTAGAAAAATATCCATCTTTTTCAGAATTCCAGAGTGTATTGTCATTGTTCTCATTACAAATGAACATTTATTTATTGAACACCTCTTTTGTATACAGCGCTGGGCTTGGGATACACAAGCATGATCCCTGTTAGAAAAGAAAGATAACAGTACAAGATGGCATATGACGACTTCCTGAGCCATAACTAACAGCAGCTTTGCTCAGGGGCAAATTTAGTTGATGGGGGTGGCACACCCAAGCACAGCAAAGCCCCACAAAAGATGTCATCACAATTCAGCTCTTGCCTCCCTCCAAGAAGGCTGGTAATACCTCAAGAGAGAAGTGTCATGGTGGTGACCAAAGCCTGAGGATGGGAACCAAGGGTAATTCCACCACATGCTGCCATGAGGACTGTGAGATGATTTGGGAACAGCCATGGGTAGCAAGCATACCATCTTCCCACAAGATGTTGATACCCTAGGCCAAAGCCCCATTCATGCCATACTAGTTTTAACTCTCATGAATACCAGAGTAGTGTGTTCAAACCAGAAGGACTTAAAGATGTTCAGTAAAAGGCAGGAATGTGGTACCATGGGAGTGGTCAGAGCAAGTTTCACAAGAGAAATTGAGGTTTGAACTGGACCTTGATAATAGGTCATAGACAAACCAAGAGAAGGGTGGAAAAATGGGGAACATTGTGAGGAAAGGCAGAGAGGTGAAAGCAAGTGTGGTTTGCTCTGGGAATGAATAGGTGGGTTTGTTGGCTGGGTGAAGGGTACAGTTGAAAATCTGGCTAAAATGAAGATTTTTCCATTCTGATTCAGTTTCGGTCTCCCTGTTACAAGGACATTGTGGTTTAAAATTCAGTCACATTCATCATTACTAGGGAGGAAATCCTTTATTCTTCATCAGTCAATAATAGTGAAAAACTTTTGGGGAGGATTGTTTGGAGATAGGGGTGGGAATTAGTTATAGAGGGTGATGCTTCTGAAGCAACTTTTAATTTTTTTTTTAAATCAGAGGCTTTGTTCACCTCAGATTCCCTTGATTGGCACTCCTCAAAGTGCCTTAACTAAAGAGCAAGGGAGATTTTTCCAGTCAACCAGAATGTGAACTTAATCTCTGTAGAAATATAAACCAGTGGCAAAAGCATAAAATTCAGGCTAAGATGGGGACGACTTCCCTGGTGGAAGGAAAGAGCCCAAGTTTCTCCTCCTCCCACAGAGCCTACATCCGTTCACATTCTGTCCCTGAACATAAACTTTAAATGAACTTGGAGAAACTTATTCTGAGCTTGTTAGCCTTCCCTTTTCTTCCTTTACTTTATCTTTCCTCCATGTACACTTTACCTTCTTTCTTCTTCTCTCTCCTCTAAGCTTCTTCCCTTCCCCTCTTCTTCTCCCACCCAACTCTACCCTTTCACCTTTAAAAAAAAAAAAAGCAGGTATAGATGGAAGATTCTAGACTCACACAGGCTAGTTACATTCAGGTTTGTCCAGTTGAGACCCAAGTTGAGCCTTATAAGAAGCCTATTTGGACTAGAGATTAATAAAGAAATTAGACGGGCAGCTAGGTGGTGCAGTAAATAGGGCACTGGCACTGGAATCAGGAGAACTTGAGTTCAAATGCGGCCTCACACTTAACACTTACTAGTCGTGTGACCAAGTCTCTTAACCCCAATTGCCCTGCCCTTCCCCCCCTTCAAAAAGAAAAAAAAATAAATTAGACAAATTAATTTCTTTATTAATGTGTGTATATATATATATACGTAAGTATATATACATATATATATAGTCATAAGTGAATTAATAAGCTGATTGCTTTTTGTAGTCAGTCGTAATAATAGCTAGCATTTGCATAATTGTTTTAAGGTTTGCAAAGGGATATACAAATATTATTTTGTCATCAAGAAAAAAGCTGGAAATGCTTCAAAATGTACCGTAACCACCCATCTACCCTAACATATAATAACAATAACCACAACAACAGTCAGGTCCGAGTAGGTTTGGAAAGAGCTTTCCGTGTTACCTCATTTTGCCCTCGCAACAACCCTGTGAGGCAGATGCTGAGGAAACGGAGACTGAAGAGAGGTGAGGTGACTTGCCCAGGGTCACACAGCTCTTTCCCTAGATAAAGCTGGACAAGAATCCAAGGCTTGCCATGCCCGGTTTGGCATTTGTTGCTCCACTCTCTTAGTAGTTAGAAGTCAAAAAGCTAGTAAGCATCTGAGGCGAGATTCAGATTCAGGTCCTATGGATTCCACATCTAGGACTCTGTCCACTGCACCACCCAGCCGCCTCTTATGTGATGATTATTTCCACGTGCATCTGTGAATGATTCTGTTGTGCACTAACAGTAGAGGGAAAGAGAAAACACTAAACGGGGAATGGTGAGACTTGGCTTTTTGTCCAGCCTCATCTGGGTAAAGAGCTGTGTGACCCTGAGCAAGTGTCTTCTGTCCGGGACCTTGGTTTTGTCATCTACCCAAAGGGGATAATGATGCCTGCCCTACTTTGCTCCAGGCCTTTTGTGAGGATCTGATGAGTGAGTCCTTTTGAAGGTTTTTTGAAAAGTTGAAAGTGTTCTACAAATGGAGAAAACATGATGTCATCTCACCTGTGCCGTATCACTTCACGCAGGCTGTTTGTCGTCGTTACCAGGTCACCTCATGGGTGTCCATGCCTTCCCCAATAAAGAGTGAGAATTTCGACCTCAGAGTGTGTCTTCTGATAGGATCATAGCATTGAAAACTGGAGCAGACCTTAGATATCAATTGGGCCTACCTGTTCATTTTACAGATGAAACACTGAGGCTTAGAGGGTGTGCCTAGGGTACATAAGTAATGTACATACAGCTCTTTCAGGTTTTCAAATCATCTTACATGTCATCTGATTTGATCCTCTCTCTGTTTGTTGGGGGCTCTTATTGTCCCCATTTTACAGATGAAGAACAAAGGCTAAGAGATTAAGGGTCACACAGCTAGTGCATTTCTGAGGCAGGATTCAAAATCGATCCTCCTTGATTCCAAGCCCAGCACTCTGCCCACTGTGCTGTCTCACGCTGCAGAGCTAGGATGCTAGCTAGTTCTATGACTGTTAAATTGTCTCTTCAGTCTTTTGACTCTGCTCTTTCTCTGGTCTTTCTTGGGGTGGGGAAGAGTGAGCAGCAATGCTAGCAGGAATAACAGGGCTCATTTAGAGGTTTGGGTACAGGTGCCCAATACTATTTGACAATGAAGGCAAACATTCTCATTTCAGAACAGCCCAAACCAAGGAGGCATTTGATTGAAACTCAGTTTTCAAAAGGTACTTTCATGCATTCAAGAAACATTTATTAAGTACCTCCTGTGCACAAAATACTGTGGTGGATTTCTAGGACCTAAATTTTGAACTAGAACATGGTGGCACAGGATATCTCATGAAGCTTTAACAGTCCAGTGGAGGAAATATGACACACGGAGGGAATTATGACACACAATTTCATATAAGTGTGTCAGAAGGATGAAAAGTAAAGTGCTCTGTGAGGTCTGAGGGGGAAGGTCTTTACTGACTGGCAGGGAGGAAAGAAGATTTCAGAGAAGATCTGGCATTTGAGCTGAACTTTAGGGCATGGATAGGAATTCAACAGATGAAAAGGGAGAAGAAGGCAAACGTTCCAGGCATAGTGAACAGTGTGAGCAAAAACATGAAAGCAAAATGGCCTATTTGAGGCACGCAGAGTAGTTCAGTTTGGCTAGAGTATACGATGTGCAGAGTTGAATAATGGCACCAAACTCCCAAAGCCCCCTCATCCGGGAGCTCCCAGAAAACTGCCCCAGGTTCTAAATTTCATGAGTCAGAATGTCTCCAAAGTATAGTTTGTCATCCCTCTCAGATGTGTTTGCTTGTGTTAATAGTTCAAATAAGAGACATCTATTTAAAAATAAAATAGCAAAATATCTGCAGACCTCTCCACCCTCACCTGGAGTTCACTCTCACACAAATATATCCTCAATGGGAGATATGTACACTTGGGAATGCATGTGGCCAGGGCACACAAAGGGCATGGCCCTTCTTGCATGTGATGCTTCAGATCTACTGTTAATGCTTTCTGCTAGGTTTGCTCCCCCCTGGATGTCAAGTCTCCACTGGGCCATGCTAAGCTATCATGTCCACTGTCCCTTTAATCTTCACCCATCTCACTCTCTGACCTCCCCCTAACTGTCTTCTTGGCAGCTTTGACAGCCACCTTGCCTCCCAGACCAAATACAGCATCCTGAGCCTACCCTAGTAATGCTTCACTTTGTTCCTTACTCCTTGGCTGTCTTCTCCACAGCTGTAATGGGATCAGATCATTTCTGCCATTTTTCCAGTGCTTAGCACAATGCCTGGAACATGGTAGACACTTAATAAATACCAGTTGACTGACTTTACTCTGCAGGGAGGATTATTGCTCTTTCAACTCAACCCTTTTAATCACCTCTACTAGCTACTCAGGGTTGCTGTGATTAGAAAGCCTCTCCACTACAGAAGAGTAGTACCAGCTCTTTCAGTCTCCTGTCAGACCTTAGATATATTCCATAGTTGAAGGTGCATCTACCACTCTACTCTGCCCACCATCCACTGGAGGTATTCTAGTCAGTAAGACCTATAGTCAAGAGCTGTACGGCTTTCTTCAGTTACACCTCCCGATCCGGAGCTATGAAGTCTCTCCCCTAAGCCAGGATCTCCTTAACTCTCAGAACTCTTCTCTACTGTGCTGTATCCTTGGCCTCTGAGGTTCCCCTGTCTTTTGACTTATAGTCAGAAACCCATTTAAGTTCTCATATTATACATATGCATGAGGAAAATATTGCCAAGACTTTATTTCTCCAAACAGAAAAGCTGCCAAAGGAAAGCAATGAAGAAATTGCTTCCCCCACCCCATCCTCCAATGTTTTTACCAAGACTGGCCCGGGTGCCGAATATCTGAAAAGATGATGACCTTTGTTCTTCTTCCTTCTTTCATTACTACCTCTCCCCCTCACCCCAGCTTTTATTCTCTGGTCTTTACATTAGTAAATAAGGCCTGAAAAGGAAAAGAGATACAGGGCAATTATTTTGAAGCCCATTAACCCACTTAAGATAGAAAGCTAAGGAGTTTTGACCAAAAAAGGAAGTCCTATCCAATTAATAGTATCTTTTAAGGCTACTCCTAATGAGGTGGTTGTTAGAGTTCAGCTGGTCTAGCTACTTTGGCACAGGGGGAAATTGTGCTCCTAATCATCAGCATTTACCCCTAAGTAACCCTGCTCGTAGACACCCCAGACCTCTTGCACTGTGCACACTGACCCCAGATCTCATCTGCTGTTGACTTCTCACCTTGACCATAGACAAACATGCAAACTATCCTAGCTCCAGGTCCAGCTCCAGACCTCTCTCTGGGCAGCCATCTTAACAGTACAAGCTGTTACTCAAAGGGGAGGCCAGGTGAGAGAGAGTCTAGATAGCTTTGCGCAAAGCCATACCCTCCAGAAATGCAGTTCAGAGTGCTTGTCCTCCTGACAAGGAATGGGCCTTTGGCATCGTCAGGGACAACGAACAGCACATTTATTGTTGTCCTAGTTACACACCTTGAGTTAGGCCAGCTTCATCCATCTCTAACAAAGAGAGTCATTCTTAGCTTTTCTTCTTAAAAAGAACCATGCCTTTGTTCACATTCACTAGCATGACCTCAAAGAGTGAGTTAGCTTGTTGCCATCCTCAAACTCTAGGGAAGAAAAAATAAACTTCTGCTGAGAAATAAAGTAACCCTTGAACATTGTGCAATGTTGACTACAGAGTTTGGCTTAAGCCCTGCATTCCTGGGGTTGTGCCCTAGGGATCAAGTTTTTCTGCCTTTCCAGTAAGTGGGGTGCCTAGGCAGGGATGAGAGGTTGGTTTCACAATCATGCTAGTTTCTCTATCTCTCACTTTACATTGCCTAGCTTTCCCTCTCCTTCACCAGCTCAGTCACTGAGGCCAGTGAGGCCGTTGAGTGCCAGCATTTAGCCCTTAGGCTAGGTGAATGCACTGTACAAGAGGAGATACAAGCCCTGCCTTCAAAGAATTCAGCAATCTGACTGGGGAGACCAAGAAGAGAGAACAATGTGAGCCATTGGGCTAGGTCCTGAACCAGGTTATAGGATTTAGAGCTGAAAGGGACCTCAGAGGTCATCTAGTCCAAATAATGGCCAGAGAAGTAAAATAATTTGCTAAAAGTCACATAAGAAGTGTGTTGAGGGACAGCTAGGTGACACAGTAAATAGAACACCGGCCCTGGAGTCAGGAGGACCTGAGTTCAAATCCAGCCTCAGACACTTAACCCTTACTAGCCATGTGACCTTAGGCAAGTCACTTAACCCCAATTGCCCTTCCTTCCCCCCTCCAAAAAAAAAAGTGTGTTGAACACAGAACTTTTGGCTTTAAATCCAGTGGGGGTTTTTTCACTGTAGCGTATTCGAGGGGGAAGGAGACTAGAGGAGGGAGGAAGGAAAGGGGAGAGAAAAGGGAGGAAGAGAGGAGGAAGGTAGAAATTAGATGGGGAGTAGAGTGGTGATGAGGAAGCAATCTATTGGGCAGGGAACTAGGATGAGAAAAATTGGAGGCAGGAGGATGAGTCTGGCCTATTTGTGGGGAGGCAACAAGAATTGGCCCTGGCTAATCAGGGTATCATTGTTGAGGTATACAGTTGCAGGAAATAATACTGGATAGGTAGGTGGGAGATAGGCAGGAACTAGAGCCTGGAGAATTTAGAAGCTAGGCAGAAGAATTTGAGTTTAATGTTGGAGAAAGGAAAGTGCCCTTCTAAGTTCTTGAACATAGGAGGCTCTGGATAAGTGTTTGGAGCCAGGGTGATGATGATAAAGTCAGATAGATAGATGAACGGAAGAGTGGATCAGTGGGTGGATGGGTAGCATTTACATATCCCTTTAAACTTTGAAAAGTACTTTAAATATGTTATCTAATTTGATACAGACCACCACCCCAAAGATCTATAACCAGGGCCCTGAGGAATTTTTCTTTTGCCATCCCCCAGGCTTATCAGGTTCAGAATTACTGAGCACATCACAACTGACTAAGGAAATGCCTAAGTCTAGGAGATATGCCAGAAAGAAAAGAAGACCTCCCGTCCCACTTCTAACCAAAAATACCTTTAGTGGATGTTATAATTTCCCAGCCCTGGACCTTATTGGCAATCTACATTTTTAAGAGCTTGCTGTCTCCTTCCCTGTAAGAAACTACAGTTATGGGAGTTTGTGGGGAGAGGTGAAGGAAAGGGGTCTAGATTTTCTAACATCTTTTAACGTAATAAAATATACTGAAATACTCTCTACGGTGTAAACATAATATCCAATAATTTCTTTGGTAGAAAGAATTTTCTAAGGCCTTTCTCCAGCTAAACATCAGCGTCAGGGACAAAAGCTCACCTCTTTGGGAGAGTCTTGCATGGCTTTCAGCAGCAAACCTGGCATTTTATGTGAATCCCATTATAATCCTCTGGAGCCTGCCTGACAGAAAGAATTTTGCCTGAAAGAAAAAAACTGATGCCTCTCTCCTTTCCTCTGAGTCACCCCGCAAAAAGATAACCAGTACTGTCCATGAGGGTTTCCAGCAGCTCTGTATCCCTGAGCATATCAACCCACAGCCATTTATTAGGCCCCTCGTATTTCCTTACTAGCTCTGTGACCTTGTGTAAAACATTTAACCTGAGTTTGGGTTTCCTTATTTTACAAATGAGGATCATAACCCCATTTTATATAATAACCCTTCTTAGAGGGCTGTTGGAAGGAAAGTGCTTTTTAAACTATAAAGTGTTGTGTAAATATGAGCTATTATTATTTCTCTTTGCACACGTTAGGCATGGAATGTTTATTCAATTAAAATAACTCACATTTCCATGCCTCGAGGTTCACAATTCTCACCGAGGCTCTCTGAGGTGAGTAGTACATGTGTCATCTCCATTTTACAGGAGAAAACTAGAGCACAGAAAGGTTGCATGGTCACCCAGCTAATAGATGTCAAGTTGGAATGGAAATCAGGTGTTCTGACTTCAGGGCCAGCTTTTTTCCAAATATATTTTCTTTATTTTTATCATATATTTTCTTTTTTTTTCCCAACTTTACCACGTAGGGAATGAATCAATGTTAATCCCTTGATTCATTCATGCTTCAGAAGGATGGGCACCAACAAAAAAAGCAGCAAAGCTGGGCGCCTCACTCCCGAGCTGTTTCTGCAGCCTGGCTGTTCTCCCTGTCTCAGATCTCTCCCCCTGCTGTCCATCCTCTACTCAGCTTTCAGAAGTGATCTTCCTAAGGAGATCATCTGGACCAGGGCAACTCCACATTCAGTAAATTCCAGGGCTTCTGCGTTACCTCCAGGATCAAATGTAAAATCTTCTATTAAACCTTCCCCACCAATCTTTCCAGTCTTTATACACCTTACTTCCCTTCAGGTACTGTGCAATCCAGTGACACGGGTCTCCTTGCGATTTCTAAAACAGAACCCATCTCCCACCTCTGTGCCTTTTCACTGGCTGTTCCCCATGCCTAGAATGCTCTCCCTCCTTGTCTCAGCTTCCTGGCTTTCCTGCCTTCCTTCAGGTTTCAGCTAAGGTTCCACTTTTTGCAAGAAGCCTTTACCAGTTCTCGTCAATGTTAGTGCCTTCCCTCTGAGATTTCCTCCAGTTTGTCCTGTATATAGCTTATCTGTATATCCCTGTAGACATCTGCATGTTGTCTCTCGCATTAGACTGTGAGCTCCTTGAGGGCAGGGACTGTCTTTTGCCTTTCTTTGTTTCCCTGGCTCTTAGCACAGTGCCTGGCACGGGGTAGACAATAGATGCCTGGTGACTGGAAGAGGCAGTGTGGAGGACATAAGAACTATACTGTGCCTTTGAGAGGTATACAGTAAGTTGGGGAGACAGTTATAGTAACCTACCTTTATATGGTGCTTTAGGCATTTTTCACAACTACTCTGCGAGGTATGACAGGTATTCACAATGATAACAGTACAAGAGGGTAATTGTTAAGTACTAAATGTATAGGCAAAAAGTGCTGAGAAATCTGGAGACAAAAAAGAGATTATTTTGAGCTGGTTTGATCATGGAGCCTTTCATGAAGGAGCTGGGATTGTCTTTGTAGGCTTACTTTTATCTTTTCTTACATTACAGTCATTTTCATTGAGCCTGGATATCTCATTTTCACCCCTCCCTGCATCCCACTGAAAGGAAAAACAATTCAGCAGAATCGCCCTGCTTCTGTGACCCGGTCTGATAGTGCACCTAACAATCCATGTTCCTAATTCCCTCACTTCTATCCCAAAGGAAGAGGTCTAGGAAGGGGTTTACTAGAGCAGACTTGAACCAATTTGTGAACACTGATTGTTAAATTTTCTGTGTTATTATGTTTCCTGCTAGAAATAAGGGGCTTGATTTACCCTTTTGTTAATTATCTAGACTTAAAGTATGGGTAATGCCGATTAAATGTAAAAGTGTGCGCACGTAAATTATTCTGCTGCCTTGTTGCCCAGTTGTTCAGTATTTCCCAGGACACGCCTAGGTGCAGGTCACCTTCTGGGACCAAGCTTGGTCACTACAGTGACTCAGAGCTTGACTTATCTTAGTGATCTGTTTACATTTTTATAGTCATTGTATATATTATTCTCTTGGTTTTTGCCCACTTCCCTCTGCAGCAATTCACAGAAGTCTTCGTAAAGTAGAATTTTGCCACGAATGCTCCTGGACATTCACTTTTGTCAACTTCTGTGCACAGAATGACTGTTTTGGAAGGAATTCAGTTCTCTTCAGATAACCCACATTAAACACCTATTTGCTAAGGTCCTAGACATACAGCAGTAACAAAGTAGACGTTGTAGTAGTTACAGCAAAACAGTGGAAAAGAGGCAGCATGGTACCCTAGTGCTGGATTTAAAGTCACTAGATGTGGATTTGAATCTACTTTCTCTCTAGGATGAGACATAATCTCTCTGGGCTTTTAGTTTCCTCTTCTATAAAAATGAGTTGGGGGAGGAGGAGTGGCCTATGTAATCCTTGAAGTCCCTTCCATCTCAGAATCTATTGTCTCCCTCAGGTGGCTACCTTAGAATGTACCTTTGAGGATTCATTCCTGTAGCTATGAAAGATTTTGTTTTCAGGAGTTACCTAATGAAATGCCTCTGGAAATTTTGTTAGATGATAACCTTAAATTTGGCAGAGACCAGCTCTATTTGGGTTAGGTTTATCAGACTCTTTGACAGGTGAGGGAGCTGAAACCCTTCAGGGTAGGGAGGCACCTTCTGGAACAGATCTTGAGCCTGGGCCTGACAGAGTTTTTGTTTTTGTTTTTGTTTTAATTTTGCAGTAGGAACATTACTGCTCAACTGACCCTTCTGGATAAGGTTGTAAATACTGCAGAAACCCTTGTTTCTCCTCAGAGGAAGACAAGTGTGAGGACTTGCCCTGGCTGAGGAATGCCTATGCTTCCTTCATTGACTGAAAAATCTTGTGGTAGAGTTGGCCTGTACTTGCTGTAAATACCAAAGGCCCTTGGCTTCTGGGAACTAGTAAGGGGGTTTGTCTGGAATGTGAACAATGAGCTTGGTATGCCCCCAAGCTCCTCCCTAGTGCATCCTATGTCCAAAATATTCATCCCAGGAGGACCCCCCTGGAAGAGTGGCTGAAGGAAGTGGCCCTCACCCCCTCCCACAGACACACACCTGGCTCCCGTCCCCTCCAGCCTTTCTCATGGAAATAACTCCTGGTAGGAGTGCTCACTTCTCATTATGGCTCCAAGCCTGTCTTCTTTGTCCCAATCATTGTTTGCTGCCAGCCCCAAGAGTCTAATTACCACCTAAGAGATGTTAACAGCCAGATCAGGAGAAACTTCTAAAAGGTTTTAATCACATGAGAGAAAGTGATATGTAGTTTATATTTTGTGGCTCCAGATAGTGGTAACAGCTGATCTCCCAAGGTAGCGAGTGTAGACTGAGCTAATGAATTTAAATATGCTCCAGTTAGAGCTTTTAATCAGGAATGTAATTGCATCTGGTAGTCTTTTAAATTTTTTAACTGTCTAGTTTGGGGTTGTGAAGGGAGAGGGGCAGGCAGAGGTTGGAGGTTTTGGTATGTGGGTGCATGTGTATGTTTCCTTTTCAGGGACTCTAGTAACTTTTTTCAGTGAATGTTGTGTGGAGACAGAATCTAGTGTGCATTTACCTCGTGTAGTGGAGTAGCCAGTCTACTGTCCAGACTTCTCCAAAGATAATGAGCAGATTGTTGACCCTGTCCCAGTGCCCAAGTGCAGGCATACTCACACTTGTTTTAAAATAGAGCCAAGAGGACCATCTTCCCCAAGCATGAGGATTTTAAAAGAGCCCAGTTCATGAGTCACTACAGTCACTGCTCATTCATTCAGGGATGGCTCCTTCCTCTGAACTAGAGAGGCAGCATGGGACTAATCTTAGAGCCAGACGACCTGGGTTCATATCCTGGCTCTAACATGTGACCTGTGTGAGCTTAGTCAAGTCATATAATCTCCCTGAACTTGAGTTTCTTCATCTTTAAATGAGGATATTGGATTGTATTTCAGGGGTGTGCTAGAGCCAACTTGAACAGGCTGGAGTGCCAATTTCTAAATTTTCAGTGAGCATTTGTAACTCAAAATGACACTGTGAATCAGAGCTTAATTTATTGTTTTGTCAATTGTCTAGACTTGAGTAAGTGATAGGAAAAATGTTAATGATGCAGATTAAACTTTAAAGTATGTCATGGGTACATTTTCTTCCCCCTGTAGAGCAGGTTGTTAAACATTTAGCAGCACACTGCTGATAGATGGCCTCTACGGTTCCTTCTGGCTCTAAATCTATGATCATATCATCCTGCAATCCTCTCATAGAGGGGTTCCAGCCTGAAATGTATAAGCTTATCAAAAGGGTTAAAAATTTTACAAAAAATTCTGTCTTTTGTTTCATGCACATATACATGGTAAAATCTAGAGTTTATTTCCATTTATATTGAATAGGGTATATGAGGAACTTCACTGAAAACCCAGGGATATGAGAACTAAAAAAGTTGTGAACTTCTGCTCAAATATTTCTTTGTCTTTACAGCTGTCCTAGACCACCTTTTAGGTTGGTAGCTGCTATAGATAAAGAGAGTTGGATTCCTTAACTCCTCCAAAAAACTCCAAGTTTGCTGAGGGCCTTCCTTCTCTTGTATTCTTCCCACTCCCTGAGGGTATAAAGGGGAGTACTGAATAAAGACTCTAATCATTGCCAGCTAAGCTTTAAGGTTTGGGAATCGATAACTATTGATACCAAAGAAGTGCAAGAGCCTGTAACAGGCTCAAAGTTAAAGTTACCGGCCTGCTAACTTGAAGCATCTCACCTGAGCTCCTCCATTTCTGTGTGTGCCTGGGCCAGAGAACTCCAGGGGCCCCACCATTTTCAAGAGAGAGCACTGTTACCATGGAGAGTCAGAGAGCCCCAAGGTGACTCCTGGCCCCAGAACAGCCCTGGCTAGAAAAGCAGGGATGTTCTGCCAAAAGCTGGCATCCCTGGGGTCCTCTCCCCTCCATTCTGCTCCCATGACAACCACAATGGCTACCCCAACAAACAGCTTCCCAACCAGCAATAAGGAGAACCGAGGATTATTGGTTGTTATTAGCTGTAGTTAATGAATCGGCAATGATTCATTTATTTAAAATTTTCTCATTTAATAAACCCTATCCTCTATTTTCCCTTTGGCAGTTTTCTTTTGGTCAGCATTAGATTTTTTCAGTTAATTAATCAACAAGTATTTACTGAGGTCGTCTGGTAAGAGAGCTCTATACTGGGTATTGTGGGGCTAGACAGACATAGGGTTAACAAGGTCTCTACTTTCCCAGATCTCATAAGCTACTTGAGATGACAAACTCTACTCACATGAAAAAATAACATAATATTGGCCATTGTATGTTAAGTGCCAAATTAACAATTAATAAGTGTGGTAGGTTCAGAGAATGACATGATCATAGAAGGACTCAAGGAGGAGGTACAACTTGAGTGATCTGAACATTGGAGATAGATTGTATTTGGATAAGCATCAAGGGAGGCACAGATTCAGAAACAAATTAAGTGTTTAAGGGATAGTGAGATAGGGTAAGGATTAGACTTGTGATTTTATTAGTATAGAGTTACCAATCCTCCCACACAAGAACTGCCCTCTGCTGATGTAGGTCAACATTTTCTCAGCAACTTGTAATCTTAGAGAGTTACCTAGAGCATTAAGAGCTTAAGTGATCTGACTAGAATCACACAACCAGGATGTGTCACAAGACTTGAACTCAAGTTTTCCTGACTTCAGGGCCAGTTGTCTTTCTGCCCCTCCAGAGAGAGTTGACCAAAAGTCAAAGAATTCCATGTTTTAAAAGACTGACACTTTGTTTCTGTATCCCCCAGCTTCCATGCTGGCTTCACCAAAACTGTGCTAAATTCATGGGTGTCTTTATGTTTCTGAATAACTAGGATAGGATAGATTTTCTTACAGTTGAAATGTTCTCCATTGCATCGTAATACCTTTCTGTTGGAATAGAAGTTAGTTTTCCTTTTACCTGGTCCTTCCTGAAAATAGAGTGTTGAAAATAACTTATTTAATTTCTGTTACAATAGTGCTTCTATAATGGTGATCTCAGGGCTAACATCAGATTTTGCGTTCAAGGGCTAATTTGTATGAGGGATGAGGTTTCTGGGGGTTACAGTTTAGCTTTAGGATGTGCATTTCCATAGGCAGCAGAAACAAATTTTAGCCATTGTATTGGAGGCTGTTGTTGGGTTTCAGTTTTCTCCTTCTTCCAAACCTTAATAGCCACCTGTCCATAGACAGGTCACTTAACCTTCCATCTCTTCAGTTTCTCCATCCATAAAATGGGACCAATAATGTATGTAAAGTGACTTGAAAGCCTTAAAGCACTTTATAAATATCAGGTATTTTTCAGATGAGTTCTGATTGGATCGTATTACATTTGAGATCGAAGTAGAGCAGTCCAGTAAACAATTAGAAATGTTAGACTGGAGCCCAGGAGAGAGATTAGGACTGAATAGAGAGGTAGGAGTCATCTTGTTAAAGATGATTAAACCAATGGGAACTGATGAGCTCACCAAGCATAGAAAAAACTCCAGACAGAACCTCAAGGGAACATCCATTCTCAGGGATCAGAAGATGTGTGATTGTCTAACAAAGGAAACTGAGAAGGAACCTCAGATAGGTGAGAGGAGATTGTTGTTGTTTGTCCTTCATTCTCAAAGAGGACCATGACATCAGGGAGGTAATAATGCCTGACATGCAAGTGAACCAGATTTAGGTGAGGGACAGCTGTACAAAGTCACCAGCCTCACTTTCTCCTCCAGAGCCATCTGGGTCCAGTGGCGAGATATAGATCAGGATGTTTGGAGATAGTCTTAGGTGCACTTAAATTATTAAAATTTAAAAACTTAAATTATTTTCTCAGATTTCTTTCTTCTAAGAGAAGAAGACTTAGAAAGCAACACAGGGATCCTTGGGTATCTGTGGCCAGAGGATGAAGATCAAAAACAAACTTCACTATCTTCCATCTTGGCTGAGGTCTAGTCCTGACTATAAGAGTGAGCCATGCAGCTTGGTATTTTGACAAGAGCACTGGAAATGTAATCAGAAAACTTGAGTTCAGATCAGCTTTTATGCTTTTCCTGTGTGATCTGTGAGTCATTCCTCCCTTCTGGGTCTTCATGTTTTCTACCTCTAAATCCTATATATGCTTCTTGCTGCCTTTTTGGATCTCACTGGCCTTGGAGACCAGGGTTGTTTTCCTTCCCAGCTGTGTATCAGTACAGTTAGGTCAACAGAGCTGTGACCATCATTTAGTCACTGGTCCAAGATCAAGGTTGAGTCATTCTTCTGTTCTCCACTTCTTTTCTAATTCTTTTTACCTTTTAACATTTTTACATTTTGATCTCTCAGAGAGGGTGGGAAGAAAATGACATTAAAGAAAAAACCATTTTGGGGGCAGCTAGGTAGCACAGTGAATAGAGCACCGACCCTCTAGTCAGGAGGACTTGAATTCAAATCCAGCCTCAGACACTTAACACTTATTAGCTGTGTGACTTTGGGCAAGTCACTTAACCCCAATTGCCCTGCCTTCCCCCCTCCAAAAGGCAAAAAAAAACAAAATAAAACATTTTTGTCTTCAAAAATTATTATTTGGAGAAAATCTTGAAAAAAAATTTCCCAGATACTTGACTGATTCACCTGTTTAGTTTCCTTAGGACTTTTGACTTAGGAGCTGAGTGGTTATCCATCAACAGGAAGGTGGTGATACTTCTAATAAAGAAGCACCTTTATATTTCATGGAAAGTTTTCTGATAAGATAGTCTCTTTGTTGAAAGAAACAAAGATTCTTAGTTAAGTTACAATCCCAAGGTTAGCCATCTACAGGAGTGGTAAAATCAGGAGAATCTGTTTTCCAGCCTCCTTTCTGGAAAACTTCCAACCTCCTTTCTACCCTTTTTCTTCCTCTTGCTCTTGCCTTCAAATACTGAGCATTGTTGCTTTACTCTCTCACTTTCTCGAGAAAAGATCTGAACTTCGTCATCGATTACGTGTAAATAAATATATTGCTAGGTTCACAGAAGATCAGAGAAGATCTGAAAAATCCAGTGATTCCCAAGTTGTATTCCTTTGTGTGTTCTAAATGTAAATAGAGTTCTATGAGAAAATGTCAGTGCTGATTCTGCTCAGTTGATAATAATGTAGCCTGATCCCAGAAAGCACCAAATACCGAGGAAGACTAGAAAAAACACCAGTAGTAGGAACACACATCATGGGGAAAGAGAGAAACCCCATCCTAGAGATTTTATATTAAAGGGTCAACACCAGCCCTGTCCTTCGGGATAAGGGTACACCCACTCCAATAATCTCTACTGATCTCCCCATTTTAGTGACACCACTATTGTATCCCTGCAGTTGTCCTCTCTTCTTGTCTCTACCTTCTCATCCCATTGCCCAGCAACCAACATTTAGGTATTCTCTAGATGTATTTAAGCTCAAAAGTGTTCCATGGCCAAATTAGTTCAGGAAACATTGATCTATTTTAGTTCAACAAACATTAGGCATTTATGCACAAAGAACTGTGCTTATCCAGCCCTCTCCAGGGATATTACTATTTTAAACCTTGTTTCTGATGGTGCAGTGAGAAGTTCACCTCTTTTTTTTTTTAAAGGGATTTTCCAACATCAGAGAGCAGGAGAGGAAGATTTGGGTGGAACAAAAGAGATTTTGTAAAGCATTACTGAAATCAAATGGTGTAAGTCTGTATATACAGTAAGACCAGACCTGATGCTTGGACCCAAAAGGCTTTCCTTTCATTTGTACTGGCAAAATCTCCAACGACAGCTTGAACCCAGAGGGTTTCTGTCTAGCAGGAATCTGTTGGCCTCTATGCTTGAAGGAAGGATTCAGTGAGGTTCGATGCCCTGTTTTTCTGGAGCTGATTAAATTAAACTGTGTGTGTGTGTGTGTGTGTGTGTGTGTGTGTGTGTGTGTGTGTGTGTTTTACAGCTGGTCATATATGAGAGGAGTTAAAGTCACCATGGGGCAGTCATAAGCAGCTCTGTCTTGAGGGTTGTTTCTAAGGCCACCGCTGGCACTGGACATATACAGGAAGAAGTGAAATACCATCTAGTGGACAGAAGGGAAAACAGGCTTGCTGATTGGAATGCTGCCCATTTTCTTTTTCATAGGAACATTTAACTTAATTCCTGTCAGTCCGTTTTTATGAAACGCTTGTGATGCACGTAGCCCTTTTAGGCATGAATACAGAAATGGTCCCTGTCCTCAGAGAATTTGTGGTTTTATTAATAATAATCACTACCCTTCATTTCCTTTATGTTTTTCCAAAGGGCTTCCCTCTCAAAAACATTTTAAGGTAGTTAGAAGCCTCATACGTAGAAAACAATTAGAGTATAATAAAACAAGGCCTTTTAGAGGCCGTAAAGTGGATAGAGGGCTGGGCTTGGAGTCAGGAGAGACCTAGGTTCAGATTCCTCCTGTCACAACAGTTCTGCAACCCTGGGCAAGCAACTTAAATCTCCGTGTCCCTCCCTCATCTGGCAACAGGTATTTGTTGTTAGTACAAGTCATTGTACTATGTGCTATGGATACAAAAAAAAAGTCCAAAACACAGTCCCTGCCCTCAATGAGCTCATATTCTAATGGGAAAAGTAAAATGCAAACAATTATGTATGTACAAGATAAATAACCGTGCAAAAGGGAGGAAATCTCAGAGGGAAATAGGGAGGGAGTGACACTGGAAAAGACCTCTTGCAGAAAGTGGAATTGAGTGGGAGTCTTAAAGAAAGCTAGGGAAACCTGGAGAGTCCTAGGCATGGAATATCAGTTTTAAAAAGGCCCAGAGTTCAGAGAAGAAATGTCCAATGTGAAAAAAAGCAAGGAGGTCAGAGTCACTAGATCATAGATAACATGGAGGGGAATAAGGTGTGAGAAGACTGGAAAGGCAGGAAGGAGCCACTCAATGGTGAAGGGTTTTAAAAGCCAAAAGGATTTTAGGATTTATCTTCTCTCACCGGGAGTTCCCCACCCAGAAATTACTGATAACAACAATAAAAAAAATAATTAACATTTATGTAGCACTTTAAGGTTTGCATAGTGTTTTACATATATTATTTTATTAGATGTTAATAACTCTAGGAAATAGGTGGCATTATTATCCCCATTTTACAGATGAAAAACCTTAGGGTATTCAAGGAAAAAAGTATATAAACAAGTGTGAATTTAAATAACATTTGAATAGTCACTGGGAATCTAGTGTAAGAGCATTTGACTGACCCAGAAAATGACCACGGTATAAATATCTTTCAGGAAACTCCCATAAAAACATTCAGTGCTTCCCCCTTCCTCCATACCCACACACACTTTTGTCCAGAATTTAAAATTAATGACCCTGGGTGGAATCTGTACTCCATCAACAGTAGGCATTTATTAAACAACCACTAGAAACTCTGCTAAGCACTCCCCAGAAAGAAAGGCAAAAGATAATCCCTACTGTCAGGGAGCTCCCAGTCTAATGAGGGAGACCGGCCTGTAAACAAATATGTATGGACAAGATATAGGCAGGAGAGAAGGTACTGAAATCATCAGGAACAATTTTCTGGTCATCCTAGTGGATCGTTCACTAGCAAGAACAAGGCACCAAACCATCCTTTATTTTTCTCCATGCACAAGATGACTGCATTTGTTAGAATGTAAGCTCCTTGAGACCAGATGTTGTTTCAGTCTTTATATTTGTATCCCTTGGCACTTAGCACAGTACTTAGAACACAGAAGGTTCTTAATAAATGCCTGATGATTGATTGACTAATTGAGAGAAATTTTTTTTCTGGGATGCCTTCTCACTTCTCAGTCTATATAAATTCAGCTGGTTCTTCACGTCTGGATTCAAGTTTCATCTTTTCCATGAAACTTTCCCTGACCTCCCTAGCACACAAAGTGACCTCTTCCTTCTTTGAACTTTTATAATGTTTATAGACGCCCCCAACAATATGGGGCCTGATTTTATACTGCTCTGTATTGTTCTTAATTGCTTCTTCAGTGTGAATGTTGGCCTAACTACACTTGCAAACTCCATGAGGGCAAGGATCGGGCTTTTTAATTACTTTGTGTATCCCATGGCTGCACAATGCTGAACACAGAGTAATCACTCATTAAAGGCTTATTCATTTAAATTAAATTATTAACAAAGGGCATATGTGAAGTCACCGAGACATTGGAAATCTTCCTGCTCTTAAGCATTTCCGCATCATCCATGAAGTTCCTATTTCAGCCACAGAGAATTTCAATGAAATCACCTTTCACTTAGTCACAGCATATTTAGTGGAAAGAACATTGAACCAGATGTCAGGAGATGTGAATTCTAGTTTCCGCTCTGCCATGCAGTCACCCATGTCCTTTTTGTGAATCGTTTAACCCATTCAGTTTCTTCATCAGTAAAACAGAATAGTTTAACTAGATTTCTAAGGCTCTACCCAGTTCAAAACTTATGATTCTGTAATTATTAAGCATATAGACAATCTTTAGACTCTTTTCCTCTGTTTCTCCAAAATCCCTCTGTCTTCTTTTGTTCCTTAAGCAGAACCCAAACTGTGTTTCATTGTGTATAGTAGAATTGAGATGATGTTTGTAAGGTTTTTTACAAATCATTAAAGTATTATGTAAATAAAAGCTATTATTATTATTAGGATTGGAACACTGACAATAAGGAGAATAAAGAGTCAGTTTGTTACCCAACTTGGTATACTTCCTCTAATAAGGAAAATATTCATTCACTTGAGAAGTAGCCTCCTGTCAGTTGAGAATTTGGGCCATATTTAATGTGATCCTAGACGTCGTAATTATACAACCTTACATAAAGAGGATGCTTTTAACTTTTCTTGTATTTGAGTGTCAGGTTTTCTTTTCAGTTCTGGTTTTTTCAGCAAGAATGTTTGAAAGTCCTCCACCTCACTGAATGACCATATTTTCCCCTGGAACATTATACTCAATTTTGCTGGATAGGTGATTCTTGGTTTTAATCCTAGCTCCCTTGA
>CM053588.1:177659027-177709838 GCA_028646515.1 Pseudochirops corinnae
TGAGATTCTTTTTCCATCTGGCAAATTTGACTTTTTAAGGCATTCCTCTCCTCATTGGTTTTTTGGGCCTCTTTTGCCATTTGAGTTAATCTATTTTTTAAGGTGTTATTTTCTCAGTCAGGTTGTTGACTCTTTTCATGATTTTCTTGCATCATTCTAATTTCTCTTCCCAATTTTTCCTCCACTTCTCTTATTTGGTTTTCAAAATCCTTCTTAAGCTCATCTATGGCTAGTAGGAAGTCTTCATGTTTCTTGGAAGCTTTTGGTATGAGAGTTCTGACAGTGTTGTCTTCCTCCTGTTCCATGCTTGGATCTTTTTTGTCCCCAAAGAAGGAATCTAAAGTTCGGTTGCTGTTCTTACCTTACTTCCTCTGCCTGCTCGTGTTGCCAGTAAGCTACTTGATTTTTTAGCTCTGTGGAACTCTGCTTCCAGAGGGGAAAGCTCTGTCCCAAATTGCTGGGGTTTTCCCAGCTGCCAGAGCTATTAGGAGGCTGCTGTTTTTTTTTGCAGCCTCCACCAGCTTTGGCTCACTGAAAACACACCCCAGGACTACCACCCAAGACCACGATCTAGATCCAGGCTGCTCAACGCAAGAGCACTTAGCCTCTGGATGATCGCGTGGCCCCCTCTGCAGTCTGCAGACCAGGAGCTCTGAAGCAGCCACGAGGAGGCTGCTGCCGGGCTGCTTCTGCCGCTTCCTTGCCCTGGAGGCAGTTTGGCCAGACTGCTTTTCTCCCCCAAATTTAGCTGAGTTCCACTGACCTTTCACTTAGTCCTTGCTTCTTATGGCTTGGTAATTCTGGAAACTGCCACAGCTGCTGCTGATCCACTCTCCTGAAGGCTCCAGCTGCAGCTCGTCCTGGCCATCCACGAGTCCAAGCCGTGGTCTCAGGCTGGACTGGTTTCGGCTCCCAGTGTGCTGTGATGAGCCCTTCCTGCCAAGCTGCCTTCAGTGGGAGATGTGTTTTTCTGTATTTTTGTGAGTTTTGGAGCCCTAAAATTTGTTTAGAGTCCTATTTTATGGGTATTTGAGGTGGCTGTGTGGGAGCTGTGGAACCTTGCTGTTCCTGCGCTGCCATCTTGGCTCCATCCCATAAATACCAGCTTTTAACTTTTCAAAACACTTTTTTTTTTTTTTTGCTTTTTGGAGGGCAGTTGGGGTTAAGTGACTTGGCCAAGGTCACATAGCTAGTTTTTATGTTGTGTCTGAGGTCGGATTTGAACTCAGGTCCTCCTGACTTCAGGGCTGGTGCTCTATTTACTGTACCACCTAGCTGCCCCTCAAAATACTTTCAGATCTATTATGTTATTTGATCTTATAAAAATTCTATGAAGTAGGTATGCCACGTACTCATATCCATATTTGACCTGTGAAGAAACTGAGGAGCAGAGAATACAAGTGTCCGGAACCTAGGCAGCTGGATGACACAGCAGAGAGTGCCAGGCCTGGAGTCAGGAAGACTCTTCTTGGGTTCAAATCTGGCCTGAGACACTTACTGCCTGTGTGACCCTGGGCAAGTCACTTGATCCTTTTTGCCTCAGTTTCTTCATCTGTAAAATGAGCTGGAGTCAGAAATGGAAAACCACTCCTGGATTTCTGCCAAGAAAACCCCAAATGGGATCATGAGGAGTCAGATTCGACTGATAAACTGAACAACAACAAAGAACTTGGATCTCTTTTATGCCCAACCTCAGGTTTTATTCACCATACCACATTGCCTCAATCATCAGATTTTTTACTTAGAAAGGACTTCATGGGGGTGGTTAAGTGGTGTAGTGAATAGAATACCCACCCTGGAGTCAGGAGGACCTGAGTTCAAATCCAGCCTCAGACACTTAACACAAAACTAGCTATGTGACCTTGGGCAAGTCACTTAACCCTAACTGCCCTACTTTTCCCCCTCCAAAAAGCAAAAACAAAAAAAGGGGAGGCCTTCAGAGATCATCAAATCTCGCACTTACAAATATCCCTGATAGCTGGTCATTCAGGCTCCTTAAGCACTTCCAGTGACAGGAAGCCCATTCCCAAAACTTCTGTTGTTGTTTTAAGTGTTGAGTCAGCCTCCTTGTAACTTCCATCCTATCCCAGTTATCCCTCTGGAGCCAAGCACAATAAGTTTAATCCTTCTTCTTCATGATAAGCTTTCAAATATTTGAACATAGCTATGTTTCCTCCTCTTTTCCAGTTTAAACATCCTTAATTCCCATAACTATTTCTCTGGAGAGACAGCCGTCCTGATGGTCACTGTTCCTTTTGTGCATTCCATTTAATCAATGTCCTTGTTTAGATGTGACACCAGACTAAATACAGATGTTGTCTGAAGAGTCCAGAGTCCAGTAGAAGTATCACTTTCCTTGTTCTAGATACTAGAGCCTTATATTACATTAACTTTTATGGCAGCCACATCATAAGGTTGATTAACATATAGTTTGTAATCAAAAAAAATCCTTAGGTCTTTTTTCCACAGACTACTATTAAGCCAGTGTTCCCTCACAGTGTACTTCTACAATTGATCTTTTGAATCTGAGTGTACAATTTTACCATCATTCCAGTTAAATTTTATCTTCTTAGTTTTAGCCTATCCTGTTATGTCAAGAATTTTTGGCATACTGACTCTGTCATCCAGCATATTTGCCATCCCTCTCAGGCAGCGAGCAGATTTCTAAGCCACAGTCCAGATCAATAAAAAATGTTTAGCAGGACAGAACCTGTGCAAGACTACTGGAGATGACCCTACTACAGATTGACACTAATCCATTAACACTTTGAGTCTGATTGTTCAACCAGCTAGAAATCCAACTACATAGATGGTTACTTCCTCTCGTTCACAAAGATATGAGACACTTCGTCAATTCCCTCACTGAAATCTAGGCATACTGTGTCTGTCATTCTCTCTTTGTGTCATTCTGTTAACTCTATAAAAATGTGTATGTCTGTGTGTGTCTGTGGGTGTGTAGTTAGTTTGATTACATTTCACAAAAGGGACTGTCTAGTCAATCCCTTACATGATAGGAATGCCCATTTATCTAGCTTCTACTTCAAAAACTCCATGGAGGGGAAACCAGCCATCTCCCAGGACAACCAATTCCACATCAGGACAGATGTATTTGTGAGAAGTTTGGTTTTTTTTTTTTTCCTGGAATTAAGTATTAATCATCCTCAAATCAATCAGCCTATTTACTAAGCACACTCTTATCCTGACAGAGAGGTGATGGACCCAGATACTGATTGAGATATATGTGTACATACATACATACACACACACACACACATCCACATATCTACAAAAGCTATGTACATATATACATAGGCATGTGAATGTTTGTTTATTGAGTGTTTTACACACACACACACACACACACACACACACACACACAGATATATGACTTAGCTCTTGCCTAATGGAACTTAGAGATCAGCTGTCAAAACAAGATCTGCACACAAAGGTAAAAAACATAAGAGTCTATGGACTTTGTGCCCTTGCTACCAAGCATACAGGTACAAGTAAATGCTGTCCTGGCCAAACCCTGGTATAACTAGGCACCAGAAAAAGTGTCTTCTCTGAGGTTTCACATGGTCTTCTGACTTGGGGGTGAGGGCAATACTACTGTTGTCATTCCCCACCAACCTCAGTGCACATTTTCATTCTCACATGGAAAAAATTGATACTCAGGATTGACCTACTCTTCCTGGTTTAGTGCTTTGTGACAAATGGCAAATGGTGCCCATCGAGTTTTACTCTGGGAAAGAAAGCCAGCTTCTCTATACCTGAGCACCACACAGGCACCAGGCATCACTGAAATCAGATGATGTTTGAGTCTATACATATGGCAAGACCCGACCTTATACCTGAGCCCAGAATGCTTTCCTTTAAGTTGTACTGGCAAGGGTCCACAAAGGCCAGAACCCAGAGGATTTCTGTCTAGCAGGAGTCTGTGTTAGCCTCCATACATAAAGGATGGAGGGATTGAGGGGTTCAAACGCTACACCCCTGCTCTTTCTCATCTCTCCCCAGGTTCCAAAACAACTTGACAAAGACCCATTTAAGGAGTTGTGTAAATCTGAGGCCTTTCAGAGGGAACAAGTGAAACTAGCCTGGGATAGGCAGCACAGTAGATAGAGGGGTGGACCTAGCATTAGGAAGACCTGAACTCAAATCCATCCTCAGATTCTTACTAATTTTGCGACCCTGGACAAATTACTTCACAACTGCCCATCTCAGTGTCCTCTTCTGTAAAATGGGAAGAAGCATAGCACCCCCTCCCCTTCCTGTTTTGCTGTGAGGACCAAATGAGATAATATTGGTAAAGCACTTTATAAACCTTAAAGTACTATGTAAATGCTTAGTATTATTATATTCTCCAGGGTTTGACATGTAGGCTTGCTTTCAGTGGCTTCCTCTTCTGTCCTGCTTATACTTAGGGAAGAAGAGGAAGGGCATTCTAGGACAAAGAGCCAACTAGGTGGATTAGTAGATGAGGCACTGAACCTGAAGTCAGAAAGACACATTTGGCCGCAGACCCTGGTTAGCTACGTGACCCTGGCCAAGTCACTTAAGCCTTTTTTTTGCCTTAGTTTTCTCACCTCTAAAAATAGGAATAATCATAGCACCTACCTCCCAGAGTTATGATGAAGATTAAATGAGAAAATTTGTCAAGTGCTTTGCAAACCTTAAGGTGCTATATAAATTCCAGTTATTATTATGGCTCATTTTGTCTGGAAGGACAGTTTGAGGAATAATGAAGTAGGTCAGTGTGCTAAGAAAAAAAAAATTGAGTTCCCACCTACTAATCCCATCAGTTTTAGCTGCTATCTTCATTTAAGGGCTAGGCCCATCCACTAGATCCTGAGCAGACCCAGCCAGCCAAGAGGTGCTGTGTCCTAGGAAGGCTGCAGTAGGCCAGAGAGTGGGATGGACTGGACAGAGCACTAGACTGGGCCTTAAGAGACTGGGTTTCTGTTGCCAACTCTGCTGCTAATGTGCTGTATAAATTTGTGCAAATCAGTTAACTTTCCTGACCCAGTTACCTGACTCCTTTACTTCATAGGGATTTTGTGAAGCTATACTGAGATGACATACTCAAAATTGATTTAAGAGTTGATTCATGGATCAGGGATGATTAATATGCTGCCTGAGGCAGTATCTAGAGCCCCTTGACAGGGCCATTTCTCAATTTCTGTTCAGGATTAGTACAGTCAGAAGAGCAGTGATCTGGGAGTCAGTCCTAGCTTTGGCACTGACCAGCTCTGTGACCTTAAGCAAGTCCCTTCCATTCTCTAAGCCTCAGTTTCCTCATCTGTAAAATTAGGGAGGAAGGACTAGGTAATAACTCATTTATATATCACTTAGAGTTTTACAAATTGCTTTCCCCCCAACGTGCATCTGAGGTAGTTCTAATAATTGCATCCCATTCTACACATGAGGAAACTGATATTCAAGAGAGGTTATTTGATGGTTTCAAAGTTATATAGATGGTAAATGGCAAATTTTGAACATGAACCAAGCTCTTCTTATTTGAGGAGTAAGGGGAGGAAAGGGGAAGGAAGGGGTGTCTTTCCACAATAGCATGATTGCTGCTCTAACATACAGTCAAATGAGATGAAGTATATAAAGATCTTAAAACACTGTAAAATGTTAGCTGTTATTAGTAGTTTTGTTTTTGCATGCTAAAAACCCTTACGGATGTGTCATTCCAGTCATGTCCTTCCATCTCTCTCCCTTCCCTCCTTTTCCCCTTTCCTTCCCTGCATCACTCCCTTAACCTCTCAGTGTCCCCAGATAAATCCTAAAGCTATAGACTGCAGAACATTTGCAAAAAGCAGAGGAATAAGGCACCTGAAGAAGTAAAGGATGCCCACTCCAGCCACTGACTATAAGCAATAAATGTATGTTGGGGAAGGAAAGGCAGGGGAGGAGGGGGGGAGGGGGCAGTACTTTTTCACTCGGGCAAAGGAAACCCTTTCACGCCAAATGCCTGATCCTCTCCAGTAGGGAACTGTAATTGGCACCTCATCCTGCTCCAGCTCTGAGCTCCCAATGTGGTCTGTGGTCAGGGAGGCTTTCATCACTTGGGACCTTTCATTGTGTGTGGTTTGTTCTTTGATCAGGTGTTTGCTCTAAGTTGGTTCCGGAGTAATTAATTAGAGACAGTAATGCCAAGGTGGCTCAGGGAGAGCTTAAATAACAAAATGATTGATTAAGGGCCTCTGCTTGGCCTGAGATTCTTTTTGTTGTGTAGTAGCATCTACAAGGAATGCTAAAGAGAGATGCTATAGCCCTTTCATTACTTTGGGTAAGGACTCAGACTAGACCATTTCTCCATTGAAGTCTTTTTAGATTGATCAGAGAATAGTGACCACTTCCTCACAACCTGACCATTTTGGAATTCCCACAATTGGTCTCTCTATAAATTCATCCTTTCCCCCATATATTGAACCTGCGACTTTATAATCCTCCTCTCTATATGTGTACCTGTAGCAGCGTGCCTATCTTGGAGTTACAGGAAGAAGCCAAAAGCTATAAGTGGTGTGGTCATGATCTCCAAATCTGTATTAACTGCCTACTCTGCTTAGTATGTGGTAAGCCTAGAGAAGAGGAATTCATGATCTCACAGAAAGCATAGTTCATGAGATCATTGTTCCTTTAGAGCTAGAAAGGATCTGGTCCAGTCCTCACCTATAAGTGACTTTTGAAAGGTCACACTGGTAGTAAGGAGCAAAGATAAAACCTGAGTCTGACTGCAAATGCATCCCTCTTTCTTCTGAATTTGACTGCCACCCCAGGCAATTAAGGTACTGAATGTATGCTTGTGGGTGATGGTGAGGGCCATTGTTTATGGAGAAGGTTAGCATGGTCTGGGCAGCCAGTGTATGAATGCTCAGAAAAGATACTGTAGCTCATACTCTCCTTAGGAAGCTCCTCAAGGAAAAATAACTTACACTTATACAGTTTTTGCTCATTTGCTTTCCTCATAAAAACCCTGAGTGGGATAATACAAATATTATTACAGGTAAGGAAACTGAGGCTCAGAAAGATTAATTGATTTGCTCATGGTTACATGGTTAGTAAGTGTTTTGAGGCAGAATTCAAACCTAGATCTGCTTTTTTTCACTATATTGTACTGCCTAGAGAACAGAAGCCATATTTCCTGTCTCTCCTATGACGTCTTTAGCTATCACCATAGTGTTGTTTACATGGTAAATGAGTACCCGTTTGTCACAGGTCTGTGACCATCTTGCCATGTGTAGTTGGAGACTCGTACATTGTATAGCCTTGCCACTTACCATGTTTATTGCAGTTTAGGTTGTACCCCATTAGAAAGCAATCACAAATGATCTGTGATCACTTCAGATATTAAAGACATGACTGGATGACTATACTGTATGAATAACAAACTAGAGGTATACAGAAACAGTCTTCATTGTTGTAATCAAATGCAGTTTACACCAAAGTGAATGATACCCATAATCTTTTCGTTGTATTCCAGTGATAGCCATACTCTTTGTTGGCATAAACAACAAGTAGTTCACATTAGTATTGTTTCTATTCAACCAGAACCTTTTTTTACTCTTCTCACTTGGTTACTTCTCTGAAAGACAAAAATCAGTATATGTCCAGTTTGCTCCCAGTCCCATCAGCCGTTTAATCATCTCCTACCGACACAAAATAAAAACCTAAGCTCCAGATCTCCGTGCTCAGTGGTCGTAGCTCCATCCGTGCTATTAGTCTTTCTTCTCTCTTCACTGAAACTTGTAGACTTTTAAAATAGGTACTTCTTGTTCCCCAGCCACATGCAGGGTGTCCTGAGTGTTTGAGGGCTTAAGGCATCAGAAATATGGGGTGACCAGAACAAAGCCAAGCAAGTCCACCTCTCTCCTTTGGAGAAGTGGGGTGAGAAAAGACTATCATTGTGGAATGACACACACACTGGTAGAGGTATTTGATATGTCCGTTGTTTTTAATTAATTGTTTTTCATTTGCTACAAGGGATGGAGGAGTGGGGAGAGAGGCATGTTTGGAAATGCCTTTGATGAAAAAAGGGGATCAACCAAAACTAAAAGAATAAGTTTATATCCTAACAAAGAAAAAAAGTGACTCTGAGCCTTGAAGACGTGAAGGAAAAAACCCTATTATAGTGCTTTAAGATTTGCAAAACAGCAACTAATTGCAGTCACCTCCAATTCGAGGCAGGGACCTCAAAGTCAGAGAAATCTTTGTGCTATTACCAGGCTCCTGAGTCATCGGAACTCATGCTTAGATTTTTGGCATTTTAGTTTGGTTTGTTTCTTTGTTGTTTCCTCTAATAAAATCAAAGCTCTACAGAAGTTGGTAGGAAAAGAGACAAGCCACTTTTCAGGGTGGATGACTAGACCCAAGTAAATGGATTGGCAAAACACTACGTACTGTATAGTATTGTATAAAGGGAGAAAGAGAAAGCAAAGAAGGTAGGTCTGGTTTCTCATCCCAAATATATAAGCTTAGGCAAGTCCCAGCTTTTTTTTGACCTTCAATTTCCTCATCTGTTCAATAGAAATAATGGCAGCTTTCTTGACTAATACATAGCTGTGAGAATATGGTAAGGTAATAGATGTGAAAGGACTCTTTAAAAATGTAAAATATTATTTAAAAAAATCACAGAATCACAAAATTTTAGATTTTGGACAAAGTTTAATAGCTACCTAGACTAACCAATACTTGAAAAAGGATCCCCTTTACATTTTTAAAGCATGTTATTTAAAAAATAGATGGACCCTTCATTATTATTATTACTTAGTGTTGCAATATACATAGTATTAATGTGCTCTCATGTTCAATAAGAATTCAAACGAAAGGGACCAAAAACTTCTTAGTAACCAGCAAGTAACTTTTTCTTGAAGAAAGGGCAAGTCAAGTCATCAAATTAATAAGCACTTATTAAGTGCTGACTGTTTACCAGGCACCAAACTAACCAATCAGAGGAAAGGGCCACAGGGGAGGAGTGATCTTGCAGGGTGAGAAGGCTGCTTCAGCTTGGAGAAAAAAGTCCAGTGAATCAGGAGTAGAGCCCAGAGAGCAATGAAAGTAGCAGAGAGATTAACAGATTTTTTTTGTTTTGTTTCTGAAGCATCTCATACCCATATTGTGAAAATTAATTAATAATAGAAGCCTCACAGGGGTCTTCACCAGCCCTGTGCCCACACATACTATATTTTGTTTGGTCAGTCAGCACTGCAAATCAGCATTGACCAAGCAGGTTAGTGCAGCCATTTAGGCTTTCTCTGGATGCCCTCAAATCTTGGGAAAGTAATAAAGAACATTGCCCATGATCCCTGATTTGTACCAAACTGTCATCTTAGGGCCCTGCCTCAGGGTGAGGTTTCAGAAAGGCCTGATGACATGGAACTAAACTGCTTTCCAAACGGTGCTGGAGCATAAGTTTTTAATGAAGCCTGGAGCCATCCCAGATCCCCAGGTCCAAGAAGTTTTATTTTCTTTTTCTTTAATTTTTTTTTTTTATCATTCTGCTGATCTTTATCACATCTGTCATTCTGAAAAATGAGCAGACAGAATTCCTACAAAGTTCATTACTCCCAGTACACACACTGCCCAATCTCCATGTTCAGAGAGCCAAGCACTCTCCAGGTTTTGGGAACAGATTTTATTCCCTCAGGAGCTGGAGCTCCTGCAATTCCAGATCTCAGAATTAGAAGGAACCTCAATCCTATTACCTAAAATTTGACCCTAGAGAATAAATATAAAAGTCCAAGTGAGGAAGAAGGGATGTGAGGTAGATAGAGGAAACCAAAGGTAAGAAATTGAACCCCTGATGTGTTATCAAGACTCCAGATGGTTTCCCCTACTTGAACTAATAATCTGTTAGAGCATTTTTTTTAAATTCCTATTTTCTTCCAGTCAACTGTTACCTACAGGCCATTATAATCTCCTGATGGTGAGGACCAGAGTGAGATCAAAGACTGCGCAGGACTTAGAGATACTATTTTCTATGAATAGTAGCTAGACCAGCCTTGCCTCTGAAGTTATCACTAAATTATTAATTCAGTTCACTGTAATTTAGCAAATCTTTATTAAGTAGCAGTACTAGGAACTAGTACTAGGAACAAAGGATGCAAATATTGAGAAAGTTCCTGTCCTCAGAAGGGTTATCGTCTAATAGCAAAGATGTAGCATGAACACAAATAAGTAATGTACCCCTTAGAATATATAGGGGGCAGAAGAGCCAGCAAAATCAGTCATCAAACATTTATCAAGCACCTACTTTCTAGCAGGTGTTATGCTAGGAATCAGGGCTATACATAAAAATAATGACACAATCCCTGGTCTCAAGGAGCCTACATTCTAACAGATAAAGTGTTTTAGGAAAATTTGAGGAGGGAGTAATCACCTTTACCTGAGAGAGGATGGAACAAGAAGGTCGGAAATCAGGGATGGCTTCAAGGCAGAGGTGACATCTGAGCTCTGATTTCAAAGACGAGAATTTCTGTCCCTTCTCATCTTGGCTGCTCAGAATCCCCTGCTCTCATCAAGGCTCAGCTCAGGTGCCATCTCCTATTTCATCTTTCTTGATACGTAATTGCACCCTTGTTAGAGCCCTCCCTCCTCCTCCCCCACCCCCATACTTTGTATTTACTTCTCTTTGTATGTATTTTACCCCAATAGAATATAAGCTCCTCGAGGGGAGGGTCTGTTTCCTTTTTTTTTTTGTCTTTAGATTCCCCTCACCTAGAACTATGCTTAGTACATAAGTTGTTTGAATGCTGAAGAACTTTGAGCTAATGGAGATTTTTTTTTTTATTTTTGCCACAGCAGTTTACAAAGATTTTCTAATGAAAGCATAGAGGAATTGCATAAAAGAGTTCAATTGTTATTGTTTTAAGTTCGTAATAAACCACTCTGAGAGACAGAGAGAGAGAAAGAGGGGAAAAGTGACCATTGTAGTTTAAACACAAACGTGTTCAGTGATAAATAGCCTCTCCAGGTGGGAAGAGGGGTGAGGAATTATTAATTCTCTACTGAGGCTTAAGCTACCTGACCCAGGAATTACAATTAAAAGGAGGGTCCCCTTACACTGAGAGATGTTACTCTTGAGCCACCAGCAGTAAGATGCATTTCTGTTATTGTTGTTTTTTCCAGCATCTAGGATGACATTCACGCTTACTTGTCCAGTTCCCCTTGGGACCAGTGGCAAGATGGCTGGCTAGGATGACAGAAGAGTACATGGCTGAGACCATAAGATAAAGAGCTAGAAGGAACTTCAGATTTCCTAGACCAACCCTCTCATCTTACACATGGGGGAAATGAAGCACAGAGGGGTTGTAACTTGCCCAAGGTCTTATTATGGCCTGCTAGTAATTAGCAGAGGCAGCATTTAAACATAGGGCTTAGCCTGTGGTCAGGGTTGCAGTTAGGCTTTGATAAATCCTTATATTTAAGCCCCAGGTAGGGAAAGTTCTATCACCTAGAAGATAGCCACACCAGTTCCAGAATGTTAAAATATCATTTAGACATCAGCATTGCCACTTTCTTTACCCTGGTTTGGGAATTCACCATTTATAACTTGGGCTGTAATACAAGCGGTTCTCAACCTGTGGGTTATGTTCAATTTATAACATCCTGCATATCAGATAGATTTATAACAGTAGTAAAATCACAGTTATGAAGTAGCAATGAAAATAATTTTATGGTTGGGGGTCACCACAGCATGAGGAACTGTATTAAAGGGTCACGGCATTAGGAAGGTTGAGAACTACTAGGAGGAAGTATACCTTAGGATTGTCTCTAATTTTTTAATACACGACCCTTTAAAAAAAGGTTCATTGGTTCATTTTTTACGGTATACTTTTCCATAGAAATTTACCTTGTACGAAAGGGAGGGAGGGGAGCGCTCATAGTGAAACTGACAAACAAGACTCAAATCCTGACTGTATTCAACATTTCGTGTCCATAGGCTCCCACCTCACTACCAAGAGGGGAGCAGTCTTTCTCAGCATCTGCTCTCCAGAATAAGTCTTGATCATTATAGTTAATATTCTATCCCACTTTTGATGAGTCATGTTACCCTAAAACCTATTTAAGTTAGATCTTCTCTTAACATTATTGATTGAAAGAATAGAATGGAGTCTGTACTAAGTTATGCTCATATATTATTTGGATAGTATTGGTTGACCTTGAGAAGTTACTTTACCAGAACTGGACTGAATCTAATTCATCAATATTAGGTAGCAATGAGGTAACAGATAAAAACACTGGCCTAGAAATATGAAGACCTGAGGTCTTGATCTGGCTCACTACAGTATCACTTTAGGCAAGTCATTTTCCCTTGGAGTCTTAATTGTCTTATCTGTAAAATGAGGGGATTGAACAAGATAATTTCTAAGACCTCTTCAAGCTTAAAATTCTGTTATTCTTTTTTTAATCCATTATAAATACGATCCCTGAGTCTAACATTAAATCAGATTTCCTGCCTTCTTTTCTTTAAGATTATGTAAATGGGGGGCACTTCGGTATAGGAGAAGAGGCAGTGGATTTGGAATCAGAAGACCAAATTTAAATATCAGTTCTACTACTAAGCTATGTAGTCTTCAAAGAGTCATTTCATAGCTTAGTGCCTCAGTTTCCCTACTGGAGATAATAATATTGCTACACCCTATTTACTTCACATTACTGAGTTAGTAACATACTGGATGTAAAGCTGTTTATAAATCATAAAGAGATAAGATAGATCAATCTATCATTATTATTATTATTATTATTATTATTATTATTATTATTATTATTACAAAGTCCCTCTTGCTCATTTTATAGTTGGGAAATCTTAGTCCCAGGGAGAAAAAGTGGTTTAGACCCAACAAAAGAGTTAGGCCCTCATATCTATCCTGAAAATGCTGGTAATTTCTTTGTAATTTGATAAAAAGAATTGGCAAAGACTATAGAATGTATTGAATAGAATGCTGAGCAACTTGGAATCAGGAAGACCTGGGGTCATAGGGGGCCTCAGACACTATGATTTTGCTCAAGCCTTTGGATCCTTTTGAGCCTTCTTTTCTTCATCAGTAAAATTAGAGAGTTGGATTCAGTTACCTCCAAGATCCCTTCCAGTTCAAAATCCATGATCCTATGAGTGTATCAATTTTAGGAAATTTGGGGTCAAAACATAATGAGGAATTCCTTTCTTTTTTTCCTTTTTTTTTTTTTAAACTAACAACCATCGCCAATAAGATCATAGGATTTCATGCTGGAAAGAGGCTTTAATGATCATCTAGCCTAACCTCTTCCCCCATCATTTTTGCATGTAAGGAAATAGATTAAGTGAGACCTGCCCACGGATATTCATCTAGTAAGCATCAGAGCCAGACCTCAAACCCAGCTCCTTACCTCCAAATACGGTCTCTTTTCCCTGTCCCATATTACTTCTCCTATAGTAAATAAGGATCCAGAAAGGGCTGTTATTAGAGGAAAAGCTAAAAATCCCAGTAATACTTCCAAAAAGTAAGCAGCATGATTCTAAAGATAAGATACACCTAAAATAACTGGGCCTCATTTTTTTTTTCATAATTAGAAACTTAAAGTTTGGAAACAAAAGACTTTAAAAAAAACAGAATCAGTAAAAGGCCACTGTGAGTTTCAGACAGTAAAATTTTAATGCCATAAGATGCAATATAAATAAAAGTGAGTTGTTAAAAGCAGAAGGTAATGACATTCTTACAGTGCTAGGCTGGGAAAAAACAATGAAAAAGCCACTGTAAATAGGGTTGTTAACAATCTTAAAACGCTAAAATTAGCCTGGTTCATAGGTTTTTTAATGTTCTTTACAGAAGTCCCTAGAGGGGCAGCCAGGATCCAGAGTGGAAGCTGACTCACTTTCTGAAAGTAGTTTGTGGGGCCAGTGCCTTTCACTTTCACCCAGGAGAAATGAGGCTTTACCTGGGCTCTGTGGAGCCAGTCATTGGATGATGTGAGGGCTGAAAACCATATATTTTAGATCTGGGGAAGTGAGAGGTAAATAAATAGCAATCAGTCCTGGGTACAATTCAGCTCTGGACCTTCTTCCTGTCTAAAGTCAGACCATTCCCCACCCCCACTCCCCAAACCTATAGCTGAGGTTGGGGCATTAGAGAGTAAGAGTTCTTGATCTTATTTTGTGGCTTGGACCACTCTTACCAGTCTGGTGACACCTGTGGACCCCCTCTCAGAATAATATTTTAAAATGTACAAAATGAAATACATGGAATTACCAAGAAGACCAATTTTATAGAAAGTATGATTATCAGAATATTAAAGAAACAAGTTGGCATACCCCAAGTGAAGAATCCCTGTATGACATGAAGCTAACTGGCCTACAAGTTAGAGGAATCCATAGAGGCCCCTGGACAGAGACCCAAAACAACAAGAGCAATAATCCAGTAGACTGAGAATCCTGGAGAGCTGCATTCCAGCCTTACCTTTGCCACTAACTTACAAATGGCCTTTCTGAGCCAGGTTTTCCCCTTGTGTAAAAGAGGGAATTGGACCAAATAACCTTTAAGGTTCTTCACAGCTCTGATCTCTTATGATCTCTATATGTCCTTGGCCTCAAAATTGGGCATAGTTCCCATTAGTTCCTTTGGCCTTTGTTTATGTCTGCTGAGTGAGGGTGCACCAAGGATCAAATTCCCCATGCCACCTCCCTGTGTGTATTCAGGAATAACAAAAGGCAAGGTTGCCAAGGGAATAACAAAGTGTGGGAGGTGGCACTTCTCTGCTCTGCTACAATTGGATTTATTATCCTGTTATTATCCTTAAAATAGAGCGGGAAATTAAGAAGCTAACAGTGGCTCAGGGAAGATTCATCTCAGGATCCAAAATAAACCATTGAATTGCAGGCCATTAATCCTGTCCTTCATGCCGAAGCAGTGTGGGAATGATAGATTGAGTGTCCTCTCTGCCAGCTTTACCACCTGTCCAACTTTGGTAGTCTGATTGCAGAAGTCTTTCTCCAGACCTGCTTCCTCACCTCTAAAATGGCCAGACACCGCAAGAAGTGTTGGGAGAAAAGGCTGGACAAGAAGAGAAGCTAAAAGTGCCTCCAGTTATTCAGCCTGGAATGAGAAAGGTTGAAAAAGATCACGATCAAAGACAAAAAGCTTATAAATGAGACTGAAAGGGAACCATAGAGTTGGGCATCAGATTCCAGGCAAGAGAACTAAGGGGCTCTCCCCTTCCCCATACCCCTACCTCCAGCTCAGAAGAGGTGGTTTTAGGACAAAAGGTCAGCTTCACACAGCCCAGAGTAAACACTGAACCCTGTCACCCACCCCAAAGGCCAGACAGCGTGCAAATATAAGCAACCTTCAAGGCAGCTTTATCATTTTTAATCTCCACTTGGTCCATGATTCTGTGCTACCGTCCTACTTTTCTCTCATTTGTGATTCTTCTCTCCTCTGCTAGAGAAGAAATTCTTTTTCTGAATAATAATAGCTTTTATGTCTGTTGCACTTTAAAGTTGCAAAGCTGCATTACATTTGTCATCAAAGGATGTGGGTTCAAAGTCCAGCTCTGCCACTCAGTACTCCTTGACTTTGGGCAAAGCACGTCACCTCTGGGTAGCAGTGTCCTCATCTCTAAAATGAAGAATTTAGGCCAGACCTCCCTTCTGGCTCTAAAGCCATGATCTTATGACAAGACCTGGGTTTGAATCCAGCCTCAAACACTTAGGAGCCAAGAGAGCTGAGGCAAGTCCCTTCCTTCGGTTGCTCCTTTTCTCACCTGTAAGAGGAGGAAGTTGTACTCAGTGACCTCTAAGGCCCTTTCCAGGTCAAAATCTAAATCTATACATTTTCACAGTAATATTAGTAAGATATTATCAAGTATTTAGATCTTGAGGAGGAGAAAAGAATCAGAGACAACAAAGTTTCAAACCAAGTTGACTTGGGCAACTAGGTGGCACAATGGATTAGGTGCTGGAAGGAACTCAGGAAGATCTGGGTTCAAATTTCACCTTAGGCACAAACTGTGTACCCCCAGATAAATCACTTAATCTCTGTTTGCCTTAGTTTCCTCACCTATAAAATTGGGTGATAATAGCACCTATCTCCCAGGGTTGTGAGGATAAAATGAGATCATTTTTGTAAAGCACTTAGCACAGGGCCTGGCACATAGTAGGCACTATTATAATGTTAGCTGTTATTGGTGGTGATTACTATGATGGTGGTGCTGGTGCTGGTGGTCTTGGAACTCTAAGCCCAGCGCTCTAGACACTGCTGCCCAGGTAACAACTTCCTATAGGTAAGGTCCTGTGAGAATGGAAGTCAGGAAGACTTCCAGTAGGGGAGCTGAGAGTAGCCAAAGAAGGTAACAGGGGGTCACAGAACATTGTGGTTGAGGGATCCAGAATTTGCTAATTAAATAGTTTTACCTTGAGAAACAACCTGGCATTGGAAAGAGGAATTGCCCCTCCTGGAATCTGTAGTTGAGCATATTGGACAAAAGGTTAAGGGATAGGAAAAAGGTCAGGAAGTGTTGCCTGGTGGGAAGTTCTCTTCCAGGACTCTTTGGGAGGGAAGGAGGGGGGACTGGAAGTGAACTGAGAACTACCAGGGGAAACACAATAAGGTGAAATAAGGGGGAACCATTTTCTTGACTGGTGGTGAGGGATCCTACTGGAAATTTGCAGCAGAAATGCTTCCTTGAAGTAGGATTAGCAGCTGAAAGCATGTATTAATGGCCAGCAAAGGGAAGGGGGAGGATTTTTTCAGAAAGCATGGTGAAATTTCAATAAATAGAGGAAATGTGTAAGTATAGAAAATGTCACTTGTTCACCAGAGCTTTTCTAGCTCAGGAAGACCACAAAGAGGGGGGAAAAAAGAAAGCATCTAAAAAGGAACTGGGTGCAGGAGGGGAGGCTGGCAAAGGGAATGCTTAAATCTGCCTTACCTACAAATAGGATCTCAAAGAAAGCCATTTGTCGTTGCAGACTCGTGGAAGGCTTTTGGGCGAGGAGGGCAGTGGGGAGAGAGGAGCATTAATGGACTCTTAAACCTCCTTGGATCTCCTTCCCTATTCCATATATTCAGGGAGGACCTACTATGTTTATGATTTGTAGGATGAAAGTATAAGATGCCCTCCCTGCCCTCAAAAAGTTTTGAGTCTGGTTTAAGAAGCGATATTTAAAACTGTGAAATAGTTAAATGACACAACCTAGTGTGGGACAGATGCCAAAATGAGTATGACCAGATAATAGATAATTGTGGAAGAAGCAGGAGGTTTTAGGGTGGGGATGTGGTCAGGGAAGCCATCCATGTGGAGGTGGGTCTTGAGATGGCTCTTGAAAGACAGACAGGATTCAAGGAATTTGAGCAGAGAATGGGCAAGAACGTTCCAAGCAAGGAAGAAGAAAAACATAAAACCAAGGAAGCTGGAATATGTTAGGCATTGTAGGAGGAGACAATGAGAAAAATCTGCCTGACAAGAACAAGCATTTTGTGTAGGAGGCAGCTGGGTGTCTTGGTGGATAGAGCACTGAGCCTGGAGTCAGGAAGACCTGAATTCAAATCCAGCCTCAGACACTTACTAACTGTGTGACCCTGGGCAAGTCACTTAACCTATGTCTGCTTTAATCCACTGGACAAGGAAATGGCAAACTGCTTCAATATCTTTGCCAAGAAAGCTCCATGGACAGTATTGGCATGCTATAGTCCTCAGGATCACCAAGAGTCAGCCATAACCCAACAGTAGTGAGAACAGTAATTCCAAGATAAGCTTGGAAAGGGACTATTTGTGGAGAGCTTTGAATGCCAACATTAGTTTGGATCTCATCCTCTAAGTCAGTGGTTCTCAACCTTCCTAATGCCATGACCCTTTAATATTCATATGTGGGCATATCTGCATGTGGGCGGACCCACCTGGAGATGGATAGAGAAGCAGTGTCTCAGTTCTTAAGACCATCGGAAATATGTGTTTTCTGATGGTCTTAGGCAGCCCCTGTGATGCCTGTGAAAGGGTCGTTCTACCCTCAAAGGGTTGAGAACCGCTGCTCTAGGTAGTAGAAAGCTATTGATGGCTTTGGGGAGATTGCTGTCCTTCGTAGTCCTCTTCTTTCTCCCTAATCCTAGCCAAATAACCTACTGCCTTAGTTAGTAGACCTGGAATCAGGAAGAACTGACTCAAAATCCTGTCTCTTACACACACACACACACACACACACACACACACACACCTGTGTGACCTTGGGGAAGTCACTTGACCTCATTCTGTAAGAAGAGAATAACAATTGCATCTACCCCACAGAGTTGTTTGTAAGGATCAAACTAAAAAGTATGTGCACATTTGAGCCATTCTATAACTATTGAGACATTTCCCAAAACATTGCTGGCCTGAGCAGGTATTGGTAGTGCCAGGATTGCCAAGTGAGGGGCCTTACTGCCACAATGGCATCAGGGATCCTGAGAGTCCTCAGAAAGTTCTTTTCATGTAGAGATAAATAGGATAGGCCATGCAAAGAGTTGTCAAAATTTGTCTTCACTCCTCTCCCACTTTAGTGCCCTCACCCATTTGTTACACACTAACCCACTCCCTCAGGAATCTGTGCCACCCACATTCCCTCATCCTTCCCTCTCATCAAAACTGAAAGGACACCTGTGAACCCTGATGTCTGTTCATGACAGTGGGTTAATCAAATAAACCAATCCCAGCCAATGCATTAACCCTCTCAGGTGGCATAATGACTTAACCCACTTAAAACATGGGCACTTGAGGGATTTCAGTAAGCCGGGGTAAGGGAAGGTTTAGGGTCAGAAGGATCCTTGAGCCTCTTCAAGTTGAGGTTGATGTTTGAGCAGAGATCTTTGGCTTGCTCTAGAGGGGTTTCGTCTCCTGAGCACGGAATTGGACTGGATGACCTGCAAAGTCCTTTCTAGCTCATGAATTCTGTGACAGAGCTCTTCTTTCATGCTGGAAGGGTGTCCTCATAAACCATTATGGAATATAGTCACTGTGCCACGTAGTTATACATATATATGTGTATCGTGTATGCACATATGTGTGTACGTGTACACATGTGCGTATATACATCCCTAGTGGAACTCACATTCTGTTGGGAGTGACTTGGTAGTTACAAGACACATGGCTATCTAAGATATGTATCCAAGATAGATAGGTATCTTGTATAGATATACAGGCATACCTCAGCCCATAAATCAGCGGTTCTCAACCTGCAGGTTATGTTCAGTTTGTAACAATGAAAATACATCCTGCATATCAGATATTTACATTACAATTCATAACAGGAGCAAAATTACAGTTGTGAAGTAGCAACGAAAATAATTTTATGGTTGGGGGTCACCACAACATGAGGAACTGTATTAAAGGGTCACGGCATTAGGAGGGTTGAGAACCACTGCCATAAAGCAAATATCTCAATAAAGTGAGTCACATGAATTTTTTGGTTTCCCAGTACATAGAAGTTATGTCTACTGTACTGTTTTATACTGTCATCTGTTAAGTGTAAAGTAGTACTATGTCTTTAAAAATGTATATACCTTAATTTAAAAATATTTTATTAGGGGCAGCTAGGTAGCACAATGAATAGAGCACCAGCCCTGGAGTCAGGAGAACCTGAGTTTAAACCCAGCCTCAGACACTTAACACTTACTAGCTGTGTGACCTTGGGCAAGTCGCTTAACCTCAATTGCCCTGCCTTCCAACCTAAAAAATAATCTATTGCTAAAAAAAAATACTAACCAACATCTCGCCTTTGGCGAGCTGCGATCTTTTTGGTGGCAGAGTCTTGCCTCGGTGTTCATGGCTGCTGACTCATCAGTGGTGGTGGTAATTTTAAAAATAAGACAACTATGATGTTTGTGGCATCTATTGACTCTTCCTTTCACTTAAACACTTAGAGCTATTGTAAGGTTATTAGATGACCTAATTTCAGTGCTGTATTTCAGGAAATAGGGAGGCCTGAGAAGAGGGAGAGAGATTGGGAGCCCCCTGCAAGTGGAGCGGTCAGCATACATGCAGCATTAAGTCCACCCTCTTATACTGGCATGGTTCATAGCTCCCCAGAACGGTTACAGTAGTAACATCAGAGATCACAGATCACCGTGACAGATGTAGTAATAATGGAAAGCGCAAAATATTGTGAGAATTACCAAAGTGTGACATGGAGACACGAGATGAGCATATGCTGTTGGAAAAATGGCGCCAGTCGAGCTGCTTGATTCGGGGTTGCCACAAACCTTCCATTTGTAAAAAATGTAGCATCTGTGAAGCGCAGCAAGGCAGGGCACAATAAAGCTAGGTGTGCCTGTGTGAGATACATGACGCATGTCTTCTGTTGCCTGGTTATTTGAATGGTGCCTTCTCTTTCAGAATGGGAACCCCACAAGGATGGGGACCATGTTTTTGCCATTTTGTTTTTCTGTCCCCACTATTTGACACAGTGCCTGGCACATAGGAAGTGCTTGTCAACTGACAAACTGATGTCTTGCTTAGGTACTGGATAATTGAGGCCAATAAATCCCCATTTGTGCTTTCAGCCCTTAGAGGCCTGGTGTTTCGGGTGCTACGATTCTGACTCCATCAGTTTCTCCAGAACACCCACCTCTAATCCTTGGTGGATATATGGTCATATACATCTTTTGACCAGGCAAAAAATGGGAGCTTGGGCTTGTCAACTAGCCCTGATTTAGAACTTTTTACAACTATTATCTCAATTGAACAACCCTGGGGGGGTGAAGGGTAGGTGCTATTATTATCTTCATTTTATAGTTGAGGAAATTGAAGTTAAGTGACTTGCCCAGGGTCACACAGCTAGTCAGTATCTGAAGCTGGATTTGAACTCAGGCCTTCCTGATTCCAGACCCAGTGCTGTGTCTGCTATACCACCAGCTGCCTCAAGTTTAGCTTTGGAGGCTTCCAAGAATCACTTTGCCAACCACATTCTGGGTTGCAAGAGGTAAGGGAAAGGAGGGGGAGAGTAAACGACTGCTTCTGAGTCATATTAATGGAAGGAACCTTCCCCAACACCACGTATGAGGAGAAAAACGTCAGCAGTGTTTAGCATCAGTGTCTGTCGTGTGAACATCTGGCATCCATCATTGAGGCCTGTGTCTCTCCTCTGTCATATTTTATCCCCATCTGTTAGTGGTTTCTTAGCACTGTTTATATAAATCATAGCAGCATCCCAGGCAGGAGAGATGAATCATTATTATAGGCTGCTGTTTAGAGGAGAGAGGAGAGAAAGACCGGGGTCCGGAGGTGGGGGAAAGAGAAAATCTTCAGTTATCCTTCTCCCATTCTTTACTAGACTGTGTGTGGTGCTTTGGGCATCTTGGAGTATGATGGCCTGTTCCATGGAATTAGAACAACTCTTGAAGAAAGTCTACATTTTGGCCAGTGACCACCCATTCTTGGTGCATGACTCTTTGTTAAGGAAAAGTGCCCCACTGTAAACCAGCACCTCGGCATTCTTTTTCCCTGCTGTACCCTCCTTGGTTCACCACAAGCTCTCAGAGCTCCTTACCCCACTTATTCTACCACCACCTAACCTAGCATGATGGCTGCCATACCTCGTATCTCCCACAGCTAGTCTGATCTAGTATTTTTGTTTTTTTTAAACCATTTGTGGTATTTTACAATCTCACCACGTGTAGCAAAGTACTATATCATAAAGATAGAAGCTAAGACCATTTCTAATGAGGTACAAATAATTCCAAGGAACTAAGTTTAAGTAATATCAGAATCCAGGGGAGAGAGGGGGAGTATACAGACCACTGTGGTCTGGGAATGGAATGGTTGAGTCTTGAGTTGAGCCTTAAATGGAAGCCTGGAGGAAGGGTAAAATTTGGGTGGGAGAAGCATTTTGAAACCACAGTCAATCTCAGAGCTAGAAGGGACCTCAGAAGCTCATCTTGTTCAATCTCACCTAAACTGGTGGGGAAATTAAATTTCTGTTGGTTGACAGACTCAGACTCTTCCAAAATATGAGGTATCTCTGAATTCATATTCATTCACTAGCTTCATTCCTGTAAGATTCAGTTCAAGTGCTAGAAGACCATCCTTGATGTCCCTAAAGTGCTAGTGCGGTCCATCTTATCCCCCATTAGAATGAAAGCTTCCCAAGACCAAGAGCTGTTCTTGCTTTTTTCTTTGTGTCCCCAGCATTTGGTGCAAGACCTGGCACTCTGGATAGAATGATGGACTTGCAAGTCCCCTAGGAAAACCTGCATGAGAATCCTGCTTCAGACACCTGCTAGCTATGATCCTGGGCAAATGATTTAACCACTCTTAGCCTCAGTATTCCTTTGTAAAATGAGGCTAATAAAAGCAACTACCACAGGGTTGTTGTGGAATTTAAATGAGCTAATGTATGTGAAGTGCTTTGCAGATCTCTTTTCTTTACAAATACCAGCTATCAGTAGTAGTAGTAATAGTGGTAGTAGTGGTAGTAGTTATGGCAATGGTTATAGTGGCAGTGGTTGTAATTGTGGTAGTGGTAGTAGTAATAATGGTAGTAGTAGCAGTAGTGATAGTAGTAGTTGTAATAGTAGCAGTGGTATTAGTAGTGATAGTGGTAGTCATAATAATAGTAGTGGTAGTAATTGTGGTGGTAGTAGTAATAGTTATAATAGTAGTGGTAGTGGTAGTAATAGCATATATATAGCTCTTTAGAGTTTGCAAAACATTTTGCATATTATCTTATTTTATCCTAACAGGAATATAGTAAATCAGTGCTTAATAAACACTTGTCGATTGACTGATTCTCAACTCTTCCTCTTTGTTCTTCTTGTCTCATTTCAGAAAATTCTACTATATTACGCTGCTGAGAGACCCCGTGTCCCGCTACCTCAGTGAGTGGCGGCATGTTCAGCGTGGAGCCACCTGGAAGACCTCGCTGCATATGTGTGATGGGCGGACCCCAACACCTGAGGAGTTGCCCCCATGTTATGAAGGCACAGACTGGTCAGGCTGCACCCTGCAGGAGTTCATGGACTGCCCCTACAACCTGGCCAACAACCGCCAGGTAAGGATGCTGGCTGACCTGAGCCTGGTAGGCTGCTACAACATGTCCTTCATCCCTGAGAACAAGCGGGCACAGGTCCTTCTGGAGAGCGCCAAGAAGAACCTCCGGGACATGGCCTTCTTCGGCCTGACGGAATTCCAGAGGAAGACCCAGTACCTGTTTGAAAGGACTTTCAACCTGAAGTTCATTCGGCCCTTCATGCAGTACAACAGCACCCGGGCTGGTGGCGTGGAGGCGGACGGTGAAACCATCCGGAGGATCGAGGAGCTGAACGACCTAGATGTACAGCTCTATGACTATGCCAAGGACCTCTTCCAGCAACGGTACCAGTACAAGCGGCAGCTGGAGAGGATGGAGCAGAGGATTAAAAATCGAGAAGAAAGACTTCTCCACCGGTCCAACGAGGCCCTTCCCAAGGAAGAGGCAGAGGAGCAAGGACGTTTACCCACTGAAGACTACATGAGCCATATTATAGAGAAGTGGTAGCCCAGAGCCTTTTCTACTTGACAGCACCCAAGAATTCTCACGGAGGGGGGGATCATATGGTTGTGTGACAGAAACCCACAAAACTTTATTTAAAAAATCCCAAGTCTGTTTAACAGAAGGTAGATGTGTCTGAAAAATACACAACAGGGAGGGGGGGAAGAGAGGGAGTGGGGAAGTGTGGCTTTTTACTGTTTCTACAAGGCCAGACATTCTTTAAAAAATAAATAAAGGAAAATTTTAAATGGGTCACAGCTAACTTGTACTTAACATAGAACCACCAAGTCAGCTCCCCCAACCTGAGGTCCAGGACTGCCCAAATGGTTTGTGCCCCAAGCTCAGAAGAGGGTCACATTCCTTTGCATCTGTGCCCTGAGCCTCCAGGCCAATGGGAGAGAAGGCAGTGGTAGCTTTTAGAAAAGAAGAAGAAAGTCAAGGGGACAGGATGGCTTGGCTATCAGTCCATCATCTAACCACAGAAAGCAGCAGTGCTCAGGTTCATATGGCCACAAAGGAAAACAGAGTCAAATAAAGACAATTAAGGAAGGGCTTTAAGCCTGAGGGGGAATGCAGGGGACTTTGAAACTGTCTAGGATACACCCCATGCTAAGGGGCCCTCATCACTTCACCCATCAACTAAGAGTCATCTTCAGAGCACAGGAGAGAGGAACCAAATTTGATTCCATATAGAATTGGTGGTATTTATGCACACACACACAGACACACGCATACACACATCATCCCTTCCCTCTCCAGGTACAGTCCATGTAGCCTTAAAAAAGGTCAAAACACCAGTGTTTTGTTTTGATTTGTTTTAATACATCAGGCAGATTCTTCCCATAGAACATGGGGACCATCTCACTCAAAAGCCTGAAGAGACTATCTGGACCCAGACAGAAACCATCACCCATGCCTTTATTACCTGTGAGCATCTGAAATATTTATGAGGGCAGGTGCCTTTGTTTATTCAGGAAAACACAATTACTTCTTTTGAATTACCTTAAGAAGTTTTTTGGGTTTTTTCCCCTGAACTTGCCCTCCTTTAGACCATCTCTAGCTGTCAAGGTTTGCCTGAAGACTAAACAGCCTCCTTACATAGAGAATAACACAACAGGAGAACCACAGGAAGAAAGGAAATGACAAGTAGTGGGTCTTTGGCTTGAGCCCTGCTGGCCCCAAGTGCCATTTCAAGTCGTTTTCCCCCCAAGGAGGAGTCAGATTTCATTCTCCCGCTTAATATCAGAATCTGTAACTGGAGTTGATGCCTGTCAATAGGGGACCAGCAATAGATTGCTGCTCATTTCCAGCTATCTTATTCCACATTCTCCAAACCACTTAGGTATCTTTGCTGCTCTACTCTGCATTTACGTATTGACACAGTAATTTGGGGTAGGGGGATAATTTAATTCATTAGATTTTATTAATCACCCCCTGGAACTGAACCATTATGGAGGATAGACAGTGATTAGAGGAAGGCAGTTGTATGTTACAAAGGCATGAGCATGCTTGTGATATAAAAAGGGGGCCCTGGGAGTTAGATCACTGAGGTATTTTTACCCAGCACTTCTCACTCCCCAAGGTCAGGCAGCACCATGTTCTGCTTTTATGTTGTTGCCTTTATCCCCAGAATCTGTGGCTTCAGAGGGTATCATCAGAGGGAGTCCGACTGGCCTAAATGGAATCTCCATTCAGCAGCCCCATCAACCAGTTACATGGAACCAGTTGGCCAGTGGAGATGTTACTGCCTGAATGGACAACAAAGAGCAGGAATGAGGTCTGTCACCTGCACAGGATGGAAGCCTCCCCTGAGTGGGCGTAGCACACTGGAAAAGACCTAATGGAAGCCCTCCTAAACTTCCCTCGTGTTTGGAAAGTTGCTAAAGGATTCAGGATGTGACCCCAGTCAAAAACTCTACCCCAAGCCTCAAACTCCAGTTACTTTCACATTGCTTATTGGTCTTATGGCTTCCATAGATAAATGGAGTGAAACCTCAGTTAACAAAAATTAAAAATTGCTAAAACCTCAGTTAACTACAACTCAGATATAGGACCCTCAGTTAACCAGAATTCTTTTGTGGGATGAGGAGGAAGAGAAGGGCAATGGCTGCCATTCAACTTTAGATGAAAGAAATGCAAACCACAAGGAAAGATGCTGGTACAAGGGACTTAGTCAAGAAAATAATTTCCAAGGGCTGTCCTGAACACATTCTGAATTCAGCCCAATTCCCCTACACTTTCTCTACACTAAGCAATTAGAGTGGATGTTCAGGACAATATCCTTGAGGCCCTACAAGATGGTCAGTCAGGAAAAAAGGATTCCATTAAGTCATCCACACACCTGAATGAGGCAGGAAGAGGAGGGGATTCTGGCATTTTAGAGAGTGTTTCACCAGCAGAGGTTGGTACTGAAAAGAGGTTTATGGCTAAGAAGTTCAGCTAAGCAGAAACTCCAGAGGGTTTTGCTCTCGGCCTCTAGAAATCCTTGGCCAGTTTTAAAGGGCAGTCCTTCAGTTTGTTAAAGCACCTCTCTCACAGATTTCAGTGCGATCCTTTGGCCCCTGGTATGAATCTTGCTTTCTGATGAATACTATTTTAAAGCCACTTTTCCCATCCATTAAACTTTTTCATAGTTATCTCCACCCACCTTTCCAATCCACTGGCCAAGCCCCCAAGGCAGCATTACTACCCAAATCTCTGTGTACCCTCCTCCGTATCTTCTTTTCCTAAATCCTTGTTTTTTTTTCACTGTCCTTCCTACTTCCTCTCTCACTCTTTTCCTCTTCCTTCCTTTCTTCTCTTTTATCCCACGTTTTGTTTCCAGGTCTCCATTTGCCATTGATTCCCTCCCTGTTCTTTCCACTTCTTTCCCAGCCCCATATTTCTTTTCCTCTCTTTTTTCCTCCTGTAGCCAGTCTTCAACTTCCTTTTATCTCCTCCCCAGATTTCCTAGCCTGGTGTCCCGTGTGGTCACACTATAAAGTGGAGTGTTAGAAAAGAAGTGTTGTTGAAGAAAAGGGATTCTCAGTCCTGGGGCATTCTAGGCTGGTTTCACTGAATAATACCCTAGCTCTATGGAATGACCCAGTGTCAGAATCCAAAACCAGGCTCGCCCCTACCCCTCTCCCCAGCAACCCTGGGAGACTGATTAGGCAATCTATTCTAATCTCAAGCGGGTGTCCTCTTACCTCCTTCAGCTTGAGATGTCACCTCCATTTTCTAGCAGAACCAGCCATTGAACAGTCCAACCCTTCAACCAAATGATCCAGGACATGCCCTCTGTGTCACAGTGGCATCAGCAGCTCTGAAGCATCCCTAGGCCTCTCTCACTGCAAAAGCTTCCCAGCACCAGATGAGGTTTTGAAGGTTCTTGCTCGCTAGGTATGTGCCAAGCAAGCTACCTCTTCACCCCTTCTTTCCTGGAAGCACAGCAGAGTTTCCAGGACAGGTTGTGACAACAGCCTATGGAGTGGAATGAAAATACTGTAGCTATATTTAGCTATTCCAGGTGCTTTCACATCTATTGAGTCATCTTCATGACACTCCCGTGAATTTGGTATTTTTATCTTCTTTTGATAGATGATACAATTGAGGGAGGCCTAGAGAGGTGTAAGTGACTGGCCCAGGGTCACACAGTGAGTCAGAGGCAGAACATCACCAGGAGGACTCCTGAGAGTAAGACCAGGTACAAGCTTCTATCTCAAGGTGTCTTAGTAAGGACCTTTCTTAGCCCAACTTTCACTAGTATATCTAGGTTTAAAAAAAAAATCGCTGCAGAAGAAGAGGAAGCTTTTTTTTTCCTGTTTTGATTTCTTGCTTTACTACAGCATGTCCTGGTATCTGGGCTTTATTTCCTTATACACAAGGGACTGAAGAGGAATCAAGCGCCAGATGGGTATGGGCTGCTAGCTTGTATGCCATGGCAGAGAGCAGTCAGCTCATTGGGAGGCTTGCCTTCCTGGCCCATTTCTGCCAACCTAATTAAAAATGCACATCATAAGCTGGGTACATCACATAGACAGAGATGATTGGGTGGGTGCTGGTTACATGCCTGGGGGAATGCAGATTATGTGCTTGGGGGTGCATGTCATATGCAAGAAATTAAGGTGATTCTGTGGGTGAATTTAGTAGAGTTGGCCCTTTTAAAGGACAAACCAGTAATCAGTGGTTTAGCTTTGAAAATCTTAATAGAGAATTTCTCTAATCAAAATGATCAGCTGTGGTTTGGAAGAGTGACAGGGATCTCTCACCAAGATTAGTGTGGTCTGTCAAGCCCACTCCTACTTCACTTGGTGTTTCTCTCACATGCAGGAAGGGACTTTCCATTTGCCAGGCACACTGGCCTGAGTATGATGTGGAAGGAGGCAACCACATTCCTCTCTTGTAATTCCCTTTGCACCAAGCTGGGCACTCCCTCTGAGGACTGAATCAAGAGACCTGCACTCTGAAAGGCTGATCTTCTTTGAGAATAGTTCTGGGAGCACGTGATTTGTTTTGTACATATTGAAATATGTTTTAACTTATTTTTAATTGCCCCGGTTCCCCTCGAAGTGATGATTTTTCTGTTTCTTCGTTTGCATTTGGAAGTTAAAAGAAAAAAGTTCTTTTATTCTTTCCATCACCAACACTTCGGGTGCCCGTGAGGCAGAGCAAACCCGCAGCTGCCAATGACCGTCCTCGAATTTTCGGTTCACACCGTTGGCTTTTGATTGAAGGTATCACTTGTACTGCCTTTCATTTCAACATCATCTTGGAAACGTAAAGGATGATCCAATGGGGAAGAGGAGTTCCCCCTTATAGTTGCCCTTTCTGTTGACTTTATCTGCCCGGGTCATAGGGGGGAGAGGGAGGAGGAGTGTTGCTGAGAGGGCAAACTCAAAAATCCAGTAAGTTAAAAAAATGAGTCCCTGGCCTGGCCCCAACCTAGGCCCAGCAGACCCAGCTGCTCCCCTGGAGCTAAGAAAAAGGAAAGCCAGGGTTTTCTGAGCAATGAGTCTGTGACATTTTTCAGTTTAACTTGAACCCAGTAACATTTAAAGCTTTTATTTATTTATAGCTTCTTAAAAAAAGAAAAAGTTGTGTTCATTGAGAAGGAATTGTTTGGTTATTCGTATAAGAAAATGGTTCAACCAAAAAAAAAGTAATCTTCTAATTGTTTTTGTCTAGGTCAAGAATGAATGTTAGCAAATGAAATAAATCTTCAAACTGAGCCCTGGCTGCAGTGTCGTCTGTCCTTCCTGTTCTGTCACTCGTAGTCGTAATGCTCTGAAGTCTGGCTGCTCCGCCAACAGTGTGCAGCATTTTCGTTGTGTGTTTTTGTTCACTTGTTTCAGTCATGTGCAGCTCTTCATGTCCCCCATTCAGGATTTTCTTGGCAAAGATACTGGAATGGCTTACCATTTCCTTTTCCAGCTCATTTTACAGATGAGGAAACTGAGGCAAACAGTTAAGTGACTTGCTCAGGGTCAGTAAGTGTCTGAGGCCAGATTTGAACCCAGGTCTTGAAGGGAGGACTCTATCCACTGCACCTTGTACCAGCACTTTCTAGGTTTGAATTTGCAAGACCAGCATTCTTGAGGCTATATCTTCAGGCATATTCTTTTGGTCAGCTGTCATCACCTACACCGTGACACCCAGACTGAGGCCTGAGGTTCAAACAAAAAGTTTTCCCCGTAAGTGTGAATAACAGAGAATGTAGCACTTTCCATTAAATACCACACTTTCAAGATTAAAATCTCAAGCATGGCAGTGGTGATTCATTAATGACTGTATTCAACATTCTCTCTGCTTTCACCGCCCCACGCCTACACCCCATTGCCTTCTGGTAGTAGATCTAGATCCCCAAAGCTTGACTCAAAGAGGTTTCTAGAATGTGCTTTTAGAAGCACTTAAAGCCAATCCCAACACGTTTCTGTCATCTGATTTGTCTAATGACTCAGAGCACTTCAGTCACTACCAGCTTGACTAACTAGGCTGTTTTCCCCTAGTTTATACTTTTGAAGTATTGTTTTGTTGATTCTCTAACTCAGTCCAAGCATTCTCACCTGATAAAGGTGAGGACATATCAGGGCAGAGAACATCTTTGTTAGCTTTGTTAATTGGTTTGGGGGAGAGTATGAAACCCTACCCCAGCTTAACACTTGCCATCTTCCCACAAATCCATTGGAATCCATTTGGCAAAGCCCAAAGTCCCAAATCAATGAGCCAATATTTATTAAGCCCCCTATTATGTGCTGGAGAGCTCTCTAGTGTATACACATTTTTGTTTTTTGACCGTCATCTCCAGGGCCTCATACAAAATGTTTATGGCACAGCTCATAAAGAGATTGGGAAATGAATATTCAACAAACAAAACATTTAAGGTCTTCCCCATCCCAAAAGCAAAGAAAATCAAGCCTCCCATCTCAAAAGAACAAGACTTTCCTTCTGAGAAAGATTTGATTTTCTTGCTTATCATTCCCTCACCCTTAAGTGAAAAACCAGAGTTACAGGTAAAAAGTCTTCCATGATTTCCTTTAACACATGGGGAAAGAGACAAAGCATCTCCAGGCATCCTTTTCATACACGGAGCACACCAAATATATGCAGGAGACCTTTTTACTCATAAGGCAATCTCACTGGAGAGCTAGTCATAAATCTTCTCCGAGTCATTGTATGGTAGGACACCTGAAGTTTGTCCCAGTGGAGCCCTCCCAATCCACAGGCCAATCCAAAGGAAGGTTCTGATTCTCACCTTACATAGGTTTACTTAAAAGGAAAACCAATTCAGCAAAACACTCCAGGAGACTGCGCCTCCCACAAAAGAATCTGATACCTGGAACTGATTGCTTGAGATTTCTAGCCCCCCAGGAATAAAAAAAGATAAAAAAAAAAAAAAAACTTGTCCTATGTACCAACAGTCCATATGGCTTTCAAATAAGCTTTCTGGACTCATTCACAAATAAAGCAAGAATCTAAGATGGCTTAAAAGAAAAAATATGAACATTTACAAACTATCATGGGTGGCACTAATATTTTAAGAATACAAAATCTATACAGCTTTTAGCTTTCATATTCTTAAGTATAAGGTTATATGACATATTTCTACATTAACTGGCAAAGATTGTCACCTTGAAACTAGGCTTTTTTGTAAGTAAGCAAGGGAAAATGAACTGTCCAATTAGAGAAAGAAAATTTGCTAGGTTTTTTTTTTTTCCCCTAGTGGACCCTAAAATCTAGGACTGTCAATAATTCTAGTCCTGGGTAGCAGATTTCCAGTGGATCCCTACAAATTCAAAGAGCCTAGGGCTCACCAGAGGCAAGGCCCTCACAATGTAACACCTTCAGAAATAATAGAAGTATATCCCTTATTCTCAAAATGTGAATACAGAGATGAATCAGCCATTAAGACAAGATAGAAGCCAGGAAAGAGCAGGCCAGGCTCCATTTATATTCCAATAAGTACCAGAGAGTCACTGTTACTATGAGACTGAAAACTTATAACTCTGGAATTCTCTTATTTGTTCTCTTCTTCATAGGTTTCCTAAGAGTTGCCATTCAATTCAATTCAATGAATGTTTGTTAAATGCCATTAAAAAAGCTTTTGAATAAACCGAAAAAAGAAAACGATTTTTTTTTCGCTGCCTCCACTTTTGAATGTTTCCATTTACAGAAACATTTTTACATTTGGACACAATAAATTCAGTCTTTAAGATGTCGGAGAAAATTGGGTTTTTCATCTCCCAAATTATAATTTTAAGTTACAAAAGTAATAATGGTAATAGCATTTATGTAGCACTTTAAGGCTGGCAAAAGACTTTATGTATATTATCTCAGATGAGCCTCTCAACAATCACTAATAATTACATATCACTTTGAAATTTATCCAGTGTTAGACATCTATTAATCTCATGCTGTCTCCCTGCCCTGCCCCTCATGACCTGTGAAACAGTCCAAATTCTTTTATCCTCAAATGACAGGCGGAGAAACTAGAGCTCAGACAGGTAGAATGCCTTGCCCCATGGCAGACAGTGACAGGCATGTGCAATGCCAGCCCTGGTCCTCTTGACTCCAAATCCAGTGCCAATACTCTTTCTAAACCCACACCAGTTTGTCCCTGTGCTTTTCAAGTGCTGAAAACTAAAGAAAGATTCTGCCATGTTGAAGAATACTCTAGGGCCATTGAGCGTAGAAAACATCTGTAGCAATATCTGCCTGCACAGGGACAGCACTAATTTGCAACCAGATGCTAAAAGCCAGAGTTCTGTGTTCAATCCCCCATGGGTCAGTTCACTCTTCCAACAGTCTGCATTCCTAATTCTGGGGGTCTCCTAAGTCTCAGACCTTTGATCGTGAGAAGGCTCCTGCCAGAGTTAGATGGCTTAGCTAAAAGTACATCCTAAGATTGGAAAGAACATTCCCTACTTAGACCGAGAGATGTCCCCTTCTGATGCAAAGAATTCCATGACAATTATTTGCAGAGGCCAATGTGGACAAAATTGTGTCGTCAGAGAAGTTTGCCTCCTCCTTCTGGTACCCTCTGATTTTCTCACTTTCAGATTACTGTGAATTAATTTTAACAAAGATGTTAGCTGATAATAGGTGATAGGATTTTGAGCTGGAAGAGGCCTTAGTGATCATCTGATCCAATCCCTTTCGTAGGAAAGAAACGAGCATTTATTTAAAAAAAAAAACCTACTATGTGCCAGGCACTGTGCTAATCAGCACTTTACGAATACCGTCTCGTTTCATCCTCACAACAACCCTGGGAGGTACGTGCTCTTATTAACGGTCCCCCTTTTACAGTTGAGAAGATTGAGGTAAACCTTGGTCAGGATCACCCTGTGAGGACAGGATTTGAACTGAGGCCTTCCTGTATTCTCTATGCTGTCACTCAGCTGCCTCACAAAGAGGTATTTATTCATTCTCAGTTGTGGCCAGTGTGTTGGTTTTACTTCCCCATATTTCTTTGTTATATGGGAATTTTCTTTTGGAGAGAAAGGACTCATTGGGAAATGAATGATAAAAAAAAGCATTGATAAAGCAGCTTTTTAAACTGATAGTTTGAGGTCAACTACTCGTAACAGAAACATTTGAGGTGAATAGAGGGTTTCTCAGCACCTCCTCAAATCATGGCATTATAATAATAGCTTTTAATTTCTAGTATTTTATGTTTAATTCTCTCATTTGATCCTCATGGCCATTCAGTGATATAAAGAACATTATTATCTCCATTTTGCATATAGGGAAACGGAGGCTTACTCTAGGTGACTTGGCCAAGGTCCTAGGACACAAAAGTAATAAGTAACTGAAATTGGGCTTCAAAGCCAGGACCCTTCTGACTCCACATCGAGGGTACCTCCCACTCCACCAGAGTAAAGGTGGCCCTACCCAACACTAATACCCCCACAAAGAACATTTCCAAGATAATAATACTTGAAATGATGAAGAAATCACTCCCTGGACAGCTACCTCTACCGAATTCCCAAAAGCCCTTCCCTGAAGTGTTTCCTCCATTACCTGCTGCCAGCTTTAAATGCAACTTTTTTTTAAGATGTAATCATTTTTTTCCACCATTTTTTCCCCCAATTATATATAAAGATAAGTTTTGAGGGCAGCTAGGTAGCACAGTGAATAGAGCACCAGCCCTGGAGTCAGGAGGACCTGAGTTCAAATCCAGCCTCAGACAATTAACACACACTAGCTGTGTGACCTTGGGCAAGTCACTTAACCCCAATTGCCCTGCCTTCCCCCTCCAAAAAAGCAAAAAAAAAAAAGATCAATTTTCAACATTCATTTTTGTAAGATTTTGGGTTCCAAATTTTTCTCCCTTCCCTCCCCGCCCCCAAGAGCAAACAATCTGATATAGGTTACACATGTACAATCACTCACGTTAAACATATTTCCACATTCGTCGTGTTGTGAACACAACTTTAAATAACAAAGGCAAGTTTCCCAACAAGGGAATTGTTTTGTCACAGGAACCATCTCCCTTTTCCAAAGGGTCAGTTCGGGCCATTGCCCCTTTCAGTCTGATAAAGGACATTTTTGCCTGAATTATCCTTTTCCGGATCCTCTGCCTCAGCTCTCAAGAACTACTTGACAGCTTTTTAAAAATATACAAAGTGTCCCAAAAGTCTTAGTGCAATTTAAAGCTGTTAGCTGTTCATTTATGCTATTACCTTAAAACTGCACTAAGACTCCTTAGGACACCTTCTATTGTCTCATTTGGGCTTCTCAACAGTACTACAAAGTAAGAAAAGCAGATACTCCTGTTCCCGTCCTAAAGATGAAGAAACAGGGTCAGGAGCAACAGTGGGTGTTTAGAACCTGGATCAGGAAAATATGAAAGATTTCGAGACAGAAGGATGCTTCTAGATGCTGTAGTCCAGAATTTCTCATGAGAAAAATGAGGGCCAGAAGGAGGACATAGAGTCAAAAGATCTGGAATCAAATCCTACTTCTGATAGTTATTATCTATGTAATCTTGGGGCACTCACTCTTGGCCTCAGTTTCCTCCTCTGTAAAATGGTGTGGAGATTTGAATTCGATGGCCTCTGAGGTTCTTTGCAGTTCTGGAGCTTATAATTCTGTGACTTGCCCAAGGTCACAAAGGTAATAAGTGGCAGAATCAGGCTTTGTGTCCAGGTCTACCTCTAGCTCTCTCTAGTCTACAGTGATGCCGCAAATGCTTAAACAGTTTGGCCTTCCACCAGGGGTGTGCTGGTAAATGTTTAACAACTATTGCTGGGGGGTGGGGACAGGATACATTTTTAAGTTTAATCTGCATTATTAACACTTTCTTAAAACAATAATTGATAAAACAATAAACCAAGCCCTGATTTCTAGCATTTGCTCTATCCAAGGGTATAAATGTTCTCACTGAAAACTGAACAATCAGTTCTTTCAAGCAGGCTCCAGCAAGTTCCAGCGCAGGCCTGATCTACACGCAGGGGCTCTCTCCATAGCGAGCTTTCAGGGAATTCAGGAAGGCCCCAACTCCCGGATAACTTCCCCTTATCTGTAGCAGATGTCTGAAATTCTGCTGTTATTCCACAAGTTACCCAACCTACATCTTTGATTCCTATTAAAATACAAGTCCCCGAGTCACACAGGACTTTAGGCAGCTCTCAGTCATTTACACCTCAGGACCTTTCCAACCAACAAGTTGAGATGGAGAGAAGGAAAAGTTTGCTGAAATCCCTTTGGTTGGGAGCAGTGTCTTTCATTTAGCAATGAGATGAGACTTGGAAGACAAACACCTCTGAGAGAAGAGACAGTGCCCTGCGTTCAGCCTGTGCTAATGTGAAGACCTCTTAAGTACCTTTTACCCTTAAGTTCTGCTATCCGAATTCAGATACTATATCACATACTTTGCTGAGAATAACTTGAGCATAAGAAGACTGAGCGACTAAAGGACTGGGAGTTAAGGAACAGAAGAAGCCTTGGAATGGTGGAAGAGGGAGGTGGAGGCACACAGGTGCTGGTTTAACAATGGGCTCTCTGGTGGGAAAACGTATTATAGGACACACTTTTAAATTAAATCTGAATCATCGTTTTCTCCATCCAGAGACAATCAACAAAGTCAAAATAATCAACAAAACAATAAATCAAGCCCTTGTCAATTTCTGAGGCATACTCATGCTGAAAATTTAACAATCAGCTTAGCTCTTGAAGCCCATTCCGGCTAACTCTAGCACACCATTGGCCAAAGGCCTGAAAACCAGTTAAACTTAATTCAGCAAACACATATTAAGCTCCTATTATATGCTAGTAAGAGCGGCTTCACTTAGATTTCCCCTACCCCTCCCAGAGAGCCATCTCAAATGACAAAGAGTGTTTTAAGAGCAAAAGAGGAAGATGGAAAAAAAATAAATCACCAAAACCAATCGATACATTGAAAAAAAAAATCTAAATATAAATACTGTGTTCCTCTCCTGTGGACTTTTCATCTCTACGAAGGGGTGGGGGGAGATATCTTCTCATAATCTTCTTTGGGCCCTGTGACTTTTCAAATTTACTGAGCACCTCCTCTGTTCAAGGCACTATGTCAAGTTTTTATGGAGGATACAACCGCTCACAAGACTTAGTGCTTGCCCTGGAGTTCCTCATAGTCAGAGAGGGAGGGGGTTTTGCCTCATGTGTTTCCCATAGCTTAGCCTCTTGACCCGTCTGTGAATGCAGCATTGGCAAGTCTGAAAGCCACTGCTTGCAAGAAACCATGACATCACCAGCTGGGCTCTCAGGGTGTCGGCCTCCTCCGGGCCTCCCAGTTAGCCTTGGCTGCCTCTCAGAACAGCTGAGTCAGTAACATATTCCCCCAAATTCCTTCCCCACCAAATAAATCCCAGAGGGCAAAGTCTGACTCTGCCCTCTGGAACTAAAGATGGATGAAGATGAATGGTATCAGTGAGGCCTCCAAAGCAGGAACTTGTAGCTCATTCTCCTTTTGCCCTTCCCACCAAAGCCATTCTCCCGGGCAGCTGTGATGGGATCCAGATGTGTCTGTTGCAACCAAATATCAATGTTAAATAATTCACACACACTTCATGCTGCTTTGAATGTCCTGACGGCCATTAGACTGTAATTGAGACATCTCTGCCTTCATCCAGCTAAGTCTCTGTTGGGCCATAAATAGTAAGGGAACTCCATCTGGCTGGCCAGGGTGATGGAGCTGGATACTTGAAACTTGATTATCAGGGTGAGTCACAGTCACCATCATTCAGGTGTTTCCCATGACAGTGGCCTATAAGCTTTTTGCTCTTTCAGGATGGATGGGTAATTTCTACAGGAATGTGAGAGGGAGGGCAGAGGGCCAAATACCTTTTGTGGGGAATAACCTTTGCATCTAGGTAAGCTTACGATGAGATTTGAGCCAGTCGTTGGCTTGACCCAAAGAGCCAAGAAGGTCATTCCTCTATTCACCATGTCACCAAAGTGGGGAGGCTTTGTGCTGGCCTTCAAGAGTATATGTTGGTGGGAAGACTTGTATGAACTGATGCAAAGTAGAATAATATACACAATGACTTCAATAAGGAAAATGAGGGGCAGCCAGGTGGTGCAGTGAGTAGAGCACTGGCCCTGGAGTCAGGAAGACCTGAGTTCAAATCCAGCCTCAGACACTTGATACACATACTAGCTGTGTGACCTTGGGTAAGTCACTTAACCCTAATTGCCTGGCCTTCCCCCCTCCAAAATTTTTTTTTTTAAATAAGGCAAATGAAAAGAACAATACAGTGAAGCCAAGTAGTGAGTTACTGTAATAACCAATCTTGGTCCTAGAAAAGAGATGAGGGAGTACTTACCTCTCTTCTTGTAGTAGAGAGATGGGGGACTATGGTGCCCCATGTGCATATGCTGTCCAGTATGGTCATCATAGCAATTGGTTTTAATTGCTTAAGCGGGGGAAGGGAAGAGTGTTGCAAGACAGGGTTAATTTGGAATGGGTAGGGGAAGCTTTGGGGGAAGATATTGGGAAATGACTGTGATGTAAAAGCAAAAAGGATGAGAAAAAGTTATTTTTAAATGGATGTCAGCCAACAAATGCATGATTCTTTTACAAATAAATGAATAAAAGCATATGTTGGCCAAGGACCCCTCCACCCTGGATTTACTTGGCAGCCCTATGTGAAACCAAGCCACATTTCCCTGCATGTAGAATGAACAGGAGTATTCTGTACAGAAAAGAAGAAGCTAGATTAGCCCTAGGAATAAACTAAGACCCCTTTACTGGGTGATTTCAGAAGTACCCTACTTACTTCCCTCAAAATAATTTCCCCATCTAACTCAGTGATGCCTGAAATTCTTCCTTTAGAACCTCATCCTCGTCTGTAGGAAACCATTGATAAAGCACAAATGCCCTTAAACCTTAATAATATCAAGCATTTAAATATTACTTTGAGATCTGCAAGGCACTTTACAAATATTCTCTCATTTGATCCTCGCAACAGCTGTGGGAGGCAGATCTTATTATTATTATATCTGCTTCACAGATGACAAAACTGAGGCAAATGGAAGTTAGATGACTTGCCCTACCCCATTGCCCCAAGAAGTGTGGAATTGAATAAAAAAACACCACCCTCGGACCTGAGTTCCAGTTCTGCCTCTTTCTCTTACTAATTGGTTGGCTGTGAACAAATCACCCAAGTTCTCTGAGCCTCATCTATGAAATGTTTCTATATATCTGTATCTATCATATCTAGATATAGATATATGAATTATTATCATTACAACATTGCACACGGAAGGGAACTTCTTTTCGGAAAACCTAACCCTAACATTGGTTAGCTAGGCGGTATAGTGGCTAGAGTGCTAGGGGTAGAGTCAGCAAGATTTATCTTTGTGAGTTCAAATCTGGCCCCAGACACTAGCCGTGTGACCCTGGGCAAGTCACTTAACCTTGTTTGTTTCAGTTTTCCATCTCTAAAACAAGCTTGGAGAAGGAAATGGAAAACTATCTCAATATCTTTGCCAAGAAAATCCCAAATTGGGTCATGGAGATTGAAAAATAATTTAACCCCAGAATTATCATCTCTGTGTATGAGAATAATAGTTGACATATATTGCACTATATAGATTTGCAAAGCACTTAACATACTTTTTTCAAAGCAATCCTATAGGATGGGTATTTTTATTTTTCTCACTCCCATTCTTTCCTTAGAAAACAAAGATCCGAAGAGATTGAATATCTTGCTAGGGTCACAGAGATCTTATGATTTGGAGTCAGGAAACCTGGTTTCTTTTTTTTTGGAGGGGGAAAGGCAGGGCAATTGCCCAAGGTCACACAGCTAGTAAGTGTTAAGAGGCTGAGGCCTGATTTGAACTCAGGTCCTCCTGACTCCAAGGTCAGTGCTCTATTCACTGCCACCTAGCCGCCTGGAGGAAACCTGGTGTCTAATCCCAGCTCTTCTCCTTTATCTGTGCACCTCTGCAGATGGCATTTCACTGTCCTGGGTCTCAGTTTCCTCATGTGTGAAATGAGGCAGTTGTAATCAATGTTGCTTCTGGCCCTATTATTCTACAATCATAAATGTCTGAGGCCTGTTTGAACCTTTGTTTTCCTGACTTGAGGTCCAACTCTATTCACTACATCCCACTGTATTGGGACAAGGGTGGGAAGAGTGCAGCGGGGTCTTCACTTTCCAGAAGGATTCACCACCAGGATCCTGTCAATTAGAAGCCCAGGCTTAGTGCCTAGAGGTATTTGCTTACAGACCATTAACTACTTGACAGAGAGGCTAAGGGAAGAAGGGATTTGCTATGCAAACATGATTTGCACATAGCTCTCCAAAAGAGGAAGCCTTCCGCTAGGCAAAGTAAGAATGAGTCCTGCTGTCTAACTGTAGGCTCAACTCAAAAAGGACATGGAAAACACAGAAGACAGTCATGGCATGGGGAAGTAGACTGAATACATAGCCAAGAGGAGGATCATGTTTTGTAGTTAACATACAGCAATCTGGGCAAGAGGAGACTTTCAAGGAGAAAATGGGCAGATGGTTTTGCAGCTCAAGAAAAGGACAGATTTAAAGCCATGACTAGGGTGGGGCTTTTCTCCCAGGGCAATAACTACATAGAAACAGCTGACCATAGCATTTAGTAACAAAAATAAATAGTTAAAATTAGAAAGCTACCAGCTGGCCCACTTCTGCCCTCCCTTTGCCAGACCCAGGTGTGTTTCTGCCCAGCTCAGTCCTACCCTACACCACTATCCCTACACACACATACCCTGAATTATTGCCCAACAGAGTCATGAGGGACTCCTGTCTTCCCCCTGCACAGAGCATTGTGTCCCATGTTCTCTCCACTGCTGCCTCCAACTGAATTGTCTTAAAAGACTGATTGGAGGACATATTTATTACTACTTGCCCTGGGCACATTTTGTGAAGATTGCCCTGAGCCCCAAAATTGCTAGTCATATTTCCAGATACATGGTACACTGTTCATGGAATCATGGTGCCAGACAAGAACTTCGAGATCATCTAATTAAGCTGTTTCATTTTATAGATGAGGGAACAGGCCCAGAGAAAAGACCTGGCATGCCTGTGGTCACCCAGTAAGCAACAGAGTCCATACCCAGACATATTTGATTATGATTGCAAACCCAACACTAATTCCACTATATTCTATTTCCTCCTTCCTTGTTTCCCAACAAAATGTATCAGGTCTCTGCTCATCTCCCTAGCACCCTGCTATTGGCTGAGTGGTGATGACCATGTAGACAAGGAAGCTGGGAGGGCTTCACTCCACCAAGCTCCTGGAGCTGCTGAGCCATGGTCTCATGCAGGGAAGATTTGCCTCTGACCAGATGCAAGTTCTACCTGCTGGTGCCCACAAGCTCTTCCAGAGTGTGACCTGGTGTCTGTGTGAGGGAAAAGGCCAAACAGAATGGGCTGTGCCTATTCAGAGCTAACCCCAGTCTCCCTCCACATGGCATGATGAAAAGAATACCACACACATGTGGAGTCAGTGGGCCCTGGACATGACGCTTACTACCTCCCAGCTGGGTGACTTTGGCCCAGTTACCTGGCTTTTCTAGGCCTCAGTTCCCTTAACTATAAAATGGGGGAAGGGTTGGATTGGGTGTACTATAAAGCCTTTCTAGTTCCTATGATCTAAATAAACCCTTAATAGCCATTAAATACCTTAATCTGCATTATTTTTATGGTGATAACTCTCTGAGAGAGATTGAGACTAAAGGCTAGGTAAGTGTTGAATGGAATTAGGTGAGATGAGAGTGGAATAGGTCAGTAGCATAGGGTTTTCTGACATGGATGGTGGGCCTGTTGGACAGTGTGTATGTGTGTGTGTGTGTGTGTGTGTGTGTGTATGTGTGTGTGTGTGTGTGTGTGATATTGTAGAGAGAAACTGGAAAATGATAATGATTAAAAAAAGAACACGAGTGCTAGAAACAAAGTAGATAAGTGTGGCGCATGAACGTAATGAGTCACTGTCTTTGTCGTTCCTCCTTTTTTCCAAAGAGCACCAAGGACACCCCCGAGTGACGTCTTGAGCATGAAATGAATTAAAGTGGGGCGGAGTTGCCTCATCTCTATTCCAGAGTCCTTGGAGGCCAGTAGTGAGATAGATGTCGGGATGACTGGTGATGGCCTAAGATTCAGTAGAAGACCTTGGTGTCTTTGCTGTCAGACCAAGTTCTAAGCTCTCCACAGCACCTGCTTCAGCTTTCTTTATGGCCATTGGAACGTTGTTCTCATCAGCCCATCTGCTGGGGGAATCCTTCACGTGCTTGAGTAGATAACCCGCTAACTCACTGATGACTTTGAAGATGGTCTGTCTGTTACCCTCAACGTGACTTCCCCCAACCAAGCAATTTTCCTGGGCTGTGGCCACTGCACATGATGCAGCTTCTTGGAGCCACAGGTGAGAGTTGGGTGCCAGGAGCTCACCAAAGGTGGATGAGCAACCTTGAAAAGGGCTCAGCAAGCCTTCCCACTAGAGGCAGTAGACCTTTGTGAGTACCCCATTCCTGTGCCATAAGAAATAGAGAATATGAAGGATTCAGAGAAGCATAGGAAAACATAGAAAGTAATTGACAGTAAAGTCAGGAGAAGCAGAAAAACAATAAACAAAATGACTACAAAAATGTAAATGGTGAGAAGAGGAAGTGGAGGGAAAAAACTTACAGTCACTAAGATGGGTCCTGGAGAAAAATGAAGAAAAAACATCTCTCTCCTCTCTCCAGACATGGGTAGCTATGGGGGTGGAATATTGTCTATACGCTCAGGTCTGACTGATGCTTTGCTGAACATCTTTTTCATTTTCTTTTTCAAATGTTTTTGTTACAAGGAAAAAAAGAATTGCTAAGAAGGGAAGAAGGATGGCTTGATATACTCAGAAATGAAAGCGATGCAAAAACACATCAATGAAATTCTTTTAAAAAAGAATACCAATCAAACATTTAAAAAGAAAAAAAGGCAAAAGAAAACAGACCTAAGAGAGACACTACAGTAAAGTTTCCCCGGCATCCGAGGAACAGAAGAATCATAGAATTTGTATGTTAGGGGCACCTTAGTGGCCAGTCCAGGATCTAGCCCAATACATCCACTGAAAGGATCCCCAGTGTAACATCAGACAGGTGGGCTTCCAGCCAAGGAAGCGGATGGAGCACTCACCTCTCAAGGCAGAGGGTTCTACTTCAGAATGACTCTAATCATTAGGAATTTTTTTTCCCTTTTGCAGTATCTGCACGTTGCTTCTGGTTCTGCCCCATGGGGCCAAGTGAACAAGCCTAATACCTTCTCCACACAGCAATACTTCAGGTTCTCAAACACATCCAGCCACAATGTCCCACTTAAGTCTTTCTCTTCTCCAAACTAAGCATTTCCAGTTCCTTCGGCCAATCCTCATATAACATGTATACTCTTAAATATCTGGAAGGAGGAGCCTTACCAACTAAAAGAAAAAAGATTAAATTCCACTGATTTCATCTATTCCTGCCAAGGTAAGCCCTGCATGAATTGATGGAGAACAAAGTTAGAAGAACCAGGAGAACAATGTGTACAATGATGACAACATTGTAGACCGAACAATTTGGAAAAACCAAAGAACTATCATCAAAACAGTGATCAACTATAACTCTAGAGTGCGGTGGGGAACCTGCAGCCTCGAGGCCACGTGTGGCCCTCTAGGTCCTCAAGTGTGACCCTTTCACTGAATCCAAACTTCACCAAACAAATCCCCTTAATAAAAGAATTTATTCTTTAAAACTTGGACTCAGTCAAAAAACCACCCCCAGGGACCTCGAAGGCTACACGTGGCCTGCTCTTAAGGACTGATGCTAAAGAATGCAACCTACTTGCCACAGAGAGGTGTTGTACTAAATTGACAGAGACATATGTTTTTAGACGGGGCTAAAAGACAATTTTCCCCCATGACTATGCATATTGGTTACAAAGCTTTTGTTTCTCTTTTCTTTTTTTAATAGAAGTGGGAAGGAAATGGGAGGCAGAGAAAATAAATATTTGTCCATTAAAAATTTTTTAAAAAATTAAAGTCTTTAAAAAAAATAGTAGGCCCAGCCACAGGAGGAGGCTGGGTGTGGTCATGGGCTTCTTCACTCTCCCCTCCCAGCAATGACCCTTCCCTACCCAGAGAAGGGGTCAAAAGCTAATGAACTTTTCTTTCCCCCATGGGGAACTCCAGCCGGCAACATCTGTTACCTCCTTTTCCCAATATGTGCAACATCTGTATTCTCCTTTCCAGTGGAGATCTCTGTGGGGAGTTTCCACTTTCTAATGAACAGTCATTTCAAGAGCACGAGGTCAAAGGGCATTCTCCTCCCCTTTTCCCTCAGGGTTCTGGAAACTCTCTGAATTCTGCTTGGGGCTCCCCTGACAGATTCACTAGAGAGCCATCTCAGAGTCGGGGTGATTTGGGGTGGCAGAGCTCATTTGATTAAAATTGCCTTTGTATTCTTCCAATGTGGTTATGCTTAACCCAGAGGCAAACTTTCCCTCCTATAATTTGAGGGCAGCTGTGTGGAAAGAGAGCTGGGAATCCAGTGAGGAAGTTAATTAGGAAAAGGACAAAAAGTGATGATACTAAGTAAATTTCTCCAGCCTTCTGGCAACAAACTGTTCTTCCAAATGCGGCCGTCCTTCTCTGGCCTCCTCACCGTGGCTGAGCAGGTTTTCAGGCTCCTGCTTCTTCTAGAGTAAGTGGATATTTTCACCTTCTCTCAACAGAGGGAAAAACCTACATTAATAATGTAAGCAATTATTTTTACAAGATCAGCAGCATCTGTTGCAAGGGCCTAAATTAGAAGTCCAATCTCCATAATTCCCTTTGAAATACCATTTTGCTTTTCTTGGTTGAGTCCTTTGGGAATCTGTTAACTTGGAAGGCTGACTGGTGGCTGTGGATTTTTCCATCAGGGACAAGGCTGCCCCACTAGGGCCTTTGAGGTAACATGGGGTTGAATCTTCTAGGAAACTCTAGGTCACATCCCAATGACCCAGATACAATAGCTGGTTCTTGGGGAGAAGACAGGCTGATTTATGCTACGAGGCTGAAAGCAGTTCAAATTCTAGGGAGATTCTCCCAACTCCAAAACTTCAACCGTTCATATTTTGGGGCCTCAGCTGCCCCAAAGTAAAAGGGGAGGAGGATTACTAGATGACCTGAATGAAGGAATAGAGAATATTTAGAGTGCAGCAAAGAGAGTCATGGTGAGATATCACCTCATATGTTTCAGAAACTGTCACGCAGTAGAAAGTTTAGATTTGTTCAGTGATGCTCCAAGATGCAGAATTAGGGCCAGGAGATGAAAGTTATGGCTGAGCAGATTTGGGTTCAATTGATGCTGCCCAGTCTCTCAAAGTCATGTGATCTCTCAGCAGAACGAGCTCAGCAGCAGCAGGGTGCCAGCCTAGCAATGGTGTTGTGGAAGGAATTCCTGTATTAGGAGGCCTTTAGAGAATTGAACTCGATGTCTTCTGAAGACCCTCCCTACTCAAAGACTCTGTGATCCTAAGCTCTAAAATCCCATGGTCCTATGAAGCAAGACTTCAAAATAGAAGTCAAATGCCAAACTCCAACAGTCCAACGCTTAGGAATGATGGCTACAAGGCACCTATTAGAAGAACTGAGGTTATGTGCTCCCTGCTTGGCCAAGGCAATCAGCTTGAGAGCACAAAACTAAAGCCGACAGTCTGAAAGTCTCAGGCACATATTGACACTAGGCAATTAGGGTCTGCTCAAGTGGTGGCAAAATCTTAAGGCTTTAAGTTTTAATTTGCAAAAATATACTCTAAATAAAACTATGTTAAAATACAATCACTGGTTACCAGCTCTATGACAGATGCTGTAGGGAATACAGAGGAAGCACACCCAAGGCAGAAAGGCTCTGGACCAAGCATCAGGGGTTCCAAATTCAAGCTTTGGCTCTGCCCCTTAAAAACTGTGTGACCTTGGATAAATCACTTCCTCTTTTGGACCTCAATTTCTCCATCAATAAAAATGTGAGGGAGAGGGGATGTTGAAGGAAAGGGTTGGCCTAGAGGGAGTGTGGCACGGTGAAAAGAGTACTGACTCTTTGTCTGGGGATGTGGGTTCAAATTCAACCTCTTGACACTACATCTCTGACTTTGGGCAAATTGCATCCCTTGGTTTCCATTCCCTCAACTGTAAAATGAATGGGTTAGAAGAGATGGCCTTCCCCTCCCTTCCTACCTTCCCTTCACTCCTTCTTTCCCTTCTTTCCTTCTTCCTCCTTCCTGACTTCCTGCCTTCTCCTCTCTCCCTCTTTCCCTTCTTTGCTCCTTCTCACTGTCTTCCTGCCTTCTCCTCTTTCTCTCCCTCCTTCTTTTCTTCTCATCATATACATTTGAGATGTATAATCCTGTGACTAGTAATATTAATGATACGAGGCAATAGATTTCTGCTAAGAATCAAACAAATGATACAGATGGGCAGGTGCCCTGGAGGTTCAGAGAAGGGAGAGGGAGAGAGGCCAGTGTGGGCTGAGGTGATCAGGGCAGAAGAAGGTGAAATTTTGACCTAGACTTTGAATAGGGAGAAGAGAAGGTTGGGAAGGAGAGAACATTCAGTGATGGAAATACCAAAGTTGGAACATGGAAGATGAGCATGGGACAGGAAGGAGACTTTTCTGGCTGGAGGGGAAGGTGGGTAGAGGAGAACAGGAGGAGGTCAAGGTAGAAAAGTGGGTGGGGTTAGATTTCTTTCTTTACAACAAAATTAACAAGCACTGGGGACGGCTAGGCGACAGTGAATAGAGCAGTGAATAGAGCACTGGCCCTGGAATCAGGAGGACCTGAGTTCAAATCAGGCCTCAGACACTTGACACTCTTACTAGCTGTGTAACCTTGGGCAAGTCACTTAACCCCAATTGCCCTGCCTTCCCCCCTCCAAAAAGAAAAAAAAAAATCAACACGCACTTACTGGGAAAAGAAAGAAACAGACTGTTTTCTATCAATGCCATTATTTCAAAGTCAATTAAAAGCTGACAAAAGACCTGGGTTCGAATTCCATTTCTGCTACTTATCATATGTGTGACCTTGGGCAAGTAATTTAATTTCTCTGAATTTCTCCATCTGTAAAACTAGAAAGATGCTCTGTAGGAAGCAGGTAGGAATGCTAGAGCAGGAGTAGAAGACCTGAGTTCAAATATGGCCTCAGACGTTTACTAGTTGTGTGATCCTGGGCAAATCACTCAATCTCTTTCTGTTCCAGTTTTCTCATCTGTAAAATGGGGTTAATAACACCAATCTCCTGCCTAGGGCTGTTGTGAGGATAAAGTGAGCTAATATTTGTAAAACACTTTACAAACATTAAAGGATTACAGACATATTAGCTATTAATATTATTATCCCTATTGTTCCTTCCAACTCTAATTTAATGACCCTATGAGCCTCTGAGTGATCACTCTCATCTACCAGACCCACACCCAGAGCCTGTTATGAGTGAGCACAGGCCCAGATACAGTAGCCAGAAATAGCTGGTTTCTTCTCAAAATCCAGGGAGAAGACTTGTTGAGTCATTTCAGTCGTGGTCAACTCTTTGTGACCCCCACTTGGGGTGTTCTTGGCAAAGATAGTAGAGTGGTTTGCCATTTCCTTGTTGAACTCATTTTACAGATGAGGAAACTGAAACAAGGTTCAATGACTTGCCTTGGGTCACACAAACTAGTAAGTGTCTGAGGCTGGATTTGAACTCAGGAAGATGAGTCTTTCTGACTTCAGGTCCAGCACTCTATCCACTGAGAAGGTAGACACGTGGAATTTCATACCTTAGAAACTGTCTAGTCAATGCTATCATTTTATAAATGAAGAAATTTAGAATTGGAGACTTTAACCTTACCCAAGGTCACGACCTTATAGGTAATAGGTATCAAAACCATATTTAAACCCAGCTCTTCTGATTCTCAATAAAGTTCCCTTTCTAGCACACTCTTAACACATCCCTTTTTTGAACTCAAGGTCCTCTATGAAACCCCAATTGGCAGAAACCAGACCCCTGTAGAGCAGGCATCAGCAACAGCCACTAAGTCCCTGGGAACCTAGAGGTTGGTAGTGTCAAATATCCAGCATGGACTCATTCAGCCTGTCTGCAGCCGGCTTAACTGTCTGCAGCCAGCTTAACTATCCAAATCGTCTAACTCCCTGTGCCTGACTGCTGAGCAGAGACCGAGCCCTCGTTTGGGAGGGACAATGATGTGATGACAAGGAAGAAAAAGACTAGACTCCTGAGCTCCATTAGTGAGAGTGAATCACAAGGTTTTGCTCAGGAGTTAATTACAAAGTCATTTTTCAAAATGTAATGAAATTCTTGCTCTAATTCTGAGATTTCACTAGTTTGTCAGATTTATCGTCTCCTCCTATAGTTGATAGATGAATGAGCATTTTTTTTAGCTTCTCTTGTTCCCACCTCACCCCTCCACATCTCTCATTGTATCATGAGGGAGCTTCTACGTATATGAAACACTAGCCTTCCCCCCACCCTGAGCAATTTTCTGCTGTGCCCCCATCACTCTCGATCTTTCTCTTCTCCAAAGGCTGGTGGCACTTTCCTTATGAAAGATGAAATCTTCTCTGCGACAGCCCATAGCTCCAAAGCAGCTCATGTCATGTGTGCATGAAAAATTGACAGACTCAGATTCATATGGTGACTGAAGGCCATTCTTTAACGCAACCAGAGGACACTACAAAGGTAGCATCAGCTCAGCAGGGAACTGTCTGACTCCTGAAGTAGAAAAGCCTTTGTCCCTTACTACCAGAAGCCTTTCCTCACTACTCCAGCTAACAGAGATCTCTTTCTCCCTGCTTCCCTTCCTTCTTCCTTCTTCCTGACTTCCTGCCTTCTCCTCTCTCCCTCTTTCCCTTCTTTCTTCCTTTCTACTTCCCTCCCTTCCTGCCTTCCCTTCGCTCCCTCTTTCCCTTCTTTCCTTCTTCCTTCTTCCTGACTTCCTGCCTTCTCCTCTTTCCCTCTTTCCCTTCTTTGCTCCTTCTCACTGTCTTCCTGCCTTCTCCTCTTTCTCTCCCTCCTTCTTTTCTTCTCATCCTCAAATTCACTCCAGCCCTAGAATTCACACACTGGAGTAGCCTCCATCCCTGCAGCCTCTTCCTCTAATGGATGGCTCCTCCCAGAAATACCATTTAAGGAGATACACTAAGCTACACCCTGAATTTCTTCTACCTAGCTCTCATGCCTGGTACCTTTGTCTCACCACCCTTCCACCACATTCCTTTTATGTGTTGTCTTCCCCCATGAGATTATAAACTCCTTGAGGGCAGAGATTATTTTTCTACTTGAATTTGCATTCCCAGCTCTTTGTACAATAACTTGGTACATTGTTGTTGTTTAGTCATTTTAGGCTATGGACTCTTCATGATTGGGATTTTCTTGGCATGGATACTGCTGTGGTTTCCTATTTCCTTCTCCAACTCATTTTACAAATGAAAAACTGAGGCAAACAGGGTCACACAGTTATTAAGTGTGTGAGGACAAATTTGAGCTAGGAAAGACGAGTCTTCCTGACTCCAGACCCAGTGTTCCATCCACTTCCCCACCCAGCTGCCCCTGTAACCTGGAAGACATAAAGTGCTTAAGAAATGTTTATTGCTTTTGCTGTTGTCCCAAGAATACAAGGGGAATGCTCAGCAGTCTCACATGTTTTCTAGATTTGGGGACAGTAGATTTCCAAGAGCTCAGAGAAAAGCTAGGTAGAATCTGTTGGTCAAAAATTTTGTATGGGAAGCTGGCAAAAGAGAATGATGTTTTCCAGAATGAAATCCTGATGTCATAAACAGTAAGAACAATGATTGTTCCCATTTAAAGAGTACTTTTAGGTCTGCAGTGTTAGTTTGGAGTCAGTTCCAACCTGCTACTTCACTGGCATTGGTAACTTCACGGTAAGGAAATGACTTCCCTCAGTCAACGGGGATCTGCCATTGTGGTGCAGTCTATAGCAAGGGAGCTGCCTGGGGCACCGAGAGTTTCCAGGACTGCCCTGGCATCTCACAGCCAAGATGTTTTAGAGGCAGCATGTGAATTTAGGTCTTTCTGACTCTGAGGTCAAATCTCTATCTCTTGGCAGCACTACTTTTAGCCCTACTTTACAGTGAGGAAAAGAGATACTTTGGAGAATAAATGACTTGTCCAGGGTCACATAGGTACCAAGTATCTGAGGAAGGTTCACATTCATTTTCCTGACTGAGTCCAAGTCCAGCCTCCAAGTCCTCAGTGACACATTGCCTCTTAAACACAAAGTATGTAGTATAGGGGCAGCTAGGTAGTACAGTGGATAGAGCGCCAGGCCTGAAGTCAGGAAGACTCATCTACCTGATGGATCCTTCAAATCCAGCCTTAGACACTTACTAGCTGTGTGATTCTGGGCAAGTCACTTAACCCTGTTTGCCTCAGTTTCCTCATCTGTAAAATGAGCTAGAGACGGAAATGGCAAACCACTCTAGTATCTTTTCAAAGAAAACCCCAAATAGGGTCATAAAGAGTCAGAGACACCTGAAAATGACTGAACAACAACAAATGTAGTACAGGGTAATAGCGACAGCTACATCTCTGTCTCCTGTTCTTCTTCTTCCTCCTGATGCTCTTTTTTCAACAGCTTTGTCATTTGTCACTCTTCTCAGCCATGGGATTTAATAGTCAACATGTCATGCAAAGTTTGGAGTCATTCCCAACCTGCATCTTCACTGGCATAGGGAACTTCACAGTAAGGAAGTTACTTCCTTCTATCAATGGAGATCTAACATTGTTGTACAGGCCATTGCGAGGGAGTTGCCTGGGACATCGAGAGGTTCAAGGACTGGCTTGGTGTCTCACGGCCAACGTGTTTTTGACCACCAAGACACACCCTTAGCATGCAACATCAAGTTTATTTGCTATGTTTGATTAGTCAGAGATTCAGGAATTCAGGGAAGCCTCCAGTATGAATGAACAGAACAGAGCCGGTTTCATTGTCAAAGTTTTATATAACATGCTTGCTTCGTTAGGAAAGACTCCAACTAATGAGTACTTAGATGCCATGATGAATGAAGCTCCAGGTCCTATTAATTTTACTATGTTCTTCACAATGTTTGGAGAAAAGTTAAATGGAGCAGAACCAGAAGGTGTCATTAAAAAATTCTTTTGACAAAGAAGCTACAGATACCGTTAGGAAGGTTGTTTGAGAGAACTGCTCATAACAGTGGGAGACAGGTTCCCAGATGAAGGAGATGAACTTTTTTGGTGGGCTTTTTTGGTTGTTGTTCAGCGATGTCCAACTATTTACGACCCTATTCGGGGTTTTCTTGGCAAAGATACTGGAGTGGTTTGCCATTTCCTTCTCCAGCTCATTTTACAGATAAGGAAACTGAGGCAAACAGGGTTAAGTGACTCACCCAAGGTCACACTGCTAGTAAGTGTCTGAGGCTGGATTTAAACTCAGGAAGATGAGTCTTCCTGACTTTAGGCCCAGCACTCTCTCTATTGCACCACTATCTGCCCAGGTGAGCTATATAGAGAAGCAACAATTGAAAAAAAAGAAAAATTTCCATCGTATTGAGTTTGCACATGTTTTTAAAATATGGAGCAAAAGACAAAAATGATTGAAAAGAATGTCAAATTCATGTCGACACTTTTTGATTTAATTTTGTTTATATCTGAGACTTTCTGAAAGAGCTGTGCGCTCTGCAGTTTTACAGTTTTGTTCTTGTATTTTTTTCCAGAACACTTGGGCACCTCTGTGATCATGCTGAAAGGGGGGGGTAGCATTTTTTTTTAAGATAAGTAAAATAGAATTGGAGAAATGATCATTGACTAGTAAACACCTAAAGGATCTTTCATTACAAACTGACTGCTAATCATTCATGACTATTCTTTGTGTAAAGTCATTCAACTACCTAAGTGTTCTATTGTCTACCACATCCCCATTTTTGTAAAAGAATAGTGTGAGATGTCAAACTGGAAAACAAGGAGCTAATCACCATGTGAGAATGGCTAAATAACTTGTGGTTTATGAATTTGATGGAAGACTATGAAGAAATAGATTTCAAAGAGACATGGAATGACTCATGAACTGATACAGAAGTGAACAGAACCAAAAGAACAATTTATAGCAAAACATCAACATTGTAAAAATGAACAATTTTGCAGACTTTTATAAAACTGATAAATAATAAGATTAGTACAACCAACAAATAAGTATAAAAGTATAAAAACAAATAATTTTGAAAATGGTAGGACTATGCTCATACAATGACCATTCATCATTCCAGAGGACCAGTGCTGAAATATGCTATCCAGTACAGAAAGGAGATGCATGCAGGGTGTAGGAGAGAGAGAGAGAGAGAGAGAGAGAGAGAGAGAGAGAGAGAGAG
>CM053588.1:177710338-177732890 GCA_028646515.1 Pseudochirops corinnae
AGCCACATTAGCAAAGGGCCTAGGGGCAGGGAAGATCTTTAGATTCCCATAACAGACTCAGGGATGGCAAACGGGCAATTTGAATAAATATGTGAAGATGTGAAATAGATGGGTATGTTAAGGTAATGTAAAGTGGTCTAGATCAGTTGGGGCACAGAAGAGTAGTGGGAGATAAGTATAGAGTAATTCATTTTGAGTCCCAGTAAGGCTGAATGACTTGCCTCTACCTAGTTGTATGGCCTTGATCACATCATTTCACCTTTCTAAGACTTAATATTTATCAGTTACCACTCTACAATTCCTTTGCACGCTAAAGCCCATGAACCTATAAAATTGATATAGACAAGAATAGTCAGAAGGACTTTTTATGGAGGAAAAGTATATTGAAGCATGGCTACGATTTGGAGAGTTAGAGGGGAGCCTCTTAGAATCTGTTTTCCTTCAAAGTTTGTCCATCTATTTTATTTTTTTTAAACTGCTTACTTTTTAATTCACTAAAATAATATCAATAGATGCAGAAAAAAACATTTGATAAAGTACAAGACCTATTCTATTAAAAACACTTGAAAGTATAGGCATAAATTAACTTTTCCTTAAATTGATAAGAAGCATTTACCTAAAACCATTAACAAGCATTATTTGTAATGAGAATAAGCTAGAAACTTTTCCAGTAAGATCAGGTGTGAAACAAGGATGCCTACTGTCACCAATATTATTCAGTATAAAAATCCTAGTAATAGCAATAAGAGAAGAAAAAGAAATAGAAAGAATCAGAATAGGGAATCAGGTAATAACACTATCTCTTTTTGTAGATGATAAGATACTTGGAAAATCCTAAAGACTAACTACAAAGTTAGTTGAAATAATAATTTCAGCAAAGTAGCAGGATATAAAGTAAACCCACATAAATCATTAGCATTCCTATATATCATCTATGGGATCCTATAGGAAGATATAGCTAAAGATACCCCATTTAAAATAACTCTAGACAGTATGAAATACCTGGGAATACACCTACCAAAACAAACCCAGGATCTATATGCACAAAACCATTAAAAAAAAACAAACCTTTGTGCACAAATAAAATCAGATTTAAATAAATGGAGAAATATTGTTTGTGGGTAGGCAGGACCAAGATAATAAAAATGGCAATTTAACCAAAATTAATCTATATATTCAATGCTATCCCAGTTAAATTATCAAAAGTTATTTTCCAAAGCTCAAAAAGATAACAAAATTCATTTGGAAGAACAAAAGGTCAAGAATATCAAAGGAACTAATGGGAAAAAAATGTAAAGAAAGGAGGTTTAACTGTACCAGTTATTAGGCAGTAATTATCAGAACTGTCTAGTCCTAAAAAATAGAAAGGTAGATCAGTGGAATACAGTAGACATGTAATCTACAGCAGCAAACAAATATAGTTGCTCAGTGTTTGACAAGTGTAAAGACTTAAGTTTGGAGGATAAGAATTCATTATTTGGTAAAAACTGTTGGGAAAGCTGGAAAGCAGTCTGGCAGAAATTGGGTGTAGACAATATCTTACAGGTCAAAATGAACACATGACCCACATATAAAGGGACAATAAACAAGAACATTTGAAGAACTTAGAACATATTACCTATTAGACTTATTAATAGGTGAACAATTTGTAAGTAAACGAGATAGAGAATGCTGTGAGATGTAAAACGGATAATTTTGATTAAATTATTAAAGATTTAAATTAAAAGATTTTTGTACAAATCAGAAGGAAAGTAGAAAACTCAGAGAAAAAATATGTATAGATGGTTCCTCAGATAAAGGTTTCATATTTCAAATATATAAAGAACTGTTTCCAATCTATAAGAATGCTAGTCATTCCTCCATTGATAAATGGTCAAAGGATATGAACAGGCAGTTTTCTGATTTAAAAAGATCAAAGTAATTTATAGTCATATGGGAAAAATGCTCTAAATCATTATTGATTAGAGAAATGCAAATTAAAATAACCTTGAGATATCATATTACACCTATCAGATTGGTTTAAATGATAGAAGGTGAAAGTGACTAATGTTAGAGAGGATATGGAAAAATTGGGACCTTAATTCATTGTTGGTGAATCTGTAAGCTGATCTAACCATTTTGGAGAGAGATATAGAATTATGCCCAAAGAGTTATTAAACTACCTATACCCTTTGACCCAACCTTACCACTATTAGGTCTATTTCCCAAGAGGAGTAGGAAAGGTGGGAAAGAACCCACGTTTTAAAATATTTATAGCAGCTCTCTTTGTGGTTGCAAAGAACTGGAAATTGTGGAGATGCCTGGGGAATGGCTAAACAAATTGTCATATATGTTCATGATGGAATAATACTCTGCTATAAAACATGATGAGCTCAATGATTTTAGAAAAATATGGAGCTACCTCTACAAAATAATGAAGAATGAAACAAACAGAACCAAGAGAATATTGCATGCAGTAACAGCAGTATTGTTTTTAAAGCAACTTTGAGCAACCAGATAATTCTGACTATTATAAGTACCCAAACTAACCTCAAAGATCCTATGAAGGAAGATGCTATTTGAATCTAGAAATGAATGTTTCTGTGATGTGGAAAATAATGAACTGGTTGATTTAGAAAAACATGGAAAGACTTAAACTTATGAAAGAAAATGCTGTCTACCTTCAGAGAAACAGATGATGGGAAGAAGTAAGCATACGTGAAATAATTTCCCCCACCTTTCTTTTCCTTCCCCCTTTCACCAGAGTATTCTTTTCTTCCTCCCTTTCACTTTTTTCTTTCAAGATCACCAAAAAATTTTTAAAAACCACTCCTAAGCTTTCTGTCTTGTTTGAATCCCTCCATGACCCCTGGTGGGAGTTCTGAGTGAACACTTCTATAATCTCTCCCTATTAAAATGTAAACATTTCGTTCTTGTTTAGTCCCTTATGATTGCTAGCTAATATATACCTTTTATGTTTCTCTTGACTTTTCTGATTGTATCTTGAAGTTTCTTTTTTAATGCTGGTTTTTTGCATCTGGAATGCCCGGGAATTCTCTATTTCATTAAAAATCCATTTTCTCACAGTAGGATTACACTCAGTTTTATTGAACAAGTTATTATGAGTTTTAAGTATATGTCATTTGCCTTTTGGAATATCATATTCCAAGCTCTTCACTTCTTTTTTTTTTTTAATTTCTAACAGTTTATTCCTCAGGTACAAGAGTACAAAGATTTGGCTTTATATTTCCATACCACTCTTTCATTTCAACACCAGGATGTTTGCTCTGACCCAAAAGGTAAGCTTATTAGCCTGATTTCATTGGTTGCTTCAGTTTCCCTGTACTATGGGACTGGATAATCTAATGAGGATGAGGGTTGATCTCAGAAGAGACACTTGAGAACCTCAGCAGGCTGAATCTTGGTATCTCAAGACCTTCCCTTTCCTGGGGTCAAGGTGTGTTGGAGCAGAGAAACTTGTGCCCTTCTTTGAGGGATGTGGCCATATCCTTAAACTGTACCAGCTTGCAGGCCTCCTCTAGTTTCAGCCAGCGGCAAGCCTGGTGCTCCCCACACAGCCGAATTTGCACGTTGTAGTCCTTCACCTCTGCCAACCAGTAGATTACTGTTTTGGGCTTGCTGTTGACTACATAGTTGAGCTCACTCTTGAATCCCTCAATGATGTTCAGCTGGCTGGCATCCAGGCCAGCTTCCTCCTGAGTCTCCCTAAAAGCTGTCTCTAAGTCACTCTCTCCTGGGTCCACATGATCTTTAAGGGAAGTCCAGTGATTTGTTCCATATGATGTCTATAGCAAGAGAAACTCAATGGCTTTTTTGTCCACTTTGGGGACATGAGGTCTTTGGAAAATGATGAAGCCACATGCTTCCAGAGACATGGTCCACATTAAGTATCTCATATGTGGTTGTGAGGACAGAGTAAAGCTCCACGAAAATCAGTCTTTGTAAGTCCTGCTCCTTCATCTTGTCTTCAGTCAATGTGAGAAGTTGGGACACTCCCTCCCCACTCTGGGCCTCAGTTCTTCATCTCTGGGACTGTGGGTGTGGGGAGGACCTCTTCACTTCTTTATAGAATGGCTGCTAAATCTTGTGTGATTTGGTACTGGGGCTCCTTGCTACTTGAATTCTTTCTCTCTGCCTGCTTACAATATTTTTTCTTTAACCTAGAACCTCAGGTTTGGGGCTATACTATTCCCGGAAGTTGTCATTTTGGGTTGTTTTTTTTCTCCAGAAAGTGACTATTAAATTCTTTCTATTAATACTTTGCCTTCTGGTCCTAAGAGATCTATGCAATGTTCTTTTATGACTTCTTGAAATGTGGTATCTGGCATAGGAATTCTCAATACAATGGAACAAACCACAGTTCCAGAGGATTTATGGATGAAACATGTTATCTACCTAAGATAGAGAGGCAATGGACTCAGAGTGAAGTATTTTTAAACATAGCTAATGTAGGAATTTATCTTCTTTAACTATACATATTTGTTAATGAGTTTTATTTAGCTTGCTGTCTTAATGGGTAGAGGAGGGAGAAGTGAGAGGGAGAGAATTTAGAGTTAAAGATAAAATAAAATTGAATTTTAAAAATATATGTAATATGTACCTAAAAAAACCCAAACTATACATAATAATAAAGATTCATAGTGTCACATACTTAGGTTCTTTGTAAGACAGTTCTCACTTTACATAAATTTGCATTATGCAAATTAGAGTTTATATAAATAATTCTGAAAGAAATTCACTTTCACCAAAAACACCTATGTTAACTGTACAGTACTGTGCTTTCTTTCTCTCCCCTTCTGCCCCTCAGCTTAGTACTCCACAGCTTCCCCCAACACACACACACACACACACACACACACACACACACACACACACACCCCTCTAGGAAAAAAAAAACATCCAAGTGAAAGCAGAACAGACATGCAGAGATGTATGGCAATGTGCCCCAAGATTAGGGCTTGGCTTGCAATCTCCAATTGCACAAGAAGAGGTCTGGGCCCCATTCCACCCACCCATGTATCCAGTCCCTGTGTGTCTGTCTTCCATCCCTCTGAGATTGGGTACTTTGTGTCTGTCCCCTGTCCCTGCATTTCACCTGTCTTCTCTCTGTCTGGGTCCAGCCCTCATGTGTCTGTTCCCCACATGTTGTTCCTCTTAGTTCTGGCCAGATCTCCACGTGGCTGGCCTCAGCCTTCCCATGTTCCTCTTCCTGCTCTTGCCTCTCTGTCCCTGGCCCCCTCCCTCCATGGGCTGCATCCCCCTTCCTGCCTCCCTCCTTTCTTCTCTTCCCAAATTTTCCACTGGCAAATTTGCATTATATAAAACTCACTTTATATAGAGCCCTGTGGAAAAGTCCACTTACGTAAAGCAAGAACTGTCTGTATAAGCAAATGTTCATATTATTATTTTTCAGGTTCATGACAAAAAAAGAAAAAAAATTAAAAATAGATATGATGCCTAAGTTCTTTTTCTTTCTTTCTTTCCTTCCTTCCTTCTTCCTTTCTTTCTTTCTTTCTTTCTTTCTTTCTTTCTTCTTTCTTTCTTTCTTTCTTTCTTTCTTGGTCACGGCTTTTAGTTGTTTGATCATCCTTAAATTATCTCTCCTTGATCTGTTTTCCAAATAAGTTGGTTTTTGCTATATTTTCTTCTATTCTTTTTAGTCATTTGCCTTTTTTATATTTCTCTTGTCTCATGGAGTCAGATTCCCAGGTTAAGGATGCTATTCCCTGCAAAACTTAAAACTGAGAACGTAGACCTCAGGTCCTTCCCCAGCTTACTGCATAATGTCTCTACTGTTAGTGAATGAGTCCTTCATCTCCGGATGTCTTGTAAAAGAGATAAGGCCTTAGTCAGGTAGATGCAAAGATGCAGATAGTTTTGGCTAAAGAGACAATGGGAAGAAGCTGTTCCCAACCAAATGGCAGGCCTATGTAGAGTGTCCACACCTGGGCCAGTCCTGATGCCCACAGGCAGCTTACTGACTCCTCCCATGAAAGTACCATCATCTTAAGGTCATCTGGGCGTGCATCAAAGTCCCAGGAAAACCTGGACCCCTCTGAGGAGTCTGCTTTGGACTCCTTACACTCAAGTCTTGAGTTCTAATATTGACACCAACTCTGCTTATAGTATGACCTGGACAGGTCACTTGCCCTCTCTAAGCTTTAGTTCTTACATCTGTTAAAATGAGGATGTAATCAAGAGAAGAAGGAAAGAAGGAGGAAGAAGAGGAAGGTGAGGAAGGAGTAGTCTGAAAGAGATTTAAGTTCATGGCTTCAGTTATGCTAACCTCAGTTTTCTGTGAGGTAATGACTTTAACAATGGCAGAGAAGACAGGGTAGATAACCAAAAACTCTTCAGGACCTGGCTGATTAAACTGATGCAGCCTTCCTGGGAGTAATTCAGAAGTCAAAACAATACCTTTTCCACAAAAATATTTTAATATTCTTTTTTAAATTTTCAGTTTTATTATCTCCCTCCCTCTAGCCCCTCCTCTACTCATTAAGGAGAGCAATATAACACTCATTATACATGCAAAGTTATGCAAAACATATTTCCATATTAGCTATGTTGCAAAAAAAAAAATGTTTAAGCAAGAAAAATAAAAAAAGTAAAAAAATATGCTTCAGCCTGCACTCAGAGTTCATCAGTTCTCTCTCTGCAGGTAGATAGCATTTTTCATCATAACTCCTTTGGAATTGCTATGGATCATCATATTAATCAGAATAGCTAAGTCTTTAACAGTTGATCATTGTTATGATTTTGCTATTACTATGTACAAGATTATTCTGGTTTTGCTCACTTAATTTTGCATTAGTTCATATAAGTCTTCCCAGGTTTTTTCTGAAACCATGCTGATTATCATTTCTTATAGCACAATAGTATTCCATCACAATCACAAACCACAATTTGTTTGGCCATTCCCCATCTGATGGGCATTCCTTCAATTTCCAATTCCTATACTACTTCTTGACCATGACTTTGGCAACCAGAAAGCGAAGGGAAAATATTAACCACTTCTACAAATTAAATTTAAAACTATTTTTAAAAAAAACTTTATGATCCTAGATCACTATTCCTGGGAATTAAGTACCTCTACACAAGAGCACAGAGATTGTTTACAGCTGGAAAAGACCTCAGCGATCATTCTAGATGAACCTATTTAGTTTACTTTTCTCTTTGGAGGGGGGAAGGCAAGGCAATTGGCATTAAGTGACTTGCCCAAGGTCACAAAACTAGTAAGTGTCAAGACTGAGGTCTGATTTGAACTCATGTCCTCTTGACTCCAGGGCTAGTGCTCTATTCACTGCCCCACCTAAACCTCTTTATTTTACACACAGAAAACTGAGCCTACTGAGAAGTAACATAGTTAATGACAGCAATGAAATTAGAACTCAGATGTCCTCACTCTTAGTCCAGTGATCTTCCACATATTTTCCTCCTAATGAAGCATCAGAAATTCTTTAAATTCAAAAGAGAGAGTAGATAGACTTCCCTTTTCTCTGCCCCATGTTAAAATTGCATCCTCTGTCTGTACTTAGTTTCCTCATCTGTCAAATTAAAGGATTGTACTAGACCCTTCCAGTCCGACATTCTATAATCCTTTCTACATTTGTATCTACTTTCCAAGAACAATGAACTGAAGCACCCCTAAACATCATTTGCTTCTTCCATATTTATCATCCCTTTTTGGATAAATTCCTTAAGAAAACCGTCTATATTAAGTGCTTCCACTTTCTGTCCTCTGACTCACTTTTAAACCCTCTTCAGTCTGACTTCTGATGTCATCATTCAAATAAAGCTGCTCTCTCCAAAGTTACCAATTTTCTTTAAAATTGATAAATCTAAGGGCCTTTTCTTAATCCTCATGCCTCTTGACTTGTCCACAGTGTTTGACACCATCAGTCATTGTCTTCTCTGTATACTCTGGCCTCTAGGTTTCCTTGACATGATTCTCTCCTGGGTCTCCTACCTGTCTGACCACTTCTCAGCCTCATTTGCTTGGATCTTCATCCAGATCATGTCCACTAACCATGGGTGCCCCCCCTAAACTCTGTCCTGGGTTCTCTTCTTTTCTACCTCTATATCTATACTATCTCATTTGATGATGTCATCAATTTCCAGAGACTCAATTATCACCTCTATACAGATGCCTCCCAGATTTAGATACTAACCCTAATCACTCTTCTGACCTCAAATCCTACATCACTTGCTACCTTTTATCTAAAATATAACTCAAATCCCAAATTTGATGTCTTATAAGCATCTCAAGCTCATCATTCCAAAATAAATCTCATTATCATTCCCTCAAACCCACCTCTCTTCCAGACTTTCCTGTTACTCTCTAGGGCACCACCATCTGCCCAGTAAACCAGACTCAGAACCTAGGTGTCACACTTGACTCCTCACTTGCATTTACCTTTCAATTGGGGCCATCACCAGACATTTTGACTTATGTCTTGTCACTGGACTTCGATGACTCTGAAGGAGAGAGTGAGGCTGACAACTTTGCCCACCTCTGCCTCACTTAAATCCACTTCACCTGCAAGTCAACATATCACCCTCATGATGTCATTGCTTCTCTTCAAGAACAAAGGACAAACAACTCTGATCTGTAGTCAAATCTTGTAACTTCTACCTTTATAACATCTCTCCTGTATGTCTCCAGTTCCCCATTCACACAGCCACTACCCTTGTGGGGACTCTCTCACCTGAACTATTTCAATAGCTCTTTGGTTGGTGTCCCTGTCTCAAGTCTCTCCCCATTTCAGTTCACTCTCCTTTCAGCTGCCAAAGTGATCATCCTAGAGCATAGGTCTGACCATGTCATCCGTTACTCAATAAATGCTAGTGGCTCCCTATTACCTCCAGTATGGAATATAAAATCCTGTGTGTGACCTTTAATGTCCTTCAGAAACTAGCCTCTTTTTCTCCTTCTCAGTCTTCCTATATTTCACTCCTCTCCACACACTTTACGATCCCATACATAGTCCTACTTACTGTTACACACACATAATTCTCCATCTCCTGACTCTATACATTTGCACTTGCCATTTCACTGGTTATCTCCCATGGCTGGAATTCTCTATCTCCTCACCTCTGCCTCCTGGATCCGCTCATTTTCTTCAAGATTAAGCTCAAAATCCACCTTCACTAGTAAGTTTCCCCAGTTCTACCCTGACCCTCACTTCGCTTCCCTCTTAGATTACCTTTCATTTATTGTATACGTGTATATATATGTATATATATAATATATATATTTTATATATATGTGTATGTGTGTATAGCATGTTCACGCTTATCTGTATGTTGCTTCTCCTACTAGACCACAAGCTCTTTGAGAGTATATATATCTTGTTTTTGCCTTTCTTTGTATTCCCAGTGCTTAGTACAGTGTCTGGAACATGATTAGCATTTGATGACTAATAATAAATAAATGAACTAGACTGTAATGCAATTGGGCAAATTCTAAACTGATCAAATGGTCCAACTCAAAGAATAACTACTGATGGATTTATGTCAACTTGCAAGGAGTTCTTCTGTGGCATAACCAAAGGATCTGTACTTAGTCCTCTGCTGTTTAACATTTTCATTAATGAATTGGATAAAGGCTTAGGTGGCATCCCTGTCAAATTAGCAGATGACACAAATCTAGCAGGCACAACTGAGAGGTTAGAATACAGGGCCAAAACAAATCAGATGAAATTGGATAAGAATATTTAAAAGCATAAGTGAATGAATGGGAAAACATTTAAGTACGTACTTCGTACCAGGCACCATGGTAAGTACTGGTGATACAAGAACAAAAAGTAAGACAATGCCTGTCCTCAACAAACTTATATTCTAATAAGGAAAAAACCACCTGTGGATAGTGGTGGCAAGGTAAGAGAATTTTAGTCTAGGGAGTCACAAGGATGTAACATCTTACATTTGGGTTAAAAAAAAAAATCAACTTTACAAGTTCAAGTTGAAAGAGGCAGAGTTCAATCACAATTTGTCTGAAAAAAAGATATTAGACTTTTAGTGGACAAATGAAATATGAATCAGACTGCTATAGCATCCAATAAAGTTAATGCCATCATTGGTCATATTAAGAGAGACATTGTGTTTAGGACTAGGAAATGACTATTCTCCTGAACTCTGCCCTCGTTAGATCATGTTTGGAGTACTGTTTTCCAATTCTAGTCCTTTATCTTTTTGTCTGTAATTTTGTGAGTTCTGGAGCCCTAAAATTTGTTTAGAGTCATATTTTATGGGTATTTGAAGTGGCTATATAGGAACTGTGGAGCTTTCCTGCTTCTACGCCGCCTGCTCCTCATTTCTTCTCTAGTCCCATATCTTAAGAAAAAAACCACTGAGAACCTGGATAGCATCCAGAGTAGGACAAACAGGATCATGAGAAGCCACAAATACACATCATATGACATGTGAGGATCAGTTTAAGAGAAAGAAGTTGTTAAAACTGGAGAAGACTGAGGGACAGGGGGTGCGGAGGAGACATAATGAGTGTCTTCAAGTGCTTATAGGGCAGTTACCTGGAAGAATGAATAAACTTGTTCTGCATGGTCCTAAAGAGCAGAACTACAAACAATTAGCAGAAGCTATAAGAACACAAATTTTGGCTTGGTGTAAGGAAAAGCTTCCTAACAGCTGGAATTATGGCAAAGTAGAATGAGCTGCTCCCCTTTCATGGAAGTCTTCAAACAAAAGCTAGATGACCAATCAATCAACAAGCATTTATTAAGCACCTGTATGTCACTATACAACACAAACTGCTGGAAAGACTGGAAGGCAGTAAGGAAGAAATTAGATATAGACCAACATCTGACACCATATACCAAGATATGCTCCAAATATATATGATTTAAAGAAAAAAAAAGTGATATTATAAACAAAGTAGAGGAACAAGGAGAAATAATTTTTCTCAACTAAGGACAGAGGAAGAGTTAAAGACAAGGAATTCAGAGAATCACTAAAGGCAAAATGGACAATTTTGATTGCATAAAATTTTAAAGTTTTTACACAAACAAAACCAATGAAGTTAAAATTAGAAGGAAAAGAGTTGATTGGGGGGAGGGAATCTTTGCAGAAATTTTCTCTGATAAAGGTCTCATATCCAAAATGTATAAGGAACTAACTCATATTATAAGAACAAGAGCCATTCCCTAAGAGGTCAAAGAATATGAACAGAACATTTTCTCTTTTTTTGTTTGTTGGGTTTTTTAAATTTTTGTTAATTTTCCAATTAACAAACATTCATTTTCTCTCCTCACATTCCCCCTTCCAAATTCAAAGAAAAACAAAACCTTTGTAACAAATATTGATGGATAAACAAAATAAATTCCCACTTTTTTGTGTCCAAAAGTGTGTATCTCATTTTGTATCTTGAATCTATCACCTTTCTCTCAGGAGTTGGGTAGCCCTCTTCATCCTATGTCCTCTGAAATCATGACTGGTCATTGCACTGATCAGAGAGCTTGAGTCTTCAAAGTTATTTTTCTTAAATATTCCTATTTTTACACATATGAATTCTTTTTCCTCTTCCTCTGATCTCTTCGGACTATAGGCCAGAAGAGGTATCACTGAGTCAAAGTGTATATATGCACAGTTTAGTGACTTTGGGGGCATAGTTCCAATTTGTTATCCAGAATAACTGTACCAATTCGTAGCTCCACCAACAGTGCACTGATGTGTCTGTTTTTACTCTAAAGAACCTCTAAAATCTGTCATTCTCCTTTTCTGTTATCTTTGTCAGTCTGATGAGTGTGAAGTGAAACCTCAGCATTGCTGTAATTGGCATGTGGCCATTGATAGTTTGGATGTCTTTTTGTGGAAACTGAAGAACAGGCAGAGTGAAGTGAGAAGAAATAGGAGAATAAGTTATACAATGACAATACCTTGTATTAGATTGGCAAAGAAGACAACAAAAAAAAAAACAAATGTTGGAGGTCCTACAATAAAAGGCATATTAATGCACTGTTGTTGTCCTAAAGTCATTACATTGTGCAGAAGCCTTTGACCTAGAGATTCTTCTTCCAATTCTGCACCCCAGAGAAAGAAAAGGGACCCATATGTACTAAAATATTTATAGCAGCTCTTTTTGTGACAACAAAAAACTGAAAGCTAAAGGGGATGCCACCTATTACAAATGGCTGAACAAACTATGGTATATGAATGTGGTGGAATATTATTGTGTTGTAAAAAATTATGAAAAAGCTGATTTTAGAGGATCTTGGGAAGACTTGTACAAATTGATGCAGAGTGAAATAATCAGAACCAAAAGAATATATAAAGAAAGCCAACTTTGAAATACCTTTGAGTTCAATCAACCAGATGACCAATCATGATTCTAGAGTACCACTGAGGATGTAAGATAAGGTAGCTGGTTCCTAATAGAAAAGTGATGCAGAATGAGACCAATTATTGTACAGGACCAATGTGGGGATTTGTTTTGCTTGACTATGCATATTTGTTATAAGGGCTTTGTTTTTCTTTTTTCTTTTTAAATTGGGGGTGAGGTGTGTAGGTGGAAAGCAGATGAGAGCCAGGAGCAGAATTCACCCTCACTCCAAATGAGAAGAGAAAAGAAGGAATCCCAGACAAGCAGGACAGCATTGGAATTTACATGTTGAATTTATTACAGCCTCAAAAAGAAAAGCAGGCTCTAAGTAATAAAGATTCATGGTTTCACATACAATCTTCTTCTGTTCTATGACCTATGTTGAAATGCACATTTTATTTGGTGTTTCTTGCATTTTAATCTTTTTAAAAGGGAAAAATATGTGTTAGGGACTACACTAGATGCTGAAGATAGAAATTCAAATATAAAACAATTGCTGCTTTCAGGGAGTCTACATTCTACCTGGTGGATACAACATATTCATAGGTTAGTAAATACAGGATAAATACAAAATAAATACATAGAGAGTAATTGGAGAGAACTAATAATTGGCAGAATTAAGGTAGGTCTCTTGAAAGAGATGGCAGAGGGAGCTGCGGGGTTTGAAGAAGGCAGAGATAAGGAGGAAGAGCATTCCAGGCATGGGTGACAACCTTTGCAAAGTCACAGAGGCAGAAGATGATGTCTCATGAACAATGAATGTCAATTTGACCAATTTGGTTAGAGTACAGTGTATTGAAAGAAGAGTTTTGTGAAATAAGCTTGGAAAAAATAGATTAGACCAGATTATGAAGGCTTTTCAACTAAAAGAGAAGGGGAATACAAACAGAGGAGGGAAGGAAGGAGGGAAAGAGAAGGGGGGGAGGCAAAGGAAGAAGGATAGGGAGAGGATAATACTTTCTAGAGATAATAGGGAGCCATCGAATCTCCTTGAGCAGGGGAGCGATGTGTTACTTCAAGAAAATCAGTTTGGCAACTAAACGAAGGATGAATTAGAGAGGGGAAAGACTGAGTGCAAAGAGACCACCTGTCAAGTATTGTAGACAGCATCCTTTCCAATACAGGTTGGATTAGATAGTCTCTGAGGTCCTTTACAATCCTGGGATTCTCAAAGATCTATGCAAGCCACTGTTAGATGTGGGAAGGAAAGCTAAGAGTGCTTGATCTCAGCCCTTTTTCTTGGTGCCAGAGTATGACTCCATACCCAAAGCATACAATCCCATATTTCCAGCCTCTAGGAAGAATTTCCAGAGACTCAAGTCTTCGCACTCCCCCTCACCCCTAAACAAGCCCTGACTACTCTAAGCCCACACTGTTCTCTCTCTTTTCAGAATTTCTCACTAACAAATTGTTTGTACTACACAATTTAGCACCTAATTTTATAATGTTTTGTACTGTTTGTGAATTGTTTCTTACATATGAGTACTGTGAGTTCCATAAGCACAAGAACCATATGTTTTTCTTCTGCTTTATCATCCATCCCACTTAGTACACAGTTCCACATGTAGGCATTGAGGATTTGGGACAATAAAAGGAACAGGTTAGTTCACAAACCACTGGGCACAGACTGATCTGCCTCTAGGCATCTCCTCCAGAAGAGCCAAAGTCTGGTAAGAGAAAGCCACAGGGTCACCCACGCTGGGTAAGCTCATCAAACTCTAACTCATTCATTCTCTCTTACATCAGCAGAGCTGGACAAGTCTATGGCGCAGTGGGAATAGCTGGACAATGGAGACCTAGAGGCCTTTATTCTAATTCTGTCTCTACTAGCATGGTGAGGTTGGCCAAGTCACTGCCCCTCTGGGCCTTAGTTTCTTTGTATGTTTGAATGAGGAGATTTGACTTGCTAAGGGGCTCTTGACCTTTTTGTGTCATGAATCCCTTTATTGTCCAGTAAAACCTATTCATCTCTTCTCAGAAAATTTTTGTAAATTCACGATTGAAGGGGAAAATAGATTTCAGTGAAAATACAGATGTATTTTTTTTTTCCTATCCAAGTTCACAAATCCCTAAAATCTATCCATAGACCTTCTCTGGGCTCCAGATTATGACCCCCTGGATCAGGGGATCACTAAGGTAGCTTTAACCCACGGCTAAGTATCTATTGTTCTCTGTTCTAGAGTGTTATAAGGAAGCAAGATGGATAATGTTCTACCAAATCCTACCTCCCACCCTTGCTAGCTATGTGACCATGGATAGGTCAGGATACCTTTCGAAATCTGTTTCCTCACCTGTAAAATGCAGTACCTTCCTCACAGGGTCATGTGAGAGACTTAGATGAGATAATATTTTGTCAAGCACTTTGTAAGCCTTAAAAGTGCCAGACAAATGGCAACTATCACATCATCAACATCATCACAAAAGTCTCTTGTCATGGCTCTTGTGGAGATGATATCTGCTCTAATAAGGACCGGACTAGATAATCTCTGAGGCCTCTTTAACTCTGACATCCAGAGATAATGTGGAAAGATGCTCTGACAAACTCTAAGGACCATTAGAATAGAAAGAATTGTGACATGGGATGCACTCGAGGTATCCAGCAAGGTAAGCCAGGGCCAGGTGAAGCCCCTCTAGGCTTCCCTCGTTCTTTATCCTAAGCCATCCCCCATTTCTGCGGGAAGGGCTGGGATTTCCTCCCAGTGGATCTTCTGGTCTAACCCCATCTAGGGGAGACACCCCAAGAGCACCAAGGCGAGCAAGCTGGCCAGCCACCTGGGACCCAGCATCCTGCAAGGCAAAAAGGCTAATGTGTCAATCACCCTTTGCACTGGAAAAGCACAATATTCCAATCGGATGCATTTTGCCCAGAACAAACATCATCCCCACTTAAACATTGCTGGAAGCCTGCAGAAGCTTAGCTGCACTATGGCAGTGCACGTCCGCCATCTAGAGGCCGCAGCTGGTAACACTCAGCCCATCAGCCAGCGTCAGGTTGACCCTCCCTACAGGTGCCCCAGCATCCCTGTTCCTGAAAAGTTGGGTCTCAATAGGATTTTTGTGGCTATAATAAAAACTTATTTACACATAGCCTTTTAAGGGATGTAAAACAATTTTAATACAAATGTTGTTTGATTCTCACAACTCCTTCGTGAGTTAAGTACTTCTTTCCCCTGCTGCATCTGGGGTCTCATCTTCGTGCTTGCTCCTTCTGCTGACGAAGATCTCCATCCATTCATGCCTGCCCATACGGTGTGACTCTTCTCTGCGCCTCCCCGCTGCCCCCACCTGACCCCTGTAATCAGTTTGCCACAGAAGGTCTGCTTCACGTGAATGCAGGGAAGGATGTCAAGTGGTTTGGAGCTGAAGAGAAGGAGAAAAGAGAGAGTTCACGAAAAATAATCAAATATTTCACTGTACTCCTAATAGTTGTGTGACCTTAGGTAAGTCAACTGTAAAATGAGAATACCACTAGTCAAGTCAACTGTAAAAATGGGGATAATAGCTCCTGCTTCCCAGGGTTGTTGTAAGGGTCAAATAAGATAGTATTTGTGAAGTACTCAGAACAGTGCCTGGTACCCAGTAGGAGTCTAGTAAATGCTTGTTTCCTTCTTTCAATAAGTGTTCATTGACTCATTTCTTTCTTTTTTGTTGTTTTTTTGGAGGGGGGAAGGCAGGGCAGTTGGGGTTAAGTGATTTGCTCAAGGTCACACAGCTAATAAGTCTTAAGTATCTGAGGTCACATTTGAACTCAGGTCCTCCTGACTCTATTCACTGTCACCTAGCAGCCCCATTGGCTCATTTCTAAGGTTTCTTCCAGTTTCAAAATCTATGATCTTCTGATCAGCTCTGGTAATTAGCTGGTGTGTTCTAAAGTACCCCAGATGATTTTTTAAAACTATAATCCAATATTCTTTAACTGATAAGCAGTTTCATTTGAACCATAATGGTGAGCAGGGCAGTGTCTTCCTTAGTTCCCGTACATGAGAGAAAGCTGATGGACAGGCTGATCACAACAGTTCTTGAAATCAATTCTGCATGACGCGATCACCAGTCCCTGAACTCTTAAAGTAAGTAGACTTTGGCAAAGAAGAGAAGACCCAGAAAAAAATAACTGAGACAAAATAAAAGATCCAAATCTTCCCTGACTCCCTTAGCCCGTGATGTTCTCTTTCCTCCTTAATCACAGCACTAGCCCACACATACCACTTGACAAGCCACTAAGAACCATCCTGTTCTCTAGCTGATGTCCCCGTGCCCAGAATTCTCTCATTCTCTCCTCCTCATCTCAGCCTCTTGGCCTCCCTGGCTTCCTTCAGGTCCTAGCTTAAATCCTACCTTCTCCGAGAGAGCTTTTCTGACACCCTTAACTCTAGTGCCTTCTCTCTGTTGATGATCTCCAGTTTACCGTTTATAGATCTTGTCTGCTCATAGTTTTTCTGCATGTTGTCTCCCCCACCAGACTGTGAGCTCCTTGAGGGCAGGAACTCTCTTTTGTCTTTCTTTGTTACTCCCTGGGCCAAGCACATTGTCTGACACATAGTAGGAACTGGATTAAGCACCTTTCTTTTTCTTTTCAAGTGAACTGGTCCTTAAGGGCAGGAGACATGTCATCCTCTACCTTTCTTCTATTTCCTATAGCACCTGACAACAGACTGGGCACACAGTGGGAGCTTTGTTGACTAACTACACTAATGTCCACCTGAGTTCAAATTTGACCAAAGACACTTTACACTTACTAGCTGTGTGACCTTGGGAAAGTCACTTAACCTCAATTACCTTGCCTTTCCCTTCAAAAAACAAAAAGGTTGTCATGAGGCTCAAATGATATAATGTATATAAAATACTGTTCTGACTTTACTATAGAAATGTCAGCTGTTCATATCCAGAGATTAATGATACCCTTAGAGGCTCGGCTTGACTTTGGAAGTAAAAAGGGGGGCACATCAATGTATCTGGCCTCAAAATGATCAACGAGAAAGTTACATCAAATAAAACACAAATACTCTTTGAGTTAACAACATAGGCACCTGCTAACCAAATATATGCCCTTGGTCAGCAGGGGGACCAGGCAACAATGAATGTGGATGCCTCAATGCAAACCTGTCCCCAGTGCCAGAGACGGTTGAGAGCCAATGTTGTAGCAAGGGTCAACCGGGCTCCAAAGCCTGTTTGCACAGGGCGATGGGTTCTTGTCCTTCCAAGAACCTGTAATGGCGAGTCTTGCCACTAGGTGCCGCCTCTCCCTATTAAATCAACAGGACTCTCTAAGGAAGAGGTTCTTAACTTTTTTGGTGTTGTAGATCCCTTTTCAGAAGAATGTTTTTAAATGCATAAATTAAATAAAGGATTATAAAGGAAAAGTTATATTAAGATGTAATTTTACCTACCTAAATTCACAGACACTCTAAATCTATTGGCAAAACCCAGGATTAGAACTCTAAGGGCTGAAGGCTGGTCCCTAGCACAGTCCTCCAAGCCAGAGGAAACACATTCCAGAGGGACGCCGTACTTCTTGATCAATGACAGTCACCACTCCTACCTTCACATTGTCTGTTTCATCCATTCCTTCCTTCCTTCCACAAACATTCTATATATATATAATTTTTTTTCCCAAGGAGGCAGCTAGCACCGTGCCTGGAGTCGGGAAGACCCGAGTTCAAATTTGGCCTCAGATACTTACTAGCTGTGTGACCCTGGACAAGTCATTTTGCCCTGTTTGCCTTAGTTTCCTCATGTGTAAAAATGATTTGGAGAAGGAAATGCCAACTCACTCTAGTATCTTTGCCAAGAAATCCCCAAATGAAGTCATGAAGAATCAGACATGAAAGGCAGCTAGGTAATATTATTTTCACTTTTTTGTTTGTTTGTTTGTTTTCTGATGGCTTTTCCCTTTTGTTCTGATTGTTCTTTCACAGCATGACTAATGTGGAAATATGTTTAACATGATTATATCCAATTGCTTGTTGTCTTGGGGAGAGGGAAGGAAAGGGAAGGAGGGAGAAAATTTTGGAACTCAAAATCTTACAAAAATGAATGTTGAAAATTCTTTACATATAATTGGGAAAAAAATTAAATACTATTAAGTGTAAAAAAAGGGGGCAGCTAGGTTTACACAATGGATAGAGTGCCAGGCCTAGAAGCAGGAAGATCCATCTCCCTGAGTTCAAATCTGGCCTCAGACACTTACTGTGTGACTCTGGGCAAGTCATTTAACCCTGTGTGCCTCAGTTTCCTCATCTGTAAAATAAGATGGAGAAGGAAATGGCAAGCCACTCTAGTATCTTTGCCAAGAAAACCCCAAATGCAGGGGTGGCTAGGTGGCACAGTGAACAGAGCAGTGGCCCTGGAGTCAGGAAGACCTGAGTTCAAATCCGACCTCAGACACTTGACACACTTACTAGCCGTGTGACCTTGGGCAAGTCACAACCCCAATTGCCCTGCCTTCCCCCCTCTAAAAAAAGCAAAAAAAAAAAAAAAAGCAAACCCCAAATGCAGTTACAAAGAGTTAAACATGACTGAAAAGACCAAACAACAACAATTTACACTGTATACACAGTATAGACATATTGAAGGCATGGGGTGGGGGAGGAGGAAGGGAGAGACACTGGCAGCTAAGGAGATGAGGATAAACTTAATGTGGAAGGTGGCCCTTGAGCTGAGTTTTAAAGAAAACAAGTGTTTCTAAGAGGCAGAAATGAGGAGGGCATGGATTCCACTTATGAGGGACAGTCTCTGCAGAACACAGAGCAGAGGAAGAGGAGGGATTTACGATGAGGTAGGTCTGGAAAGTGGGGTGGAACCAGATTGGGGAGGGCTTTCCAAGCCCAGAACAGAGGCCATAGGGAGCCACAACAGACCTTTATTCTAGGTCACTAGATCACTTTGGCAGTCACATGTAGGTAGGGCTGGAAAGGGAGGAGAAATGAGACCTTCTTTCCCAGCTGCACAATCATCGTGAGCATAACACATACGCATTCAAGGCCATCCTTGTTGTTGGCATGGGAATTGAAGCAGGAGGTTTTCACAAACAATGCTGCATGGCAGACCACACTTTTACAGTCACACAATCGACTGAGAGGTGAAGAGAATGGAGGATTGCTTGTGCTTGTTGCATCTGAAAAAGGAAGAGATTTGGGAAGAAAGAAACAGACATTTAACAAACACCAGGCATTACACTCGGAGTTTTACAAATATTATCTCATCTGATTTAGACAACAACCCTGATCGGTGCTATTATTATCCCCATTTCACAGATGAGAAAACTAAGGCAGCAAAAGGTTAAGTGACTTGCCAAGACTTACTCAGCTAGTACGTTTCTGAGGCCAGAACTGAACTGGGGTCTTCCTTACTTCAGGCCCACGGTGTCACCCAATTGCAATAGATTTGGTAGAGCAAAATACCACACTAAAGACTTCTCTCCCTCCAGGATTCTCTTTCATATTTTAAAACCTTACTAAGATCCCTTAGAAAATGGAACATCATCTAACTGAGGCTGTGGCCAAAGGGGAAGCCTTGGCATCTGTCCAGTCGCTGTAGCATTAGGACTTTGGGGCCTTTCTGTCTGTCCTACAGCCGACCTTTGATTTATTATATGCTTACCCTCCCTGAGAAATGGGACCAGCTTGATTTTTCTATTTATATCCCCAGCACTTAGCCCGTGCTTGGCATACAGTAAGCACTTAACATTTTTTTCATTCATTTAAGTCTAATATCAAGTGAGGCATAAAACAGGAAGGTATATGCTCAACAAAGATGTTTGCTTCTGTCACGGAATATGTCCAACACAGAGTCCAAATGGAAAAGGGATTCTCCAAAGCTGGTGGAATCTAGAGGGCAGAGTGACTAGAACATCACCCCAGACACAAAACTGGAGAAGATACTGGTAGTGCTCGTATGCCTTCTTCAGCAAGCAGAAAGAAACAACTGACTTAGTGTCTAATTAGCAAGGATAATTAGTTAAAATAGGAAGCTACCAGATGGCAAGTTCCCTCCCAGAGGCAACCAGGTGAGCTCTTTCTCAGCCTCTCTGCTGTCCACAGAGGCTCCTCCCTCAGCAGCCACTCCAAAGTGTTCTGGCCAAAGGGGTCAGGCACTGTCAGTCTGGGGCTTTCTCCCTCTCAGGAGGCTTGTGTCTTGAGGGTTGAGGTTTTTCTTCATGGTCTTTCTATGCAGTCTCCTACCTGCCCTAGGCATGGTTTTTGATGCTTACCTCAAGCTTCAGAGCAACTAATGAACAACTAAATGAACAACTTCATTTGTGGGCCAGCAGTTACTGATATTTTCTTGGAGGGGGCAGGGCAATAATAAAGTCTGAAGTTTGGAGTTTTCCCCCATACTAATCTGGTTCCCTCTTCCTGGTTCAGGTGTGACCCTGGAAAAGTCACTTAACTTCTCTGTCTGCCTCAGTTTCCTCATCTGTAAAATGGAGATAATAATAGAACCTAATTCATAGTGTTGTTATGAGGATCAAATAAGAGAAAACATGTACAGCACTTTCTTAAAGCTCTTTATAAATGTTATTACCTTAGGAAATGACCCCTCAAGGCCCTCAAAATGTTGCTGCCTCCAGCACAGGCTTGCTCTGTATATATTGACTTATTCAAGTCCAGTTTGCTGTCCCCTTTCTTGTTCCTTTCATGCTATAACTCCTTCCTGATGTGGCTGTGAATTGGCGATTCATAACAGTTCAAACGTGGTGCCTCTACTGTCACTGAGGGAGAAAAAAATGTGCTAAAAAATCTTCACTGATATTTTCCATTTGTATCTGTATATTTAGCCCTTAAATGCCCTCAAGATAATATGGTTGGGTCTCTTGCCAAGTTTTTTTTCTTCCTTTTGGACTGGCCTTGTGATTTTTTTTTAACAGAGAAATCTCTCTTCCAAGATCAAATATAGAATCCTCTGTTCGACTTCAAAGCCCTCCATCACCTCGCGTCTTCCTGCCTTCCCAGTCTTCTTACACTTTCCTTCTCCACCAATCCATCCCTATACTCTAGTCCAGACACACAGGCCTTCTTGCTGTTCCTCGCACGTAGCCCTCCATCCCCAGGCTTTGTCCCCTATGCCTGGGACTCTCTCCCCATTTCCAGCTCCTGGCCTCTTCGAGGCTCAGTTAAATTTCCACCTTCTGCAAGTAACCTTTCCCACCCCTGAATCTTTGTACTTTCCCTCTGTATAGCCTGTTTCTATCTTGTTTGTATACAGCTGTTTGGGGCAGCTAGGTGGTGCAGTGGATAGAGTGCCAGGCCTGGAGTCAGGAAAACACATCTTCATGAGTTCAAATCTGGCCTCAGATACTTCCTAGCTGTGTGACCTTGGGCCAGTCATTTAACCCTGTTCGCCTTAATTCCTCATCTGTAAAATGAGCGAGAGAAGGAAATGGCAAACTACTGCAGTATGTTTGCAAAAAAGACCTCAAAATAGGGTCATGAAGACTTAGACATGACTGAACAACATGTTATCTCCTTCATTAGACTGTGACTTCCGTGGGAGCAGGGTCTGGTTTTTGCCTTTCTTGGAATCTCCAGCACTTAGCACAGTACTTGGCACGTAGTAGAAGCTTAATAAATGTTTGATAACTTGATATGATCTCTACCAATTTAGAAAAGCATCTTGGAAAATTGCCTGGGGGCACTGAGAGATTAATTACTGCCTGGAGTAGACAGACAATCTGTGTCAGAGGTGGGATCTGAACCCAGGTGTGCTTGACTCTGAAGTCTTTCTCTGTAACCATCATATTATACCAGCTCTTGTTCTTGCCAAGTTTTTTTGTCAACATCTTCTTTCTAGCTAACATTTATATACTGATTTAAGGTTAGAAGTGCTTTATAGATATTATCTTATTTGATACAACAACCATGAGAGGTAGGTTCTACTACTACTCCCATGTTACAGGTGAGGAAACTGAGGTAGAGAGAGGTTAACTGCCTTGCCTTGAGTCACATAACTAGCGAGTATCTGAGGCTAGATTTGAACCTAGGATTCCAGACCCAGAATTCTATCTATTCTATACTATTAGCAGCCAATGCAACTAAGAATGCTCAAGATAATCTTCCATCCTCCTGTAGGATTTGAAAAATGAATTTACAATTATAGACCAATCTCCCTCATGAATATAGATGCAAAAATTTTAAATAAAATATTAGCAAAAAGACTACAGCAACTTATCACAAGAATAATACATTTTGACCAGGTTGGGTTTATTCCAGGAATGCA
>CM053588.1:177733390-177768495 GCA_028646515.1 Pseudochirops corinnae
AAGGGAGGGGAGAAAATCTGAAACTCAAGTGATTGTGGAACTGAATCTTGTAAATTAAAAGTAAATGAGTAAATAAAAAAAAAAAATAAAAAAAATTTTAAAAAGAGAAAAAAAAAAGAAAAATGAATTTCATTCTAAACCAGTATTACCATTAGCTGTATTACTCTCCAGTTGGCAAAATGACACGTCAAGGTTTCCAGTATTCTTCTAGTCACTCAGGTTTACATTAGCATTTCCCTTGACCCCTCACTCTTGCTCATGCCACATGACCAATCAGTTGACAAATCTTATTTCTATGTTCACAAATCTCTAACATCTGACCCCTTCTCTCTATATGTAGCTATCACCTAAGTTTAGGCCCCCATCACTTTGCGCTTGGACTATTACAATGTCCTCCTAATTTGTCTCTCTACCTCTACTGCACAAAGACTGATCATTTTGAAATGTTTACCATACCGGATACCAATTATTTCCTGACTGTTAAAATATAATCAATTTCTTTTTTATGATGTTTGCCATGTACAATGCCACCTAATTCTCTTTTTGAAGAAAATACTAATGATCTATAGATGTGAGGCATCATTTATAAGCCTTTGGTCTCATTTCTTTTTTTCCTGAACCATATTTTTCAACATATCTTCACCATCTTTCCTTATGGCCTTATTTGCATTGAAGATACTGAGTTTTAATATTTATTATTATTTAATTTACAATGTCTTGCTGAATTCTTCATAGAAATTCTCAACTTCTTAATCCTTTGCTGCAGATGCTGCACAAAAGGCAACTAACTTTATATGGACTTTTTTTTATAAATGCAGAATTCATAAGCACTTCAACAAGAAATGAATAGGTATCCCATGAAATCATGCCTCTGGTTGCTCTTGGACGTATGATAAAAACTGATTTTATCAAGTCCATTAATTTGCCTCAACTAAAGAGAACCAGGAAATAAATGAATGAATGAATGAATAAATGAATGAATGAATGAATGAATAAATAAGTAAATAGATAAATATAAAAATAAAGAGAACCAGAGAGTTAGTCCCTCATTTAGCTGTAATTTCCTCTTGTCTTCCAGTTTTACTTACTTACACCAAGAATGTAAAGATTAATGGGTTTCATTTCCTCCAACCATTCACCTGTTGGTCACTGGACAAGAATTTCTCATTTGTGATACAAACAACTAAATATTTATTCATAGGTGACATGAAAATTGTATAATTATTAGCACCCTCTGGGTGCTCTAAAATGATGAAAATTCAGGAATCTTTACAGGGTGGTGAGGTAGCTATTTGTGGATGAGAAACCTCCCCTGGTGCTCATTCCATCATGCTACCTAGAAGACCTATCCATGGAGACATCTTGAGTTCTCCTATCCCAATACCTAGGAGAATTCTATAGGCCTATTTGCCAAAATTGGCCAGCTAACAACCGACAATCACTTTTTAAGCACTTTCTATGTTCTTCTCCCATCACTACCTTGTCATGGTGGAGGGGCTTGCATAACTCAAAGAAACTATGAGCTATGCCATGCCGGGTTGCCTAAGACAGACAGGTCATAGTGGAGATTTCTGACAAAAGGTGATTCACTGGAGAAGGATATGGCAAACCACTCCCACATCTTTGCCTGGAAAATCCCATGCAATGCATGACGTTGAAAGATGAGCCTCTCAGGTCAAGGGCCTGGTATGCTGTGGTCAGAGGGTCACAGAGTCAGAGGAGACTGAGCAACAACGACAAAAGTGCTAGACACTAGAGATACAAAAGGAAAGACAGTCCTTGCTCTCGAGGAATTCCCAGTACAGGAAGACAACACATAAAAGGCAGATTTTTTATGAAAAATTCAACAAGATATTCCAAATTAAATGCTAATAAATGTTAATACTCAGTGTCTTCAATGCAAATGTAGCCACAAGGAAAGATGATGAAAAATAAATTGGAAAATATGGTTCTGAAAAAAGAAAGGAGACCCAAGGCTTTATGAACTGTTAAGAAGCCTCATATCTACACATCATTAACAGTTTCTTCAAAAGGAGTGAGGTGGGAGCAACTAGGTCGTGCAGTGAATAGAGCACTGGCCCTGAAGTCAGGACCTCCTGACTTCAAATCTGACCTCAGACACTTGACACTTAACTAGCTGTGTGACCTTGGGCAAGTCACTTAATCCCAATTGCCCTGCCTTCCCCCTCCAAAAAAAAAGAGAGAGAGAAGAGAGTTAGGTGGCACTGGACGTAACAAGGGGGTGAGTGAGACAGGTACCCATGCGAAGGTATAGTGGTGAAGACCAGTCAGAAGCAAAGCTGGAAAGAGAATGAAGGATGGCCAGCCTGGGCCCCTCTTCAAAAAGAAGGCCTCAGAAGGGACTCACCAATGGGAAAGGGGGTGGGCCAGAGGGCAGGGCAAAGGGGTAGAAGGATGTTCCAGAGTGAGAAGGCCACAGGCGCTAAGGGAAATTCTTTGGGGGAAATACAAGCAAAGCATGATGGTGAAATCTGGAAAGTCAGAAGCAAGAGTCAGGAGATGAAATACTGGTTTGTTAGGAGCTTTTTTGGGAAGAAGCCCTGGCCAAGGTGATGCAGCTAGTAAGCAGGGTTTGAAGGCAGTCTTCCTGTCCCCAGGCCCAACCCTCTACAATAATAACAATTAACACACAGTGCTTACTGCGCCAGGCCCTGTGCTAAATGCTTTACAATTATCTCATTCGATCCTCCCAACAAACCTGGGAGGTAGGTGCCTTTATTATCCCCACTTTACAGATAAGGAAACTGAGGCAAACATAGGTTAAATGACTTGCCTGATGTTATACAGCTAGTAAGTGTGTGAGGCTGGACTTGAACTCAGATCTTCCTGACTCCAGGCCCATCACTCTATCCTCTGTGGCACGCAGCTGTTAGCCCCACTCCCTATGCCACACTGCCCCATGTCAAATCTTTAATTTCCAACTCTGGCACGCTGCTAGGGCTAATGAGTCTCCTTTAAAAAAAAGAAAACAAGCTGAATAATTAATTTAGACTAAGGTAGTACAGTAGAGTAGGAAAAGGACTGGATTTTGGAGTCAGAGGACCTGTGTTTGAATCCAGACTCTGCTGCTTACTGCCTTGGACAATTCATTTCCCCTGCCAGACCTTTGTTTTCTTCTTCTGCCAAATGAAGTAGACTGGATGACTCCCAGGGTCCCTTCCAGTCAAACCCAGATGGAAACCCTTGTACCTAGGGATCCCTGCAGGTCGTGTATTAACTTAGAAACCCACAAACTAACCTTATCTAGGCCATACTGCGTTTTCATTAATTCTGTTAGATATTTCCCATTTGCCTTTTAATCTAGTTCGAGGCACTTGGGCTGTGTGTGACGCCTCTGGTCGATGGTACTCTAACGTGGGAATCCTGATGGCCCTCAAATCTCCCTGCTGTCATTGTGCCTGTTTGTGTTTTCTTTTTTTTAATGAAGACTATTAGCTCTAGCAGTGTGACAGAGGGAAATGAAAGATCTGACACCAAGAAGAGTGGCATAGGAAATGGGGCAGTCAGGTGACACAGAGCATAGAGTACTAGGCCTGGAGTCAGGAGACCCGAGTTCAAACCCAGCCTCAGACACTTACTAGCCGTGTAATACCAGACCAGTCATTTAACCTGTTTGCCTCAGTTTCCTCATCTATAAAATGGGGGTGATAATGGCACCTACCTCCCAGGTTTGTTGTGAGGATCAGATGAGATAATTATACAGCATTTAGCACAGTGCCTGGCATATAGTAAGCCCTATATGTTAGTTATTGTTATAGAAGGTTGGTCCTGGTATCAGGAAGACCTGCCTTCAAACCCTGCTTACTACTAGCTGCATCACCTTGGCCAAGTCACTTAATCTGTCAACCTCACTTCCATCATCCATAAACTGTTAGGGCTAGATTTGTCCTCTGACGTTCCTTCCAGTTCTAAATCTATGATTTCATGATTTCAGGCACTACAGGGAAGACATTTTGGGGCTGAGGAGGTATAGCTGGTCCTTCCTGGGAGTTAATCCCCCAGGGTAGCTGCCCTAAAACTGTGTCTGTTTGTCACACTTCTTTCCATTTGTACATTTTTGAGATTCCATACTTTTTCTAGAGGCTCTCATCTCAAGTCATGTCAACACGTTGGGCAGGAGTACGGGGGGAATCCCAGGATTTGCACATCTAGATTGTACATAAATGAAGGCTGCTTATACTATCTTTCATACATTATATCTACTTTATGTCTTCTCTGTTATAGCCTGTAAGATCCTTAAGGTTAGAAACTACATCTTTTGTGGCTTTTTACCCTTACCCTAGAATTAGACTCCAGTGGGCCCATATGTGCATCATGTATTCTTCTCTAAGGTCAGGGGTGAACTACCAGCTGCTCTGTACCTCAACAGCCAGCTACTATGGCCATTCCACTGTCCATCTATTGAAAAGGCATTCAACTGTTCTCTTTGGGAAAGAATGCTAGCTAGATCTTTGGCAACAGAGAAAATGGGGTAGATAAAAGAAAGCAGATTTGAGTTCTAATCCTAGCTCAGTGATTAATTCTTTGTGTAATCCTAGGCAAGTTACTTACCCTCTCTGGGCTGCAGTAGTCAATTTAGAATTTGGTCTATGCTCCTTCCAATAACTATACATAAAGTCAGCCCTGGTGAGTCTGTGGGCTGGGAAGGTTCTTTGTCCACAGACTGATGATGCTGTCACGATATACACCTGTGTCAGGGAATGAACAGAACTACAAGTATGCATCAACGGATTGGGCTTATGTTCTATATTCTAAAGAGAAATGAGATTAAGGAATAAGATGACTAACTTGAAAACAAGCAACAATCCCTTGATTATCAAGACTATTTAACTCTGAAAGTAGTAAGGGTTTCTGAGTAATTTCCTCCAAGCTCCTTGAACACAGAGGCTTGGGGTCATTCAAAAACCTCACATCTCTTTCAACTCTGATTTTTATTTGTCAGAAATGGAATCCAAAAGCATTTATTAAGTGCCTTCTATGTGCTTACTGAGGTTGACTGTAAAGTATGGTAGGGTGTTTGAAGCTTTGAATGAACCTATATTTGGTATTCTTGGGTAGAAAGGGATCTAGAAGCAGACTCGTAGAGGCAGAACCCAACCAGTTTTATTTCCAGGGTGGTGGGGATAACTTGACATAATTAAGCTAACAGAGTGATCGAATTTTTAAAACAAAGAGATTTCAGGAGTCACCTAATTCCCCCTACATCAGATCATATGTGGTCATCCTTCATTGGGATGAGAGAGTGAGGGGGCAAGGAGGCAATGGAAAGATTAGATGATTGGGAAGATTGCTGGGCTTTCAGAAACTAAACAAAGTGCAAATAACTTTGCAGATTAGTATTATTTTTAAGAAAACAACTTGGGTACTTTCTAAATCTAGAAAGCATCATTGGGATAGAAACCCATTATGTAGTTATTCCCCAATACACCTGGAACCCATTTCTAACGACAGGATAGCAGTGAATGGAAAGGTGAAGAATCTGGTCATCTGAATCTTCAAGTGCATGGTTCAGTAAAAAAACAATGTACTAGGGAGTCAGGAAACATGGGTTCTAATCATGGTTCTACCACTAACTAGCTGTGGGACCATGGTCAAGTCATTCAATCTCTCTGAGATTCAACATCCTTTAAAAAAAAAAAGTTAAATGTTAAAAAAAAACTAGGATGATTTGAAATTCCTTTCAGTTCTAATATTCTGTCGTCCTAAGTGCTTCTTAAATGTAAAGTGTGAGTGACAGGAAGAGTAGACAGCAGTTTTAAAGAAGGGAGGAAACAGTTTATTGTGTTGAGCAGGCCTCATTTGCATTACAGTATGAGGAAATTCATTTTCAATTCACTTCTGGCAGCAGAGATCTGCAGACATTCAAAATCCCAAAGCTTGCTCCCAATCAAGTGTCAGCACCTGAACTCCACATTGCATTAATTAAGAGAATTACAGTAAAATAGAATATTTATAAAGATTAAAAAAGTACATAGTTTCTTTAAAATTCTAACACCCTTTTTTCCCTTTGTACATGTTTGCCCCTTCATTACCACAGATTCCAGTAGCTGAAAGTAAATCTTCTTGAGAATCTTTCGCTTCCTCCAAAGACTTCTCAACTGTCAACTTCTAGTGAATTTTGTTCACTCTGCCCCTAATTTTTCTTTTTGGAGGGGATCATACCCTTAACTTCAGGAAACTCAGATGGTGAGAAGCAAGGCAAAGCATAAATTAAACTTGGATTTCCAATTAGTAATGTTTAAAACCATCTGGAATGCTCTAAAATAGCTAAGCCAGTGTTATTACTTATGACAGGTAGAACAGGGGTGTGAATTTCATGTTACAAATCAATTTGTTCCTACTCTTAGCCTCTACGCTACTGAGGTTGGTTGTAAAGTTAATCAAATCAAAGCTTTAAAAAAATGCCCAGTGATAACACAACATGTCTGTAAGAAGCAACCAACTTTTACTATAAAATACTGATCAAGCTGATCACATACTCTATCTGTAACTGGGGTATAACTGGATCCTCTTCAGAGATTCTTGTCTGCAAAATCATTATTGATAATAGGTAGTTTAAACAGTGAAAAATATTTTGGGAGTCTGGGTTCCTGGGGGCGGAGGTTCCATTAAAAGGCACAATCCAAATAGAAAAACACTTGATGAAATCCTGAGAAACTGTTTCTTTCCTACAGTTTTATGGAAATTACAAGCATTATCACCATGTTGTATAATCCTAAATTTTTCTTTTTCCAAACCTGTGATACTTCTATCTATCGACTACAGAATTCAAAAAATCAACTACAGACAAAAAACTCAAATGAATTCTGAATCCCAAAAGTTGCACAGTGTTTTGAAATCCAAATGATATTTGACAGAATATCATCTATTTGCTTCAACGTGTACCAGATACTGGCATTACAAATACTCTGCCAAGGAATTCCCCCCCCCCCCATCAGATAAGGAAGTATAGATCAAAATGAAAAAATGTCACCCCACCAGTCAAACTAAAGAAATCATCAGCTACTTTAATAGTTTGGGCTGCTTTTTTCCATCAAATAGCTTATAAATGGTTATTCCAGACTTCCTATAAAGTAGTTCCATGAAATTTAGGTCTTTAAAAAATAAGTCACCCAAATGACAAAATAATCACACGATATTTAAGTGTGGCTTTGTCCTGGGGTAGCAGATAGAAAAATCCTCACCATCCATTCTTATACCAAAAGATTACTATCAAGTGGTTTTTGCAAACATTTTATACTTCCTCAATTAGTACGTTACTGATTTATCATCCAAAATATAGCAAGTGCTCCCAATTCTACTCTTTCAGGCTTAATAATCTTTAAAGATCTCTTTCAGACTAAAACAGATGTGGGCAAAGAAGCTATGCTAAAGTACAAAGAAAGAACAGTAAACAAAACTGTACAGCTGGCATTTCAAACATTGTTATAACCAGCAGCATCATTTAGGCCATGCCAGCCACCACGCTCAAACCAAACTGTCATCACTGTTTAAGTTGGGGGACTTCAGCCCTCTTCCTCAGGTAACTACATTTGTACATTAATAATACCAATGACAATTCATATTTATGTAGCACTTTTAAGGTTTATGAAAAAATGGTATCCCCAGTTATTGCCACCTCCCCACTTGGGGCTCTCTTGTTGATTCCTCATCCTTCTATAAGCAAAAATTGTTCAAAATCAATCAAGTTTAGCTACTGATGAAGAAAAAGGTACAGAGAGGTTAAGTGACTTGCCCAAAGTCACAAAGGTAATAAAAATAGCATGGAGGGATCTGAACCCAGGCTATCTGCCTCCAAATCCAGTGCTCTCTCCACCATACCGTGCTGCCTCTCAAACTAGGACTGTTGCCTTTGCAAGGCATTGTTATGCTGATGTGTAAATAATGAAGGGTAATCTGGTCCAGCAGCTATGAAAAGGCAACAGTATTTAATACATTTATTTCTGCATTCCCAGGGGATGAGATTGTACATTAGATAAATAGTGCCTTACACAAAGTATTCAACCTTTGTTGACTTTATTTTAAATGTACTCTTTTATCACATTTCAAAACTTTGCCCTTACTGTGGATAACCAACTCTTGATGAAAGGTGAAGGTCAAAAGATAAGTCTATATTATGCACTAATATGATATCTTCCACAGTTATCCCAGATAAAAGCTATATGCAGAGTTTTCAGATCCCAGTCAAATAAATACCACTGTTCACAGAACATAAGATAGTTATAAGCTAAGTCATTTCTCTCCAGAACTGTTTTGGAAAGAAAATTTTCCGCATGTGGTATAACAATACAAAAAAATAATAAATCAATTCCACGCAAATATTGGCTTTTCCTTTTTTCAAAAGCAGCTGTTCTATCACTAGTCGGAAAAAAACCCAAACACACCAAATAGTATTTCCCTAACTTGAATGAGATTCAGTATAATCAATCTCAATTTCTAAACTGATCTACTTCCTAACCATTCGCCATACCCTTTTTTTTAAGATGGCAAAGTCACAGATGACTTTACCCCATTATTCAAGTAACAGTAATGTTTTCTGAGGTGTTGAGTATTAATCAAATATTTAAGCTGCGCTAAAGAGCAAAAGAATGATTGGTTGTCAAGAACAAAACCATTTCCAAGGCACCTTCTTGCACATTAGGTAAACTATTCAACCATCTTTTTTTTAGAACAAGATGGATTGTCTACAGAGGTGAAAAGGATGCATTTGCTCTAAATGAAGTTTTGTACTTCAGTCTCCTTACGGGAAGCAATTATGTCAAAAGAAAACTTGGCTAGAAGACACTAAGACAGAACCTGGAACCCTTAAATAATCCTCATGTGTAGATTCTCTCAAAAAAGTCATTACCATAAAGAAGTTTTAAAAAATTAGTATCATGTTTACCTGATTATTTCCTTCTGCCACACGAAATTTTTGAGGAGACATGGAACATGTTTTTGGACATGATTTTTTCCCCTACAGAGTAGGTAACCTCTGAAGGCTAAACAAAACTTAATTGAAGAAGTACAGACAGTCTTGCCTGCTCAGAATGAGAGGGCTTAATCATTACTGTTCATAATCCTTCCAACTAAATCTTCAGAAGTTCCAGGAGGAAGGGGTTATGTTGCAGCAAATGCTTGTGGCAGAGGTCTTTCGGAGCTGGGTTTTGCTTGATTAGGGTTCAAGTCATCAAATTCTCTCCTGCTCTTATTTTTAAGGGTAAAAGGAGGCAAAGATGCAAGCGAAACAACTATAACAAGTCACTCACCCAAAAATGGTATTTTGAAAAGTTTTAGTAACTGCTAAATTCATTTTGATGGTACAGATCCTTAATCTAACTTTTATTTCTGCACAAGGTAGGTAATGAGCTATTTTAGCAATTTCCCAAATTTCTATAAAAGACGACTTTCACTTTTTAGAATAAGATTTCAAATGAATCCATGAAAAATCAGCATCAGATTTGAGATGGCAGGTTTTTCATTTTAGAAAAAAAAAATTTAAAAACCTTTTTTAAGCAGGTAAAATATGAAAATTTGCTGTGCTTTTAATGACAGGTTTGATGGCTCCTACCTCTCCTGGAATAAGCAATATGCACGACAGTGTCATGTTTGCATACAGCCCAGTGAGACACATAGAGAGCCAGGAAACTTAAACACGGCCTTGCTGGGCGCCCACAGTTTATGCTGCCACATCACACACGTGGCCTATCTGTCCACAGGCCTATGGTCAGTCTCACATGAGAGAAATACACTGGAATGATTCAGGGCTGTATAAAAATTGAGACACAGAAGGCATTTATTTGCTTGACTGGCCATGTTCAGGATTCTTTCATCTGATAATGTAACTATGTGGATTCAAAATCTTTGTCTTCTCAAGTATCATTTGCAGAGCGTTAAAATAAAACAATAAATGAGAAGGAACATAAGGTAACATGCAAAGGGCTGACAACAATAACAACAAAGCTCTTGGGTCATAGATACTGAAATTTTGAAATGAACCTTTGACAAAAATATGTTGTCTGTTTAAATAAAATCCTGCTGAGAAGTAGAGTGGATGAGCTGCCTAGAAGCCCTTCAAAATTCCCTTTTAAACCTATTATTGTAATAACCTGGTATATGATTATGGTGATTTTTTTCTGTTAAATATATCAGCTATAAGATTTGATTTTTTTCCCCTGCCCCTCAAAACAAAATCAAAAACTATAAAAATTAAATTTGTGAAACAATGAACCAAAAGGTTTACAGGGCTGGGCGATGGGACAACAACATTTTTATTTTTTAAAGAGACATTGTGGTACTATCGGGTTATAAGAGAGGGTGACCAATTTGGAGGTATGAGCCACCCCACCCCAACCCCAAACCACCCCCCAAAAATGCTGGGTAGTTTCCAACTGAATTTAATTAGCCTTTGTATTGAGCCGGTCCTGAGGAAACAGATGATCTAGGAGTTATGCCTCCATTATACAATATATCTGCTATTCAGAAACAGGGAACAAATTTCTGTAAACCTCCAACCACACAGATCATGTGAACATCACTCTTCCGTATAAAATAAAATCCATTCAGGCACAGTTCTACTCTTCAGTACAGCTGGTAGAGTGTAGCTTCGGCAACAAACAAAAACCGAGGTAAGAACTCGTGCACTTTGGACATACTGCTCCCCAGGACTAGGTATTGTGGGTGTGCTCTTGACTGAGGTGATGTGGGTCCCAAAGAACATGCGTTCTGCTCATCTGCTGCTGTATTCCTCTGTGATTACAGAACTGCTTCTGGAAGAAACCCCTGGAAGATTCATTCTCCAAAACTCTAGAATCTACAATCAGCTATTCTGTATCAGTATAAATCCAGTAATCTTAATTCCAATGATCTGGAACTGAATGATTCATTTGGATACAGCAACCCAAAATTCCAGGATTCAGAAGCTTGGAAACATCCTCCTATCCAATTTATCAGCAGTTGTGTAGACATACCAGAAAAAAACCTAGTATTTAATATAAAAATTGTCTTTCAAACAATATCACTTCATTTCTTCTTTCAAGGATCATAATTCTACATGTGCTGGAAGCCCTGTGGAAAAGAAGAAAAAATTAAAATGAAGCAGGAAATCTAAAGTTACAATTACACAGATCTGAGAGGTTCCTCAAAGAGCATAATAAATTCTGGTACATTGGGGAAATTTCCCCAATAAAAGCTACAGCCCATAATTTCCTGTTTTTGCTTGTTATTGAACTTTTTAAAAGTAGGGATCCAATTCTTTAGCTCAATTAATCAACAATTTTAATTTCTGCATTTATACTTCTTGATAAAATTTCCTTAAATGACCAAAGGTTCTACACAGTAAGACAAAAATGAGAGGGCTATGTTTTGGTTGTGTATGGCATCTACTCCTTGGATTCAATTCCACCATCTCTATGGTCTCAGGAAAAGCTCATCATCAGGAAACTCATCATCCCAGAGACGGCCTCAAGCCTTGGAACTCACAGTGGCCTCAATAAGCCTCTCTCCCACTCTGATAGAAGAGCTGGAGGGTGAGGAGACAGACTCCTCCCCAAGCCTCCCTTTGAAGAGGGCCATCAGCCCAACCATTTCCTATCAACTGCACTCCCTGGATTCAACATTACCATCGTTATGGCCCCCTTAGGTTTTCAGCATCCTTTAGTGGGCTACCTTCCTCCATTAGATGGTAAACTCCTTGAGAGCAGGGTCTTTCTTGCACAGGACCTGGTACACAGCAGGTGCTTAATAAATGTGTGTTGAACTGAATTACATGGATGCACACACACATATTTTCAAAGAATACTGCTTAGTGCAATTTTACATTAATTAGCAGCAATCTACTTAAATCCATTTATTAATATCTTTGGGACAACAAAGAGGTAAAGCAGGTAACTCTGAGAGAAAATTTTAGATTAGGTAAATGCATTATTAAGCCAAAGAATCAAAAATAGCAATAAAAATGATAATATCACCATGTATTTATAAAGTTCTTTATTTATTCACATATAATTATCACAGATGAATAGGAAAATTTTCATTATCTCTAACCTCTGTACACAATGTTCGAAATACTTTAAAAGAAACTCAAACATGATCACTTTTAAAAGACTCTTATCTAAAGGTAACAGTTTAAGATTACCTTCTATGCTTGGTTCTTTTGTCTCATTCTCCGGATGCCTGATTCCCATTTCCTTTTCTTTCTGGAAACGACCCTGTAATTGTTTGATTTCAAGGTCATAGTCTTGCCATTCCGGGACAATCCGGACGGCTGCCTGCAGCTTTGGCTCTTTGGTCATTGGATTATTACACTGTGAATAATGGAGATTGGTATTAAAAAGAAAGGAAGATAACATCTAGCTGAAAGGTTCAAAATATATGTAAGTTACAATCTAAAAAGTAGTTCTGTTTGGTCTTAAAGTTACCAAATACAGAACTTAAAATTGTGAGAGTAACGGGATTATGATGGACTAGATAAAAAAAAAATGAGGCTATGGAATGGAGAAAGATAACAAAATTAACACAGGCAGAGATAATATGCTGAAGGGTCAGGAATCCAAGCTGAAGTATTTTTTTCTGGGAAGAATGGAGAGTCACTTGGTTCAAATACTTAATCAAGATACTGGTTTTAAGGATAGCATAGTAAGAACAGGTTTCTCCCTTCTTCAGTAATCAATCAATTGCAATAATCATACTTAATAGTAACCATGGCTCCTATCATTTCTAAACTACAGGCAGAACAGCTATAATTATATCCATATTGATCTGTATTGATGCAAGTTACAAAACTATGGAGAAAAAAAACTGATCAAAAATAAACAAATTTTGTATTAGAATTATTTAGCCTTATACAACATGAAATTAAAATGCAATCATCACATCAGCTACAAGAGCTTACCAAATCAATCGTTTTTGCTTTTTTCTTGGAGGCATCATCACACCATGTTTCACACCAAAGCCACTCTTGTGGAAGTGACTTAATTGGCACCTGGTGTATCATGTTATTGGGTAAATCCTGTTTGGTGAACAAAATAAAATTTAAACAACAGCATCTAAACTACTAACACAGGGAAAACTTAAAAACTTCTGGACAAGTAAACAGCAATAATGTTGCCTGTAATTAACGTCTTAAATGATCACCCAATTGGAGATTCTTCAGATTGGGGGATGAAGGCTCTTAGAGACCATCTAGTCTAACTCCCTCATTAATGATGAAATTTAGGATCAAGTTGAACGAATTGTCCAAGGTCACAGAGTTTAGTGGCTAAGCCGGTTTAGAGCCCAGATTAAGCGTGCTCAGTCTAATGCTTCTTCCATTATACCACACTTGAAGGTAAATTTGTTCATTTAGTAATCCCACCTTTAGATAGGGTCAAACCTAAATCACCAACTGAGACTTATATTATTTAAAAAGGAAAAGCCCCACCAACCCTTGGGATAGGAATTCCATAAAATATCTAATAACACTAAACAAGCAGAAACCAAAAATTTAACGTGTGTTAAACACAAACCTCTGCAGAATTTTTCCTTTTGATTTAATTTGTTACCTTGTAAGACACACAGAGGCTTTTTCTGGTGCATAGAATTTTGTTCCTTATCCCAAAGTAGCAATTCATGGTTTTTTGTTGTTTTTTTAAAGAGACTTACAAGGGTTTGTCTAGTTTTCTTGCTACCTCATAAGACTGTACCCCATACCCAGAAAGATACATATATTCTACTGCCATCTCCTTCCCTAAAGATAGTAGTGCTAGTAGTAACAGTAAAAGTAGAAGTAATAAAAAATATAGCACTTTAAGATTTACGAATAGCTTTCCTAACAACCCTAGGAGGAAACTAAGACAAGTACTCTTATTCCAGGCTTACAAATTAGGAAACTGAGGTGAAGAAAAGTTAAATGGTAGGCCCAAGGTCACACATCTGTTAAGTATATATGAGTCAGTCTTAAATGTTAAGTCTTTCTGGAATCCCAATCCACTCTCTTTACATCATACTATGCTGACTTTTAGAGCTATTTTAAGAGTTTACCTCAGTAAACTGTTTTATTCTCAGGAATTATTTTACAGAGAGAAGTGATTAGAAGATATTGTTCATGTACCATGTATCTACTAAGTAGTCACATGAGGTTTTGGATATTGACTATAATACATTCAAAAATGTAGCCTGACAATGAGCCATTTGAAAATACTCAACTGAAATCAGATTCCATCATAAAGTACAAAATGGGAAAATTATGTTGAGGTTGGTAAGGAGACTCCTAAAGGAATTTGATATTAGTTAAAAAAAAAGTCCTATATTATCATGATGTAGGTAAAAAGTGACATGGCATTACATGCAAAGTCATTTAAACTAGTGATAGACCATATTTATAAAGTTTTGCAGTAGACCATATACCAAAAAAAAAATTTTTTTTTTGGTGGACTAAACAAGCAGGTGATCCCAGAGCAAGCATTCCTCTTTGCCCCCATACCCCCAACCTCAAATGACTCATTCTCACCATATTCGAGAAGGAGCAAAAGAATAAATAGAGGACACCAAGGAAAACTTGTCAGAGATATCCCAGTGACTAAAGCAACTGTGTTTTCAGTCTCCCTGCTCTCTCCTACTCTCCCTCTGTTCTTAGGACAACTCAGGAAGTTTTCAGAGATGTAACATGCCTCAACAAGAACTGTGATAAAGCTTGAAGGGAGGAAAAGGGATATGTTAGCCTTAATCCAACATTTTAAGGCCAAGCACACAGTTACGACATAATATATTAAACCATGAAAAAGATTACTTACCTGATCAAGATTTGAAAGGCTGTTGGGATCCTGACTCAGACCTTGGTACTGTCCCCGGAGTCTGTCTCCAGCAGCTATCTTCCTAAACTTCTTCAGATCCACAACATACAGTGCACTAAGTACAGAAGACCCAGCTGTTAAAAGTCACGGAATGTGTCAGAAGCACCAATTCACCACATTCAATAAATAAATGGCTTAGTGGCCAAACATTTGGACTTTGCTTCTGGAGAGCAAAGATAGTCTCACCTAAGCTGAATTCTCACAGGGGAGCTAAGGTCACAATTATTCATTATTTCAAAGTGGAAGTTATTATTTCCAGGAGAAAAAAACAATAAAAATAATTCCAAAAATAAAAAACATTCTGTCACTATTAGTTCTCATTGTCACCACTGTTGCTTATTATCATTGTTGTCAAAAGACAACAAAACATCTGACCAAAGATTTCTAGCAAGTATTCATTTAGGTAATAACTACTGTAGTTAACTGAAATATAACTGCTAGTCAAAGGTCAAAAGCATCTTGCTGACTGTCACAGTTGTTAAAACATTGCCAATTAAAAACCAAAATATAAAGTAATACAGTAATTCCTCTGATCCAGGGACAAAATGGAAAGATAACTGGTTTCATTTTCCTACAGCAATACTTCTCTTCCTTCACATCTCCCCTCAAAATAAAAAATTTCTTAGTCACCCTTTTGTAAGAAAAATTAGTTATAGTAGCAGTTGCAACGATGATTTAAAAAATATGTGGAGTCACTTTCTCAGTACCTGATATGGTATTTTCTTCCAGATAAATGACTGGCCCAGTAGCCTGACTTCCAGAACCTGTACCCATTCATTTCTTTGCGGCTGTCACAAAATGGAGTATAACCATAAGGAGCACCATCCAAATTGAAATCTCTTAATTCCTTCAGATCTGTTCGAACAATCTTAAAAAAAGGAAACCAAAAATCATGTCTAAAAACATGCCTATGGTACAGACATCTAACAAACAAGTATCTTTGTGAAGCACAATCAATATTTGCATGAGCCATGAACAGTTAAAAACTACTCCACGGTAAAAATTTTAGGAAGAAAAAATGAAGGAAATGAACCTATGGGGTTCCAAAGTGTTGGTAACAAGACATACATTTTACAAGAAGTCATTAACTTTACCATGTGAATTCCAATAAGAGTTAGACCTCACCAAGTCTAACTGAGGAAAAAGGAAGTATGAATTACTAAAACATCAATATTATAGAATAACTGAAAATGAATGAAATTTTGCAATTTTCAAGCCTGTAAAATATTTCTGGGCAAAAATAAAACAGAATAAAAAGAACTGCCTCATGCTAATATGTAAGTTGTTTTGAAGTCTTTTCATTTGTATATGCCAAGAGTTCTTAATATGGCGTCCATGAAATTGTTTTCAATCTTTTTATAAATTTATTTCAATATAATTGGTTTCCTTTGTGATCATATCTATGTTATTTTATGTCTTCAAAACCTTTCTGGAAGGAGTCCATGATATAAAAAACTTTAAGAATTCCTGGAATATGCAGTGTCCTTAAGTAGACTATAACTTCTAGAGCAGTGGTTCTCAACCTGTGGGTTGCGACCCCTTTGAGGGTCGAACAACCCTTTCGCAGGGGTCGCAGAGGTCACCTAAGGCCATCAAAAAACACATATTTTTGATGGTCTTAGGAATAGACACCACTCCTCTATCTGTCTCCAGGCGGGTCCACCCACATACAAGTATTAAAGGGTCCCAGCATTAGGAAGGTTGAGAACCACTGTTCTAGAGGGTAAGAACTCTGTCTTTTATTTCAAGACCTACAGTGGGTTTTCAATACATACTGACCAAGTTTCCCTTATTTCCTTTTTACTCACCTCTAGACTCTCTAGAACTTCTAACTCAGCACTTATCTATCCAACTCAAACAGAAAGGTAGCAAAAGGGGGAAAGGAGGGAGAAGAGGAAAGCCTCGTAGAGGGTGAATGGCAAAGAAAAGCTCCATCATCTTAATAGGTTAATGTAGACTGGTGGAAGTATTCAGAAGATACAGCAAATTTAAAAAAATTTATGTAATGAGCTGCACCAATAAGGGATTTAACATGACTCCAAAACAGTGGTTCTCAACCTTCCTAATGCTGTGACCCTTTAATACAGTCCTCATGTTATGGTGACCCCCAACCATAAAATTACTTTCGTTGCTACTTCATAACTAATTTTGCTACTGTTATGAATCTATCTGATATGCAGGATGTATTTTTATTGTTAGAAATTGAACATAACCCACAGATTGAGAACCACTGCTCCAAAAGACGATAATGCATGCATTTCATTCAAAATTTTTAAAATAACTTGAAAAAAAGTATATTAATTATACATTAACCATTTTGGAGAACTCAAAATCACACACTATTCAAAATTCAGCTTTCCTCAATATAACTAATTTCTTTCATTTTTAGTTTCATTATTTTACTAGCAAATACTCTAACAATATCAGATACATTATTTGCCAAAAGCCCCTCCTCCTCATGTTGGATGAGAAAGGCTGGCGAGGGGGTGGGGAGGTGGGGGAGGGTGTAGTAGGGGTGGAGTGGGGTGCTTAAGAGAGAGGTTGGTAAATAATAGTGCATTTGTTTTCCTTGTCTAAATTCTCTTTGGTGTGTACCCTTTAACTGCGATCCAGAAAAATCCTCATTCTCAACAGATTATCTGCATCATTTATCAGTGCTCAGCAACCCAGCTGGATTTGGTTAGGTTTTCATTATCCACACAAAACCTCTCCTTCACTAGGGTAGATAATCAGAAGATGGTGGTAAACACCCTAAAACTCTTATTTCTTTCAATTTACCAAAGCTGGAGCCTCAACAGCTTACCTGATCAGCATCCACAAACAGGAATTTGTCAACAACTAGGGGGAAAAGTACATCCAGAAAGAGAATCTTGTAGCCCCAAATGATGCGCTGCTTTTCTGTCTGCTGATGAAGCCACCGAGGCCATTTATACTGAACAAGCTCATACTGGAAATTATATTCCTTTGCCATGTATGGGATAAATTCCTTTTATAAATAAAGGAAATATATTAAGTCATTTATTAGAATCCAGCAAATGTATAACCTACTACATGAGTAAAACACATTTAACCAAGTGAATTGTCTTCAAAAATACTCCCCCGTCTTAATCCTCTAAAGCTGTTTCAGGCAAACCAATTTTGGACATAATTTGAAATTATAGAAATATCTAACAATTCTGAAGCCTTTTACATAAATTCCTTTAGTACTTTAAGGCTATACTGCACCTTTTTTCCCCCCAGTATGGGTACTTCCTCAATTAACACAGACAAGAAGCTTTATATTGTAGGCCATCTTAGTCACTACAATTAAGAAATTCATCACCTTGAGGCTAATCTGGGTGGTAAATCAGTTCTCAGAGTACAGACATAGTCTATTATGAGGCTTTATATTTAAAGCTTTGCCAGCTTAGTAAATAAATGCAAATTAAGTTTAAATTGCTTATTTTTTAGAAGAGTTAAATGGTTGATTGTAATTTAAACTTAAAGGCGGCATTCCACACTGAGAGAATGGTTTTGATAAATGGCAAATTTACCCTAGATCCAAGTCTGGCCAGGAGAGACTTATACGGCATTCCACGTGATTTTTGATGTTGTAGTAAATGGACATTAAGGTTAGAATTGGTAAACTGTAAACAATTTAAAATTCATTGGCACAACTATAGAGGTTATGTAAGTAAGCATGCTTTCCACCTCTTGACATAAGACTGATACAAAAGAAATACAGAGGCGGCTAGGTGGTGCAGTGAATAGAGCACCAGCTTTGGAGTCAGTAGGACTTGAGTTCAAATCTGCCCTCAGACACTTAACATTTACTAGCCATGTGACCTTGGGCAAGTCACTTAACTCTAACTGACCTGCCCTTCCCCCCTCCAAAAAAAAAAAAAAAAAGAAATGCAGACATACATTTTCAGAAATTGCTTATCTGTTACCAAGAAGGGACTAATATGAAACAGACATGCTGAATTTACTGTCTATGTCAAAAACAAAAATAAGCTGAATATAATGGAAACTGGAGGTTATGCATTCTCTTTTTCTATTCTTTGTATATGGAAATGCTCCCTTGGCAGGGGTTCTAATAGAATGACAAAAAGTCAAAATTAAAGATAAATAAATAAACACAATTCACTGGTCAAAACATCATCACCACCACCCCCAAAAAAAATCATGTTGAAAATAGGTAGAGATAGCAGAAAGGAGGTAAAATAGCCCTTGGAGGTTTAGGGGTGTCCCTGTTACAATACTATTTAGCCTTTCATTGATGAACAAACCTTGAATGTAGGTGACAAATAATTCTTCAAGAACCAGAATTTCACAGGCGTCTTGGTATTTTTCAGAACTGAAAGCATCATTATACTGTCAAACAAAAGCAAAAAAAAAAAAACCCAATAAAACACTTTATACTTCTTTTGACATCAATACTATCAACTACCATTATCTAAAATAGACCACTAGACTTTGTAACTAGGCAGTTACTTGACAGCTCAGTTAAGCAAAAGAAGACCAACCCAGAAAGCCTCCTAATCCCCTAAATAACATCAGACTGAAAATTACTCTTATACTACACTAAACCAAATAGAAACTACAACCCAATCAAGTGGATAATCACTTTTTCCACTAAAAAAAAAAAACCTCTTCGAGTCTATTTGAATTATGGTATACTTTAAAAAATGCTTATTTTATTCAAGTGGGAGGAAGAGATGTATAGCACAATACAAACATCAATCTCAGCGCCAAATTAGCAATTATCACAGCAACCACCCTCTACCAGATAAAAAGACAAAGCCACAGCAGCTTTTAGGAATGACTCAAACAATGGGCAACCACAACACACTCTCCAAAAAGTTTGCACGGAAAGAAGATTGGAAGGCAGCCAAATCTCCCACTCATTTGCATCAATGAGGAGCTTTCCCACATAGCTTTATATCATTTCACCCTCAATCAAATCTCATGAAATGTTTAAAGAAAGTCAACTCACAAACTTCAACAAGATTTTTTTTAAACTGTTCAATTCAGTTCTTTGGCTTCAGTTTCTTCTATAAACTGATCTATAACATGCCTTTCAATTCTAAAAAATTGTGATTCTTCTCTACAAAATTTAGCCTTTCTGAATAGCTAAAAAGTAATAAGTAGCATTGGACAGTATTCTCGTCAGCATGTTTAAACTGAAAACCAAACCAAACCAAACAAAGAATACTAAACCTCAACTGAGGTGAATGGCCTGAGTTCAGGTCCAATTTCTGACAGTTACAATCTGTGTGATCTGGAGCAAGTCAACTTCTTTTCTCTAAACTTGTTTATTCATTTGTAAAATGAGGTTGAAGAATATTTGCATCACTCAGCGATCACACAGGGTTGTTATGAGGAACTTGCTCTATGGTAAGAGCTATATAAATTATGAGCCACAGCATTTTTAATACTTCAATGATCTAACTAACCTGATATCTAACTATCTAACCTAACTCCCTCTATCAAAGCAGAATGAAATCCTTACAAAATTTAGTAAATAATTAGACTTTCTAAGGGTGAAAAATCCATTACCCTGTGGCCAATCCAATAAGAAGTGTTTATAACCTGGTTAAGCTAGTCCTAGCACAAAAGTCCTAGTCTATTACCAGTCCCGTTCAAAAATCTTTCCAGTTTGACAGGACCTATCAGAGCTTACATTCTAATATTACAGTCTTCAAGAACTCTGGGTTACCTCTATGAAGCAATATGACATCAGATGAGAATTCTAGTGGAAGTATTATACATGTTATTATGTTTTATTAAAGAAAAGAAGGTTTAAAAGACTCTTCCAATTAACATTTCTATCATTTGCAGTGCAAGGAAAATCTGGAGCATGAATTATGTTAAAATTAAGAATGACCATTGGCATAACCTCATTTTCCAAGGCTTATGTGTTCTAATTAATGCTCTCTTAAATAACAGTCAGGCACAAAGAGAGAGGTCCTGAGTTATAGCTATGACCAGTTGCACTTTCCCACTCCCTATACCCAATTCTTCACACAACTTAGGCCACGTAAGACAAGAAAATACCATGTGTGAACATGTCCCAGGCCTCCACTTTCACCTCCCAATTCTTATTTTTAGTCTATACTTGGTAAGCAGATATGTTAAGTGTTGATGTAGTTATAATATGTATACAACTATATATTTACACTTTCCCTTATGTAAAGCAATTTTTAAAAAAATCACACATCACTGGATATTTGGATTAAGAAATGTTATAGATCATCTAGTCCTATCTTTTCATCTTATTTAACCCTACCTTAAAATTTTTTGTCATTCCCAAGTCTACTTAATTCTTATTGATAAACTGATTCATTTTTCTTGCGTTCCCTTTTTTTCAGAGATGAGATTCAAGTCTCCGAGTCTAGTGAGGTTCTAAGCCTTGTCCTCTACCTCTTGCAACATCCTCACCCATTCCCACCCTCCTCACTGAGGCCCAGAGAAGTGCTGTGAATTGATTATAAAACTATTAAGAAGTTTAATCTAGTTATGAATTTAGGTCTTCTGACACCAAATTCAACATTCTTTCTCCTATATCGCAATGTTTATCATGATCCACTAAAAAGTTGGCAACTGAATTGGTGGAAAAAGGCTCTACCATGAATCACTCTAAGTAGACTATTAAATGGTCTTATACTTGGTTGTCACCTCTACCTCTTAAGAGTCCCCAATACCCTTGAAAGTTCAGATCACAGACTACCTCTTACATGAGACATTTCCTGATCCCCTGGTCACTACAGCATGTTAAAAATTTATCATGTATTTGCTTTGTATGTATTCCAGGTAAATTTTTATGTGTACAAACTGTCTCTCCTTAACAAAGTAAGCAACTTGAAGGAGGGAATGTTATATTTATGTCTTCTGTAGAGCTAGTGCCTAGCATAATGCTTATTACATATTACATATCAGATATGAAAGGAAAATTTTATGATCATAATCTCAAAGTGTTTTACTTTAGAGAAACACAAAATACTAGTATCATAAAGAACCTCAGAGATTATGGAGTTCAACCCATTCCCTGAATCCCTTCTTCAGTATTCTTAAAAGAGTACTGTGATAAATCTATACACATGCACACATACACACAAAAATCTGAAAAGACTAACCGGAGAAATCTTTCATACAGATGTCCAGATGCTACTGAGAAAATATTAATTACATCGTCTTTATCGGGTTTTATTTCTTCAGTCTTCTGACCCCCAGTAAAGCCCCTAAAGTATAAAAATAGAGAAGAAGCAACAGAACAATTAAGCTGCTGGTGCAGATATGCAATACCCAAAAGAAACGATAAAGATTTAATGCTATTTGAACCTGCTTTCCTATTCAATTTACTTCTGGCTGGCAGATTTCAGAATGGAAAAGGTACTCAAGGGGATAATCCCCTAGAAGGCAGAAATCTTTCAATAGTAGAATAAACCATATAAATGAGTCAGCAAAGAGGGAGCTCTCTATGTGGTACCATGTGTCTCAACTTATCTTATGGAAAAAGAATCTAATCTAGTGGGAAAACATTAAGTTGCTCTACCTATGTCCTAAAATTTAAGAAGAGACAAAGAAACTGAAAGGCTCTATAATTAATAGTAGTTTAGTGTACTTGAATAACCTGATTTCATTTAAAAGCAAAACAAAGAAGGGAAAAATTTACCACTTAAGTGACTCCCAAAATCCAGACTCATTCTCATGATTTCCATCACTTAGTAAATCTTCATTCATCATGTCTGCTTTCTTTTGAACCTGTAAATATAAGCACATTATCAAAATTATTTAACAAGTCTATAAAGCAAAAACTGATATATTTTCCCTGGAATAATGTCCTTCTATTTATATGAAATAAAGAATGCATTATAAAACACTGGCTACTACCTATAAACCAAAAAAAAATCAGAAGTTATCAATTAAAATAGCTATGAGTTTTCAATAGGTGGAGCAGGGAGGGTGAGAATTTGGAATTCAAAAATTTTTTTAAAAGACCACTGAATGGGGTGGCTAAGTCACACAGTGAATAGAGCACCAACCCTGGAGTCAGGAGGACCTGAGTTCAACTCTGGCCTCAGACAACTGACACACTTACTAGCTGTGTGACTTTGGGCAAGTCACTTAACCCCAATCGCCATCCAAAGAGGAAAAAAAAAGGCCATTAAATAAATAATAATTTTGGGGGGGAAATAAAAATAAAGAGGGCATTTACTTTGCGACAATCAATTGAGATAACATATATAAAGTGCTTTGCAAACCTAAAAATTCCATATAAATGCTAAATGCTGTTGTGATTGTTGTTAGTGCAATAGAGGCAACTAGCTATTGTAGTAGAGTGCTGGACCTGGAGTTGGAAAAACCTGAATTCAGATCTGGTTTCAGATACCTAATTAACTATGTGATCCTGCATAAATCACTTAATCTCAGCCTCAGTTTCCTTATCTGTAAAATGGGGATAATACAGCACCTGACTTCCTGGGATGGCTGTGAGGATGAACTGAGAGAATATTTGCAAAGTGCTTTGCAAAATCTTAAAGTGCTATACAAATATTAGCTATTATTATCATTATTATTACTATTCTTACAAATGATTTTTTGAAAGTAAAATTAAAAGGTTGTTTGTTAAAAATATAGCTTTGGCAATTACAGCTCAATGAAGCAACCCAAAGTCTCACGTTCTAAGTACCACAGTATATTATTAACCAGCCGTATTATTCAAGCAAATCATTTCAACTCTCTTGGTCTTAGTTTCCTTTTATAAAATAAGGGGATCAGATTAGATAATTTCTGGGATCTTTTCCAGCACTAAAGTTCTATAATAACAGTAAAAATAACAACAAAAAATAAAAGTAACAATAATAATAGCTAGCATGTATTTAATGCTTTAAAGGGTTTGCAGGTTTTTTATCTTTACTATCTCATCTGATCTTCACACGAACCCAGTAAAGTAGGTGTTGTTATCTTAAAGAGTAGGAAACTGAGACCTAAAAAGGTTAAGTGACTTGCTCAGGGTCACAGGGCTAATAAGGATCTGAGTTGGGATGTGAATTCAGGTATTCCTGGTTGAAGTTCAAGCACTCTGCCCACTAGACCACCATGTTGCCTCTCATTTCTAGGAATTTGCACAGTGACTTGCATGTAGTTAATTCAATATACATAAACCTTAAGTGAAAATGCCTCAACAAATTACAATAAGGCAAAGACTTCACTATTTTGATGTATCCATCATGCTCTTACTGATGTGGGCATTTCTTTTATCACTATACATTGTGATTTATCCACAACTTCTCATTCTATCAGATTCTCATCAATGACCTCCTATAAATTCTCCATTGAGGACCTACTCAAAAGGCTAGAAGTCTTCCAGCAGGTCTTTTATGAGCAGCAGTAGACACCACGGGCTGTCTGTTTGTTACTCCTCACTATCACTACACGTTCACCTCCTTTTCTACAGGATATTCAAAGACTTTTTAAATTTCCAAAAGGTAGAAACAGAGTTGTGGTTGAATGAAGTGGATTGCGTTTGGTTGAATTAATCTTGAATTCATGAGATCTGGGTTGAATTAAATACAATTCACAATGAATGTCTCCTCATTCAAGCAAAAGAATGCTGTCCATCATATTTCTGTGGTTAACTTACAAGTGCCTAATTACAAGATGTAGGCAAGTCCTCATCTATTCCTGTCACAATGTACCTGCCTCTGGGAGCTTACAGGAGAATGGCTACTTTCAGTCCTTCACACTCACCTTGACTTTGATAATTTTACTCTTAAAGTTGTTGAGAACAACCACAACTTCATCTGCATCAGGTGGAGAGTCTGTACCATCATGGCTTTAAAAAAAAAAGTTATTAAATATGGAAACACTTTTAGAACACAGAAGTTATTGGGAAAGTGTCAAGGACCTTCCACTGTCTTAGCATCTATCTATTCTCCCCTCCCCATCTCTGCCTCCTGGTCACCTTGGCATCTTTCCAGTCCCATAAAAAAATCCCACCTTCTAAAGGAAGCCTTTTCCAATCCCCTTAATGCTAGTACCTTCCCTCTCTAGATTATTCCCAATTTATCCGGTATATAATTTGCCTGTTGTCTGCCCCCATTAAACTATGAGCTCCTTTGGGGAGCTCTCTTTCGCCTTTCTTTCCATTGCTAGCACTTTAGAGGTATCTGGCACACTGCTGTTGCTGCAGCTCAGTCATTTTTCTTCACGTCTGACTGAAATCCCATTTGGGATTTCCTTGGCAAAGATGGTGCAATGGTTTGTCGCTTCCTTCTCCAGCTCATTTTACAAATGAGGAAACTGAGGCAAACAGGGTGAAGTGACTTGCCTAGGGTCACAAAGCTAGTGTTTGGGGCTGGATTTGAATTCAGGAAGATGAGTTTTCCTGGCTCCAGGCCACTGTGCCACATGGCTGCCCTGTCTGGCACGTGGCAGGAGCTTAATGAATGCTTGCTGATTTGATTTGTCTAATTTCTAAGGTCATATTTCTTCTACGGGCTCTCAAGGAATCCACTTTCAGTACAATACAAGCACAATTGTTCTATCAATAAGCATAGTAATATATGCTGTACTACTGCAACCTGATGAGAGACACTGAGTCCAAAGACTCTAATATGGATCTTAAACGAACTTGTCATATTTGATTAGGCTTATTTCATTTCTTAATTCTGTCATTGGAAAATTATGTAAACGGGTTGCATTTCCCAATTTTGTTAATACATACAAACTATTCTCTTGTTTGACTATATATAGCCACCACAGGACTAGAACCAAGAAGTAATGTGATGTCTGGACGACATAATAGGAAACAAAATATGGTCTGTGCACGGGTTCACCGTGGAAACAGGGCTTGGATTAGGCTCCATGTGTTCCAAGTTATTTTCCTTATTGTCTTGTCTCACTGATCTGAAAATTCAACCATTAAAAGTTTTTATCCTTGGGTTTTCCAAAAGGATGACATGAACACAAGACCAAGCAAGATTTCAGCATATATGCTATTATCTATCTAGCACACAGACAGACCCTGAAGATCTGAAGCAGGAGACACTGCAGCTAGGTGTGAGCAAGTCCTGGTGGGGCACCCACAGTGGGGTCAAACCTGGACAAATGAGGGAGAGAATGGAAGCTCCAGTTTTCCTATAGGGGATAAGAAGGGCAGAGAGACAGAGAAGGAAATAGCAAAGATAATCAGAAGGTAAACTTTAGGCTTTTTCACAATTTTTATACAGGTCTGGTCCTGAACTTTTTAAAAAATATGAGGCCAAGATAAAATACTATATTCAGGATAATCATATCCTTATAATGATTACAGCGAAGATATCCTTACTGCAAGTCTCAAATACTGTTTTCTATGCAGGAAATATCCTTATGACAAGACCTCTAAAATGTGTACTGAATCATACTACAGAATTTCTGGGGAAAGCAACTGCTGAAGTTTAAAAAAAAAAGCTATTTTCACTCTCAAGTAAAACTAAAAGAATTTAAATTAGAACTTGTTAAAAACCTCTCAAATATTCAAGTAGATTATGTGATCATATTCATTTAGATATTCCTTCCCAAAATGCCTATTACAAGCTATTTTCCCAATTAACCAGGAATAAAGTACTTTTTCATGACACGGTCTGGATAGCCATTAGGTACAGTGGATAAGTGCTGGATGTGGAGTCAAGAAGACCTGAGTTCAAATCCTGCCCCAGACACTTCTAAGATGTGTAACCCTAGGCAAGTAACTTAACCTTCCCCTGCCTAGGTTTCTCATCTATAAAATGGGGATGATAATAACTCTTCAGAGTTGTTATGAGGATAAAGTGAGAGAATATTCATAAAGCACTCTGCAAACCTGAAATCACCATATAAATAATAGCTAGCAGTAGTGGTGGTAGTAATAGTAACAACACCAGGAACAAAAATAGTAACGAGATCTCCAGACTCTTAATCAGAAGACTCAAGTTTAAGGTCTACCTCTGCCCCTAACTTGCTGTGTATGTGACATTGGGAAGATCACCCAACTTCTGCCAACCTCAATTTCCATATCCAAAAAGCACAGAGATGACATCTGCTACTTTCTTCACAGAGCTGTTATGGTGAAAGTGTTTCAGTTGAAAAGTACTATGTAAGTCTGAGCTACCAACAGTATTGGTCATTAAGATTTAAACATCAGAATTTATCTTAAATTATAGCTCATACTGTACTTTAAAATAAATACCTACATGCTGCCCAGTAGTTCAAGATATTTGGGGCTCTATGTTTATCAGATGAAGACTAATATATCCAATCATAATTCAGTCAAAGTCAGAGACTCTACTGCTAGGCATACAGGTCCAAGATGGAAAGAAAGGTCCAATATGCACCAAACTATTTACAGCAAATTTTTTGTAGTAGCAGAGAACTGGAAACAAAGTAGAAGCTTATTAACTGGGGAGTGGCTACATGAATGTGTATGTGGTACATTAATGTAATGAAATGTCACTATAATATAAGAAATATGACTATAAAGAATCCTGAGAAGCATGAAATAATTTATATGAACTTGGGCAAAGTAAAGTAAGCAGGACCATAGAACAATAAGCACAATGATTATAACAATGTAAATGCAAGGAAAACAGTAAAACTAGGTAACATAATTAATTGACCAAGCTTGGCCATGAAGAAGAGAAAACAAAATGAGCCTCCTTTCTTTCTTTGAAGAGATGAGGGAGTATAGCTGTAGAACTACAAATATACTGTGAAGACTCAGCTGACTCGGTGGGTAGTTTTGCTGAGCTGCTTTTTCCCCCCATCTTTTTAAATTCTTTTTACAAGAGATGGCGCTATTTTTTTGTTTTAACAACCCTTTCATTTCTGGATATATCAATTCAATTTTTTAAAAAGAGAAAAAGTCAAGGGTATATGTCCTCTCTCATTTATTCTGTGATTTGCAAATTACATATTATAGAAACATGATTTTCAAACCATGGTTTGAAAAATCTGATATTCATTCTTTTTTTTACTCTCTGTGCTCAAATGACTCAATTCTCTCTTGCTAGTATTTTTCATCCTCTAATTACAGTGATTATGGGATACTGGTAATGACTCTATATGGAATGAAACCTGATTGTGTCTATATCACTGTGCCTTGAGTACCTGTGTATTTAATTTTCTGCTGAAAAACATTAAAACCTAACAGGCAATATTAATATTATTAATTAATTTATCACATTATATTAATTTAATAATAATTTGACATTTAATGATAATTATTTAAAATTAATATTAATAATATATCTATTAACCAGCTATTTTTGCCAGCAAATGATAGACTAACTTTCAAAAGATGGTCATAAGAATTACCTTCTTACACAAATACAAATGTGTCAATGGGCCCTACCTATAGATTCTGTAAATATCTTCAGAACGCCCCTTCCTGAGTCTGAGAATCCAGGCTCCTGGATTGGCTTTTAATTGAAAGTAGCCCTGAAACAAAAAGAGATATCAATTATCAGTATACTTGGAAATATTAAAATACCATTTCATAGAGATATTTACCTCTATCAAAAACTGTACTGTCTTATACTTTATTAGAGAAACTAACATGTATTGGTGTTAATCTCAAAAATCTACATATAAGCAACTCCTAGCAAAAACACACATTCCAAGCACACAATCATCCTGGCATCTGTGTTTCTGAGGAGAAAATGTAGAAATAAACAAAGTTTCACCATAGAAAATAAAATGGCTACCAAATGTTAAATGGCTGTTAAGTGGTACCCTGAACTTGTCTTTCTTAGTTGCCAATGGTCATTTGTGAAACTGCAAATTTCAAAGTATTATTATAGCCCATGACTGGTACAGTACAATACTGGAGTTTTAAAAAATTCCTGTGACATTCAAATTTCCTAAACAAATTTGCCACTGATCTAATGACTAATAAAGCCACTTTAGTGTTAACCATAAATTTTAACCATGCCACATATTTCAGAAATTCTGATCTTTACTACTTACCAGATTGGCCATAACTATGGTATCAACAATAACTGGGTTTGCTGAAGTTCCCAGTGTAAACTGGAGGCCACGAGGAGGCTGTCCAGTTGTGATGTCGTAGCAGTGTCCTTCCAGTAAGAGATACTCAAGCTCATACTCTGCAGCTACTATGCGATCCACCTGTCAAAAAAAAGGAAGAGGATCACTTCAACATCTTTAAATTTGTCTTTTTTTCTTACAAAGTATGGTTTCTTTTTCATATGATACCTATGCTTCTGAATTAATTCACACAAAGGTTGTTAAGGCTGAGGAGATAGTTTGTCAAACTTTGGCAATGAGTAAACAAATATGAAACACCTCATAGGTACAAAAAACTGCTTAGCCACTGCCAGGAGAGGACACTAAGTAAACAAGGTATAGTTTCTGCACTCAAGAAGTTTATACTCTAGTTATGAAAAGACAGAAAAATAACAATATGAGGCAGTATAAGTACTAAATGAGTGGCATACTAAAAGAGTACTGGGAGTAGAGAGAAGGAGGAATTTGCTCTAGCTAAAGGAGTCAGGGAGTTTTATGGAAAGAGTAAAAGTTAAAACTACACCTTAAAGAATGGATAGGATTTAGACAAGTGAAAAGGGAAAAAATGAATAGCAGCAAGAACAGTTTTAGCAAAGGCATGGATGTGAGAAGGCCCAAGGCAGGTTGACAGTAAGCAGACTACTTGGGCAGAAGCAGAAAGTTGGCACAGGACAGTAACAGAAACAGAGCTGGAAAGATCCATTAGGGTCACACTGTGGAGAGTTTTACATTCTAAGTGAAGGAGCTTAGGTTTGATTTTATAGAGACTGAAGAACCACTGAAGATGTTTGTGTAGGCCTGTGAACTGATGAAAGCAATAATTTAAGGTTAACATAGCAACATGCCAGGATGGAAGTGGAAGAAAAACTAGACAAAAGGAGAAAAGGTGAGAAGCTATTACAAAATGATGAAGAGATGAACTAGGAGGGAGAGAATGGGCATGAAGGGGGAGAGGGAGGGAGGATGTATGCAAAAGACACCCATTGTGAAGAACTGAAAGAATTTAGTGAATGATCAAATATGCAAGAGAGGCAAAGGGAATAGTAAAGGAATCAGAGAGAATTTAAGTTACATAAGAACACAAGATAACAATAAATAATTTGGGAAATACAGGAATTCTCTGGTTATAACTTAAAAGTACTAATGTTCTAAATGATAATACCCTGAATGTATTTAGTGATGCCATAGTGGCCTAAAATCATTTATGTTCTTCACCAAATGCCTAACTTGCTGGAAGGATCCGCCTGAGTGTTCCTTGGAGAAAACTTTCTATAAATGCAAGAATCTGTAATTACCAAGTGGTAGTTTTGCTCATGAAAGAAACTAAACTCTGTAACTTCAAGCAATGAAGGTTCTTCTCCTAGCTGCATTACTTTGTGACCCTGCCCAATGTCAACAACTCAGCACTACAGATTAAAAATCTAATCTAATACTAACATTTATTAAACAGAGTATGATGTGTGACATATGATGTGAGAGGCAATAGGGAATAGTGGGTAGAGTTGTCCTTAAAACCAGAAAGACACTTACTAGCTGTGTGATCCCAGACAAGTCACTTAACCCCAACTGCCTCACAGAAACAAAAACAAAAATAAAAACCAAGACTTGAGTTGAAGTCCCACCTAGTTGGGTGACTTCTCAGTGCTCTAGACAACTCTCCAAGACTTGAAGTTGTAGAGATAGTGTTGACTTGGGATGTGTAAGTAAAGTAAGTAAACATTATGTCTTCCTTCAGGATGTCAGTCAATAAATTTTACACTGAATGAAATACTACGTACAGCTGTAGTCTTCACATTTTAATTAGGAGGTAGAAAAATGGAGAAGGTTAAAAAAGAAGAAAAAAATTGAAAAGGTGAGAAATAATTTCAATCCTACATTTATTAAGTAGGATTGTGTACTATTGTGTACAAGGAACTGTTCGAGTCACTTTTGATGCAAAGGCACAGGAAATAGTCCCCGTCCTCAAAAAGTTAACATTTTAGTGAGGGGGTTACAACAGTAACAGGGGATACACAAGTAAATAAAGTACATAGAAAACTGAAACATACTATAACCCTACGAGAATGACTGCCCACTCGAGGTTTTACTGGAAACAGGGACCATGTTTTATATTTTAAAAAATATCCCTCATAACAACCAATAGCGTAAAGTGTGTGTGTGTGTGTGTGTGTGTGTGTGTGTGTGTGTGTATCAGATGCTTAATAAAAAAACCTTTAAATTAAAAAATCTAGGTTGATTTAACCTAATGAGCTAAACTGAGTAGTAAATCCCAGTACTGGAAGGTAGATACTGGCCTACTATTATATATTTCTGAAGAAGATAAACCAAATACATTTCATTTGCAGTAAAAGATAACTAGGTTATACATAATCACAAATATTCTGGCAACAAAGATTGTTATAGAGTACTAGAGTGGACCGATGAAGCGGTTAGACTTAAGTTCCTTAGGGAGAGCAGAATGAAAGCAAGGAGGAAAGGAGGGAGGAAAAGAGGAATGGGAGAAGGGAAAGAGCAAGTGAGGAAGGAAGGAATGAAGGAAGGGTGAGAGGAAAAGAACATCTGTTAAACACTTATTCTGTAATATGCTATGTTGTTGTTATGGCTGAGTCATTCAGTCGTGTCTGACTCTGCATGACCCCATGGACTTCTGTCCATGATGTGGGTTTGCCATTTTCTTCTCCAGCTCATTTTACAGATGAGGAACTGAGGCAAACAGGGTTAAGTGACTTGAGGAACTGAGGCAAACAGGGTTAAGTGACTTGCCCCAGGGTCACACATCTAATAAAGGCCCGGGGCCAGATATGAAGTAAGATCTTCCTGACTCCAGGAACAACAACAACAAATATCATTTGATCTTCACAAGAACTCAGGGAGGTAGATGTTATTATTACATCTATTTTGCAGAGGTTAAGTGAGTGGCCTAGAATCACACAGCTAGTAAATATTTGAGGCCAAATCTGAACTCAGATGTTCCCAATTCCAGACCCAGTGCTCTGTTGACTGCAGTAGCTAGCTGCTTATGCCTGAATAGGCTGTCTTCTTATTTGTCTGTACTCCAAAAACTACTGGATTTACTGAAAAAGTTTCAATAAATACCTCCTGAATCAAAAGGAATACAATTCTAATCTTGAGACATCTAGGATAACGAAAACCATTTACTTTAGATGGATGGAATATACAGAAGCCTTTGAGATAAACCTTCTTAAGGTCCTTTTTGGTCTGAATGTTCTAAAATTCTTAATCTATTCAACGAGCTATCCTTGTTTTTATTATTGTACTAAAGTTTAATCAATTTTTTACCTGCAGAGACAATTAGGAGTAATACAATACTTACCTCTTCTAAATAAATATTATCAAGGTCATAAGGTGTTCTGACAGATTCTACCATCCAACTCTCAGGGGTATTTAAATTCAGAGTAAACAGAGGAGACTGAGGCATATCCAAGAATTTGGCTATTGGACCCTTGGCAAAGCTGTTGTCTGCAGTGAAAGAAATCTCTGGTTCTAAAACATAACGGTAAAAGCTGAAATTGCAAAGAAAAACATGTAAGAACTCAATTAGTACAATCGCTTTTTTTCCAAGGTAAATAAAATTTGTCCCAAATAACAAAAAAACTCAAAGTACAAACATTCATATGTATGAATTGCTATAATCTACAGTGCCACAAAGGGTTTGCTGCTCCTTCCAAAAAAAGGCAAACTCTTTCAAGATTAGTTTCATTTCTGTCTTTTCATGCATCCAGTGAAAAAATGCATCACATTCCAAAAAGCAGACTTAAAAACAAACTAGAAATACAACCTGTTTGTAACTTGAGAACCTTCTTTAGCTTAGGTTTTAACTATTTTCTATACATAAACATTAAGACTAAAGGGACAAATTTATTAGGTGAATGAACCAAAGATACTTATGAGTCAAATTATTGCTAAAACTATATATAGTCTCACTAAAGAAAGGAAAGGAAAAGATGGGAAAATTGGAACACTAAAAAAAAGAGCCTACATTGGGTTCCTTTCAGTCCTCTAAAATTATACTGAAGCATCAGAACCTCTGACTGGTGGAGAAGTTCTGAAATGTAAATGCATATTAGGTTAATCCTCCCCAATATGATGGTCATTTCTATTGTTGCTTAAAGAGATGGTGACAGATTGTGAAAAGTGATCACTATAGGAGTTCCTTTGTTAAGGTTTAACTTACCTTTTTAAAGGCATGTCTGAAAGTTTAGATTGGCAGTTCATAAACACTCTTAGATTCATATTTATCAGCTGGGTCAAAACCTGAAAGGAAATAAAATGACAAAACAAAATTCTTGTTACAGAAAACATCTCTTCAGGGAACAGGTTTTAACTTTTATTTTTTACAAAACTTTACAAACTGTGAGACATACTGAGTGGTGGACTTTTTCATTATTCAATCTACAGAAAGAATAGAGCTGCCATGCACTATTTCGCATGGACAATGACATTTTCATGAAGAATTTTATATAGCCTGACTCCTACTATTGGTCTTATTATGCACAGAGCTCAACTTCAGGCCACAGTAGAAGGAATAAAGGGGTTTCCAGAAGATGATACACATTTCCCACACAGATAATTTAAGTTTTAAGTAGCTCGCCCATGCTGAGAGTGAACCACAGATTTTCCCCAACCAAAGCTTAAAGAAGAACAACCATGAACATATGTCAATATTTTTTTTAAACCATAAAGGACAGTGAAACACTTAAAGAAAAAATGCACATTTTTAAAAACTCAATTGTAGTTTATCATTAAACAATATGCAATAAAAATTAGCTGGACTCACTGACAAAATTTCTTGAAATGTCTTTAGTAGTGTATGAAATTAAAATTAGGTTTCTTTCCAATTTAGGGTACATAATACCACAATAAAAGTATTTTCATACAGCAATTATGGAAGAGAAGTAAATAGGCAGGTGGTTTTCTACTTACTTTGTCTTTTACATCATGAAGTAAAACATGCCACAAATTGAATATATCAGAATAGTTTTTAGTCTGGCTCCCTTTGGTTAAAAAATACCAGCATGATTTTCCCATTTTTTTTTCTTTTAAGAAGATGCACAGGATGACCTAAATCCATATTAATTTCAAAGTCTATAAAGTCCTTTTCAATCTTAAGTATTCTTCTACACCCCAAAAAGTTCTCTTTGGAATTTTCTAATACCATTCTGACCAAAATAGGTTAATACAGAATGGTCAAAGTACTAAAATAATTACAGGATGTGGAACAAATTATTTTAACTAAAGATTATCTTTAAGGCACTATTGTTTTAGGCATACCACCAGGAAATGAATGAATGAATGAATTAATAAGTAAATGAATGAATGAATGAATGGAAAAGGCATTTATTACACTTACTATGTGCCAGGCACTGTGCTAAAGAATATGCAAGAAAAGAATATACCATAAGGAGTGGAGCAAGTCTTTGAGCATGTCTGGTAACGGGGTCAACAATGGCCACTATATCAAAATATGTTTCTTTCTCCTTTGGTTTCAGTTTAACAGCACTAAAAAAGAAAAATAGGGGGAAAAGTCAATAGCCAGAAGCAAACAGAATGTAATGTTAAATGTTTAGGCTTTTATTTCACATATTGGCTTTTCCCTCTGCAAATCTTTATAAGCATACAAAACTCCCACAAGAATTGGTCTAGACCGATCAACAACTAGGTCATACAAAAACAGGCACTGAGCCTCATTTGGCATGTAGGCCATAGTATGCCAAGCCCTGGTCTAAATTGTTGAGGTTCAGGGCTATGTCCTTTTGCATGACAAGGTATCAAAACACCTTCTTCCTAGAGGTATGCAAAATTCTAACAATTTAGGTTCACTATAAATTAGCTTAAATGTTTTCAAATAAAAACTGTGATTAGGCCTCAGAATGTAAAGGGATACATTTTAAGGTTTAAGAAAGCATATAGCAGGTCTGTATCTTAGTAAAGAAAGTAGAACATATATTGAATAGATATCTTTATCTACAAGTATGAAGATAAAGGTAGCAAGCAAAGCAAAGAGCCTTTGTGATTGATAAACTATGGAAGTTTGTAACTGGTTTGACTCCTGTTTTGAAATCCAAAAAATTTTTTATTATTTCAACTAGGTAGGTAAAAAACTTTGGTAATTACAAAGTCAAGAAGCAGAGTCAGGAGAAAAGCCTGTTTAATAGTTAATGCTGAGAGGCATGAAAAGATAAACAGGAAAGAGAAATCATAAGGGACTTAGAATTGTTTACATTCGTACAT
>CM053588.1:177768995-177788366 GCA_028646515.1 Pseudochirops corinnae
CCTGCCCCCCCCCCCCCATCCACTCTCCACCCTATAGTAAATTTTTTTTTTGAATAGGAGAACAGGTTCAGATTCACAGATTGTGCTTATGATTGTGCTCCTTCAAGAATTTGTTCTTGGTATTGGGCTAAATAGATAGAAATAGCACTTAGCAAAGGAAAAGGCTAAACTAGATTCTTGAATAGAATTTGAAGTAGAATTTGAATTCTATTGTTCTTTCTTTAAAAAAAATCTATTAGTCATAAAATAATTTAATTTTTTAAAAACTTTGCAAACATCGCTATGACTGTAGATCCTACTTTTTTTGAGAATTTCATTAGTGAGCATGATTATTGTAATGAATTAATAAAATGTGTCTGGAAAGAATGAGAAAACTTTAGTTAGAAGCAGAGGTGATTTTAGCCATTCTTTTTTTCTTAAAAATAAAAGACATTTGCTAGAGAATCTTTTCTCCAAATATAATACGTTAACAATTCAGTTCATACCGAGTCTTTAAAAAGTTGAAGACTAAGATCACAGTTCAACAGCTTTCTGGTCTCCTCAATTTGTACTTTGACTCTCCCTTCTAGAGAAAAGCTAAAATAAAAAAACTTACTTACTCTTAAATTCTTTTAACTTTATATAGCTTAACTTCATATTAACTTCATGGACTTACTTAGGGCAGAAGGCCACATTTTTCTATGCTGTGGAACTTGTATCCTGTTCTAATCTAGGAGTTTACTTATACAAAAAAATTACTTATGAGATTTTCCCATCTTTTATTTTCTTGTAAACCTATTATAATGGTAGTACTTTAATTGGTCCTTATCTTTTCTATAGGGTGAACTGTCTCATGATCAAGATGTGGTTGAATATGTTATGAACCAGCCCAATGTTGTTCCACGAATCAACTCTAGAATTTTGACAGCTGAGCGGCAGTATCTGGATTTAACAGCAACTAGTAAGGGGCATCTTCTTGTTCTTTTTTTTTTTTTGGAGGGGGAAATGCAGGGCCATTGGGGTTAAGTGACTTGCCCAAGGTCACATGGCTAGTGTTAAGTGTCTGAGGATGGATTTGAATTCAGGTCCTCCTGACTCCAGGGCTGGTGCTCTATTCACTGTGCCACCTAGCCACCCCTGGGGGCATATTCTTTAACAATTCTAGAATGAGAGACACTTTCAGAATCTTACTTTGATTAAACAAGGGATCTTTCAAGTTGAAGTTATATTTATTGCTGCCTCTAAAATTTTAAGGTTTAAAGTACAAAGCAAGAGTATCATTGCTGTCTGAGAGCAGGAAGCAGGTTTCTTTCTTTTCGTCTTTCCCTCTGCAAACTTGTGGAAGCTGGTTTTTTTTAAGCTTTTAAATTCTAAAGATTTTCTTTCTGTCCTTTCCCCCTCATCATGGTACCCTCTTGCTACTCAAGCCACCAAAAAAGAAAAAAAAGAGATACAGGAATAAATTCCTTGGAAAACAGGTGACTTGTAAAATACTTTTTAAAATACCCAGTGCTCTATAAATGCCAATTAATGGAATTATTCATCAAGAATAGTACAATATAATGTTTATTTCCCTGAAAGTCAGCATGTAAGGGATGCCTTTTCCATTGCCTTTACTATCTTCCTGAGGCATGTAACTCTGCTGTTCTTACATTGAAGACCTCAGAACACCTAAATCTGGGACGTTCAGTTTGAATACCTCTTAGGAACTGTGGCCTTACTTTAAATCTAGCTTTGTTGGCTTCTTCCTTGGATGTACTCTTAAGCATTTAAATATCCAACTTAAAAGGGTATCTTGAAGTACTGTGGGGACTCTTTATCACTTGTCATTATGGTGGCCATGAAGTCTCATTCAGAGAACCACAAAAGATTCAATTTGATAGATCTGTAGTGAAGTTACAGAGAAAGTGGTCTTCTGAAAGTGGCTTCTCCATTGTGTGAAAAGAAAATATACACATGTAAGATGATTACTCTATATTTTCTACTTTTTATTCTTGTCAAAACTTGAGATTTCTCTTTATCGAGGAGCAAAGTATAATTTTTCAGGCTTGTGCCTAAATAAAAAAGGCAAAAAGGGAACTTAGCCTTTCTGGCCACCTCTCCATGCCTGTACTGTAGTCTCTTAGTAGAAGTATGTACAGGGAGGCCAGAATATAATGTGGCTGCCTCTACCACATGGATTAAGTTCTTTTTTAATGGCCACTGATTTTAATTAAGTTACAGAAAATTCTGTTTTGAGGGAGACTTGGGAACATAACCGTATGTTATAAAAAGTTATAAAGTAGAAAGTTATAACTTTTTGATAGAGAGTAATAAGAAGAAAATTTCATTGAAGTTATGTTCTACAGCATAGGAGCCTCTGGAGAGGGTGCAGAGGCCTAGGAGAGATTTTACGGGAAGATCAGTTTATCTCCCTCTTACCATAGTAGCAGGTGCTCAGGAATTGCTAGGTCTAGAAAGTTTAATTTTGCAGTCAGATAGTTGCTTGCAAGCCTATCATAATGGAGTTCTAAAGTCACAAAGGCAAGGGTAAAATATTTACTGAAAAGTAATTCTTTCTACTTCATTAAACATAGGTGGACAAAAAATTTTTTTAGCTAGAGACATCATGACAGAAAGACTGATATTTTAACCGCAAAAGTATACGTTGTTCTTAGCTAGGTTAAATTGTTTTCCATTGCCTAATTCACTTCACTTCACTCATCCTCAATTTAGTACTGAATTTATTGAGATTTTAAAAACAAGGAGTGGTGACTTCCCAAATACAGATCTCTGCATGTCTTTTTTCTTTGTGAATGAAGAGGTTTTTCTTCTAGAGCTCGTAGTAGTGAATATTCCAGTCTCCTACTAAAGACAGAATGCTCTACAGTATGCATGGATAAGCATTGTATCAAATAGACACAGGAATAGAATATTAGATTCAGGCTCGATTGATCATGGTTTCTGCCTCATATTTGACTAGTCAGTTTTGTCATTATTTGAATCTGACAAGTTCAGTGCTACTCTTCACTGATTTAGGAGTCATCCCACAGTGCCTAGTGTACATTGAAGTTTTGTACTTAACATTTTAGGTGAGTTTGAAGCCTGAAAGGGAGCCAACCCGAGAGACTTAGGTGCATTATCCTCTGTGCTTCACTTCAGCATCTGAGACTCCCCATTCAGAAAATGACTGACATTATGAAATGATTTCCAATATCTGAATTAACAATATTACAATAGAATTTTGTAGCATAAGAATGATTAAATTGTAAGTTGCAGTGTAATACAAAACTTGTGTATTCATTTGTACAGTATAACATTCTCTTTTGAAAAATAAGTTTATACTGATACGTTCTGTTTCTTATGTCATCATAATTATCTCACATATTCCTCTCTCTGCTCCCTCTTTCTTTCTCCCCCCATACCCTTTCCATCCCCAAGAGAATTAGCCCAAATAACAAATAGTATTTTTTAGAGAGGAAAAAAATCAACATCAACTGATTAGTACATTGAAAACGTCCAGAAATTGGTGCAACATATAACACTGTGGACTGTCCACTTCCACAAAAGGGTGGGTGAGTTGGGGGTGTCCTCTCAATCTCTTGGTCAGGTTTTGTTGCCAACCTATTGCTCTGCCAATGTAACTTCTCTGCCAGTAGCATGGGAGATGTAGGGGAGAGGTGTTGAGTGAAGCCAGGGTCATTGAGCATCAGTTTATTTCTTTTGGATTCTGGGTGTCCTAGTCACTGGAGACAGCTGTGAAGGCACACAATTCCTGTTTTGGAAACTTTTGAGATATCATGGTGATGTCTGGTCCTCTGTTCATTAAAATGATTGGCATATGTAAGGTAGCTCTCTGTCTCTCTCTGCATATAAACATATATGTAAAAATAAAGTTTATATACAAACAGTCCCATATAAATAATTATCCCTTATTTATATTGCTCCTTATAACTTATAAAGCACTTTTATCCCAATAACCTTGTGTAGGTAGTGAAAATAATATTATTTCCATTTTACAAATGAGGTAGCCAGTTTAGTTAGGTTAAGTGACTTACTCTAAGCCTCACAGCTAAGTGGTGAAACTGGAAATCTGACCCTTTTGATCATTCCAGGTCCCTTGACTTTTTCTAAAGTAGCACAATCAGTCAACAAACATTTATTAATCACCCATTAGGTCCAAGTTCTGAGCTAGGTAGTGGGGGGTACAAAGAGAGCAGAATAGTTCCTGATCCCAAGGAGCTTACATTCCATGGGGGACACTAGTAAGTACTCAATTAATCCTTGGTAAATGGATGAGTTAATAAGTTCAGTTTTTCCTTAGTTTAGCCTGTCTCATATTTAGGAGATAGTTATGTTTCCTAATAGACTTCCTTACAGAGGAAGATAATTGCTGGGTGCAGAAGTTTAGGGAAGAAAAGAATCTACAAGAGCTTCTAATTCCTATTGAGGAAAATTGAGCTAAGGAGTCTCTTGCACATCTTTTCAGTTTCCTTGGGGGATCTCACCTAGGAATTCAATTCAAGTAATAAAAACGAGCCCTTGATATGTCTGCAAGGCCTGGAAGGGCTAAACTGAATACTAATTGGTGCAGAATTTGGGAATGTAGAAGGAAAGGACAGTATTTCAAATGGGATAAAAGAAATAGGACATTTGGAGGGGTGGTACTTGATTGGATAGGTTAGTGATTAGAAAGAGCGGACAGATTAGTTAGTGGGGGAGCTTTTAGAATTGGCTAGTCTCAAGTTTCCACTTACCTGTCCAGTCCAGCTCATTGCCTCACAACAGGATTAGTTTTATAATCACTTCTTAAATGATGCTATTGCTTCTACTCTTCCCACTTGTCTGTCCATCTAACATCAAACAAACAAATCTGGAGACATTAATTTCCTTACACTGCTATTGTTTCCATGTCCCAAACCCCTCACTGATTCCTCACTGTTTAAAGTCTCTTTCTCTCCTCCCCCAAGTATGTATTTATGTTTGCATGTGTATAATATGGTATGCTGTACATGGTTTCATTCTGCCTTAAAAAAGAAAAGCCTCCAAAGACCATTTCATAAGCATGTTATACTTCTCCTATCAAATAAACACCAAAATCTTATGCTAAGTGTCGTTAACAGTAAATCAAGTTACTGACTGGATATTAGCATTATCAGAAATATTTATACGTGACATAAGAGTATAAATTTCTGTTTTTTCCCCTTTTCAGATAACTTTTTTGTGGATGATTATGCTAGATTTTCTCTTTTGGATTCACAAGATAAGACTGCAGCTGTAGCCAATAGTATGACTTATTTGACAAAGAAAGGTAATCTTGTCTTTGATTCAGTATATGTTTGGTGATTGTGACAATAGTTTTTTGACATCTTCTGGGAAAGATGCTATGAAATTTCATTTGGCAACATTTCAAATAGTATTTTTGAATTCATTGTAAAAATTGATTGATGAATTGAAAATGGTTAATTCATTATGGTAGGATATTATCTATTTCCCAGAATTTTTTAGAGAAACACAGTCATTGAAAGCTTTATTTGTATTTATTATTTATATTTTTTAGGTAAGGTTTTTTTTCTTTACTGATACCAATATAAGTCTTCTGCTGAGGTCAGAAAATGACTGTCTTTCCTTCTGGGGAAGTTTCTCTCAAGATCTTGTCATACTTACTGCCTTTTCACAATACTAAGTATCAGCTGGAAAAGCTAATTTTGTTCCTTCAAATTCCTCTGTGAGAAAATCTGGTTTTCAAAGCTTGTATATTTAAATTCAGAACTTTATGTGCCATCTGGTTCCCTAAAGAAGTAAATTCTTCAGATTAGAATAGTGGGGCTGTACTCTCAATACTGATATAGGAATTTCTGAGGCTCACTTCCATCTTATCTTGGACCCAGGGCGTTGTGTTTAAGATTCTTTTTCCTCATTTGTGCTTTGATATTATTTCCAAAGTGAAATTTCGTTCTCTCCCACTCATTTGCTCCTTTCCTGTTGTCCAGGAATGTCTTCCAAGGAGATCTATGGTAACTCATAATTTCAGAACTTCAGATTCCTTTTTAAGTATCTTATATCTTCTCTGGGACCCTCATAATTGGGAATTTACTGACACTTTATAATGAGGGCCCTGGAACCTGTGGGTAACACTAGCCTTATAGCAGTGAAACTAAATTTTGTTTAAATTGATGTAAAGTTTAATTACACATCAACAGGCTACGATTTAAACAAAATATATAGTATGTTACTTGCAAGTTCAAAGGTTCCTTCTAAGTTCAGGTGCTAATGGTGCTAATTAAACACTGTAATGGAATTAATCAGTGCATGTCTGCAACTAAGCCATATGGATATACACTCTTTTACCTTTTTGCATGTAAGTACCAATAGTTTCACTTTGTCCTTACTAAGAGCTTTGCACTTTCTAAAATCTTGCATGGGTTTCAGATGTGCTTTTCAGTGCATTACCAGTATTGTACCATATGAAATTTCTTGTCCTTCCAAACATGATTTTCATTTTTCCACAGATGATTCTTTTATTAGACCAGTAACCTTTTGGATTGTTGGGGATTTTGACAGCCCTTCTGGAAGACAGTTATTATATGATGCTATCAAGCACCAGGCAAGTCTATGCAGGTTCTCTTATAACTTTGTTTAGGGCTAGAATTGTTCTCAATAAGGTATCATTTTTTTCTTATATTTTTAGCAGAAGCGGCACCAAGTTGGGAATCAGAGGACTTGTGTTTGAATCTTAACTCTGATACTTAACACCTGTGTGACCTTGGGCAGGCCACTATTTTCTCATTGTTCAAATGAGGAGATTGGACTAAATGATCTCTGAAGTTCTTCCCACTTATCTTCTAATCCCATAATGTGTCTTGGTTGGTAGCCAAACAGGATTTTTATTTCTTTTTTGGTAGAGTGAAAGGAATATAAGTATTATAGAAAACTGTCTGTTAGTTGGGAAGTAGAGAAAAGAGTACTGTATGCTAGTCTTACACAGAAGAATAGGTTACTTTAAAATGAAGAAGAAAGATTCAAAAGAAATAATGAGAGACTCAGTAACTTAAAAGTAGTTATTTAAACCCAGTGATTAACATTATGTTAGATGATGCAAATGTTTCATTGCATTTGGTATTGTGAAGAGAGGATTCATATTTTTAAAGAGATTGAAATATAAGGCAGATAAGAAAAGATAGCACAAACTATAGTTTGAACCCTTTAATGAATATGTAAGTATAACATTTGACCCATCTATCAAAATTTCTCATTTGGTATAGGAAGAGATACAACTTTGTTCAGTGATCTTTGTATTAATATTAAGCAAAGCATAAAAGAAGAGAAACATACTCACTTACTTTGCTCCCCCACCGTCGTGGAGCCTGTCTGACGGTGTCCAAATGAAAGGGGGAGTTTATCACTGATGAGGTCCTCCAGATGTTCCTGATTGTGGAAGATATTTTGCTTCAGGCTGTGAAATGTTGTAGCCTCTTTTTTGATACTCACAGTTTCAATTAATATGAACACACAATAGCCTATTTCTACACAGCAAGAACTAAGTAGATAAAGAATATTTATTTCCAGACTATGATATGTAATTGGTTAGACAGCCCATTGATTTGATCCATCATTGCCTAAATCTTAGATACAGCAGATGGATAGTGAAGTAGGCCCAGAACAGAATGGGATGGAGAGAGGCTAGATTGCATTTGGGAAATTGTATATGGCTCTCAACAATTCCAACCTGCTCCCAGAAACAAAGTCAAATCTTGTTTTAAAACAAGTGTTCTTCCCATGATGCTATATGGCTGTGAATTGTGAAGTATTATACACAGGGAAGAATCAAAATTGTGGGTGACCCAAACAACAGTGAACAGTTACTAAGCATAAATGAACTACACTGTGTTTCTAGTCTTGAGTCATTACTGGCTCACAAGAAGTGGCAGAGAAAGATACAGTATAAGAAATGTATAATCTGAAAAGTAGGTGGGACAGTCACATAATAAGTGTGAGAGATAAGAGGACCAGATACTAAAGTCTTGTTCCTGTGTTAAAAGACCTAGCCAAAGATTCTTTAACACTTTGAGTGGACTCTTTATGGAAGGTTCTATGAGAGGATGTGGGCAGATTCCACAGGAAGAGAATGAATGGATGACGTGTAACCTGCACTGTTGGATGGAGCATTTAAGTAAGCTGAGATCACAGGTCCTTTGAAGCACATGAATGTGTGTGAGTAGACAGAGCAAATACAGACACAAGTACAGATGTTAGAACATGAGAGGATTATAAAGAAAGAGAAAGAAATTATTTTAAAATTAATTGTTCCTTGAAAATAAAGTGTCGTATTCGTTCCTTTGTCACATAGATTAGAATTAGACAACCCATGTCTAAGTCTTTCTGGTTACATTGAACCTTTTTTTTAGAAGAGTCGAATTGCCAGTTATTTTCCTTTTTAGTCATCATTTGTAATGTATTGCAAAAATGTGCTGATATTATTTCCACTTTTAGTTCAATCACGTCCATTGAATAACTTTTAACCCTCATTTTGTTAACATAGAAATCCAGTAACAATATTCGCATTAGCATGATCAATAATCCTCGTGAAGAACCACGTTTTGAGAACACTCGAATCTCCAGAGCTCTCTGGGCAGCTCTCCAAACACAAACATCTAACTGTGCCAAGAATTTCATCACTAAAATGGTCAAGGAGGAGACTGCAGAAGCTCTGGCAGCAGGAGTTGACATTACAGAATTTGCTGTTGGAGTAAGTCTGCTTGCGTTTTCTATAGTTGTTCCGTTCCGTTGCTCACTATCCCAGTGAACTCCTGAGGGGCTGACACATCTTGTTCATTATCATATTGGCTTGTAAAATTCTCATTCCTGGCCTCAGAGGACTCATTTTTGAAGTTGTGTGAATTCTCCTTGGAAAGAAAAATTCTGTGACACTTTTTAATGTCTTTGAAACTCACTGGGTTTCATAAAGTATATGAGGTAAATCCAGAGTTCCTTGTTTCATACAGTGCTTTTATCACTGTGACAGAACACTGGATTTGCACATTTATAGGACCAAAAAAGCGTGTTATTTGAACCATACGTTTTTGGAGCTAGAAGATTGTGAATTCTAAGTGTCTTAGTTATATGAACTCATGCTGTGAAGTTAATTCATTTAATTACTCTGTTCAACTTTTTGCCAATTAACAAAGTATTCTGGTTTTAAATGTTTGAAAATATCAGTTCTTAAAGTGTACATTTCCTTAGGAAAAGAAATTAATTTAAAACAAAGTGGACAAGATTGAGAAGTACAAACTGAGTTTGGCAATGAATTTTGAGAATATTGATTGAATTAAATTATACAAAGAAATAACCAAGAATTACTGGCTTATTAGAAGGAGCCAGCTATATTATATGCTATATAGTGTTAGTGATAGTAACAATGAATTGAATTCCCTTGCTAATTATTCAACCAAAAGTATTTTTTAAACCCCCCCCCCCAAATTTGTTTATTTACTTTGATTGTTTAATAAAAGCAGTTCTAATTTTTCTTTTAGGGCATGGATGTCAGCCTTTTTAAAGATGTCTTTGAATCTTCCAAAGCCGATTTTATTTTGTCTCATGCTCTGTACTGTACAGAGGTTCTGAAGCTCAAGAGGGGAGAAAGAGCTGTGATCAGCAATGGACGGGTAAGGAGTTCATCCAGATTGAGCGCAACACAGTTTCAAAGTGGAGCAGTGTGAGGTTGTTGGAATGTCCCCCCTCTGAAGTGCATAAATTCTTTAAAACAAGCGTTTTTTTTCTCGTTAAACATTACTGTTGCATGTCAGCCAATAAGCATTTATTTAAAGGCCACTTTGTATCAAACATTGTGCTGTGTCCTGGGGATACAAGCATAAGAAGGCAAGACAGTTCCTGCCTGAAAGGAGCCCACATTTAAATAGAAGACAACACATCATGGGAAACCATAAATATGGGGAATGTTAGGAAAAGGGATGGTTTGGAAATGGCTGAGAAGGTGTGAGAAAGCCTGAGTCAAGGAGATAAGGTGAAAGTTCACCTATCAGAGTCCAAGGAGGGATAGCAGGAGGATGGTGTTAATGAAAGGGGTATGAATGGTGTGCTTTGGCAGTGGGCAGGACACAAATGAAACAGTGTTGCTTTCAGGGAGCCAGTCTAGCCAGGAGAGAGAACAGGTACCCATATAGGTATGTTCAAAATGGGTAAAGGATAGTTTTGTGGGGCAAGTCCAGGTAGTTGAGGAGAACAGGTGGGCTCCACAAAGATGTTGCCTGAGCTGAGCTTTAAAAGGAACTTGGGATCCTAAGAGGTCTCTGTGATGGGCATGTGCCCCCCTCCCAAGGTGAGAGGTTGAGTATTATGTGATACAGAGCAAGAAGGCCGGTTGGGCTGGATTGAAGTCTAGTGAAAGGGGAGTAACGTTTATTAAGACTGGAAGAGTAGATTTTGGCCAGGTTGTTAAGAGTTTTAAATTCCACGTAGAAATTTATATCTCAAAGGAAATGAAATCTGTTGGAATTTGTCGTGTTGGGGAGTGACATGGTCAGACCTGCACTTTAGTAAAATCAACTTTGGTCCCTATGAGGGGAATGAATTGGAGAGGGGATAGTCTTAAGGCAGAGAGACCATTTAGGAGGTTATCACAAAAGTATCAATAAGAGGTTATGAGAGCTGGAACTAGCATGGTGGCTGTGGGAGTGGAAAGAAAGAGCTGAAGATGAGAAATGCTGAAGGAAAATTGATAGGATTTTGCAATTGGTCAGATGTGGGAGGTGAGTGAAAATGAAGATTTACTTGTTCCTCCAAGGATATAAACCTACTTGAGTTACTGAAAGAATGTGTGAAAGGAAAAAAGAATGTAAGTGTGGAATAGTGTATGGAATGCTGGGCTTATAATTGGGAAGATCTGAGTTCAAATCCTACCTTAGACACTTATTAGTTATGTAACCGTGGGCAAGTTACTCTTCTTTATGCCACAGTTAACTTATTTGTAAAAGCGAAGAGGTTGGACTTGGTCTCTAAGGTCCCTTTGACTATAAATCATGATTCTACAGTCCTGTGATAGTGATGTCCTCAGAAAAAGAGGAAAGTTAGGAAAAGGAGGAGGTTTGGGGAAAAAGGTAATAATTCTGTTTTTATCATATTGCATTTCAAATACCTTTGATACACTTAGGTGGAGATTTCCAACAGGCAGCTGTGATGTAGTCTTGCAGGTAATGAGGGCTGAGTATGTAGTCATTAGGTCAGTCAGCAAACAATTATTAAGTGCCTCTTATGTGCTAAGCAGTGGGGCTACAAAGAGAGCCAGAAAATAGTCCCTGCTCTCAAGGAACTCACAGTGGAATGCCAGAGACTACATGAAAACAAATCTGTACAAACAAGATATGTACAAAATAAATTGATAATAATAAACAAGCAGAAGGCAGTAGCATTAAATGGGGTTGTGGAAGGCTTCTTGTAGAAGGTAGCATTTTATCTGAGAACTGAAGGAAGCCAGGGAAGTATGAGGTAGAGATGAGAGGAGAGAGAGCATTCTAGGCATGGGGGACAATAGGTAAAAATGCCTGGAGATTGGGAGACATTGATGTTTTGTGTGATGGACAGCAAGGAGGCCAGTGTCACTGGATTGCATAGTACATATGAAGATGGTAAGAGAAAGAAGACTGGAAAGGTAGGAAGGGACCAGGTTGTAAATGCCAGAGGATTTTATATTTGATCTTGGAGGCAATTGGAAGCCATTGGAGTTGAAGGAGACTGGGTGGGTGGGAGGAACATGGTCAAAACTTGTATTTTAGGAAGATCATTTTGACAGCTGAATGTAGGCTGGACAGGAGAGAGAGAGAGAGAGAGAGAGAGAGAGAGAGAGAGAGAGAGAGAGAGACTTGAGGCAGGGAAACCATCCAGCAAGCTATTGCAGTATCCAGGTATGAAGTGATTGAGAGCTTGAACCAGGAATGTTGGTAGTGTCAGAGGAGAGAAGAGGTGGTATGCAGGAGAGGTTATGAAGGTAAGATCAACAGATCTTGGCAATAAATTGGGAATGGGGGTGAGAAAGAGTGAGGGGTAGAGGATGACACTCTAGGCTGTGTTCTTGAGTCGCTGGGATGATGATAGTATTCTCAGCAGTAACAAAAAATTAGAAAGAAGGGAGCGTTGGGGGGCAGGATAATGAGTTCAGTTTTGGGTGTGCTTAGATTAAGACGTCTATGTGACGTCCAGTTTGAGGTATTCAGTAGGCAGGTGGAAATGCAAGAATAGAGGTCATCCAGCTCCAAAGGACTCATGATAAAAAAAAAAAGGCTCTTCACCTCCGGAGAGAGAACTATTGACGGACTCTGAGTGCAGATTAAAGTGTACATTTTTTTAAAACTTACTTTATTTTTCGTGTGCGCGTGTACATGTGTGTGTGTGTGTGTGTGTGTGTGTGCTTTTGCAAAATTGCTAATGTGGAAGTAAGTTTTGCATGACTTCACATCTATAATCAATATCATTGCTTGCTTTCTCAGTGGGCTAGGGAAGGTTGAGAGGGAGGGAGACAATTTGAAATTCAACATTTTAAAAAATTAATGTTAGACTTTTTTATATGTAATAGAAAAATATTTATCAAATCAAGTCAAAATATATTTGAAAAATAACAAGAAGACTGGAGGTCATAAAGAGCTTAGAATCATCTGCTTAGAGATGATAGATGAAACCATGGGAGTTGATGTGCGGTCACCATATAGATTTGTCATCTTCATAAAAGGTGATTATTGAACCCATCAGCTTGTGAAATGATGGAATGAAGGAGAGGGGGAGAAAGAGAGAGACCAAGACCAATAATAGACAGAGGGAAGGAGAGAGGGAGAGTGCATAGATGGATGTAGAGAGAGAGTTTATGCAGTTTATAAATGCAGTTTGTAGTACTTGGGAACACCTTTGCAAAAGGGGTGAAATATTCTTAAAATGTGAACGCAGAACTAAATAAAAGATATTGCATGACCAGTGCAATGGAAGGAACTTTAACTTCCTGTTGTTTGTGTGCTCATGTCATTGTGGCCTATGATTGCATTATTTGTTTTTCAGTTCTGTATCATACTTAGATTTCCTCATTATAAAAGCCTTCAGATCATACAACTAACCACCATGCTTCTGTTTTCTTCACAGATTATTGGACCATTGAAAGATGGTGAACTTTTTAATCAAGATGACTTCCACCTACTAGAAAATATAATTCTAAAGACCTCAGGGCAGAAAATAAAATCTCACATTCAACAGCTCCGTGTAGAGGAAGATGTGTAAGTTTGAAAGGAAAGGAACTAATAGATTCGCTTAAGACAGAGGGCCTCTGTTAATAGATATTTTCTTACTAAATCTTTTTTTGTACATTTCTATTTTGTGCATACTAGTCATAAAAACATGCTTTATTTCTAGATTTAAAAAATACAGTAATACTCCCTAGTTGTGCATTTTACTTGATAATCTTTTTGAAAAAAAGAAAAATAAGCCGGTATAAATCTTAGTAGATAGAGAACTGAATTTCTTATTTTCTTTTCCATGTGGAAGAAAATCAGTTGTTTTTTTTTTCTGTACTGCGTGTATACTGTCTATCCTGAAGCCATGTGATCACATGTTCATGGATGCTGAATTTCCTTTACATCTTGAACGTTTAAGGACAGTCTCTAAAATTCAAAAGGTTCTCAGCTCTTACTTTTGCATTCTCTCATGCCATGGTGTAGCATTCATGATAAGTGTTAGAGTCAAGTCTTGACTTTAGTGGCTGCTGAAATCATTGCTTTGCCAAGTTGTTAGTGTAACATGTGAGGAACTCCTCAGGTCAACTTAACAGTCTTAAAGGAAAGTACTTTAACAAACAAATGCCTTTCAGATGGTGCTTATTATACCAGCAATTGCTAGCTACAGTTGGTTGCATACTTTGTAGGATACCCCTGGGCCATACCTCTTATCTACTGAGGAGGCTTTGGGAATTCCTTGGAAGGTCTTTGCATTTTAACCAGCATACCTATGAGACCGCCTTGTCCCCAAACACCAGAGGTATATCCATTTCTAACTGAGTCATTCTTGAAGTTCACTGGCAGACAGGTGTATTCTCTAAACACCACAGATTCCAAAATAGCACCAGATGGAAGGGCAGCTAGGTGGCACAATGGATAGAGCGCTGGGCCTGGAGTCAGGAAGACCTGAATTTCAGTCTGATCTCAAGACATTTCCTTTCACTAACAGTGTCACCTTGGGCAAGTCACTCAATACCGTTTGCCTCAGTTCCCTTATCTTTCAAATGAGCTGGAGAAGGAAATGGCAAAACACTCCTGTGTCTCTGCCAGGAAAACCCCAAATGGGGTCACAAAAAGTCAGACACAGCTGAAATGACTGAACAACCAACCAACTAGAAGGGAATACTTATGTTCCCCTGAATCACTCCTTTTCCTTAGCATCTTTTTAAGTTATGGAGCTTTTAGTAGAATTCTCTCTGTTAGCTGCAGATTCTTCTCACTAAGACTTCCATGCTCTGCACCTGTAGCCTTAGAGAGGGTCTCCTTTGAGATATCCTGGAGTTGTGCCATATTCTATCCTAATATCTTTTTAGATATTTAGATTGTTCTTTAGGGAAACCCACTTGTCTGTTGGCATGTTTCTGGCCCCTGTTCCAGTGGAAGAGTACACATAACTTGGTAGTCCTCAATACCATGTGAATCATAAGAGACCACATCCCCTCCTTGTAATGATTCTGTTGTGCCTATATTTAAAGTTAGAATCAGAGACTTAAACCAAGAGAAGCATCATTCTGAAACATTTTTGACACAGTTTTGTTTGGTTCAGTAGCTTTAGGAAATTTTTGTATTTGGTTCGACTTCATATTGGTTCACTATGTTTCTATTTTCTGTTAAACTTGGACTTAAACAAAAGTATTATTCATTTTGGGTTCAGTATGATAGTTTGCTGTTTTGGTTCATGATTTGGTTAGTTTCTTTAAACTCGATTTCAGAAATGGAGCAGATATCATCAGATTATTTTAAATAATCTTGGTAGAAGTCTTTGTTACATATCCCTTGATGTTTCAGATTGTATATAAATGTATATTTGAAAAGCCTTCCACAAGAGGAGCATCCTGACATCTAACAACATTTCTCTTAGGGCAAGTGACTTGGTCATGAAAGTGGATGCTCTCCTCTCTGCCCAACGTAAAGCAGAGGCAAGAATTGACTATCAGTTTTTTGAAGACCGGCACAGGTATGAAATTCATGTTGACATTTCAGCACATGTCATAGAACAGGTTTGCTTTTCTTATTCCATGTGATTTTGAATTTAATATGAATCACTTTAATTTTTTATTGTAGACTTTGAGTAGACTTATATGTTGGAATAGGAATGTCATTAAGTGCTTACTTTCCAGCTTAATCATCTACCAGCTTCTGTTTTTCTGATCTTATAGAAGTTGACAATTGTCCCTAAATGATTTCATGTCATTTCTCATTTTAGCCTTTAGAAAATACAAAGGATTTAGTAAAATAGACGAAAGGATCTTGTTGGTTCAGTTCAACAGACTTCAAATACTTATTCTGTCTAAAGTTACCGTGGAAGTACTGAGGGTACAAAGTTAGATCTGTATTATGGCTTCTGATCTCAGGGACCTTGCATTCTAATGATAGGAATGCTAAATACCCAGATAACTGAGAGAGTGAAATAAATGTAAAAGAGAGAACATTTTTACCTTGGAGTGGGAGTGAGGGTGATAAAAGTCAGAAAAAAAGTTCCTAGAGAAGGTAGCCTCATAGTTGGGCCTTGAAGAAAGGGAGGGAAATGGAATTGCCATTCCATGCATGGGAGATGGCATGGCAAAAGGCATGTGTAGAGGACAGGGTGAAGATACACAGTAGAGGATGCAGTTGCCTATTTTGGTTGTTAAATAAAGAAATATTGAAAAGGGAATATTATGAAACAAGGTTGGATATGTCCTGGAAAAGTATTCTGTGTATACTGAGATAACATCTAATTTGGCTTAGGGGCAAGGGAGGCAAGGAAAAAGTTCAGATTCATTAGAAATTGTAGAATTGCATTGATTTTTGATGAAATCTGGGTGACACATCGGGGATTGGGTTAGGAGAACAACCCTTGCTTTTGGTACTAGCTACTTTTTGATCTTTACTTGGCTAGCACAGTTATTAAACATGGTAGTTACCCATTTTGGTCTAGTTTACCTGGACTTTCAAAGTCACGGCTTACCAGTGGTTCTGACTGACTATAAAATGGTGAAACCTTCATTCATAGATAAGCATTGTGAAGATACTTATGGTGGATAAGCATCATGAGCATGAGAGGGAAGGGCTTCTCAGTTCTTTATTGGCATGTGAAATAAGAGCAGCTGATTTCTTTGTCAACCTGAGTTTGATTTTTGCATTAATTTCACCCCAGATGCTGAGTCTGAGTCACTTGTTCTTCCTAATTCTTGCAGCATTTAATAAGAAACAAAAGATTTTAGAATATAAACCAAGGACTAGACCAGTTATGGTTCTCTATTGTATATAATTCACAAAGATTACTGTTTTTTTCTGATAGCTATCTATTAATCTCTCTACAGATATAAATATGCCATGTATCTATATCTGCATAGAGATATAGGGGTGTGTGTGTGTGTGTGTGTGTGTGTGTACACTATATGATTACCTATATACATGTATACACAAGTGTCCACCTAACATATAACTTAGATGTTATACAGGTGTGTCACATGCTAGCCTAGTCCCTCAAAACATAACCTTTTGTTTGCCATACTTGAAGTTTTTTAATTGAATATGACTTTAAACCAATTGTGAGTAAGCCCAAAATGTACTTAGAGGAAGGAAGGCCATTTGGCAGTAGACCATGCTGCATGAAGAACACTACTTTTGGTATACATTTTGTATTTCCACACATGACCCACTTACCTTTTGTGAAGAATCCACTTTTGTGTGAAACTTCTTTGTTGCCATTCTTCGGAAAATGGCATAGAGAATGAACTCTAAGCATAGAATGCCTTGTTTTATTATAATATCTCTTTATCCATTGCCTTCTGTCACTTTATGGAGTACATTAAGGGTTTACAAAATGCCATTGTCTCTTCTATGTCCACACTGTTGCTTCTTCCATCTCTGGGCTTCTGCACAAGGCCGCCGTCCCTCCTCTTAAAGTTCAGCTCCAGACCCCTCCTACCTGAGCCCTTTGCTGTCTCCCTTCCCTCCAGACAGGGTTGTCCCTCTTTCTTGCTGAGTCAATTGTAAGCAACCTGCATGTACTTTCTTATTTTCCTTGACAGGCTCTTAAACTCCTATAGGGCTGGAACTATTTTGGTTTTGTCTGTTTCTCCAGGGCCCAGCCTGACACAGACCAGATGCTTAATAAATGCTGCTGCTTGGTTGACAGCCCAGTGAGATGGGTGCTTCAAATGTTATTATCTCTATTTTACAAGAGAGGAAACAGGTTCAGAGGGGTGAAATAATTGGTCTGTGATCATGTGGCTTGTGCCAGAATTGGGTATTAGACTCAGGTCCTCTGATGCTAGCACCAGGCCATCACACAACTTCTAATCATTGGATTTTAATCGAACCAACAGCATTAACTATTTTTTTCTCCTCTAATTTTTTATTAATTTATTTTTTTAGTTTTCAACATTCACTTCCACAAAATTTTTAGTTCCATATTTTCTCCCCATCTCTCTCCTTCACTCACCCCAAGATGGTGTACATTCTGATTACCCCTTACCCTAATCTGCCCTCCCTTCTATCACTCCCCCCCCCATCTCCTTCCCTTCTATTTTCCTGTAGAGCAAGATAGATTTCTATACTCCATTACCTGTGTATCTTATTTCCCAGTTACTTGTAAAAACAATTTTTAACATTCATTTTTAAAACTTTGAGTTCCAAATTTTCTTCCTTCTTCCTTCCCCACCTATCCTTATTGAGAAGGTAGGCAATTTGATAAAGGTAGTATGTGTAGTTATGCAAAACACTTCCATAATAGTCATGTTGTGAAAGACTTAACTGTATTTCCCTCCATCTTATCCTGCTCCCCATTTATTCTATTCTCTCCTTTGATTCTGTCCCTCCTCAAAAGTGTTTGCTTCTGACTACCCCTACCCCCAGTCTGTCCTCCCTTCTGTCACCCCCGCTCTCTTTTCCCTTTTCCCTCTACCTTCCTGTAGGGTAAGATAGATTTCCATATCCAATTGAGTGTGTATGTTATTCCTTCCTTAAGTCAAATCCAGTGAGAGTAAGATTCACTTATTCCTTCTCATCTCCCCCATCTCCCCCTCCATTGTAAAAGATTTTTCTTGCCTCTTTTATGCGAGATAACTTACCCCATTCTACCTCTCTCTTTCTCCTCCTCTCAGTACGTTCCTCTCTTATCCCTTAATTTTATTTTTTAGGGATTGTCTTTTCGTATTCAATGCACCCTATGCCCACCTTGTATCTATATCTATATATCTATATCTTTTACCTCTCTAATTTGGCTTTTAAAATCTTTCTTGAGCTCCTCCAAGAATGCTTTTTGTGATTGAGAGCCGTTCATATTTCCTTCTGTGGTCTCAAGGTGTGAGTATAGAACCCATGTTGTCTTCTGTATTTGGTTGTTCTTGCTCGCTATAATAAGACTGGATCGTTTTTCTTGCTTTTGATTTCTCAACTTCCTTTTTTACCCATTGTGATTGCCTATTTTCTGACTTCACTTCTCAGGCTGGGAGCTAAGGGCCTGGTTGTTGACTTTGTGTGCTGTAGCCTCTGGATGTCTAGATTGAGGTCAAGGCCAGGACTTTCAGTGTTTCCCCTGAGTTACCCTGAGGCTCAGAGAGTAACATGTGGAGGAAGGGTGGTCTGGCTACTTCAGGTTTCCACCTCTGTGCCCCTGGGCTACAGTTCAGGTAGCCTCAGCAGTTGGCAGCTGGCAAGCCCGGTGTCTGCAGATTCCCCTCGTGGTGCTAAGGCACACCTGGGCATCTGTTGTTAGTGTTTGCTGGTTCCACCCCCCTGGGCTTCAGGATCTCCTGCTGGTCAGCTGAGGTCGGGCTTGTTGGGACGCCTCCTGGCCTGTACTGCTTCAGTTACGCCCTTTCTCTAGGATTCCCAAGCCTGAGGCTGTTTCCAGTATTTCAGGATTTTAAACAGGGTGGGACATTTATCTCTGGGTTTTCAGGGTCAGGGAGGGGGAATTAGAGCAGGTAGGGTTTACTCCACCATCTCGACTCCTGGAGGTTTAGGTAGGTGATTTTTAAACATTCAGATTGTGGGTCGATAGCCCCAGGAGAAGCTGCTGTTGCTGCTGCGGGCTGGGCCCTACACTTTCTCTTACCCAGCTCTGAGCAATGTTCCGTCCTGTGGTGAGACATCTGTGAATCACCCTTGGGGTGGGTGAATCCGCTGGCATATATATATATATATATAT
>CM053588.1:177788866-177811310 GCA_028646515.1 Pseudochirops corinnae
CAGGGTGCTGACTTTTCCCCCTGAACTAGGTAAATGATATATGTTTGATTGATCAAAGTGAAACCGTTAACCCATTTTGAGTTGCTTTCCTTTAGAAAAGCAGATCTAAGAACCTGTGCTAGTAGCCGCCCTAGGTATGCTAGGGTGCTTGCTGGTACATCATGCTAAACTAATTTTAATGAGTGTATACTATAAATATCTGAACATTAAAAATAAGCTGCAGAAAAAGCCAAAGTAATGGTTTATATGCTAGGGACATGTCCTAATTAAGCTAATGCTAAAGTACAAACAATAGCTATTGATGCTTCTCAGATACTTAAAATGAGGGGAAAAGCTGGAGAATAAATCATAAAGATTTTGTTTATAAATGAGCAAATATATACATTTCACATAATGTCTAAAATGCCAATTGGCTAAGGAAAGTCAATCTCAGAAAATGAATCCTGGCTTTGATATAGTAATTAGCCACTAAAATATGCACATATAAAGAAAAATGATAACATTTGCATAAGATGCCAAGCAGGGGCTGAAGTTATTTATTTTTTGTCTTTGTATCCCAAGCACTTAGTATGTGACCAAATGCTTGCTGAACTGAATTTGAAATTTGTTTAGCATATGTCATTTTACCATTTCAGTAAGCATTCAGATTAAGTTAGGTAAATGTAAGGCTAGCAATGTTCTGCCTTTATATATCAGATATTTTGACATTTCTCAAAATATGTAATTTATTAGTCTGAAACTTAATTTTCTATTGAGAAAAAAAAGCCACAGAATGCCACCACCAAATCTGCCACAGTCAAAAACGATTAGCAGTTTTTAGTCCCCTAAGAAAAAAGTATGATGTGGCATCTTATAGATGGATGAACCTTCAAAAGGGAAGGTACCCTTTTTACCAGAAGAGAAACAATTTATATTTTTCTCAAGTATAAAGTGTGGGCACTGAACGAGACAATCTTTAAAACTACAATCTTAAATCCTCACACTGCTCATGTATGTATTTCTATGAAAACAATTATTTCACATGTGACTATAAGAAAAGCAATTCCTTTTCACATTGAAGAAATATAGTATCCTTTTATACTGCAGACTTTAAAAAATTATATATTAAACAATAAACTTATCATCTTAAATGAAAACATACGGATATCAAAGTCTGGAAGGCATGATAATCATCCACATCTTGTGCAACATAATTATATGTTCTAAGAACAGCCACTCCAGCATCTTGCATCCCATCAACATCTTCAGAGTCATTAACCACAAAGATTAAACCAATTCTGTGGGGAGGGAAATAAATATTTATCTCAAAGAAGTAAAATATTTTGTAAAGCATATCTTTTATATCTAATTCAATGACCACAACTAACCAGTGATGAGAATATTCCTTAAAAAAAAAAACTTACTGGAAATGAATTATATATATGTGTGTGAGTGTGTGTGTCTGTGTGTGTATCTCACATTATGCACTTACAACATACACTATGCTACATTCAAAGCTAGGATTAGACTTGGAAGGGAGAGGAGTAGAGAGGAAAGAAATATGACTGCAAAGTTCGAGAGAACAGGGAGTATTTATTAAATCTGAAGTTATACAAAAAGCACAGATCTGAAGAATCTTCAGCAGGGTACACAGGATTTGAAAGAGAGAGCTCAGCAACAGAGCTACATTGGGACGAGGATGGGATTAAATTTTGAATTCTCAGAATACAAGAACAATTTCCATTTAGAGAGCAAAAATGTAGTTCTCTAAAGGAAATAATCTTATGTTGAGACTGTTTAATAGTAATATAAAAATAGCTAACATTCATATAGTCTTACTCTGTGTCAGATATTGTGGCTAAAGCAAGCACTTTATAATTATCCCATTTGATCCTCATAACAGGAAGTAGGTGCTATCATTAAGCCCATTTTACAGCTCAGGAAACTGAGACAAAGTAACTTGCCCAGGGCAAGACAGCTGGCAATTGTCTGAGGCCACATCTGAACTAAGGTCTTCCTGATTTTAATTCTACCAAGCACCATATTCACTCTGCCACCTGGTTGCTCTGTTTAAAGATAAACAATACAGCTACAAAAGGGAAAATGGCCCAGAGTGTGTCTCCTCTAAAAGCATTTCTATTATTAAGAAATAATGACTACTTTATTCCTATAGTCCTTTTAATATTTCAGGGCACTTTTTCAAGTATTGTCTCATCAGAATCTCACAAAGAAGGCAGGGTGAAAAATATATCATCCTATTTGACAGATGAGGAAACTGACCCTGTGCCTTTTCTAAGACTGGGTGGTAGAAGTTTGGTGCTGGGAGAGCCAAGTCTAGAACCTCAATTTCCAGATTCCTAGTCCTCTAAACTTTCTCAAACACCACAATGCCTGTAATGAAGGGGGTAACCTACAAAAGATCACGTGTACAGGAGGAAAAAAGGACTCTAATCGTCCAGTAGCAAAGGTATTCTACTTCGAGTCAGAGGGTCTAGGCTCAAATCCTGGCTCTGTCAATCACTTTCTGCATTACAACAGACAAACCATTTACCCACGAGGTCACTTGCCCTGCCTATAAAATAAAGTTGGACTAAACAACCTCTAAATCTATGATCCTAAACATTTAAGCAGATAAATAGCACCTTTGTGCATTTCCACTAAAAAAAAAACTTTATGTGGGATTGGTACAAGCAATGGTACTTTAGAAATAACTAGCATTTTCAGCAAATAAGAAAATAATGATTTTATATACTATTATATATTTGTTCCTAGCTAAAGATACCACTATATAAGAAGTTGAACAGACAAATATTCTCTCAACTTTAAAAGAAATAAAGAAATATATTCTTATTTGCAACAAATAAAATAACTATTTCCTTAAATAAGACATTGTTGGAATTTTAATAGTCAAGTTCTCTGACATCATGATTTCACAGTTTTGTTATCTTCTAAACGATGAAGGTAAAGCTAGCTCAAGCCCTACTAAAAACTTTTTGGGATGAACCCAGACATAAAAATACACATTTCACAGTAGGTCAGCAGAAAGAAAAAACTAAACTAGTAACGTAGTATAGTTCAATCATATAAGAGCTGCAAAAGTAATCAGGAAGCTATGCTTAGAATGAGACAATTTCCTGTCCACTTAAAACTGCTATAATTTTATCCAGTCCCTTACTCTATCACACAAAGTTGTAGAACAAGGTTTTAAAACACACTTTACAGGCTTTCAATATTACAGTTAAACAAATGCAGCCTACATTACACTGCAAAGTGGGTCTCATATTTTGATCTACAGTATAAATCAGATCCGTAATATGGCAAAGCTCTTTACAAACACATCTTATTGGACTATCAACAGTTTCACAACAAATAAGGAAAAATGAAAACCTCACAAACAAGTCACATTTGTGAAAAATAAAATGCAGAACAATACACCTCGCATACCTAGGCACTCAAAAATTATCCTCTCACCCAAATTTGTATAGCAATTTGTAACTTAAGGAACACATTCAAAATATCACACTTCATTCTGCCAAAAAATATGCTGGCAATAAGAAATATGGTTCAACTGTTACCTCAAATTAGCATGTCAAAAACCTCCGCCAAACTTTTTTATTTCCCACAAGTTCAACTCTATCTTGTCTATTATATCCAATCCCTCACAAAATCCTGTTGATTCACTGTTTTAAAATATCTAATTAATCCAATGGCTCACTGTCACCTCTAAGATCAAAAACAAACTTTTCACTTTAGCATCTGAAGCACTTTACAACCAGATCCCAATTACCTTTCCAGGCTTTTAATATATTACTCTCTTTCATAAGTTATACTTTCCAACCAAACTGACTTTGCTGTTCCTCACACAAGATACTCCAATCCATTTCATAACTTGGTACCTCTGTATAAATTTAACATCGTGGCTTAGAATATAGAGGCTCCTTACCTCCATGTCTAACAATCCCTGGTTTTCCTCAAAGTTCAGATCAAATATCACCTCCTACAAGGCTCTTTCTTGATTCCCCAATCTCCTAACGCCTCCACTCCCAAAAATTACCTTGTATTTTGTATATAATTATATACGTACATGTCATCTCCTCAAACAGAAAGTAAGCTCCATGAAGGCAGGTACTGTTTCATTTTTGTCTTTGTAGTGTTGGGGCCCTAGCACAATGCCTGCAAATCATGGGCACTTAATAATTATCAATATCCTCTTCCTTTCTTCACTCCTATATAGGTGCCTCACTATATCTTTTTTCCCTACTAAATTGTAATCTCTATACTCAAAAATTCACTAAGTAACACATACACTCTGGCCAAGCTCCACAAGACTATCAGTCTATACCCTCAGAAATCCAAAAAAAGTAGAAAAGGATTTATTTGTGCAAAAATATTTATAATAGCTCTTTTCATAGTAGTCAAAAATGGGAAACTAAGAAGCTATCCTCCTACTGGAGAAGGATTAAAAAAGTATGGTATGTGATGGAATGTATAGTATGTAATAGAATAATGGAGTGCCAAAAGATAAGAAGAAATGGACAGTTTCAAAGGAAAATGGGGAGACTCCTATGAACTGTCAAAGTAAACAGAACAAGGTAATTTATACAAGCACAAAAAATTACAAGGATTACAATCAATAACCCCTCCCCAATAAGAACTGTTTGTTACAGACAGGCAAGTCTCCTAGATTCTAGATGCTTCCCCTCAAAAGTTACCTTTCATCTATTCTACATGTATCTTTTATGTACTTAATTATTTACATGTTGTTTCTCCAACTAGATTGCACGCTCCTTGAGGGCAAGGGCTATTTTTGCATTTCTTTGTGTCCCCCAGCACTTACCACAGTACCTAACACTTAAAAAGTGCTTACTAAAAAGTCTGCTGATTGGTTGACTTCCTTACACTACAAGGGCAGCTAGGTGGTAGAGTAGAAAGAGTATTAAACCTGGACTCAGGAGGACTGCAGAGTTCTACCCTCAGCTCGGACACTTATCTGTGTGATACTGAGCCAGTCACGACTTCTCTCAGCCTCAATTTCCTCACATGTAAAATGAGAATAATGACAGCACCTACCTGCCAGCGTTGTCACAAAGATAAAATGATCTATTATTATCGTTATTACTAATACTACTCCAACTAGCTGAATACCTCATTTCAATAAAGACTGACTTTAGTGAATGTGCCTAGGACAGTGTGCTGAGTGATCCTTTGTGCCTTTCTCTTGTGCCTTTCCTTTTAGACAGGCCACTGCTTCACTTCAGTGTTAACAGAGTGGTGAAAAATCCATCTAACAAAGCCTGACTCCTCTTCTACACCAAATGTGCTATTTTCTTTGAAAAAGGCCCAGCCAGCTTATGCCCTATTTCTTCCACAAAGCCTTTCCAAACCACTCACCACTCTACCTAACCTACAATGTTGTTCCTGACATTTTGTTCTGTTTTTAAACATAAATACCTACAGCACCTGGGAGCCAGGAAATAATTTAAAAATCATCCTTTATTGTTCTCTGTTTCTTTCACATTTGTAATCTGTTTTTCCCAAATGAATGCTAAATTCCTGGGAGGCATAAACTGTGTCTTTTATTCCTATGTTATCACCAAGGGTATATGTACCAGTAATATGCACACAAATAGAAGGTTCAACAAGAACTTGATTTAGATTACACATTTTACCTTCTTATTTTCTAAAAAATTAAACTGTAGTAAATCTAACTATGTAGGAATTAATAAAAAGAAGCCCCAATGACGTGTAAAGTTAAAAGAAAGTATTTCTTTAAAAAAAAATATACTGGGGGCAGCTAGGTGGGCACAGTGAATACAGCACCAACCCTGGAGTCTGAAGGAGCTGAGTTCAAATTTAACCTCAGACACTCAACACAGAACTAGCCATGTGACCTTGGGCAAGTCACTTAACCCCAACTGCCCTACCTTCCCCTCTCCAAAAGAAAAGGGGAAAAAAATATACCGAAAAACTAGATATATAAGCTACCTATTCAAAAAACTGATTTTTTTTTTTCCAGTAGAAGTTTCTAGATAAACACAATTCATTGTTAATCTGACAGGTCTCTGCAAGTGGGTATGAACAATACTTAGGCCTATAGAAACCAACAAAGTCCTCACTCTGTTGCAAATACATTAATATCTTTTTTGTGATGTGAATATCTATGAAAAAGCAGGCTAAAGCTAGGAAACATTTTCAGATTGGTTATTTTTCAATTACCAGCGATAAGCTTTTGCTCAAAAAATAGCAAATATCTTGTGCCAAAAAAGACACTCATTTTCTTCATCAATGACCAGTTAATCAAAATTCATTAAACTCCACTGTAGTCCTATCCTTAGGTATTTTAATCAAATCATTTAAGAATGAAAAACAAAATTTTAACTCAGTTATACACATATTAAAATCAGCAACACAGTATTATTACCTTAGTGGTATATGATTACTGAGAAACATTTCAGCTACATTTACCAATTCTACTGCAGTTTCATGAGCTGGATCAAATATGATAATCTGTGGACAATGATAAATAGAAAAGAACTAGTGAAATAGCATTTATACTAGAAGTCACTATGTGACTGAAAATACTACTATAACTTTATAATTAAAGATGGCCTTTCTCCAGAGTTATTCTTAAACCACATATCAGAAGTCAGGAAAATAGAAATCACTACCATTTTCCATTCATGAAAAAAAAAAAAAACTTTGGTAAGGGCAAGGTAAGATGATCATAGGAGTTAAAGCTGCAAAGAATCCTTGAGATTATCTGATTCCACATCCACATTTTACAGATAAATAAAGTAGGGTTCAAGAATTTGTACAAAATCGCCTAAGTAATAAATACAGAGTTCTAGATTTGGACCCAAATCCTTTGTCTCTAAATCATGCTCTTTTCACTGCATCCAAGGTCACAGACGTACCTCAGGCTGAGTCCTATTTCAGTGCTTTATCCAACTTTCTCAGCTTAAAAAACAAATAATCTTTACACCCAGCAAAATGCAATTATTCATCTGGTACCAAATAACCGAAGTATGGAGGGCAAAAAGAAAAACATGAGGCAAGTAGACTTTGGCTCTAGGAAGCTCAGAAGCAGTTTCAGAAATGAAATATGTAAAATGAGACTTTAGTCAAAGGATGTGGTTTCCCCTCTACATTTTAGGGAAGTTTTATTTGCTAATGCACCTAACAGCTTTCTGGCTATTATTATAGGGAATGTGATAGCAACATGAGAAAGCAACCGAATTAAGGGGGAAAAAACCCTAATAAGATCTTCTGATTTTTCTCCTTACAAACGTGGAAATGATGCAAAAGTATAAACAATTATTAGAAATTGAAGTACACCACTGGAAAAATTAATTATTAACAGGAAAAAATTCATTTTTCCAAAAAGGTAATTTCTACCAAAAAAAAGACATAGAAATATCTCACAATCCTTCTAGAACTAAAAATTATGGAGAATTAGAAGTAATTTCCAAGTGAAATTATTATAATATAATCTCCATAATGTATATGCCTTTTCTGAATTTAAAAAAAAAGGCCTATATTGAACATAAAACTACCTAATTTCTTGGCAACGGAAAAGGCTTAAGACATCATATTTCCTGACTTTATAGTATTGATTTAAAGCAATATTTCCAGCCAATAATAACTACAACTCTATGCCAACATTTATAATCCTGAAAATTATCATTTTTTTCCTCAAAATCCTTTAAATATGAGTATCTTTTTAAAAGCATCAAGTAAAGAAAGGCATGAACAGGGAGAAAGAATCTCTGTATTTAAGAAATACAGAAGTTTAGGGGAAGAAGAATCAAATAAAGGTCAATTAAGTCTACTGAGACCCAAATAAAAGAATAAATAAATAAATAACCCAGTGCTTACAAAATTGTGGAAGTTTTTTCTGATTTGTCTGATAACTCCAGGGAAGGTGGGTCGAAGTAGCTCCTGAAGACTGGAAGGCCAAGAACTATACCTACTATCAACTTCAAGGTTGTTGATCCACTGAAAAAGAGAAAAACCTGGATCTTACGATTGTTAACCTATAAGGATTTGCCATAAGTTTCATAAGAATCATTTTAAAGGGAAAAAAATTTTAAATGAAATAAAAGGAAAACAGCAACCTAAAGACCTTCTGATGAGGAATTTTGTAATATAAATAGAAAACTAAGTATGACAGGTAAGTCATTCCAATAAGCTGTCAAATCAGAACTTTAGTACTGGTCAGCCATCAAAATTGATTACATAAAACTGAAAAGTGTCACACACACACACACACGCACACACGCGCGCGCACACACACACACACACACACACACACACAATATAGCCATAAAGAGAAAGCAAACAGTTATTTGGGGGGAAAAATTCTACCAAGCTTCTCTGATAAAGGTCTCATTTCCAAGATAGTTAAGGAACTATTTCAAATTTATAGTAACAAAAACCAATCCCTCATCTGATAAATGATCAAAGAATTTTTTTGAACAGGCAATTTTTAAAGAAAGAAACTCAAGGTAACAGTGAAGTAAAAAGAAAAAAAAAATGCTCCAAATCACTAATAATGCAAGAAATGTAAATTAAAAATTTCTCTGAGGTTCTATCTCACACCCAACAGATTGGCAAAGGTAACAAAAATGGAAAATCACAAATGTTGGAGGGGCCGCAGGAAAAGAGGTACACTGATGCAGTCTTTGTGGAGCTGTGAATCGTTACAACCATTCTGCAAAGCAATTTGGAACTATGCCCAAAAAGTCACTATGCATTATCTTTGAATGAACAATACAACTAATTGGTCTATACCTTGAAGAGATCAAAGAAAGGGGAAAAGGCTTCTTACATACAAATATATGTATAGTATCTCTTTTTTTAATGGCAAATAACTGGAAACTAAATAAGTACTCATCAATTGGAGGATGGTTGAACAAATAATGCTATATGAATGCAATAGAATAATATAATGCTGTAAGGAGTGTCCAAATGGATGGTTTCTATGCAGTAATTCAGAGTGATAATAGCACAACTTGGAAAACATTTAGATAATAACTTTATAAAGGCAAAAAACTTTTAAACACTTAATATTTCTGACTAATGCAACTGATGATCATGATATTCTATGCTACCTACCCCCTGACGAAGAGATGTATTGAATATACGGCATGAGATATTGAGAGAATTGGAATTACTTGACCATACATATCTATTAAAAAGGTTTTTCTTTCTTTTAAAATGTGAGACAAAGGCGAGCCAAGCAGGGAGGGGAGTGGGGAAGCTAGAAAGGGGAGAAAATAAATGCACTCTAAATAGAAGAGAAAGAAAAAGATGGGAAAAATCTTTGCCATAAAAATCTGATAAAAATCTTTCATTCATAATCAATGACTAACAAAAATTTTAAAGTTTCATCTTCTACATTCCTAAGTGGTAAAAGGATACACAAAAATTGGTCCTCAGAAGAAAATATTTTTTTTACTAATAATCATCTGAAAAACTGTTCCAATCCTCTAATAATGAAAAAATGCAAATTACAACAATTTGGATACTATATTACACTCAGCAATCATTCTGAAAAGTAATATGCCAATATAAGATGTAGACTGGCACAATGTATATGTAGTTCTGTACTTAAGAATCAGGAAGAACTAAGTCCAAATCCTACCTCTGATATAAATTAGATCCAAGATCCAAGGCAAGAGGGGTATAGCCAAGATGGTGGAGTAAAAGCAGGAACCTGCTTAAGCTCCCCCACCAACCACCTCAATACATGTAAAATATGACTCTAAACAAATTTTAGAGCTACAGAACCCACAAAGTGACAGAGAGAAAGAAATCTCCCAGTGAAGGCAGTCTGGCAGGCCGACAGGAAGGCTCTATTGCACCAGACTGGGAGTTGAGCACAGTCACACATGAGCTGCCCCATCCCAGACCCAGGGCAGCTTCGACCAGCTGCACATTAGGGTCAGAGCAGACTTCAGAAGAGTGAATCCCCAGCAGCTGTGGTGGTTTCCAGACTTTTCAACACATAAATGCCAAAGAGAAAATAAAAGGTCAGTGGAGAACTCTGCTGATCCAGAGTGAGAGACTAGCACAGTCTGGCCCCTGCCCCCAGGGTGAGAAGTGATAAAGGCAGTGGCTGCAGCTGCTGCTCTGTGGCTACCTCTGGAGCTCCTGGCCTGCACATCATAAGGGGAACCAAGCAATTATTCAGAGGGTAATGGCTCTTGCTTTGACCTGCTGGGATCTGAGTCGCAGTCTTGGGTGGTGGTCCTGGGGTGCAGTGGCCAGTGTGCCATAGTTTGTGGTAGCTGTAGAAAGGGCACCCTCCTCACAGCTCTGACAATATTTGCGAGAACCCCAGCAGTTTGAGACACAGCTCTCTCCACTCTGGAAGCAGAGTTCTACCATGGCAAAGAGTTCAAAAGTCAAGTAATTGACTGGCAAAATGAGCAAGCAGAGAAAGCACAATCAGACCACAGACTCCTATTTGGGGGACAAAAAGGATCAAAGCATGGAACAGGAAGAAGACAACACAGTCAGAACTCCTGCACCAAAAGCTTCCAAGAAAAATATGAACTGGTTACAGGTCATTGAGGAGCTTAAGAAGGATTTTGAAAATCAAGTGTAAGAGAAGTGGAGAAAAAATTGGGAAGAGAAATGAGAATGATGCAAGAAAACCACAAAAAGAGAGTCAACAGCCTGACTGAAGAAAATAACACCTTAAAAAATAGACTAATTCAAATGGCAAAAGAGGCCCCTAAAAAGCCAATGAGTAGAAGAATGCCTTAAAAAGTCAAACTGGCCAGATGGAAAAAGAAATTTCAAAAACTCACCAAAGAGAATATTATTCCTTCAAAATTAGACTGGGGCAAATGGAAGCTAGTGACTTTATGAGAAATCAAGACACTATAAAACAGATCCAAACAAATGAAAAAATAGAAGGCAATGTGAAATATCTCACTAGAAAAACTACTGACCTGAAAAACAGATCCAGGAGAGATCATTTAAAAATTACTGGAGTAACTCAAAGTCATCAAAAAAAGAATCTAGAAATCATCCTTCAAGAAATTCTCAAGGAAAATTGCCCTGATATTCTAGAGCCAGAGTGCTAAACAGAAATTGATACATTGATTGCCTCTTGAGAAAGATCCCCCCAAAAAAACCTCCTAGGAATATTATACCCAAATTTCAGAGTTTCCAAGTCAAGGAGAAAATATTACAAGCTGCCAGGAAGAAACAATTTGAGTACTGTGGAAACACAACCAGGATAACACAAGATCTAGCAGCTTCTACACATTAAGGGATCCAAAGGCTTGGAATATGATATTCTGGAGGTGAAAGGAGCTAGGATTAAAACCAATAATCACCTACCCAGCAAAACTGAGTATAATGATTCAGGGGAAAAATATGGTCATTCAATGAAACAGAGGACTTTCAAGCATTCTTAATGAAAAAAACAGAGCTGAACAGAAAATCTGACTTTCAAATACAAGAAGCAAGAAAACCATGAGAAGGTAAACAGGAAAAAGAAATCATAAGGAATTTATTAAAGTTGAACTATTTACATTCCTACATGGAAAAACGATAATTGTAACTCATGTGACTTTTCTCAGTATGAGGATAGTTGAAGGGAATATATGTGTATACATTTATATACATATATATACATATATATGTGTATGTATGTATGTATAGGAGGGTGTGTGTGTATAAATACATATGTGAGTGTAGTATGTATATGTGTGTACATGTATACATAGACAGAGGACACAGAATAGGCTGAATATGAAGGGATGATATCTAAAAAATAAAATTAAGAAGTGTGAGAGAAATATATTGGGAGAAGGAGAAAGGGAGAGATAGAATAGGGTAAATTACCTCATATAAAAGAGGCAAGAGAAGACTGTTACAATGAAGGGAATGAGCAGGAAGGTGAAAGGGAATAGGTCAACTTTACTCTCACTGAATTTGGCTTAAGGAGAGAATAACATACACACTCAACTGGGTATCTTACACTACAGGAAAGTAGTGGGGAAGGGGATAAGAGGGAGTATGACAGAAAGGAGGGCAGATTCGGGGAGAGGGTAGTTAGAATCAAACACTTTTGAAAAGGGACAGGGTCAAAGCAGAAAACAGAATAAGTGGAGGGTGGCATAGGATAGAGGGAAATATAGTCTTTCACAATATAACTACTATGGAAACATTTTGTGTAACTCCACATGTACAACCTATATTGAATTCCCAGTGGGGATGGGTGAGGAGGGAAAAAGAGAAAGAATCTGGAAATCAACATTTTAAAAACAAATGTTTAAAAAAAATTGTTTTTTCATGCAACTGGGAAATAAGACATACATGCACTGGGGTATAGAAATCCATCTTGCCCTACTAGAAAGTTGGGGGAGTGGAGCAGGAGAAGATGAGGGAGGATATAAGAGAGAGCAGATTAAGGGAAGGGGTATTCAGCATGCTTGCTGTCTTGGGGTGGGGGTAGGGGAAATACGGGGAGAAAATTTATAACTCAAAATCTTATGGAAATGAATGCTGGAAACCATAAATAAATAAATTTTAAGGGAGGAAAAAAAAGGTCCAACGCAAGTCATCAAACCTCTATGTATGGCATGCAACTTCTGAGAACTTGCCTAAATCACAAGACAGGTTGCAATTTGCATTGGTGATAGGAATTACCATTTTGTCAAACTTAATGGGGATCACAGATCTTGCCCATCTTCAAGTTAATATATTTATATTAAATATATATTTAAATATATTCATGTTTAATAAATATATTTATACTTAATAAATATGTTAAATATATATTTAAATGTATTTAATTTATAATTTAAAGGAAGGTCTATAAAACTGGTCATATCTTCCAATTCAGTGATTCTACTACTAAGAACATTATTGAAATAAGAAAAAAAGGTTAATTTGTACAAAAATATATACAGTAACAGTATACATAAAAGGAAAAAACTGGAAATCCATATGGTCAGTAACTGAGGAATAGCTCAACAAATAGTTAGCAAAGAAATGACAGCTACTAAGCAAATTATAGTATATGAACATGTTAACCAGAAATCATGACTCAAACATAATGAAATATTATTGTGGTATGAGAAAATTACAACAAAATATAAAGAATATTAAAAATACAAAGAATTAGGAAGGAATGCATAAGAAAGCAGAGAACAGATTATAAACATTACTGATATAATACGAGCAAGAACAAAGTCTATGAAATTTTGATTTTAAAAATCATTCAGAAGGGAACATGGAAGCAAGATATTCCAAATAATATTCTGCCAAATTTAATATAGGCTTTAAAAACAAACTAAATTGTTCAGTTGTCTTTGTATCTGAACATTTGCTTTCGTTGATGATTATTAAGTTTGAATAAAAATAGTATAGACTTAATCTCAACAAAAAACAAATTTAAAACAAAAACAAAACCAATGATTATATAATCACAATGATTATAAAATCAAAATCAAATTTAATATTCATTAAAATTTTAATTTCTCTCCTGAAGCTATCTTAAGTAGTTCTTTTTTTTTGCTTCTTGGAGTGGGAAGGCAGGGCAATTAATGTTAAGTGACTTGCCCAAGGTCACACAGCTAGTAAGTGTTAAGTTCTGAGGCTGGATGTGAACTCAGATCCTCCTGACTCCAGGGCTGGTACTCTATTCACTGCACCACCTAGCCACCACTTAAGTTGTTTTTAATACAGTTATAAACATGTAAGCTCTCCTTCAAGTTATGTCTTTTCACTTTACATTAAGATATGGCTTCTGTATTGCTTCATATTTATCATCTTTTCCTAATACAACATAAGAACCCTGAAGATAGGAGCTATTTTCTTTTTCACTTTATATCTTAAGCATCTAGCACACATAAAAGTCAAGTAATAAATAGTTGTTTAATTGAATTGAGCTTTTTTAAATGGAACAATAATATTTCATTATGTTGACCTATAACATGTTCAGTCATTCCCTAACCACTGGGAAAATTGGTAGCTTCTAGCTTTTTCCTAGTACAAATAAAGCAACTATGAATGTTTTTGTACAGACACGCTTTTTTCCCCAATCTCATATGGTTGTTTTTTTGTTGTTGTTGACGTGGGTTATTTTTTTGTGTGGCCTCGGAGCTAGTTATCTCATCTATAACTTCTTCCATTTGTTTGATAAAATTTTGTCTCACCAATGGAGATACAATTTTTCTTTTTCTAAACTTATTCTTTAATATCTGAATTATGATATGGTATAAAAAAAAAACATGCTCATTATCTCCCCAATTAGACTGTAAGCTCCTTGAGGGCAGGGACTGACTTCTGTCTTATTTTTAGATCTCCAGGGCTTTGCACAATGCTGGCACATAGTAGGTGCTTAGAAAATGTTTGCTGACTGATTGAAAATGAGATATGATTTCCTAAATGAGGTCCAGTCTAATATCTTTCTATTCAATTCTAGATACATCTTGCAGTTCATCTGAAGTATCAATCTACCATTTATGAATGTATACTAGAGAGTATATATAGAACATATAGGCTCCCTACCCAACTTCATGTTGCAATGTGTCCAATATCCATATCCATCCATTTTTTTCACTTTTCTGGTTTGGGCAGTTAAAATAATGTCTTTGAAATAATAATGGACTTCACTGAGATGGGATTATCATCTTCCAGAGCTTACTGCCTCCTGTAAGCACTCTGTAATTTATATGATACTGGTATATTCCTTAGGAGAATATATGTATCTTTGTATTCTTATTCTAGTTATATTTTTTAAAAATACTCATTTTTGTGTTTTATAAAGTAGATTCAAATGTGTAGTTTAAAAAAAATTATCTAAAAACTCCATAATTTCTAGTGACTTGAATATTAGACTTACCCACAGATCTTTAGAATACTCATATTTCACTTTGAAAGTTACCACTCTACGCAGATTGAAGCATACTTTTTTACTTTATTTTTCTTGATTTTTTTTTCTTGTCTATGTTTTCTTTCACAACATGACTATTATGAATGGTTTGAATGACTACATATGTATAACCTATACGGAATTAATTGCCTTCAAGATGGGGGATGGGGGTGGGGAGGAAGGGAGAGAATTTGGAACTCAAAGTTTTAAAAACAAATGTTAAAAATTCTTTTTACATGTAGCTGGGGGAAAATAAAATACTAAATGAAAGCTTAAATTTTTTTTAAAAAGAAAGTGAACCATTCTATAAACACATTTATTAAATATAATGCTTAAGATCTTTTAGGAACTTCAGCTCAAGGAACCAAAAACAAACAACTTCCCCTCTCCCCTGTCCTTGGGTGACCAAGGCTCAGGGTAGTTTGTGGGGATAAGGCCTAAAGGCAACCAAGAACACACAAAGTCTATATTCTCTTCCAAGAAACCATTAGATATGACTCCTCAAATATTAGCCATCTCTAAGACAAGTTATAAACCACTGGATGAAGAACAAATGTAACATGTTTAGAAAATGTTAATAGTCTACTTTGTTATATATGAATTTGAGTAATGAAAAACAAAATTAGCCCCAAGAGTTTTAACACACTGTCAATTTATAGTAATAGAGTAATTGGTAAAGCAATTTATGAGAGAAAATCAAGGGGAAAATGTTAACGATACTTGAATAATATATTTGAGAATTAAGAGTCCTCACAGAAATAGCAGGGCTTCTGATATCCACAGCATAGTCTGCATCCGATGGCTGGATGTTCAGTTTTAAAATATTGTGCAGAGATAAGTCTTCTATGCCTAATCTGTGTAGTCCCTCCATAACACGAGCCTCATTCCTCAACACATCAAACAAGCTGAAATAAATTAGAAAAATGCTATTATTCCTAAAAATACTTGAAAGCTTCTTAGGATCTGATCCTGGTGGGTAGACTAAAACAGAGAGTGGCAGAATCTATACCATAAGTGGTTTAAATTTTTTAAAGTGATTAGAATCTTTATTCTTTTCATTATTTCAATGCTTTTAAAGGCTTGTGATGTCATTAGTACAGTGTGTCCTCCCTCCACTGACAAAGAATGCACAATCTTATGAATATGCATGGCGGAAAAGTTTGTCAGTTGGCCATCAACTCCCTGGTGATACCCCTCCCTCTCCACAACTCAAGACAGAGACCCAGTCCATGTGTCAAGGCCCTTTTTGAAACCTTTCCTGCTACTTAGGAAGACCTGAAAGAGTGTTCACTTCAGTGGTATCTGCTTCAAAAATCCAGCCAGGGCTTTAGTGAAGTAACCTTTGGGTCATTCTATCAAAACATACAAATCTAAGGCATTCATCACTTTATCAAAGTACTTTATCCTTTGTTTATAGGAAGTAATATTTAACCTGAGTTAAATACTTAGGTGTGTGTATATGCTTTCCGTATTGACAACCTAACATGAAAATATATACATTTTCTTAAACTATATACATTTTACTGGCTTTCTATGACTGTTTATAATAACATCACGTGGGCCTTGCAGCTTAATTTTGACAACATGGATGTTTTACTGTAAACAACGGCATCCTACAAATCAGTACTAACTGTGGTTTGATACTAAAGACCCAAGATTTATTATTTAAAAGTTTATGAGTCGAAGGATAAATTCCAATTTAGAAACATGGGTTGACATGAATCAAGAATAAATTAGAATATAGCCGTCAGGAAAAAATTCAGCACAATTTGGTAATTAACAGCATATTACTAGATAACACTTTCATGAACATCAACAGTAGTACTTCTGGAAGCCTTCTGGTAATATGAATGAAACAAAAACATTTTTTCCCAGAAGAGTCATACCCAAGGGCCTTCACTGGCAAATGCAGTTCTACCCCAAGTAGACCTTTTGGCCAAAATGGCTAACACAAATATTTAGTTGTAAGAGGGCAAGGAGTTACTTTTTATCCATATGGACATTGTAACTACAGATATGAAGACCAACTGCATGTAATGGTGTGTTACAAAAGAGTAATCTTTCATATGGAAAAATTACACAGAAAACTGCCTATCCCTAATTATCTTTTAGATAAGCTTCATACACAGGAAGCCTTCTAATACACAGTAAATAAAAATTAACATCTGAGCAAAAATCCTATTAAGACTTGTAGAATAGAAAATTTTTTCATAGAATGAAAAGTGCTGATATTCATACCTAAATATGTCCTGTGTGTCTAAATCAATGTGTAATCCATTGATGAATAGGGCAGACTCTCCAGGCTGTAATCCTAATGTTCCTTTGAAATACTGAAAATTTAGAAGGGAAAAAAAAAAACACTGTTGACATGCAAAAGGACATTCAAAAGAACTTCTGCCAATTTTGTATCTTCCTGTTTTCTACCACTGCCTTTTAGCTCTGAGGGGAGTGTTAATCTTGTTTCCTAGAATGTTTAAGAAATTGGAAGAATACAGTATTGAGTCTCTTCTTTATCATAAGAAATCAAACTAACTGAAAATCACAATAATATGGACATGTCATGTGTCTAATAGCAACAGCTTCTACTCCTTAATAAAAGATGGTGATGGAAGGTAATGGCTTTCCCTCCACAGCCACCAGCTAGTTTGTCTAGGGTTAGCAGTGGAACAAAGCAAGAGCCACAGTACATCTGAATTACTCAGATCTCAGTGAAACAATCTCAGTAGGCACTAATTACTAAGTAAGGAATTATCAAGCATAAAAACATTATTGAATTTATTACTAATTAAATCAACTACGAAATGTAGTTTATATAAGGGACTAAAGACTCCAACGAGTTCTATCACTTCTTCCACTACAACAATGGCTGGGACAATGGCCAACGCTAAGTTCTTTGGACAAAAGACCTTAAGTCAAGGCAAAGTTTAAATCAAAATACAAAAAAAAAAATTAATTCAGAGCACTAGATTTTAAAAGGAGGAAAAAGCAGGGTATTTGGAAAATCCTTAGTGTGGCACCCAGATTAAACAGATGCTAAATTTAACATGTATCTACTTTGAAAGAGATTTCCCATCTCATTCCCCACCCAGCACCAAAAAAAGAAGTAGAAGTTGATGTTTTCGGGCAGATGTTACCTTTTGGTTCTCTTCCACTTCAGTTCTGAGTTCTTGATTTACAGCAGTTTTTGTTATCGCTCTAAAGAAACAAAAAAATTAACATGGTGCTTGGATCAATATAAAATACAAATTCACTTATGGGAAGGTGCCAGATTTTGAAGAATACACTACTAAGGGCTAAGTAAATTATTACTAAAAGGGCTTTTTAAAAAATACAGTCCTTAAAAATGAGTATGTAGCCCCTTGCCTAACACAACCTTTTTCTCTAGTTCCAAAAGAAGAGCCATAATAAAGAATTCTAAAGCAGTGGTGTTGCTTCCAGATTCTTGGCTAAAAATAGAAAAATACTATTGCCATACAAGTTATCTCTAATGCCTAGAAAATGAATGAAAACCTTCTATGAGCAAATTTAGCATTGTATTTAATTACTTACTAGTGTTGTTCATGTGTTCAATTCAATATCTCTGAATGATATGACTAAGAATTAACCGTGAGATCTAAGATAAGCTTTGTCAGGTAATTCTGTATTAAAAAGAAAAAACTCCAAAATATTTCATATCAGAGCTCAAAATAACTTAGCACTAACCTTATAAGGATTTAAAATAGTCATATAATGTCTAAGGGAACTAACTTTGATTCCTTAATAAAACACTTAAGCAGAAATATGAAACAAAAGACTAATGCTTATTAGGTATGAAAAACGAGTACTTCAGAATTTTTATGCAAACTTGCATACAGCTTTAGAATTAAGAAAAATGTACACACTACTATATATAAACTCTGATAATCTGATTAAAATGCAGAAAAATAATGTAGATTAAACATAGTCGGGGGTTTTGGGGAACACCAACTCAGATTTTTTAAATACTGCTTCTACATTAATGTATAAGAAAAATGTCTGGTTTGATTCAACATAGAAAAACTCAGGTTGAACAATTATTAAGTATACTTAACAAGTAAAGGAGAGAAAACGGAAATTAGCAAAATAGGGGTCTTGCTCATTTTTCTTCATATAAATTTCTACTCTTTCAAGATACAGTACCGTTTCAATCAAAATGCCATTTAACTTTTCAGACTTCATGTCAGTATTTTAAAGCTTTTATGAGGAAGTAGGCATACATTATATAAGAGCTATTCACAACAAAATTTATTCCATGAATTTCCCTAACATTTCAAATGCATTTGTTTTAAATGCAGATCTAAGCGAATCCTGGAATGGACATTTTAAAACCTTCACTGATGCAGTGCTCTTGTTTTCTAAGTTCTATTATATTTAGCAAACCTCACTTTGAATTTTAACAAAATGAGAGGACGGGTTATTATTGGATACTGTGCTAACGAGGGCCATTTCCCTGCGCTTTCCTCTGTATTACCTAGCTTTGGTAGGAAAATTCTGACTGAGATCCTTTAGAACCACCAAAGCTACCTCAAGAGGTGCAGCCAGGACTCGGGCAGCAGTCTGGAAACTTAGATCTGAAAAAAAAGAAAAGAAAAAAGAAACAAATCATAAAGTCTAAGCCAAATACTAAAAGTTAACTATTGTTACACAGTATAGTGATGTTCACACACAGATAAATATGCATACGCACACACACAAACACACACTTTATAACTGACAAACTTTTCATACTCTTTCGTTGGTAAAAGACAAGACCCTTCAAATGAAGTCATTCAAAAGGATGGTATTTTAAAAATACAATTCCAAGTTTAATCTATTTCACAGCACTTTTTGATTCCTTTAGGTTCTAGCTACTGAAAAAGGACATTCTTTAATAAATCTCTTTCTAACCTGAATACTGCTGAAACAGAACCTAGACCAGGGGTGAGGAATCTGTGGCCTCTAGGATACATGTGGCCCTCTAGGTCCTCAAGTGCAGCTTGACTGAATCCAAACTTCAAAGAACAAATTTCCTTAATAAAAGGATTTTGTTCTGTAAAACTTGGACTCAGTCAAAAGGCTGCACCCAAGGACCTAGAATGCCACACATGGCCTGAAGGCAGCAGGTTCCCTCCTCCTGACCTAGACCATCATTTGGATTTGTAATATTTATCCAAAACTAGGGTTTATCAGAACTTCTGGGAAATGATGATTTGAAAAAAGAAAAAACTTGCTAAATAGCTGAAAGCGAAAGAATATGAACAAAGAAAAAAATTCCATCATAACAGTGACATTTTATACCCTTCCAAAAGTGAGAAACTTTTTTTAAGAACAGAGCTACTAGTTGACTCAAAGGCCAATGGAAAACCTAGCAATATAAATAATTCATAAACGTCACTGCTTAAATTTTAGCACATTAAAAAAACTTACTTACTGTAAATGTATCTGAATTTCTAACTAATGTACATATCTAACAATTCTACATTACCTCCATACCTCTCTCCAACTATGTGGTCCCAGGGCTACATACTGCAAATGCCTTTTCATTATTTATCGTGGTTATTAAAACTGGTTTCAAAATTTCTGATGAACTCTAATACCACAGAAGAAATGTCAGATATGTTTAACAGTCTCCAAATTGTATGTTTCCTCTATTAGAAAATTAAACCAAAACACAGATAGGATATCATTTCATCAGACTGGCATTACCCTGCAACTGCCAAACTTTCAGAGGTGCCATTTCATTGGTACTTTCCACAAGATGCTTCCGGAGTTCCTTTAACTGGTCCTTCATATCAGGATGGAGTTCTCTGACAGAAATAGGAAGAGAGTCAGATTCAAAGTACCAATTATCTCTTATTCATTCAAAATATATTTGTACACAAATAAAATTTGTGTTAACATCTGGTATGTGCTTGTTGTTCTTTAAGTCTCTGTTCAATTTTATGACTAAAAGTGATCAAATAATGATATAATTCCTCCTCTTTCCTATTTGTAACTTACTAAAAGTTAACACAAAATTCAAAAACAAATTAAAAAAGATATATAATTGCAAGACTCATCAAAATGTTCTTTCAACAAACACTTTTATTAACAAAAACAATTTTCATCAATTGGGCTAACATTAAACAGAAATAAAGCTGGGGCTTTATTAAAACTGAGTTTCTTTTCATTTGTGTCCTGAGCAATATCAGCTCTTATAGCTAATAATCTAAAGTTTATATATTAGCAAGGGAAACTGCACTTAGTCTAAGACTGCCTTGCCAAGTCCTTCTACCAGTCCTTTTATACCTAACTGCAAGAAAAACATTCATATTATCTTAACAGGTAGAAGTAAAGTCAATTTGTACTCCAATGTACAAAACTGAAAAAAGTAATTTATTCTTCTATCTGGGTCCCTCAGGTCCAACTGACCGACTTCTATAGTAGCTCCTCTACTCTTCATAATAAAACTGTCAGATAACTGCTATTCATATTTTTATTTCATCCATGTAACCACTCTTTCCAAAAAGGCAGACTGTGACACATCCACATGTGCCCACATGGGCAACTCTTATCCATAAGATAAAATCTACTATGGGAAGTGTACCTAACATAGTGGGGAAGTCTTCTGTATCTTCTGACATTATGTGGACCCAATGGAGCCACATGTGGGGTATGTATCCCTCTGTTATCTCTCATTCTTGCCACGGGACAACCCCACAGAAAAAAATAAGTTGATGAAGAATACCTATGTCATCTAGGAATTTCTAAAATGTTCCAGAGCTTGAGGAAATCAGCATTATATCATCCATAAACAAAAGATTCTGGAAACTTCACTTTCTATAGAAAATCCCTCTTTAATTTAGACTAGTTACCTTAAAATTTATACTAGCTACTTTAAAAATTATTTTAAATGAATAAGCCCCTCAGTAAGAAGAGGTCACTTATGTTCTCTCTAATTTTCATCATGCACTTTTGTATCATAAGTAATCAATAATCACACTAACAAGGAAAACTTTGATTTGTTAGAAGCTTGCTGAATCATTTTTCAAAAATATTTTAATCTTGACCACATAATGGTTTTTTTCTTTATTTTTATTTTTATTAATGAATTAATTAATTTATTTATTTTCTTGTTTACATCATTCATTTCCACGATATTTTGAGTTACAAATTTTCTCCCCATCTTTCCCCTACCCAACACCTCAAAACAGCCATCCCACTGTATAACCCCTCTCCCAATCTGCTCTGTCCTATATCCTCCCCCTCGCCCCTCTGATTTTCTGGTAGGGCAGGATGGATCTCCTTACCACAGTGCCTGTATATATTAATTCCCAGTTGGATGTAGTTAATAAAAATAATTTTATACACACACACACACATATATATTTTTAACATTTGATTATAGAACTTTAAATTCTAAATTCTTTCCTTTCCTCCCTCGTCACCCACCCCCCACTGGAAGGGCAAGCAATTAAATACAGGCTGTATATGTGTAATCACACAGAACATCTCCACAGTGGGCATATTGTGAGAGACTGATTATATGTCCCTCCTTCCTATCCCGCCCCCACCCCCCGTTCTATTCTCTAC
>CM053588.1:177811410-177865072 GCA_028646515.1 Pseudochirops corinnae
CAAATTCACATAATGGTTTGATTGGTGCCGAGGTTAAACAAAAATTTGAAAGTATACATATAATGGGCCAGAAATCATTTGTTAGTGATTTAGTCATATATAACTCTAGCAAATGTTAAAGCTAAAGTAAATAAAACATTTATACTAGCCGTTAGCAAAGATGATTCCTACGTCATCTCTTTTTTTTCACACTTAAGAAAATGGAAAAGATATATGGTATAGTGGCAAGAGCACAAGTTTTGGTGTCAAATCTTGTGTTATTTAGTAAGGTACATAACCTTAGAAAAGTTACTTAACTTCTCTAGGCCTCAGTTTTCACATTCAAAAAATGGAACACTTAGAAAAATGGACTCTAAGGTACTTTTCCAGATCTTACATCTATAATCCTACACAAAGTGAATAATACCCAGACAAAATTTTACAGAGTTCTGATTAAGTTACACATAACTACCAAGTTAGGATATACATGGCAGTAAAGTTTGTATTGCTCTATAAGGTCCCTTATGTGACATTAAAATGTCTATGTATTGGAGTATACTTAGAATTATGAAACCATGATAGCAAGAGCTAGAAGGAACCTCAAAGATAATCATCTAACTCAATCCCTTCATTTTACAGATAAAGACCATTTCTACAAAAGAGCATCTTTCTTGGATTTAAGGCTTATAAAATCATAGCTGATCCCTGTAATTCCCCAAAAAAGTCCGTTTTTACATTTTTTTAAATTTACCATCACTTCCCCAAGCTAAAATAAACTGTTTCTCACACAAAAAGTTGGGGGAGAAATAGTTCAATTTCTCCTAATATTCATCATGAGACTGAGATCAACTATGCTGATACGAAACCAAGTCATAGATCCAGAGCATGAAATCAGGCAGACACATATGCCTTAGTGATTATGGTTTATCTTTACTCAAAATCATAAACATATTCATTACAATATGGACAACAGCAATCTCATTTGACATTACATCCAAGAAAGCTTGCCATGGGTCTCTCTGTAGGTTGATGCTTATTCCCTCCCCTCTTTTCATATGTATGCTTAGTGCTCCATAAAAAGCATTACAAAGAATAAACAATTACTATTTTTATTAAAATTCATTCATTCAAGGATCCTGAAAGTTAAGCAAGATAAATATGCCAAAAACAATCCTATGAACCTATGATGCTTGGAAAGCAAGCAACTAAGAAATTTTGACCAAGGAGATTATTTCTGATTAAACCTGGTAGTCATACCTTAATCTTCCAAAAAGGAATCCTTGAACTTCATCAATAGGGTCATTTTCACCTATTACTGTAGCATTTGTGTCAGTTCCTACAAAAGCAAAAGTTATTATACGTATTACCACTCAGTAATACTGATAAGATATTATGATGCATTTTGTTTGGTAACCAAAAAAATTCAACCTGAGACTATGAAAATGATAACATGGAGTGGTTATTTTTTGTTAGTTTTTCAATTTTAGCTAGTCCTGATACCCATCTTTTTTCAGTTGTTTTTGTTGTTGATAAAGTGAGAATATGCTTTTTCTACTTAGATATCAGAAAATTTTACAAATGAAATGCAAGCATGGAAAGCCTCCCCATATCACAACAGGCAGCTTTTTCACTAAACCAACTAAACAAAAGAAAATGTACATTAATATTGACAGTGACTATAAAAGTTTGCATTATTTACTGTATGTGCCATTATTTTCCAATGAAGCTAAGTTATTAGATGATTTATGAATCACACCTTTACTACGTCCTGATGTGATTTAAAAAAGAGACTCTTTCTAGATGATACTTTTCAGTCTTCCCCTTTCCTTCAAAAATTCATTTAAACCATGCAAATAAGAAAACGCATAAGATAACAAAAAATAAAGTGAGTGGGGAGTGGTATAAGAAAATATAACTACATGAACTCTGGATGAAAATAAACAAAACATTCCTCACAAATGGAAAACAAGAAGTAAGAAAGGTAGAGAAAAAATTTGATTTGCATTGTTCAGCACTCCTTCCATTAACTAATTAAAGTGTGATATATAGAAGCTGTGAAAGACATCTCATCTAACACTCCTGGCCAGAAAGATGTTAGTTATCACATAAAATAGTCATACAAGAGTGGAAACAAAATTTCAAGGAGAAAGATTAGGTCTCTACAAAAGATTTAGAAGAAAAAAAATTTCCAAGGGCAAAATGGTAGAATTTTAGGTTATGAAATGCAGAGAAACAGGACAACTTTTGTTCTTATTTTTAAGAATTCACCTTTCACCTGAGTATCATCCTTGGCCTTGTATTCTGTGCTCTTGATAGCCAATTCCACACCATACCCCGAAAGGTAGACTCTTTCCTTACTAGGATTCTGAAAGTAAAATAGGTACCTCCATTATTATCACATCTTTTGAACCTGTTTCCTAAAATAGGAAATGTTATTATGTAACAACACACAGGCATACATATATGTGTGTATAGATATACATACATGTATACAAATGTACATACATATACATACACCTTGTACAAGTTTAATGCCTTTAAAAATATATGTGTTGAGTTAAACAGACATAGTTGCCGTCTTATAAACAGGCAGTGTTCCAGAAGTTCATAAGAGACTGCTTAGAATGCATAACACACTTTGCCACAGAATCACAATTTTACAAAAAGCTATTGGATCCTTAGAATAATGCAAAATATCCCATCTGATCTGTAACATCTCAGTTAAACATAATCACTATTTATGACATTGTTTCATAGGATATTCATTCAGATTTTCCACTTCAGATGCCAGAAACATATTCTCCTCTGTCTCAATTGAGGCAGTAGAAGTAGGACTCCAAAGATTCTAGTAGAAGCATGATAAGGAAGTTCCAAGAATTCTCAGCTGGATAATAAAATGAATTGATGGGGATCTCTTAGAGCTGTCATGAGGAGGCCAGTCTCAAGCTGAGGCAGTCAATTATATATGAGATGCTTATAAGTTGGAAAATCTATGTACAAATGTGTGGATATGAAAAAATACTTTAAAAACAATTAGCTAAATGCTACAAATGGTATAAAATCATTAAACTTAATTTTACCCCATTTCTCAACATCATTTTGGAGCCAAAAATAATTGGGAAAATGGAATTGTCAAGAACTATGGGAAATACCAATTCACTAATTCTAACTTAGAGAATGCTACTTATGGTTTTTTTGGAATAAAAATGTAATAACTTCTTCATCGGGCCACCCTGAACACTATTTTTTTTTAAATTTTTTATTAGAAAAGCAGGCAATACCTCTACACAAAGGGATAAAGAAAATAGAAATAGGTGTGATGAAAATGAAAATACTAAAGAGTAACTGAAATAATTAAACGGATGCAAAAGAACAACATAAATACATAATATGCCAGGCCAAATTAACAGCCAATAAAAGTTTAAAAATAATAACAATACTTACTGATATATAGTGTCTGAGTACATAATTTATTTTCCCTGCACTGCTTTTTGCTACAAGTTGATGGTGGAAATTATAAAATTCTTTAGAGCCAATCTCTGAGTAGAATATCACCACCGGGCTTCCAGGATTTAAGGACGGATATCTGTGATCCCCTTTGAACAAATTTGGTTTGGGTCTGGGAATAAACATCAAAAGTTGTAATAAGACAATTCAAATCAACTCTACTTCTACAAAAGAGTTTAACTATTATTACTGACTTTAAGTATTTCAATACCAAGAACATGAGAAAAATTCCTTCTTTCTATTCCTTCTAGTGGTTTGCTTTTATCATGAATGACTATTGGATTATTACCACTGACTTTTTCTACATCTAATGCCATAATCATATGGGGCTTTTTGTTTATATGTAGTATGATGCTGACAGTATTTGGGAATATTAACCAGGCTTAGATGTGATTTAAAGCCTTGTATGACCACAAAAACCACGGAATGTAAGAAATGGAAGAGACGTCAGAACCATCTGCCATTGCAAGCAGCTTGGTGGATAGAATGCTAGGCCTGCAATCAGAAAGACTCGAGTTCAAATCTGATCTTGGACACTTAATTAATGTTTTATTCAGTCTCTTCAACTGTAAAATGGACATAATGCACCTACCTCCCAGAGTTGCTGTGAAGAACAAATGAGACAGTAACTGTAAAGTGCTTATAGCACAGTGCCTGGCACATAGTAAACACTACATAAATGCTGGCTATTATAATTATTTACTCCAATTTATATACCAAATGAATCTTTACTATAATACCTGAGAAGTGGTCATCCAGCCTCTGTCTGAAGACCTCAAAGGAAGGGGAATCTACTACCTCTTGGGGCTGCCCATTCCACTTTTGGAAAGGTGTAATTATTAGAAGTTTATCCTTAATCTCAAGCCTAAATTTAACCTTTTGCAACTCCACTGCTCCTGATTCTGCATTCTTGGACCAAACAGGACATAACAGACTGTCAAACATTTTACAGCTACCAAAGTACTTTCCTAAAGCACATGTCCAACCAGGTAAATCCCCCATACTCAATAATTTACTCCAGTGGTTTCCCATTACCTGATAAATCAAATACGAAACTCCTCTATTTGGCATTTATAGCCCTTTACAACTTGGTTCCATCTCATATTCTTATACTGGAGGTTGCCCATCCCTAGAATGCACCCCCTCCTCACTTAGACCTCCCAGAATCCTTTCCTTCAAAGTTCAGTCACCGACACCAAACTTTTCTTCTTTTCCCAGCTTATTTATACAAGGGCTTTCCCCTGATAATTACCTGGTATCTATTCTGTACACGTCAAAATATGTATATGGTGTTTCCCCTTGCTAGATAGACTTCTTGAGGGGAAGGACTGTTTTGTTTTCATCTTTTTACACATACCCTGCCCCGACACACAGCTAGCACAGCACCTGGCACACACAGTAGGTGCTTAAGAAATGCTTATTGACTGACAAGAACACAGAAAAACAAACACACCATTTGGCTGGAACACAGAATGAAGGAAAACAATCCGTAATAAGCCTGGAAAGGTATGGCGGAGCAAAATTGTGAGGGCTTTAAATGCCAAACAGAAAAAAATTATATTTTGTACCAGAGGCAACAAGCAGATATTTATAGTTCTTAAGTAGGCCAGTAAAAGACATGTGCTTTTTAGGGATATCAATAGGCAATTGTGAGGATGACTGAATAGGAGTAGGGGCATTAATAAAGGGGCTAATACTATGCTGGTTGTGAACTGGGGTGATGATTGTGAAGGTGAAGAAAAAGGAGGAATTTGAGAGATGTTGTAAAGTTAAAGTCCACAAGACTTAGCAACTGACTGAATATGAGGTGTAAGGAAGAAAAAATAGATGAAGGAGACTATGAAGAAGCAAACCTGGGCAATTTGAAAGATGGTGGGGACTGTAAAGAAATAAGAATGTTTGAAAAAGTGATAAATCTGGGGAGAAATATAATGAGTTCTATAAATATATTCATAATGGGTTCCGTTTTTCTCCTATTTTCAACAGGTTGGGGACAGGAGGGTGAAAAGGCAGATTTTGACTGATTAGAGTAAATAAAATATATTTTCTTTAATTTTAAAAAGGAAATATAATGAGTTCTGTTGAGGTTGAGATACCTATAAAATATACAGTGGGAGATGTCCAACAGGCTAATGCCTAATAGTTGGTGATGATACAAAAGTGGAACAGAAGAGAGAGGGCAGGGCTAGATGTATAAATCTGGGAACTTTCTGCAGAGAGAATATGGCTGAACCCATGAAAGTTGAGAAAATTAGAGAGTATATGGAAAGAGAAAAGAGATCCCAGGACAGAGCCCTGCAGAATTCTCACACACCACATGGATAAGGATCCAACACAGGAAATGAAGATCCTCTCATTTTAAAAGTAAAGAAACTAGGTTCCAGGGAGATTAGTTGAGTTTTCTGAGATTGTCAATGATAAAATCTAGCTCCAAAAAAGGAACAAAATCAAAGTTACCTCTTGAATTAAAAAAAACGTCAAAGGCAAACAAAATAACGAATCTCTATTATTGAACATATAAACAATTTTAAAGAACTGTCTGAACATTTTATTAATATGCAGCCAGTACTCCTGACATTTCAATACCTAAGGCATGTATAATAAACTTAACACCATAAATGAATAAGATTACAATTAAAAACTAGCAGAAGATAAGGGAACTTGATGCCCTATAGTAAAATATCTACTTCTTCCATTTAGCTTCCACAAATAACCTAACTGTGGGGTAAACAACTTTTTAATTGCTGATATAATATTCTAATAAAATTTTAATTATTTAATTTAAATTATCTAGATTTAATTTAAATAGTTTTAATTGTTTGAAAACTATATTTTTATGAAATAACATCACAAACATCTCCAATCTGTAGTGTTTTTTTAAAAATCTGGATTTTTAAAAATGAAATTAATAAACAAACCTGGTACACTGTCCTAAAATACAAATGATCGTGTAATGGTCAATGGATACCGCAAACATTAAATAAGAAAGAATAAATTTTAAAAGAAAAATAACACATTATGACATAATTTATATATGAGAATGCCACATGGTATAATGAGTCAGACACTGCACTTGAAGTCAAGAAGACCTGGGTTTCAATCTCACTGAAGACACTTAATTGTTATATAACTTCTGAGCAAGTCATTTAAACCTCTCTTTGCCTCAGTTCCCTCATCTATAAAGGGAGAGGTTTGAACTGGATGGCCTCTAAAGTTCTTTTCAGCTCTGAAATCTATGCTCTATGGTACATGTTATTGACAGAGGAAAATATTAGAGACACACACTCTACCTTTTAGATGCTGTCTGTAAAAGTGCTCCAAGTGTGTCAAAATCACAAGTCTTCTCTCCATGCACTGAAAAGAATGAGTGACAACCTTTTGGTGGAGGTTCATCAGCTGCTATCTGCCAGGTAACAAGAGTAATTTTTTAAAATAATTTCTAGTCAAAGAGAAAATAAAATAGTCCAACTATGGATGCAATCCTACTACTTTCAAACACACAATGCCATTATTTAAATGCAAAGGTGTTACGTCTCTAAGCCTGTTTCCTCACCTATAAAATGAGGGAATTAGAGTAGGTTGTTTCTAAAGTCTCTTCCAGTTCTAATATTCTATGACTCTGATTCAACATCTCAAACAGTAACAAGATATCTGCAAAATGGAGTCTAACTTGAAAATATTAAAAACATTAATTTTAACTTTGAAGGTATAGGCAATTCACTTTAGTTAAATGAGCCATGAAATGTAATATGAATGCCAATGTAAAGAATGATAAATGCCCCAAAAAAAAGAGCTGTGGCAAGCAGAAAAGGAACCAAGGGAAGACTAAGTAGAAAAGGTTTAATTACATAAAGAACATAATGAAATGGTCTAAAGGAAAGACAAAACAAGATGCACAAATTCCATGGATGTATAATGACAGACGTAAATATAAGGGTTTAATGAGATTGCATGTCTGCAAGTTTAATTAAATGTAAGTTCACATATTTGGATGTAATGAGATAGGAAAAGGAAAAGGGATTATGAGATCACTTATAGTTCTGTAATTTAATATGTTTACCAAAAAATGACATGGCTATATGGAAATTAAGAAGTAAGCCAAGGAAATAGCACATTCACAAAGCTCTTTGTCTTAGGAGTTTGGGAGTGTGGCATTTTGGAACAGGGGTACTTTAAGTCAAACATATTCTTTTTTTCATCCAAAATGAGAGAGATGCAATGCCCAAACAGAATTTATTATTTAACAGCTAAAAATAAGTATCATTACATATAAACAAATAATTAGTTTAAAACAAGAGATCCCAAGCATTTTGTGTGTCTTAAATGTACAGATTAACCAAGTAATATATACTCAATGTGCAGAATAATCATATTATGATTCTGCTGAAATAGCTGTTCTCTAAAGGTACTGGTATATACTAACCTGTTGGAAAGCTTGAACTGTGGCTGAGTAGGAACGAAGAGACAGAGAAAATTTCAGCAAGTTCTGCTGAAGAGGTGACAGATAATGAAATGCTATCTTTAATAGCTCATGATAATAGGAATAATCAGTACCTGTCAAAGAAGAAAACAAAGAATCAAAAATTGTACTTGATTATAAATGATCAAATAAATTACTATATGTAAAAATTATTTTTAAAAATAAAACATCTAAGTTATCACATGATTGTGACATTATAGTTGCGCTATCCAATCAACCAACAAGCATTTATTAAGCACCTACTATGTCAATCAATAAGGGTTTAATAAGTGCCTACTACGCACCAGGTATTGTGAAAGGTTCTGGGGGAACAAAGACAAAAAGGAATCAATCCCTGTTTTCAGGGAGCTCATATTCCATAAGAGGAAATGTATAAGTAAATTAAATCAGTGCATAAAACAGATACAAAATAAATTCAAGGCAACTTTGGGCAGTAGGGCAAGTGGTGCTTAAGCAGATTCTTGAAATAAACAAGGTATTCCAAGAGGCTGAGATGAGGACCAAACACATTGCAGGTACAAGGGAGAGCCAATGCAAAAGCACAGAGCCAAGAGAAAGGGCATCTTGTAGATGAACAGCAAGAATGCCAGTCTGACTTGATGTTAATACAAAGCAATACAAGCAACATGCAACCATAAAGATAGGCTAGGACCAGGAAGCAAAGGAGTTTAAATGCCAAACAAAAGCTTATGTTTAATCAAAAGAACAATAGAGACAATAAGGAGTGTTTAGTAAAGAACTGATAGCGTCAAACCTAGACCTGGAAAATCGCTTTAGCAACTATACAGAGGACAGACTGAAAAAAGGGAGAGACCTGAGTGAAGAAGATCAATTAGGAAACTATGGCAACAGTACAGGAGAGAAGTGATGAAGACCTAAACTAAGGAAGTGACCACATGAATAGAGAAGAAAGGACAAGATCTGGCAAATTAGTTGTATATGTGATGTGAGGGAAAGTGAGGGGTCAAAGACAATACCAGTACTAGGTTATTAGAGAGATGGTAGTGCAGAAACAGAAAAAAACAAAATCTGGAAAATGAGTTTGAGGAGAAAGATACTAAGTCATATTTTGTTGGGTTTTTTGTTTTTGGTTTTTTTTTTTGCTTTTTGGAGAGGGGAATGAAGGGAAATTAGGGTTAAGTGACTTGCCCCAGGTCACACAGCTAGTTTTTGTGTTAAGTGTCTGAAGCTGGATTTGAACTCAGGTCCTCCTGACTCCAAAGTCAGTGTTCTATTCACTGTACCACCTGGTCGCCCCACTAAGTCATATTTTGAACATACTGAGTCTGAGATGCCTCAGAGATATTAAGTGGGAAATATCCAAAAAGTATTTGGGGATGTATGACTGGAACTATAAAGGGAGACTAGAGCTAAATATAAAGATGTTGAAAGTCATCTGCAAAGGGACAATAATTATAATGCCATAAGAGCTGATGTCACCAGATAAAAAAGAGAAGAAAAAGGCTCAGGACAGAGCCCACAGTTAGGGAGCATGATGTAAATGAAGTTTTAGAAGAGCCAAACATGTAAGAGGAAAACCAAGAGACAGCAGTGTCATAAAAAACCCACAGAGGAGAAAGTATCCAGGAACAGAAGGCTCCATAGGCAAAGTCAAAGGCAGCAAACAGGTCAAGAGAAGAAGGATTGAGAAAAGGAAAAGAGATGTGACCGTCAATAAATCATCAATAACTTTGGAGAGAAACATTTCAGTTAACAGACAAGGTCAGAAGACATACACAGAATATATATAGACAGCTTTTTCTAGTAGAGTTTGACTGTGAAAGAGAAGACCTATATAGAATGGTAGTTTGAAGGTATAGACATTGTTTTTTTTCCCCCAGAACTAAGGTTTGGGTGGGTTTCTAGGCAGCAGGGAAGGACTGAAGAGTAAAGAGGGGGAATAAATTGTCGGTTGCTCTATTGAAGAAAAGGGAGGAAGAAATGCCACTCTTTAAGGAGACAAAGGAAGAGAGAACAGGGGATTAATGAGGTATAAGATATGTAGAGAAGGGGAGAAGGAGCTCATAGAAAATGGCCTGCACAGGGCAGCTAGGTTGTGCAATGAATAGAATACCAGCCCAGAAGTCAGGAGGATCTCTGTTCAAATCTGGCCTCAGACACTGAACACTTGGGTAAGTCACTTAACCCCAATTGCCCTGCCTTCCCTCCTCCATAAAGTAAAAACAAAACAAAACAAAAAAAAAAACCTCTATTCTGAGATAGTCCTTAGTAGAGAGTGGAAGAAAGAGAGTGGACATTATGAATAAAAGGGAAAAAGTATGGAAAGGTATTCGCTATTTTTAAAGCTTTGGAGAGAGCTGTGCAATGGAAAAGTAATACAATTTACAACATGACTAATATGAAAATATGTCTGGCATGACTACAAATATATAACCTATATAAAATTGCTTGCCTTCTCAAGGAAGGGGGTAGAGACAGAGAATTTGGAACTCAAAATTTTAAAAACAAATGTGGAAAATTGTTTTTATATGTAATTGGGGAAAAATAAAATACTAAATAGATATAAGAAACATCAAAAAAAGATCTCAGTATCTGATAAATAAGAACTATTCTTTTTAAAAAAAATTTTCCTGACTTGTTCAAGAAAATGAAACATTTCCATAACCAACTTCTATCAGCCAAAAATAACACAATACATACATATATTACAATTACTGATTACAATACAACAGACTTCAAATTTCATTATGAAGTACAATTATATAAATTTGACCTAATAAAAAGCAAACCGATTTTTGAGAATTCAAACAATTCTAGCTGGTTGTAAGTTATAAAAGTAAAACCTGAAGGAGCAGGTTTCAAACATTGAGTATATTTTAATATCCCTCAAGACTGTTAAAGCTTAGACCATATATCTTCAGAGCTGAATTTAACAGTCTGCTACTCAAGTTCTAGCTGAGCTTTTTAGCTTACACAAGGAATATTTATATTCATAAACATACATAATGGAACACATTGTGTATAGCATCAATAATGAGCACAATGGTGATGACTGACCAACTAAATAATTGGTTCACAAACTACGGTGAGCTTTCTCTTACTACATTTCCCAGACCAAGGGCTGAATCATGTTCTAGTCAAAATTTATTTGTTATTTATTGAATAAACCTACAATAAATTTCATCACCAGAAAATATTTAAACTTTTTTTTTCACTTCAGCCATTCAGGACAAAGAAATCACTTCTAACACAATTGCTAAAAACTGTATCTAACCTATTATTACTCTGTCCTTACTCTACTACTCCTCAACTTAAGTCATTTAACAAAAAATTTTTTTCTGCATCTTCTACACTTCATATACAACAAAGGAAACCACAGAATAGCGGAAAGAACAGACAAAAAAAAAGTCAAAGCAGCATTTACTGCAATTTTACCATCATGATCCGTTGATCCAATATTTTCACTGGCTTCTACAAAATTCCAAAATTTCTCTTGACTGTCTTCTGCTAAAAATTCACTGGGAGAAAAGTAGGAAATGTCAAAAGGAGGGAAAAAAATCTTTAAAATCAACCAGCAAAAACTACAGTAATAAAGAAAGCAAAACAGTTTCCTAATTCATATTCTAATGCAAGTAAATGAGAAAAGTACTGAATGATTCAACAACTGTTTATAAAGTTGGGAATAAGAGAAGAGTAGAAATGATTGAAGTCAGTCAAGAAGCCCATTAAAAAGGAAAGTTTAAAAAGCTCCAGAGATTCAAAACACTGTCAAGTAGGAACATGAGGTAAAGGATAAGAAATACTCAATTCTAGTAATGGCTCTGTGTACTGAATTTGCTGGGAGACCTGAGAGAAGATAAACATCTAAGTTTCTTAAATTTCTTCCTATGGAGTACCACAACATGAAGCTATAAGAACTTTTCAAGTCACTATTTTGTTTCATATTTTAAAAATCCTACTTGTATTGTGAACACCAGGCAGGCAATGCCAGCAGAAGGCGATCTCTAACCAGCTTCTACCATGATGGAAGAGGTTTTAAATATGATCCAATAGCCAAACACCATACTAGGCACTGGAGGATACACGTACAAGGAATGAAAAGATCTCTACTCACAATAAGCTTACATTCTAACAAAAAAGGCAAAAAGTACATATAAAAATGTATATTTATATATAAAACATACACAACATAATGGATATGTGTATGTGTACATACACATACATATACATATGTATGTATTCATGTGTGTATGTATATATCATATATGTACATAATTAAATATAAGCAACAGATCAAGTATGCTTTTCCAAGACCTACCTAAGTGCAGAAAGGTTCATATCCCATAAAGTCTTTGGTCACGGCAACTCAAAACCAAAAATAACTTTAAAAATAATTGGTCTTGGGGCGGCTAGGTGGCACAGTGAGTAGAGCACCAGCCCTGGAGTCAGGAGGACCTGAGTTCAAATCCGGCCTCAGACACTTGACACACTTACTGGCCATGTGACTTTGGACAAGTCACTTAACCCTAATTGCACTCCAAAAAGCAAAAATTTTAAAAATAATTTAAAATAACTGGTCTTATACAACCCCCTTCTGTTTTTGCAATGAGGATGACAAACCAGTGGGAAAGACAGTGCATATGAAAAATCACAGTTTTCACACCATTTATAAACAGTAACTTAGATATTGTCAAATGACTGTCTAAAAACCAAAGAACAGGAAGCATTCCACTTCAGGAACTAGATCATATTAATCATGATAGTCTTGCTATAAATGAATCCAAAAAAGAAAAGGAATTTGTAGCCAAAAGGAAAGAGAGTTCATAGGTTCTCCATCAAGAGAGAAAGAAGGGAGTTGTCCTAGTTGGTTTTATCATGGAACAAAAAACAATAAGAAATATCATTTCATAAGACGTTTGTTCATCTTGTTTTGCAAAATTTGTAAGTACTTGCAAGAAAGCCACCGTGAAAATAATTACAGCAGATGTCCTTATACTCCTTGTGTAAGATGATGGAGTAGTAACCCTTTATTTAAAAAAAATAAGCCTCTCAAAAATGAATCAAGATATACTTTTAAAACTGAGTAAGTTGGAGGATTCTGGGAAGATGGTGGAGTAGGTCAGACAACCTTCAGCTCTCCAAATTTCCTCTACAAAAAAAGACAGATCATGTCAGAGCTGCAGAAATAAACATGGGGTAAAGCAGTTGTCCTCCCAAGACAATTTGAGAAGACCCCACGAAAGACCAGACTTCCAGGGGCCAAGGTAAGTGCAAACACCTCCAGGCCTACTCTGCAGAATCAACAAACAACAAGCCCCAGGGACAGCTGGGCTGAGAGGCAGCCTCAACCTTGGAAGTGTCAAGGTCTGACAGCCCAGTAGGAAAAGACTGAAATACCTTCCACTACTGAGGGACATCAAGCACAGCTGGGCTGTCCTGGGCTGGGCTGCCACTGCAGGGGAGAAGGAGCTAGCACACACCTGGTGTGTGTAGCAGTGAAAGGCAGGGACTCTGCTGGCTGTGGGCACTTGCAAGAGAAGAGAGTCCCTGGTTTCAGTTCCAAGGCAGAGGGGACAGCTGTAGTTTGTAGCCACCCAAGGGACCACAGGGAGCAAGATCATTTGTGGGACAGTGTGGCTGGGGGCCCTAGCTGTGGCTTAGAAATAGAGAGGAGAGTCCAAGTTTGGGTCCCAAGACAGACCTAAGAAGATAACAGTAAGAATCTGAAGCTTAAGTATCACTCTCCATACCTCAGGACTATAACTTGATCACACTAATAGCTACTAAAAACAAAATAAAACAAAAAATAAATAAATAAAAATGAATAAGCAAAGGAGAAAGAACCTAACCATAGACAGTACCATGGGGATAGAGAAGATATGGGTTCATATTCAGAAGAAGATAATGGAGCTAAAAAAGTCACTCTTTTTTCAATGACAAATGTCAAATGTCCCAAGCTCAAAAAAAAGTTCTTGGAAGAACTAAAAAAGGACTTCCAAAAGTCAAATAAGAGAAATTAAGGAAAAATTAGAAAAAAAATTAAAATAAAAGCAATTTAAGAAAATAAAATTATAAAAAGAAAGTCAACCAACTGGAAATAGAGAATCAAAAACTTAAAAAAGAAAATAATTCCTTAAAAACCAGAATTGGTCAAGGAGAACCTAATAAAATTCTAAGTAACCAAGAAATCATAAAACAAAACAAAAGAATGAAAAAATAGAAGAGAAAGTGGAACAACTCATCAGAAAAACAAGTGATCTGGAGAATAGATCAAGAAGAAATAATATAAGACTAGTCAGACTACCTGAAAATTACAATTAAAAAAAAAAGAACCTTGCTATAATATTACAAGAAATTATCAAGGAAAATTGCCCTGAAATTCTAGAACAAGAAGGCAAAGTAGAAATAGGAAAAAAAAAAAAATCTACCAATAACCATATGAAAGACATCCCAGGAAGAAAACTTGCAGGAATATCATAGCCAAGTTTCAAAGCTCCCAGGCTAAGGAGAAAACACTGGAAGCAACAAGAAAAAAAACAAAACAATTTAAATATAATGGAGCTACAATAAGGATTATACAAGACCTTGCGGCTAATACACTGAAGGATCACAGGTCTTGGAAAACTATATTCCATAGAGCAAAAGAGCTGGTGTTACAACCAAGGGTAACTTACCCAGCAAAGTTAAAGATAAGCCTAAATGGAAAAAAGGAGAAGACTTGCAGGTTTTTGTGACAAAACTCCAGACCTTAAGGGAAATTTCAACATATGACATCCAAGAGAAATAAAAGGCAAACATTAAAGACCAATTATAAGGAACTCAATTAGGTCAAATTGCTTACTTCCTATATGTAAAAATACTAGCAATACTCTAATAATTGTCATCATTATTTAGGTAGTTTGAAAGAAAAGCATGGGCTGAGATGACTATGATGATGTGATTCTGAAAAAAATAAAACTGTAAGGAGAGATAAAAAGGAGCAATTAACTTATACGAATGAGGCATAAACGGAAAAAATGATATAGATGAAGCTAGTAGAAGGGAGAACAGGTAGTGCTATAATCTTATTCTCATTGGGAATGGGTTAAAGAGGGAATAACATATATATCTAGAAGGATACAAAAGTCTTCTAAATTCAGAAAGAAATAAAAGGACAAGAGGATAGGGTGGGGGGAGAGAATAAGGGAGGGACTCTTAGAAGGGTGAATGGGTTAAGGAGGGCAAGGTAGTGGGTAGAAATAAAACAGGAATGAAGAGGGATAGCGTGAATAGGGTGAGAAGGATAGTGAGGAAAAATAGGAAGGAGGAAAATATGCAAGTAATTACCGTTTAGAATGTGAATGGATGAATTTACCAATAAAACAGAAACAGCAGATTAAAAATCTGAATTCAACAATATATTGCTTTCAGGAAACATTATAAAAATGAGACATACACACAAAGATAAAATGAAGGACAGGAGCAGAATTTCTTATGTAAAAAAAGCAGAAATAGTAATCATGATCTCAAAGTTAAAGTTAAAATAGATTTAAACAAAAGTGAAAAGTAGAGAAACTACACTATGTGTCAGCAATATTATTCAATATTGTTTTAGACCTTTTAAAATACTTAGCATAAAATACCTGAGGGCATAACTGCCAAAACAGACACAAAATCTATATGAATATAAATATAAACACTTTTTATACAAATAAACTCAGATCTAAATAACCGAAGTAATATTTATTGTTCATGGGTAGGTAAAACCAATATAATTTTTTAAATGGACAATTTTACCTAATCTATTTATTCAATGCCATCCCAACTAAATTACTAAAATATTACTTTACTGAGTTTGAAAAATAACAACAAGGTTCATTTGGAAGAACAAAAGGTCAGGAACGTCAAAGAACTTCAGGGAAAAAATATGCAAAAGAAGTCAATTCAGCAATATCAGATCTTAAATATAATTCTATTATAAAGTGAGAGCATTGTTGAAGTGTAAAAAGGATAATTTTGATTATTTCAAATAATTTTTTTTGTATAAATAAAACCTATATAGCCAAGAAGAGAAGGAATATAGAAAATTGGGGGAAAACTTTCACAGACAATCTCTCAGATAGGATGTGACTGGGTTGGACTATTGCCCTAGCGTAGCAAGTGATGGGCTGGTTGATTTAGAAAAACATGAAAAGACTTGGCCATATGAAGGAAGATGCTATCCACCTTCAGAGAAACAGATGATAGGAGGAATTAAGCATAGTACAGTCTTACATATATGTGTCTGTTCATAGATATCTGTGTATATGTATGTGTCTGTGTGTGTCTCTGGGTGTGCGCGCAAGCGCCCACATATCTCCATGCTTAATTGTAGCCTTCTTTAGGGTAAGGAGGGAGGGAAGCTGGAAAAAAATAAAGTAAAAAGTACACAACAGAGAACAAATGAAAACCAACAAGGAAGCAAAGAAAGGCTGGGCAGCTTGGAAAACAATGTTCAGCATTTAATATATAGGTTTTTTTGACATGGAAATTTATTGCTTTATACCAAATCCTGTCTTAGGGTCTGCTGTGTACATGGCATTTTTTTCTTTTCTCATTTTGTATTTAAGTTTAAAATTTTAAAAATTTACAAAATATGTAGATGTGAAACAACATGATAAAATAAAATTTAGTAACTCCAAAGCAAAGGTGAATAAGTAGGAGAAAATAGAGAAAAATATGTTGAAAAATATAGTTCAGGAGAAAGAAATAATAAAAATAACAATAATAGCTAACATTTATATAATGCTTTAAGATTTGCAAAGCACTTTATAAATATCATCTCATTTGATCCTAACAACCACCCTGGTAAGTAAATAGATTCTATTACTATCCCCATTTTGCAGCTGAGGAAACTGAGGCCAACAGATTAAGTGACTGCCTAGGATCACAGAGCTGATTAAGTGCCGGAGGCCAGTCTCCAGTTCCTGTGCTCTATTCTTGTTATTTAGCTGTTCTGCTTGAGAAAAGCTAAAGGCTTGCAGAATGTAAAAGAAGCCTCAGAGCTATATATTATAAATAACTTCTTTCATAAAAGTGTTGGGAGGTTAAGTGACAGGGAGTATCCCAAATAACATCACAAAAAATGAAGCTTATTAAATCTCAAAATACAGAAAAAGGATACATTTATTAGTGTGGGAATAATTTCAGAAGAATCAACTTTTTATATACTGTTAGATAACCAAATTGAAAGAGCAAAGAGCAAAAGCAACACCAAAGTGGAAATAATAAAATTGAGAACATGCAGTATGAAAGTGATGCAACTCATTGTTGGAGAAGGAAAAATGGACACAGGAACAAACATCAACAGATTCTCAGTATACTTAAACATTAGCTTGGGGCTTCTTAAACTTTTCCCACTTGCAATCCCTTTTTGCTCAAGAAATTTTTATGCAACCATGGGTATACAGGTATATAAAATAGGTGTACAAATCAAACACTTATTGATAATAAATCATAAAGAAATTTTAAAATAATTCTTTGATATACATATAAATTTACCATTTATTAAAGAAAAAAGCAAATTTGCATACTAATGAGATGGAGGTGCTTCTTTTTTACATAAAGAATTAAATCTTGGCAGAATAGTTGATACTGTAGGACACAGAGCATCTTCAATGTTTTTCAGAGTTGACTGATATTTTGATTTTATAAGTCAATGCTAAGAATATAGCATCACAGAAATACATAATACAAAATGGTGGAATTATCTTTAGTGCCATTTCAGAAATGATTGGAAAGTCTCTCCTAATCCCAAGTCAAAATTCATTTAACAATTTTGTATGTACAGTGAAAACACTGCAATTCATAAAATACAATAGTCTCGAATCTTAGCCAAGGTGTTTCTGGCAGCATTTACTGGCACTGCATGGTGTGACAGCATGCGCAGTACAAAGTGCACATGTTATGTTCAGAACCATGGTTACAGTGAAGTTGTACGATGCCACACAGGCAACTGCTGCCAGAAACACCTTGGATTCGTTATGTGCTTGATTTTTAATTAATTTTTGGTCATTGCAGGTTAAGAAACCTTTTACTGTTGCCAAATTTTTTGTGATGCACACTTTCTTGACACCATATTTAATAAGTGCTGGGTTACACATGTACACAAATATTTACTGCAGCTCTTTTTGTGGTGGCAAAGAACTAGAAATTGAGGGGATACCCATCAACTGGGGAGTAGCTAAACAAGTTGTGGTATATGAATGTAAAAGAATACTATTGTGCTATAAGAAATGATGAGCAGGCAGACTTCAGAAAAACCTGGAAAGGCTTATATGAACTGATACTGAGTGAGGGGAGCAGAACCAAGAGAATATTGTACACAGGAACAGCCACACTGTGTGATGACTAACTTTGATGGACTTGGTTCTTCTCAGCAATGCAAGGTTCTAAGGCAACTCCAAAAGTCTCATGATGGAAAATGCTATCCACAACCAGAGAAAGAATTACGGAGTCTGAATACAGATCGAAGCCCACTATTTGCTCTCTCTCTTTTTTGTTTTGTCTTGTTTTGTTTCTTCTTTCTCATGGTTCATTCCATTGGTTATAGTTTTTTGCAAAATGACTTAATGTGAAAATATGTGAAAATAATATGAATGTATACGTAGAGCCTACATCAGACTGCATGCTGTCTTGAGGAGGAGGGACAGGAAGAAGGGGGAGAAAACTGGGAACTCAAAAGCATGTGGAACTGAATGTTGTAAACTAAAAATAAATAAATTTTTGAAAATTCAAATTAAAAAATAATATCTAAAAAAAAGCAGAAGTGCTGGGTTTGCTCATATAAATCAATCACCATAAGGAGACCAAGAGTATCTAAAAACTACTTCAACCAGCAAACACATTTCTCCTTACCAAGACTAGAAATATGATGGCCATGGGAAACAACAGCTTAGAACATAAACTTGCCTGCAAATTCTTATGGGAAGGGATAAGATTATAAGCAATATTACCTCAAAAAAACAAGCAGTAGAGGGAAATGTAATAAGCATTTACTATGTGCCAGGCACTGAAAACAAAAAAACACATTTACAGAGAGCTTAAGGAGAAATAAAAAAAAAAATCAGTCAACCTGAGTGTGAAAACTGGATGAGAAATTACACGCAAAAAATGAACAATGGTAAAGATTTTTATAATAAAATTCTTAAAATATCAAAGACAGTAGTGCCACCACATGTAGACTCTAACAGCACAGTTTTGGAAGTACTACATGATAAAGTAGAAATAGTAATGAAGCAAATAAGGATAAACAGAACTAAAGAGACATGACAAAATTTTTAAGGCACTGAGGGATCAATTCTCCAAGAATCTGATAAAGGTGAGGAAATTAAAGATGGAAACAAACTAGGACCATAAAACCAAAAACTGGAAGAGACCAAAAGAAAATTAACAACAACTACCAAACTATATGCCTACTTTCCAGCCACACAAAAATTATTTGAAAATAATATACATGAATTGGAGCATAAAGGTTTTGCAAAGGTCCCAGGCAGTTTTTCTCAAACCATATTCTACAAACAAGTGAATGAAAAGTGTAGCGATTACAAGATCTTTCTGTACTTACTGGGTATTGGAATACAAAACAGAATTTGATTAGGGAGAGACAAATGCCTTCTTTCAAGACTCTCTTGCAACAAGGTATCTCCCATGCAAATGTCAGAATGCTACAAGATTCCTAGAAAGATACAGTAACAGAAATAATTTTGTCTGGTAATGTTCTGACTATTAAATTTAAATGATACATAATAGGATATGTAAGCTTGTCCTAAGGCAACATCACAGAGGATTCTAGCAAAGTGACCAAATGTAAGAAGGATAACCCAATGATGGTAAGGCCCACCAGATGGCTCATGGTTTGTGGGTGACATTAGGCTAACTATATTAAGGCCCAGAAAACTCTTAAGTACAAATATTATCTTATTTTTACAAATATTATTTCAATATCTCAACCATCATGGGAGGCAGGTACTATGCCCCATTTTACAGATGAACAAACTGAGACAGGCAGAAGTTAAGTGACCTGCCCAGAGTTACAGAGCTGATAAGCATCTGAAGCTAGATTTGAATTCAGGACTGACTACAGGCCTATCGCTTGATCTACTGTACCACCTGGATGCCTCAAAAGGAAGAATGCTTTTCCTCCAGACTGATGGTCCACAAGACAAAGAGAAGAGAGAGGGAGAGAGGAATGGAGGGAAAGAGAGATGGAAGAGGGAAAGGAGAGAAAAGGGAGAAAAAAGAGAAGAGAGTAATGAGAAAATGGGGGAAGAGAATATGAGGCTTCTTGAAGATGGAGGATGTTTCATTTTTGTCTTTACGTGCCTGGCCCCTACCACAGTGTCTAGATTACAGTACATGTTTAATAAATATATGCTGATTTATCTAGAACAAATATTGAAAATAGACAATGAACTGGACCCAGAGTTGAACAAGCAGAAGACATTGGACTGGACTTCCAGAAAATGAAGTGTTTTTAATGATGCCAAGGTTCTTCATGAAGCAAAAGTTCATCTCTTTCCATCCAAATCAATTCAACAAACATCTGTTAAATATCTCTTCTGTGAAAGGCACTGTACTTGGTACCATGGATACAAAGACAAAAGAAAAACTGTACCTACTCTCAAGGAGCTCACATTCAACTGAGAGGTCTTTTCCTTTTCTTTAACAACACTATTCTTCTGGTTAGCTGCATTGCTTTGAGTCATGGAATTCCACAGGCCCTACAGAATTAAAGTTGAGGGTCACCCAAGGAGCAAAGGAGGGTTACACAATGGGTTGTAATACATTATAAATTAAGACATAAAGGAAAAGCAACATAAAGGATGTTAGATAAATGTATTCACGGAAAAAAAAGAAGAGTGGTCACTCAGGGCAGAATAAGGGATAACTGATGATTAGCCCATGTGCTCCCCTATAACATACAAACTATCAAGAGATAATAATAGCTAACATTTATATAGCACCTACTATACATAGCAGGAATAATGCTAAGCACTTTAGAAATATTCTCTCGTTTTAGCTTTCCTAGAAGATGGACCTTAGCAGACTAGGCAGCCCAGTGAAGGATGCACGAGAGGACAAGAGCTGCACAGGACAGGTAGGCATGGTGAACAGGTTACAATCTGAACAGGTGAGGAGAATAATTTATATGAATGATACCACATATTATCTAAGTATTGTAGTTTCAATACTAATTTTCAAGCATACATCTTGACTTTATATTGATCTAATAAATGTAATTTATTTGTAAAATTCAATATATTCTTTATGTTTGTTTCAACTTTAAACTCACCTAAAATAGCTTTCAAGATCTTCATATTAATGAAGCAATCTAAAAATCACTAAAAGAGAATGTAAAACTTGGGTTTTAATCAAATTTTATTTGAAGCAATATTCACTTTTTAAGACTGGATCTTGTCATGGATTAACTGGTTTAAAGCTAATTGACTTTTCTCTTCTACCAAGGAAGAATATTATTTACACGATAGTGATCTGTTATTTTTTTAAAGCAATTTTGCAGCAAGCTTCAAGTCTTAATCTCATTTTACCTAGCAAAAAGAATACTTTTCCACTACATGGTCAAAATTGGGGAGAACAACTTATCCTACTCCATCACCATATTCAAATATACAGGAAAAATAAAGAACATTTTCTCTCTGGTAATTCAAAGTTTCCCTATAAAAAGGTTTCTGATAGTAACCATCATAAAAATTCATTTAATAAGAAGAGCCTCCTTGAGTATAACACCATTTTAACCATCGTACCAAACAAGTTTAACACAATTTCTATCATTCAAGTGTTTATGATATAAAAAATAACAAGCACTCAGACATAGCAAGGGTCTGTAAACAAACACACTGACTACACAAATCAAGTTAAAAAGTACTGACTCTATATACAAGCAAAGAGGGTATAAAGTTCCAGTTCATAATGACGGCATGATAACTAGAGATATAAAGCCTGAAGGTTGGCAGGATGCTATCAGAATAAAGAATAAATGTCTGTCTTTCCTACAATTACAGAAAATATTTTCTGATAATTTTATTTTTCATTTACCTCACCAAACAAATATGGCTTATGGATTCTAAGGTCTTATGAGTACTAAATGTCATGCAGGCCTAAGAAAATTAGCTTCTAGGTACTCTGGACCAGAATTTTCCAAAAGTACAGTCTAGAGTTCTTTAGGGAGAAGAGACTAATACACGATTATAAGGAACCCTTCCAAGACTTTAACATATACTACAAAGAATTACCATAAACACTATCAGTCAAAAACCAGAGAAACAGATTAATGATGTCGAACAGAGATATCAGGCAGTCAAATACATACAGGAGATTAGTATATATTTTCTTTATATAGGAAACAGAACCTAGTGTACTTAGAAAGACCAAATAGCAATTTGGAAGGAAACTTCTACATCTCACAGTATATACATCAGTGAATTCCAGCTAAACAAGAGACTTAAGTATAAGAAAAGGATTTTAAAAATGAATTTTTTTTAAAAAGGAGCAATGTGCTTATCTCAATTGTGTAATCAAGTGACTCCTTCTCCCTTCCTCCACTTAAATAGAGAACACTAGTAGGACGAAGGTGGCTGAATATAATAAATTTTTCTATAATAATAAAAATGTTAAAATAGGACATAAAAATTAAGTATCTAAAATAAACAAAGAACTATTAAAAAATTTACAGAGGCAGTTCCTAGTCCCCAGTAAGTAAAGAGATATGAATATAAATTATTAATACTTGGAAAAGTGCTCAACCTCAGAGATGAAAATTAGAACAACTTTGAGATACCTTCAAAATTGGCAAAAAAAAACAACTGAGAACAACAAACCTCCAACTACAATGATAAACTGATACACCCATTTATTAGGGGTAGAATTATAAATTATCAGAATCTTTTGAGAATGTAACCTGACAATGTATCCTAAAAAATTACAAAAAATCCTTTTAAAGCATCCTTTGACATTGTTGGGAATATACCATAAGAATGTTATCTGAAAGAAAAAAAAAAGAGCAACTTCTTTAAAGATTTTTAAGACAGTATAATTCATAACTGCAACAACAACCAAAAGACACAAAAGCATGTTTTGGTGTGTTGATTAGTTTGGCTAAGCTACTTTTTTCCAAATGTTTATTTGCTCATGTAAGAAGGGGAGGAGGTGTATACATTAGGAAATGAAGGTAAAGGATAAACAAAATAAATCAATAAAACTGGAAGCACACCAAATGTCCAAAAATAGAATAGTTACATAAATTCTGATAAACTGATAAAATGAAATACCATGAGGAATATAAAGAAATCTAAAAGGACCTTTATGATAATACAAAGAAAAAAAAAGCAGAAACAAAAGAATGGGATACATACAATCACAATAAGGAAAAACAAACAGGAAAGAGGCAAACAAAGAAACTTGGGAGACTTAGATGGGACATTTTATCTAGTGAAATTCATTTGTTTAAATTTAAATGATTGCAAAGCAAGTTTAATTGGTTGTATTGATATTTAATATTTATAATAAATCTTTCAAAAGGGATCTCTAGTTCTCATAGTTATTCAGTTAAAGTAACATGGCTATCTCCACCCACTCATTAAAAGATACTCAAACATAAACCTAAAGTATTACTTTTACTACCTGCTTTTAACATTGTTCCTAGTATAATGAATTAATTTCCCTGGAACCTAAATATACACTAAATAATACATTGTAATAATTAACTCATATGTAAGTATGGATGTAAAAACTTAACAAGAACTTTTCTACAAGGTTAATCAGAGAAAAAGAGGTTTTAAATTAAGCCTTAAGTTGTAGCTGAGAAATTCGATACAACCTAGACCAAAGTATAACTCCATGATACTTATTCTGCCAAAAAATTAAAAAAAGGAAAATTGTTTGGCATTCTTTATAAGCAATTATTTTAAAAGTCAAATTAAAAAGAGGGACAAGGTGTTACCTTACGGGATCACATTTTCTAAGGACTTGAAATGCCAGTTAGGAGGAGACTAATTAGCTTAAAAGCTGTCTTTCCTTACAAGTATGTTAAAAAGAACTTATTTACACCACATTTCTAACTGGCACATTTCTTCTGTAGTAAAGACAAAAGTCTCTCAAAATATACCCAGAGTTCCTGGAGAAACTAAAAGAGCAATATGAGTTTTTTCTTCAGTTTCAAAAATGAAAACCTAGGACCATTCTCTAGAGATGGGATAACTTTGAATAAACAGAGTTCATCCACTGAACTTTCAAATTCAACCAGGCTGACCGCTATCTCAGTTTAAAAGTGGGTAAAGTAGTAGTTTGAAATAGGGGAGGTCAAGGAGTAAAGATAATTAGAGAAATTACTGTGGGGAGAACAGAAGAAAAAAAGGCATAAAGAATAGTTGTGATGAGGAAAGAAATAAAGAAGATATAGGTTTCTAGAAATTGGAAATGGCTAATATATAAAGGACAATCATAGCACACTCCCTTCTTAATACCCTAAAGGACAAGCCCAAAATAGCAACAAATGACAATATAAAAATAAGAAAAAACTTCTGGCCAGGCTAGGCACAGTCTATGAACAGTGGGTGCCAAGTGGTTTGGGGCTATCCAGCAGCTTATGTTCTTTTTAAATTTATGTTAAGGCAATTCAAAAAATCAAAAAGGCTTTTGGTTTTACTTCAGAAGCAAAATAGTTTAAGGAACACAATATTTTGTAAATAAGTTCTTTTTTTCCCAAGTTTCTAAGGAAAAATGCCTAAGACACTATTTATTTAGTATCTGGAGGCTATACTGAGTAAAAATATCAATCATGAAATACAAGTTCAGCATAAGATTTAAGTAAATTATCAAGAAACATTGGATAACTGAATAGTGATAAAGAATTATTAACAAGATGTTAGCAAATTTCACTCATCTGGAATTAAACTAGATAAAGTTCTTAAAATTATAACATAAGGAATAAAGAAAAGAAGTTAATCTAGTTATGCTAAGGATATCCAAGGATCTTAAGTAAGTCACTTATATAAACAACTCTCTTAAAAGTACTTTCCAAACTAATTCGTTCAAAGAACACTCTCTGCCTATATAACTCTAATGATAGCAGACAAAAATGTTGGTCTAAGGAACTTGAGGGCTATAACATACCAAGGATAAAACGATGTTGGGGAAATTATAAAGCAAAATAAAGGAAGTCAAGCTTTTTTACAATGAAAAATTATAACAAGTATTTTTAACACATACAAAAAAATTTCACAATAACTATTTTATATGGGGGAAAACATCAGTATCAAAATTTGCTCACAAAAACTCCTACTCACATGCCAGAGAACACCAGAGTCTCACAGAGCACTATTTGGAACATGTTTTTAATAAAATTACATCTAATACATCTTCTGTATATGAAGGGCTCAAACCCCTCCAAAAATTTTATCCATTACTTCTCTCATCACTATCATATATTCTACCCACATCTTCTTCTATACCATCGAGGCATGGAGGTGGCCCTGGCTTCTTGAAGGATATGGCCAGTAAAATACAATCTCTGGCAGATTCTACCCAACTAGAAGGGCATTAAAAACAGTGTCTGAGAAAGACTATCCTTGCTGTCCAAAGACCTGGCTAAATTTGGTAAGACCAGTCAGCAGCAAACTAGTCGGCAAGGGATTTAATTCTTAATTTTGAATTTATGAAACAAAAATAAAAATAAAAGTTATTTGTCTGATATAACCCTTCTTTCACCTTCTTCAGTGACAGCAAAATGGTGAGGAGGAGGAAGATGTTGGGGGGTAGGGGAGGGATATGAGTGCTAAAAAGAATTCACAATTATTAGACTCTATAAATATTAGTTTAACTATTGGAGGTCAAAATATGAGAACTCTGACTCACAAAAGCTGAGGAACTGCTGGATCTACCATCAAATACTAATTGGAAGAAGGCCTCTAGTATAGTGGGCCAAAACTCTGGATGATTTATTTATGGGATGCATGGCCAAGAATCACATAGGATGAGAAAGCATGGATAGGTTGTGATCTATAGCAAAAGAAGTTCCTAAATAATGAGATGTTCCACTAAAATATCACAGAATCACTACGACATGTAGAGAATAAGTATGCATTATCATATTATAGATGAGAAGAGTCTTAAAAGACTTGAATATTGGGACTACATGGCAAGTCTGAAGGACTTCTGAAAAAATCAATTACTGTGTTCTTTGTCAAACAAGTTGTCCATGTATTAAAAAAAATAGCATTTCACAATAAGTCTTTTATATTTTTTTGGGAATTGAGGGGAAATGTAAAAATAACAAAAAAGTTTAAGTTGAGAAAAAACTATAATGATCATATAAAAATATAGCCAACAATAAGAATCCAAAGGTTTTAGTGAAATAAAGTGACTACAACATTAACAATTCATAATCTTCCCTTCATCACACTAAGCCCCACTAAAGTGGCGACATGCCTACATTTCTCTTTTCATCTGTCTCACTCCCACCAAAAAGGGACTTTCTGTAAAATTTAATGATACTGCTTAGCACTAAGCACATAGAGAGCAGAGGGAAGGGTCCCAAAAAAGCATTGGAACTAAACATAAAGAATTGGGAATTACCTAGATTTGCTCTATTTTCCTTTGTTCATTATGACCAAGTCTTTATGCTACAATATCCTTCCTTGTCCATCTTTCCAAACCTTCTTTATCAATCAACTATTTTCTCAGAAAACTTTTTCCAAATAGGAGTAACTGACATGAAATTATAAACTTTACTCAGAATGTAAATAACTTAATTTCTTCAATACCTTTACTTAATAAATTTAATTGATATCTATGCTATGTCACTGTAAGCATTTCTTCCATAAGGCAGTAACCAATTTCCCTTCTACAGCATACAGCATAGCTCCACATTGAGAAGGTACTTAATAAATGCTTTTGATGATGATAATTCCAGAATGGTTTATTGTCCATCCATTGTGAAGTTTATTTTCTGTTTAACTAAAACATGTCAAAGAACTAACCATGCTTCTTACCTTGCTTCTATTAATAACGGAGTAGAAAACCATTTTGTAGTTAGAGATGTTGTAATTGCTTTAGAATCTGCCTTTACCAAGGAGATAAACAGGCACAGCACAATCAGAACTTCCATTTTGGAGTAAAAACCTAAGTGGAAAAAAAAGCAGCAGATTTAATTTTAAAATCATGTATTTTGAATGTTAAGTCTTTCAAGGAGGAAAAAGTAACAAAAATGAGGGCAAAAAAAGGGAATGGCTGTAATGGATGGCAAAGAACACAGTACAGTGTGTAACATCTACAAGATGGGCAACAAATAACCAATAATTGGCATAGTCAAATAATTAATAGTTTTTAAAATAATAGTCATTTCCAAACATAACTTCCTCACTCTCTACCCCAGAAGACACTTTCAAATAGCAAAAAAAAACCCAAACAATTAAGCAAAGTCAACCAAAATAATCACGTCTGACCCAACATGACCCCTTCCACAATGGTAACCTCCCATTTTTCCACCAAGAGGAATGCACAGTTCATACTGTTGCCTAGAATCAAAATTAATCATTGGAACAATTTTAGTTCAGAGAACTTTTAATAAACAAATAAACAAGCATTTATTAAGCACCTACCATGGACCACGCACTGTGCCAAGTCTTAAGGTGATACAAAGGAAGGCAAAAACAGTCTCTGTCCTCAAGGTCACATTCTAATAGAGACAATACATACATACAAGATATCTGCATAAATTGGAGATAATATCAGAGGGAAGGCACTAACATGGAGGATGGGCACTGGGAGAGGCTTATCAAAGAAGGTGGAATTATTTTAAATGAAACTTGAAAGAGGAAGCTACAACAACCAGAGGGAGGGCATGGAGTGTCCTATGCAAGAGTCTGTATCAGAGAATAAGGTGGAAAGTGGAGGGAGGGGGCATAAAGTGTAAGAAAAGGAGGAAGGGGCCAAGTTATTATTTTTTTTTGGAAAACTTTTTATTGTAGGTAGAATGGGACACAGCTGGACACAGTAAATTAGATGATTCCAATTTTGTTGGCAACATCTAATGCATCATAGTCTGGAGCAAGACGGACATAGGCCTTCTTCTCTCCATCAGGCCAGATCAGCGTGTTGACCTTGGCTACATCAATGTCATACAGCTTCTTTACGGCCTGCCTGATCTGATGCTTGTTGGCCTTGACGTCCACAATGAAGACTAGGGTGTCGTTCTCCTCAATTTTCTTCATAGCAGACTTGGTGGTCAAGGGAAACTTAATGATGGCATAGTGATCAAGCTTGTTTCTCCGAGGGGCACTTTTCCGAGGGTATTTGGGCTGCTTTCGAAGTCTTAGTGTCTTGGGTCGCCGGAAGGTGGGGGATGTTCTGATCTTCTTCTTTTTGTGGCTATGGACACCCTTCAGCACTGCCTTCTTGGCCTTCAAGGCCTTGGACCAGGCTTCTGTCTTGGGGGGGACAACGGATTCCTTCTTCGCCTTCAGCACCATCTTGGGGGAAAGGCCAAGTTATTTCTCAGAACTTTCCAGGTAACTCTCCATTTCCCATCAGCAGCTTCCATCATGCATCACTCAGGAAAAAGCGACTAACAGAAATCTCATCACCATACTAATTAACTCAGTTTTGATACTCCCCACCTTTTTCAACTCCCTCAGTTGCCTCTCCCCTCATATTGGAGGGCTGAAAGATAGAACAATAAACTCCTTCCACAGCTTTCCTTTATAGAGAGCTCTGAAGTTTCTGAAATTTCCAGTTAACTCTCCATTCTTCCATCAGCAACACTTCTTGTTTCTGGAACATTATGTCCAAGCACCAGAGTACCGTCTGACCACCCAGATCCCCCTCCCCTTTTCAGCTTCCTTCCTCTTGTGTGCTGTCTTTCCCCATTAGAATGTAAACTCCTTTAGGGTAAGGAATACCTGGCACATAGTAGGCACATAATAAAAATTTAATAAATTCAATTTAAGGGCTTTAAAATCTAGAGAATTTTATGTCTGATTCTGAAAGTAACAGGAAGCTGCTAGGGGAGTGAGGGAAGGGAGAAAGTGACAGGGTCAAACCTGAAACCTGCTTAAGAAATATCACTTTAGCAGTTGGACAGAAGGTGGACTAGGTGGAGGAATACAGAGAGACTTAAATAAGGAAACCAATAAGAAGGCTTTTTGCTACTGTTTTCATTTACATGCAGTTGTCATTAAAAAAATTATTTTTTGAGGCAGCTAGGTGACGCAGTGAAAAAAGTACTGGCCCTGGAGTCAAAAGGACCTGAGTTCAAATCTGACCTCTGACACTCAACACAAAAACTAGCCTTGTGACCTTGGGCAAGTCACTTAATCCCAGTTGCCTTACCTTCCCCCTCCAAAAAGCAAAAAAAAAAACCCCAAAATAACAAAAAAGCAAAAAAAAATTTATTTTTTACTGCTAGACAGCACTTAATTTCAAAGGGATACTATGAAACAGCAGCTATAAATATGAAAAGGATTATCAGTAGCACAATGAACTTAGCTCACTTTATCCATTATTTTAATTTTGGTGACCACAGAAAAACAAGGCTGAGATAGGCAAAAATTTTAATGAATAGAGCTACAATGGTGAAATAAAGAGGTAAATTTTAGAGACAGAAGGGCTATTAACAGAAAGACTTAGCTAAATTATTCACAGAAGGTAAAAAATATATGAAGACAGTAGATTAGAAAACAGGTATGTGGAATCTCAGGTTTCATTATACCATGGCACCCTTGTAGAAAGTATATAGAGATTTTAAAAAGGTAATATCCCTGGATTATTCTTGCTACAATTTCCCCTACTCTGAAGAACTTCATTATTAGGTAAGAGTTTACTAAGAACACCCTAATCAATGGTCCCCATGCAATGTTTATCTTCATGGTCATAAAATAATTTACCCAATGACAAAAGTTCAAAGGAAAATCAGTCATGACTATATATGAGAAACATTATGGCATTCTTTCTTGGTCTAGTAGTATGAGATAAGTATAGTCAGAACTACCTTCCCAATCCAAAAGTTTGATTATGGTACACATAACAAAATTTTTTTACATATGACTTCAGAGAAACATTGGTTATGACCTCATTCTCTCAAGAGTTATATTTTGCTAATATCCTACTATAAGCATCCATCTAATAAATATTCATTTGTAAAAAGGCAAAAACTAAATCTACAAAAACAAAATCAAATTCTACAAAACGGAAAGGGGGATACTTGAATGAAAAGTTAATACTATAATGCAATAAATTCAAAACTAATTGTATTTTCATTGTTTAATATTTTAGTTACTTAGCATTCATCATCCCAATTTTTTTGAATGGTGAATGGCATATACTATTTCATTATTTTTTTCTAAAATAATTTCATAACATACCTTCAAATGGTTGACTATATTCTGAGATTTTGAAAAATCTAGGCTAAAAATCACTGTCACAGACAGAATCTGTGAAAAAAAATCCACAAAAGAAACTGAAAAAGGATGGTGCTGACAGAACTAGATATCTGAAAACAAAACCCAAGAGAAAGTGAAAGAATGAAATAGCACTACAAAAAAACATTTAAATAAAATAGTTTATCAATTTTACTTGATTTAAAGAATATATGTATCTCTGCCAAAATACTTTTTTTTACTGATATTACCTCAGACAGATACAGATATCACTATCTCAAAACATGCTCTTTATGACATTAAAAAAAAAACCTTCCCAAATGCCACTAGGAATTCAAAAGCAATAGCTAGGTCATTTATTCTTTTGGAGCTTATCTTGGTATTAGGTGAGAGTTAATAGGCTAAACCTAATTTCTGCTACAATGCAATCCAGTTTTCCCAGGAAATTTTATCAAATAATGAGTCCTTACCCTTGTAGTTGAGGTCTTCTTGTTTATCAAACATTAGGCTATTTGGTTCATTTGCTTCTATAAATTATATTCTGTAACTCTGCTAAAGGTATTATTTCAATGAATTTTAATTGACTCTCTAGGGTTCTCAAAATACACTATCATATCATCTGCAAAAAAAGTGGTAATTTTGTTTCTTCTTCACCTGTGCTTACTCTCTCAAATGAGTTTTCTTGCATTGCGATAGCTAGCACAGTAATAACACTATGTCAAAGAGCAATGACAATAGACATACTTGCTTTACCACTGATCTTATTGGAAAGATCTCGAGTTTAGCCCCATTTTATGTTCCATTCAATTCAATAAACATTTATTAAGCATCTACTATGTGCCAGGCACTGTGATAAGTGCTGAGGATACAAAAAAAGGCAAAAGGTTGTCCCTGCCTTCAAGGACCTTACATGAGAGTCAACATGCAAACAAAAATATACAAAGTAAGCTTTGTACTTTAGGGGAATTAGGAGGTCCAATGTGGACAGAGTGCCAGGCCTACAGTCAGGAAGACCTGAGTTAAAATAACCTCAGAAACTTTCTAGCTGTGTGACGGTGGGCAAGTCATTTAACCCTGTTTGTGTCAGTTTCCTCATATGTAAAATGAGCTGAAGAAAGAATGGCAAACAAGTCCAGTATTTTGTCAAGAAAACCCTAAATGCAGTCACAAAGAGCTGGATACAACCAAAATAACTGAACAATGAAAAAGCTATGTACAGGATAAATATGAAATAATTTAAAAACAGAAAGCACTGGAATTAAGAGGGGTGGGGGAAGGTTTCCTGTAGAAAGTAGGATTTAATTGGGCTTTAAAGGAAGCCAGGGAGGTCAGTAGTTAGAGCAGAAGAGGGAGAGTATTTTAGACATGGGAGAGAGCCAAAGGTGAAGTAGCAAGATGGTGAAGTGAAAGCACAGTCTCACCTGAGCTACAAATTCCTTCAGATATGTCTAGGGAGTGAATCTGAACAAATTTTAGAGCAGAAGAATCCACAGGGAGACAGAGTTTGGCAGATTTCCAGCCAAGACAGCCTGGAGGGGCAAAAGGAAGGATCTGTTGCACCAGGCTGGGAGAGGAGCCCAGAGCAAGAGGGCTGTATCAGTGCAGACTGGAACATAACAGGGGCAGAAAGAAAACCCAGCAGGCTGAATCACCAGCAGCAGTGGTGATTCCCAGACCTCTCAGTGCAGAATGGGGGCCTGTTGGAACTGGGTGAGAGAGACACACAGTCTTGCGTGGGGCCTGCAGCAGCAACAGCAGCAGCTACTCCTACGGCTATCAGCCCGCAAACTGAATGCTTGAAAGTCATCCATTTAAACTTCCGGGAGCCAAGATGGCAGAGTAAGCAGTAAGTACTCTCACCCTCCTTTGTTGACTTAGAAAAATCCAGAGAATATTGCCACAGGAGAAATCCTGGAATAGTAGAGCCAGCAGAAAGAGCATGGCAGTTTTTTTAGCTCCAGAGGGTAGGAGGATTAGCAGGAAGGGTTCTTCTTGCTGTGGCTGAAGGAAACCAGTATGAGACCGGAGGCATTCCAGTAAGCCAGCGGCGAGCCCTATCTCAGTGGATCAGTGGGAGATCCTAAGCCCCAGGTTGGTGAAGACGGCAAGCACCAACACCAGGACCCCAGGAGTGCCTTCACACAGCCAGGGGAATTGGCAGACAACAGTGTGGACAATATCTATCAGCGACTGAGCCTACTTGTGCTCTAGCACAGCCCTGGAGGAGGAGGAGACCTCCAGTGGCCAGATCACCCTTCCTCCCCCACCTCATACCCTGAGATTCAGTATAACTCTAGAGAAAAACAGAAAGACTGCACCTGGCCTCAGCACACAGTCAGCTCCAGTTCAGTACCAGGTAAGCCACATATATAACTTCCAGCTACCAGAATCAGAGACCACAGCACACAAGGCCAATAACCAGACCTCTATCTCCCAGTACAAGAAGCACGAAACAGAGCCCCCTGTGCCCCAGAAACCAGCTCAAGACAGCCTGGAGGGGCAAAAGGAAGCATCTTTAAAAGCCAGGAAAAAGGCAATGACAATGAGCAAGAAGCAAATTAGAAAAGCAAAGACCATAGATTCTTACTATAGGGACAAGGAAGATCAAAATGTGAATTCAGAAGAGGACAGCACTGACACTATGCCCCCATCTGAAACCTCAAAAGAGAATATGAAGTGGTCTCAAGCCCAAAATGCATTTCTGGAAGAGCTCAAGAAGGATTTTAAAAGTCAAACTAGAGAGGTAGAAGAAAAATTTTTCAATTCTTTAAAAAATACAATTGACAAAAGGGAAAAAAATTCACTGAAGAAAACAACTCCTTAAAAAGTACAATTGGTCAAATGGATAAGGAGGTACAAAATCTAACTGGAGAAAAAAACTCCTTAAAAAGTACAATTGGCCAAATGGAAAATGAGGTACAAAAGCTAACTAGAGAAAATTAGTCGTTAAAAAGTAAAACTGGGCAAGTAGAAGCTAATGACTCTATAAGAATCAGTCAAACAAAAATCTAAAGAATGAAAAAATAGAAGAAAACATACACTATCTCATTGGAAAAACAAATGACCCGGAAAACAGATACAGGAGAGAGAATCTAAGAATTATTGGTCTACCAAAAAGTCATAATGAAAAAAAGAGCCTGGACAGCATCTTCCAAGGAATCATCAAGGAAAACTACCCCAAGGTCCTAGAACCAGAGCATAAAATAGTCATTGAAAGAATCTACCAATTACCTCCTGAAAAAGATCCCATATTAAAAACTTCAAGGAATATTGTAGCCAAATTCCAGAATTATCAGGTCAAGGAGAAAATACTGCAAGCAGACAGAAAAAAAAAAACAAAACAATTCAAGCATCACGGAACTGCAATCAGATTCACACAGGACATTGTAGATTCTACATTCAAAGACTGGAGGGCTTGGAATATGATATTCTGTAAGGCAAAGGAGCTTTCACTACAACCAAGGATCAATTACCTAGCAAAACTGAACATAATCTTTCAGGCAAGGAGATGGACACTCAATGAAATAAGGGACTTCTGGACCTTCCTGATGAAAAGGTCAGAGCTCAATGGAAAATTTAATCTTCAAATACAAGACTCAAGAGAAGCATAAAAAAGTAAATGGGAAAAAAAAATTTTTTTAAACCATGTTATTCAATAAGGGCAAACTGTTTACATCCATATGTGCGAAGACAACACTTGTAAATCTTGAGAATTATGACATTTAACAGGGCTATACATAGACAGAGAGGGTGGATATAAATTAACTGATGTGATGATAAAAAAACCTAACTAAGGGGTGCAAAGGGATTGTAATGGGAGAAGAAGAAAGGAAAAGGCAGAAAAAGGTAAATTACATCACATGAAGAAGCACAAAAACATATTATGGTAGAGGGAAAGAAATGAGGGAGATTAACATTGTTTGAACTTTACTCTCATCTGATTTGGTTCAAGGAGGAAATAACACACTCAGTTAAGTATAGACACCTAACTTACCCTATAGACCATAGGAAGGGAAAGGAGACAGAAAGCAGAGGGGTGGTTAGAAGGAAGGGAAGAAGTAGTAAGGGAAAAGGGAATGAAAAGGAATGGAGGCTGATAAAAGAAAGAGAAGACTGAGGGTGGCATTTGTCAAAAGCAAAAAACTCTTCTGAAGAGGGTAAGGGAGAGGGGAGAAATAAAAAAAATAAATGGCAGGGAAATAGGATGGAGAGAAAGACACAGATAGTAATCATAACTGTGAATGTGAATGGGATGAACACTCCCATAAAACAGGAGACAGTACAATGGATTAAAAAATATAATCCTACAATATGTTGTTTACAAGAAACACATTTGAAACAGGGAGATACACACAAAGTAAAGGTAAAAGGATGGAGTAGAATATTATACTTCAGCTAAAGTAAAAAAAGCAGGGGCAGCAATCCTAATCTCAAAGTAAAAGCAAAAGCAGATCTAATAAAAAGAAATAAGGAAGGAAACTATGTCCTGCTAAAAGGCACCACAGACAATGAAGTAATATCATTATAAACATATATGAACCAAGTAGTAGGGGATCCAAATTCTCAGAGAAGTTAAGGGAGCTACAGAAAGAAATAGAGAGCATAACTACATTAGTAGGGGATCTCAACCTCTCCCTCCCTGAACTTGATAAATCTAACCTCAAAATAAACAAGAAAGAAGTTGAGGTGAACACATTTTTGGAAAAGGTGAATATGGTAGATTTCTGGAAAAAACTAAATGGGGATAGGAAGGAATATATCTTTTTCTCAGCAGTACATGGCACATATACAAAAACTGACATTGTACTAGGATATAAAAATCTCACAATTCAGGCAAAAAGGCAGAAATATTAAATACATCCTTTTCAGATCATGATACAATAAAAATTATATGTAATAAAGAGCCATGGAAAGATAGATTAAAAATTAATTGGAAACTAAATGATCTAATCCTAAAGAATGAGTGGGGCAAACAACAAATCATAGAAACAATCAATAACTTCATCCAAGAAAACGAAAATAATGAGACGATATACCAAAACTTACGTAATGCAGCAAAAGCAGTTCTCAGGGGAAGTTTTATATCTCTGAATGTTTATATGAATGAAATAGAGAAAGAGAAGATCAACGAACTGTGCATAAAACTGAAAAAGCCAGAAAAAGAACAAATTAAAAATTCTCAATTAAATACCAAATTAGAAAAGCTGAAAACCAAAGGAGAGATTAATAAAATTGAAATTAAGAAAACTATTGAATTAATAAATAAAACTAAAAGCCAGTTTTATGAAAAAGCCAATAAAATTTATAAACCTGTGATTAATTTGATTTTTAAAAAAAGAAAGAAGAAAACCAAATTACCAGTATCAAAAATGGAGAGGGTGAATTCATCACCAATGAAGAGGAAATTAAAACAATAATGGGGGTGGGGAGAGGCAGCTAGGTGGTGCAGTGAATAGAACACCAGCCCTGGAGTCAAGAGGACCTGACTTCAAATCCGACTTCAGACACTTAACCCTAGCTGTGTGATCTTGGGCAAGTCACTTAATCCCAATTGCCCTGCTCCCCCTTCAAAAAAGAAAAAAAAAATAACTAGAAATTATTTTGCCCAATTACATGCCTATAAATTTGACACAGTGAAATGAATGAATATTTATAAAAATAAAAATTGCCCAGTTTAACAGAAGAGGAAGTAATATACTTAAGTAACCCCATCTCAGAAAGAGAAATTGAACAAGCCATCAATGAACTTCCTAGGAAAAAATCTCTAGGGCCAGATGGATTTACAAGTGAATTCTATCAAACATTTAAAGAACAATTAATTCCAATACTACATAGACTATTTTGGGAAAATGGCAAAGAAGGAGTCCAACTAAATTCTTTTCATGATACAAATATGATACTGATACCTAAACCAGAAAGAGCCAAAATAGAGAAAGAAAATTATAGACCAATTTCCCTAATGAAAATAGATGCAAAATTTTTAAATAAAATATTAACAAAAAGATTACAGCAACTTATCATGAGAAAAATACACTTTGATAAAGTAGGATTTACTCCAGGAATACAGGGCTGGTTCAAAGTTAGGAAAACTATCAGTGTAATTGATCATATCAACAACAAACCTAAAAGAAACCATATGATCAATAGACGCAAAAAAAAGCTTTTGACAAACTACAACACCCATTCCTATTAAAAACACTAGAGAAAATAAGAACAAATGGAGCCTTCCTTAAAATGATAACTAGCATCTACTTAAAACCTTCAGTAAGTATTATATGTAATGGGGATAAGCTAGATGCATTTTCAGTAAGATCAGGGGTGAAACAAAGATGTCCATTATCAACACTGTTGTTCGATATGATACTACAAATGTTAGTTTTAACAATAAAAGAAGAAAAAGAAACTGAAAGAATTTGAATAGGAAAAGAAGAAATTAAGTTACCACTCTTTGCAGATGATATGATAGACTTAGAGAATCCTAGAGAATCAAGTGAAAAACTACTTGAAATAATAAACAACTTTAACAAACTTGCAGGATATAAAATAAACCCATATAAATCACTGGCATTTCTATATATTACTAACAATGCCCAACATCAAGAGATAGAAAGAGAAATTCCATTTAAAGTTATTGTAGATATTATAAAATATTTGGGAGTCTACCTGCCAAAACAAACCCAGGAACTATATAAACACAATTACAAAACACTTATCACATAAATAAAGTCAGATCTAAATAACTGGAAAAACATCAGTTGCTCATGAGTAAGCCGAGCTAATATAATAAAAATGACAATGCTACCTAAATTAATTTACTTATTCAGTGTCATGCCAGTCAAACTATCAAACAATTATTTTATAGCACTAGAAAAATATCAAAATTCATCTGGAAGAACAAAAGGTTCAGAGTATCAAGGAAATTAATGAAAAGAAAGAGCAATCTTGTTTCACCCCTGATCTTACTGGAAATGCATCTAGCTTATTCCCATTACATATAATACTTACTGAAGGTTTGAGGTAGATGCTACTTATCATTTTAAGGAAGGCTCCATTTGTTCCTATTTTCTATAGTGTTTTTAATAGGAATGGGTGTTGTAGTTTGTCAAAAGCTTTTTTCTGAATCTATTGATTACATGGTTTCTTTTAGAAAAGGCGGAGGATCATAGCAGACTTTAAATTATATCATAAAGCAGCAATCATCAAAACTAATTGGTACTGGCTAAGAAACAGAGGAGTAGATCAGTGGAATAGGTTAGGTACACAATACACAGTAGTCAATGATTACAGCAATTTACTGTTTGATAAACCCAAAGACCCCAGCTTCTGGGATAAGAACTCATTATCTGACAAAAACTGCTGGGAAAACTGGAAAACAGTATGGCAGAAACTGGACAAAGACCAACGTATGACACCATATACCAAAAAAAAGTCCAAATGAGTACATGATTTAGGGATAACGGCTTATACCATAAACAAATTAGGGGAACAAGGAATATTTATCTGTCATATTTATGGAGAATGGAGGAATTTATGACCAAACAAGAGATAAGAGAATATTAAGAAATTCTAAATAGACTATTTTGATTACATTAAATTTAAAAGTTTTTGCACTAACAAAGCCAATGCAACCAAGATTAGGAAGGAAACAGAAAACTGTGAAAGAATTTTTACAACTAGTGTCTCTGATAAAGGCCTCATTTCTAAAATACACAGAAAACTGAGTCATATTTACAAGAACACAAGTCATTCCCTAATCGACAAATGGCCAACTGATATGAACAGGTAGTTTTCAGAGGAAGAAATTAAAGCTATCCATAGTCGTATGAAAAAATGCTCTAAGTCACTATTGATTAAAAAGATACAAATCAAAACAACTCTGAGGTACCACATCACACCTATCAGATTAGCTAATATGACAAAACAGGAAAATGATAAAATGTTGGAGACGATGAGGGAAAGTCAGAACACTGTTCCACTGTTGGTGGAGCTGTGAGCTGATCCAACCAATCTGGAGAGCAATCTAGAACTATGTCCAAAGGGCTATAAATCTGTGCATACCCTATGACTCAGCAATACTGCTTCTATGGCTGTATCCAAAAGAGATCATAAAAATGGGAAAAGGACCTATTTGTACAAAAATATTTATAGCAGCTCTTTCTGTAGCAGCCAAGAACTGGACATTGAGGGGATACCCATCAATTGGAGAATGGCTGAACAAGCTGTGGTATATGAATGTAATGGAATACTATTGTGCTATAAGAAATGATGAACTTGAGAAAATCCTGGAAAGACTTATATGAACTGATGCTGAATGAAGTGAACAGAACCAAGAGAACAATGTTCACAGAAACAGCCACCATGTACAATGACAAATTTTGAAAGACTTATCCCTTCTCAGCAATGCAAGGACCTAAAACAACTCCAAAGGACTCATGAAGGTGTATGTCATCCACATCCAGAGAAATAAATATAGAGTTGGAATGTAGGGCGAAGCAGACTATTTTTGTCTGGTTTTTTTTTCTTTTTCATGGTCTCTTCCATTCGTTGTAATTCTTCTATGAAACATAATTGATGTGAAAATGTGTTTAATAGGAATGTACATATAGAGCCATATCAGATTGTATGTCATCTTGCGAAGGGAGGTGGGAGTGAGGGAGAGAAAATTTAAAACTTACAGAAGTGAACACTGAAAACTAAAAATAAGTTAATTAACAAATAAATTAAAAAAAAAAACAAACAAAAAACATGGGAGACAGCCAAAGAGAACTGCCCAGAGATAAGAGATGGAATATCTTTTTTGTAGAACAACCAGGAGGCCAGTGTCACTGAATTGAAGAATAAGTGTTGGGAAGTAAGGTATAAGAAGACTGGAAAGGTAACAGAGGGCTAGGTTATGAAGGTTTTTGAATGCCAAACAGAGTATTTCATATTTCACTCTGAAGGAAATATGAAATCACTGGAGTTTATTGGGGGTGGGGGTGGAAGGATGACATGATCAGACCTTCTCTTTAGGAAAATCACTTTACTGCAGTGGTTCTCAACCTTCCTAATGCCATGACCCTTTAATACTTGTATGTGGGCGTATCTGCATGTAGGTGGACCCTCCTGGAGATGGACAGAGGAGCGATGCCTCGGTTCCTAGGACCATCAGAAATGTGTGTTTTCCGACGGTCTTAGGCGACCCCTGTGACCCCTGTGAAAGGGTCATTCGACCCCCAAAGGGGGTGCGACCCACAGGTTGAGAACCACTGCTTTACTGGCTGAATGGAGGATGAATTGGAATGGGGAGGTACTTGAAGCAAGCAGACTCACCAGTAGGCTACTACAGGAATCAAGGCATTGAGGGGATGAGGGCCTGTACTAGAGTGGTGGCAGTGTCAGAAGAGAGAAGGGGGCATATTTGAGAGACTTTGCAAAAGTGAAATTGACAGGCTATGGCAACAGATTGAATGGGGCAGAAGGGGGCCTAAAGATAGTGAAGAATCCAGGATAACTCCTAAGTTGTGAGCCAGAGGGACTAGGAGGTTGGTGTTAACCCCTATAGTAAGAGGAAGGTAGGAGGCAGAAAGGGCTTCGAGGGAAAGATAATGAGTTCTGTTTTGGACATATTGAGTTTAAGCTGTCTACTGGACAACCAGTTTAAGATGTCTGAAATGTAGTTGGATATGCAAGATTGCAGGTCATCAGAGAGATTGGGGCAGGAAAGGTAGATTTGAGAATCAGCCACATAGAGATGATCATTAAATCCATAGGAGCCGACGAGATCACCAAGTGAAGTAGTCTAGAATGAGAAAAGAAGACCCAGGAAAGAATCCTGAGAGACCACTATGGTTAGAGGGTGTGATCTAGAGGAGAATGCAAGAAAGGAGACAGAGGAGCAGTCAGATAGGTAGAAAGAGAGCCAGGAGAGAGAGTTGACCTAAAAACCTAGAAAGAAGAGAGTATCACCTAGGAGTAGTCAACAGTGTAAAACACTGCAGACAGGTCAAGGAGAATGAGGACTAAAAAAGTGCCACTGCATTTGGCAATTGAGAGATCATTAGTAACTTTGCAAAGAGAAATTTGGGGGAATGATAGAATCAAATTGTAAGAGGTTAAGAAAGGAGTGAGAAGAGTGAAAGTGGAGGTACCTAATACTGACTGCCTTTTCAAACAATTTAGCTATAATGGGGAGGAAAGATATAAGATGATAGTTAGCAGGGATGGAAGGATCAAATGAGGGGTCTTTTCAGGATGGAGGAAAGATGATCATGTTTGTAGACAGAAGGAAAGGAGCCAGTAGAGGGGAAGAGACTGAAAATAAGTGAAAGGGGTGTGTGTGTGTGTGTGTGTGTGTGTGTGTGTACGTGTGTGTGTGTGTGTGTGTGTATACCATATTAGGAAGGGGTAGGAGAGGGAAGGAGGGAGAAAATTTGGAACTCAAAATTTCATAAAAATGAATGTTAAAAATTGTTTTTATACATAATTGGAAAAAATAAAATACTATTTTAAAAAAGGAAACAGGTGAAAGTGGTGAGGCCAGAGAAGGCAATCTGTTGGAGGTGATGGGATGGGATGAGATCACTTAAACAAGAGAGTTTAGCTTTGGTAAGGAGTAAAATCACTTCATCATGTCAAACAGGGATGAAGGAGGAGAGTGGCAGAAAGCATCTAAGTAACAGGAGAAGATGGAGCTCATAGTGAATGGCCTCAATTTTTTCTGTAAAACATGAGGTAAGGGTTCACAGCTGAGAGTGGGGGGATGGGGAGCCATGGGAGGTTTGAGGAGGGATGAAATGGTTTAGAAGAGATGTTGAAGAGAGTGGGATAGTGAATTGACAAGGAAAACACAGAAGGCTTATCTAGCAGCAGTACAGACCTAGCGGAGATTATATAACATAAATTTATAGTGGACCTAGTCACAACAGTATGTGATTTCATTCACTTTCATTTAGCAGACTGTGTGTAGGCAACAAGGCTAAGGCCTGGCTGGGCATAATCTGAAATATGATATGAGGGCTAGGGAATCAAGAGAATAAGACAGTGTAGAGTTGAATTAGTTCACCAAGGGGTCAAGATGGGGAAAAGAGGAGAGAGTGGCTAGCACAGGAGATGGCTTGGAAGAGAAATGAGGAGTCAAGGGACTAGAGGTCAAAGTGTGAATGAAGAGTAGGGTTATACAATGAGAGGGAGGAAAGAAGAAAGAGAGGAGAGAGAGGGGAGAGAGGGAGAGAGAGGAGTAGAGAGGGGGAGAGAGAGAGAAAGAGAGGTGAAAAGCCAATAAATTGTGGTAGGATAAGAAATTTCAGAATTCTTAAACATGGACTAGGTGATGGCAAGATCAAGGGAGGGTATGACCAGATCTGTGTGTGCTAGATGAAGCAGATGATTAGCTCACAGCTCACCAGCAGGCTGAGGAACTGAGCAATTAGGATAACTGAGGGAAAAAATCAATATGTATGTTGAAGTACCCTAATATGAGGGCCAGAATAGGGAAGGAGAGGAAAATTGTATAGGACTGATTGAGGAAGGAAGGGGAATGACCTGAAGGTCTGTAAACAACAGCTACTAGGATTCTGATTAGGTGGTAGCTATGAACCTCAAAAGAAGAGAGATTACAGAGTGATGGAAAGAGAGAGTGAACCTAGAAGTGGCAATGGGGAGCAGGAATACTCCAACTCCCCTACACTGACCAGAGAACCAAGGAGAATGGGTGAAGATGCAGTCAGTACTGGAAAGGGTGGCCAGGGAGGCTATATCATCAGGGAAAGCCAGGTATCAATAAGAGTTAGTTGATGGAGTAAGTGGGAAAGGAATAAATTTAAGATGAAAGGAAATTTGTTGCCTATGGAACAGGCATTCCAAAGGGCACAGTAGAAGGACTGGGTGGAATTAGGATAAATCTTTTGGGTGGGTGGTGGAAATGAGAATATTGGAACATGGAATGGGGTTTGGATGATGATCTACAGGAATTCAGAGTTACCAGCATGTCAAGGGTATGACTAGGTATGAAAATGTTCATCATTAAACAGAGAGCATAACTCCTTGACCCTCAAAAGATAAGTAGAGCAGGAGATGGGAGGCTTGAAGTCAAAGGGAGGGTTGCTCTTTGCACTGGAGATTTTCCATATTCCACTGGGAAATTGAGCTGGCAGCAGGAGGAGGAAGATGCCTTGAGCTGGTACAGATTTGGAATTGGTTCATTTGGTAGGTCAGTGTTTTAGATATGTATTATTTACCATGTCAAGGAAAGATTCATTTATTTCTATGTTTCCTAATGTTTTTAGAAGAAAAAGGTGTTATATTTTGTCAAAAGCTTTTTCTACAACTACAGATACAATCACAATTTTAATATTTTTGTTATTTATATAGTCAATTATGTCATTAACACATGACAAATTTATACTTCCTAAAATAAAAATATAACTAGCTTAGCTGAAATCAGAAAGATTACACAATAATTACATTGTAGACATTAACATTATACCATATGCTTGAAGATTCAATTCAGCAAAGGACAAGGTACTTACTATGTACAAGGCTTTGTCCTAGGCCTGGAATAATGGGGAAGGAACAAAAGCCCAGAAATGAAAGCCTGGATATGTAACCTTAAAAAGTTGGTACAATACTCTGAAGAGATCAAAGAAAAAAGAAAAGGACCTATATATATATAAAAATATTGGGGGTGGCTAGGTGGCACAGTGAATAGAGCACCAGCCTTGGACTCAGGAGGACCTGAGTTCAAATCCAGCCTCAGACACTTAGCGTACACACACACACCAAAAAACCCCTAGCTGTGTGACCTTGGGCAAGTCACTTAACCCCAATTGCCCTCTCCTCCAAAAATATTTATAACAGCTCCTTTTGTAGTGGCAAAGAACTGGAAACTGAAGCAATGCCCATCTACTGGGGAACAGCTGACAAGTTATGGAATATGAATGTGATGGAATTAAGAAATGATTGAAGGGGATGGTTTCAGAAAAACCTGGTAAGTCTCTATGAACTGATCCAAAGTGAGGAGAGCAGAATGAGAACAATTTACATAGTAACAGCAATATTGTAAAGATAATCACCTATAAAAGACTTAGCTACTTTGATCAATACAATGGTCCACAATAATTCCAAAGGACTCATGATGAGAAATGTTATCCACCTCCAGACAGAGAACTGATGAACTCAGTGCAGATTGAGGTATATATTTGTCCTCTTCTTTTTTTTTTCGCTTTTTTTTTTTTTAGAGGGGAGAAGGTAGTGCAATTGGGGTAGAGTGACTTGCCCAAGTTCTATTTTGGAGAATCAAGAGTGGGGCAATCTGTCCTCTGAGGAACATGACTCTGTAATTCATACCTTTTTTACTTATTTCTTTCCCCCCCGCTTCCACTTCCCATCTTAGTTCATTAAAGTATATGGACTATTTTTGTTATAATGCCATGGAATCTCAGGGTACAAACTGCATATAGAATAGATGTCTAGAGTGTGTGTGTGTGTGTGTGTGTGTGTGTGTGTGTGTGTGTGTGTGTGAGAAATGTCTGAGGCCAAATTTGAACTCAGGTCGTCCTGACTCCAAGGCCGGTGCTCTATTCATTGTGCCACCTAGCCACCCCCCCTTTCTTTTTTTTCTTGGTTTTTTTTCCCCTTTTTGCAGAGCATAGTTAGTGTAAAAATGCTTCTGCGTGACTTTGTATATAAAATGGGTATTGTATTTCTCCCATTCTCGGTTACTGGGGGAGAGCATGGAGAGAAGGACAGAATTCTGAACTGAAAATAAAAGTGAATTTTTAAAGTGAATACATACTAATGAGGAAGCTGAAAGTCCTAAGATGGTTACTATCACTGGCATTCAAATCCTTTTAGAGTATTCTTGAGTTCAGAAGGGGTAAGAGAAGTCCAGGTTGTATTAACTGAGAAAATAGTTGGAGAAAGTGGGGAAAACAAGTTTGAACTAAAAAGACTTAAGAGATGAGCAATTATAACCCAAAGTCAAGGGGTCAAATGTGACAGACAATCTAAAGAAATTTTAAAAAGGAAGCTCAAGCTAGGATTTGGTGTAATTGGAGTGGGAATGGGAATGGAAATGGGATAAATTATTAAGAAAGGAAAGGGGCTGGAGTTAGGGAGAAAATATGAGGGTAGTGAAAAATGGACAGCTTTTTGGAATAAAATTGTATCAATGCTTTAAACTTGTGCCATACTAAATGAAGAAAATAAGTCTACATATCTATAATTTGTCTATCCAATATATAATTAGTACCCTGAGATTCCCTGGCACTATAACAAAAATAGTTTATATACTTTAATGAACTAAGATAGGAAGAGGAGAGGGGGGAAAAATAAATGAGTAAAAAAGGTATGAACTACAGAATAATGTTCCTCAGAGGACAGACTGCCCCACTCTTGAGTCTCCAACAAAAAGTCAGTAAAAACCTGTTATAGCGGAGAAGGAATAGAAAGGGGAGGCTCCTACTATCATAAAAGACATAAGCTTGGCAAAAACAAACAGAAAAACCCCCACAGCCTATTAAGTAATTTTTTTCCTCTCAAAAGCTCTTGAAGTATGGGTGGCAACATGCCACTTAGAAACATAAAGCTTTCTCATCAATCAATAACTTGCAATTTGACATAGCAAGATTGAGACCATTACAGTGGTACAGCCTCCTAAATGCAAAGCACTAACAAATTCTGGGCCTAGACAGATAAATTACTTTCTCTAGAATACTGGTCAATTTTTTCATCTGTAAAATGGAAGCATTATCTTCCCACTATTAATGTACAGGGTGATACAATGAGGACAGAGATTCATCCTGGTAGAATGAAAAATACATTAGATATGGAATAAGAAGACATGAAATCAAATTTTGGCTCTGACACTTATTTGCCCTGTCAACTTTCTGAACCTTTAGAAATCTTATAATCATGAATTTAGAGTTAAACATAACTTTGGAGGCCAGTTTTATATAAACAGCTATTTGATACTATTAATAATAATATGGGGAGTGCTTTGAATTTCTTAAAAAATGTGTAAGTATAAAAATTACAATTAAAATTATATAAATAAACAGTGGTGCCATGCACATACAACTTAGATTCATTTTATTAAATGAGTTTTAACATGGATGAAGAAAGTCTAAAGAAGAAAGAGAAAACTATCATAAGGGTTATTTCTTAAGTCATAATTTTGGTTTTCTGAGAATAAAAATTAAGACAAAATGTTATTTAATTGGTGAATCTGTTTTGCTGGGGAATTAGAACAACGGGAAACAACCATTTATTAAGATGTCTTACAATTTCAATGAAAAATTTAAGCTACACGCATGGCACTTGTACAAACATATACTAAAGGCAACTGAAAATAAGATATTCAATTGCTGTACAAAGTGCTCTTTGTTTAGTTTAATTAACTACTGGTAGTGCTGTAGATCACCAAGATGAATTCTACTATGTGCAAGCAAAATTATAACAAGATGCAACTGCAGGTCTTCAAAAATCCTGCACAAAAAGTTGACAATTTACAATAAGGCCATTCTGGGATCAAAACTGCACCACTAACTGTTATCGAGTGAAAATCTTGCTTTGTGTCTGTACATAATGAAATAATAATACGAACTTGAAATACGCAGAAGAGATATGCTAACTTCCAAACTTGGCAAAAGATGCAAAATGCTATTAAGTTTATATGTGAGCCAACAGACAAGTCCAGATCACAGAAATGACTCTCTGGCAGTGCAGACCTTGAGCTTCTGCCAGGTCAGTGCAATATGAAAATGAAACCTCATTATCCCACATCTGGCTAACAAACTGAGATTAGATTAAAGAAGCAATATGCATGTCCAGTTTTTATTTAAAGCCTCATATTTCCAAAGGATGGAGACCTTTTCAAGTCCTCAAACCTCCTGAACTCACCATTTGTTTACATAAAGTTTAGTCTAAAATAAGGTAGGGAAGTGGATAAAGTGATGGACCTGGAATTAGAAACATCTGAATTCAACTGTAACTCACACGCTTGTCTGTGTGACACCAGAAAAGTCACTTAACCTCTCTCAGCCTCAGTTTACTCATCTGTAAAATGGAGATAATAGAAACCTACCTCACACGATTGCTATCAATTTCAAAGGCAACAACATATGTAAGTGTTCTGCAACCCTTAAAGTGCTATAGAAATGTTAGCTAATAGCTTTCCCCACTTTTGTAGTTTTATTGTACTTTCAACAGTGAATATCAAAGTCCCTTTAAAGGGTTTGCATTATTAAACACATAATGTTAACAGTTAACAACTTATACAACACTTAAGTGCCTCAAAACATTTCCCCAGAAAGCTTTGCCTGGAAACCATTCCCTCCTGCCAGAAATGGTTAAGAGGTGGGAAGTCATTACTAACTCCACCTGGCTGCTAAGGAAACTGAGGCACGAAGACAGTACATGCTCAAGGTGACCCAGTAGACACGGTCCACTGACCCTCTCGCTCCCTCTGTCCGCAGCCTTGGGAGCACGTGCACGCACCAATCTCCTCTTCCCCATCAAGTCGCCACTTGATGCACCCTCTGCGACGCCCATTCTACGGAGAGAATAAACTGAGACCAGGAGCCAGGCCGCTTAGGTCGGTGGCCCTAGCCCCGACACTGCAGTCCTCGCTCCCTCCCCTCCCCCAGCCCGATTCCCATCTGCCGCTGCCTTCACATCGCCTCCCACCCGCCCGCCCCAGGTACCTGTCAGCCGGCGCCAAACTGCGGCACAACTGCCGCCTGTTTCCCTCCTCCTGTTCATCCCGGAGCTGGACTCACGCTCCGCCCGCGACAACGACGGCGCTCGGGGGGGCGGGAGCTGCTGCGGCTGCCGCTCCAGTGAGCAGCTGACACGCTCCGCTCCCGTCCTGTCCCGCCCCACACTGCCCCGTCCAGCGGCACCGGCTTCTCTCCGAGGACGGCCTGAGACAGCAGCAAACAACCCGGGTCGCCGACCACCTAAACTTCCGCTTCCGCGTGTCCGGAAGACTTCCGGCCATCGAGTGGCAGCGCGGGGCCCAAAATTGCCAGAGCGTCACTCTGCCGCCATCTTCGATTCGGGGACGTTCGCCCCTTTTATCGGTTTCTCAGCCCCGCAGGCGGGTTCATTCTTGCCGCGTACGTGCTGGAGTTTAGTTATTGTTGTTTCCTGAATAGCCTCTGTCTCTCTCCCCCCACAAGCCTTTACTTGGGGATCGGTCCAGGTTACAAGATTTCGCCGCGTTTTCTGGCTTGCGCGGGGCGATGGAGGGGGAGAGACAAGGCTGCTTGGCCACAGGCGGTGGAGCTCAGCCCAGCCGAGCGCCTCTGCTCCCGGGCGCTCCCGGCCCAGCGCCTCCTCGGCCAACCCGCCACCGCGGCTAGTGTCCCAGACTTTATAGTTTCCCGTCTGTAAAAGAGGGATAATAAAAGCATCTCTCTCCCAAGGTTGTTGAGGATAAAATGAAGTAAGGCAGCTAGCAAAGCGTTTGCGCCGAGCACGGTCCTGAGTGCTGTGGATACAAAGCAAGGCAAAAACCTGATCCCTGCCTTCCAGGAACTCGCAGTCTTCTGCGGGAGATAACGTGCAAACGGCTACTACTAGGCTACTACTAGCGAGATATGGGCAAGGGGAAACAGGGGTAGTTTCAGAAGAAAGGCTTCGAGATTGAAGGAGGACTAGGAAAGTCTTCTTGCAGAAAATGAAGAGACTCTAGAAGCCAGGAGCAAGAGAAGTGGAAGAGAAGCATGGGTGTTAGCCCGTGAAAATGCGAGGAATCGGGAGAAGGACACTTGCAATACGTTTTACAGACCTTAAAAGTGCTTTATAAATGCTATTAGTACTATTCTTATAAGTGTGAAAGAAAACTTCCACCCCTAATTTCCTGCATTTCTGACTAGATGGATGAACTGTCTTGACGAAAGTTAAATGCACTGACAGGGCTTTGTTTTTAACTTGAGGGTTTTCTCACAGCTATAGTAGAGCGAAATTGACAAGGTGCTTCTGAATATTTTGGGGTGACCTTATAACTAACATTGTTGTAATTTCAATCTGTAAAAATCTCATTTGTGTTCGGCACCTAGGTATGTGATAACGGTTTATGACATCAGCCTGTACAATCAAGTTTTAAAAGTCACTCTTCCCCCCCCCCCTGTAAAGCATTAACTCTGTCCCTTCCTCCCCCAGCCTAGAGGTATTTCCCTGAAATCATTGACTCTATAGCTATGATAACAAGCCATACCTAGGAATTTAAAAGCATTACTTCCTTTTGTTCTAATAGCCAGCTGAAACAAGACTGATCCATTTGCAAACTGGATGAGTACTTCTCATTTAAATTTGACCTCAAATCTGACCACTGGTTGACTTTATGACATTTCAAGGCAAAAATCACACGGCTGGCTCCCCCTCCCCTGGGATTTCTCCCAGTGAATTATGGGCAAAACACACGCAGTTGATGTGAAGGGTGTGTGTTCCTTTAAGTATTAGGCACTCCTTGGCTCCTCCCAGGCCCCTCCCTAACTCCACCTTTGTATACCTAGTTAGCTTAATGAACCTATGACTGACAGTTTTAGGTCTTTAAAAACTGCATCTCAGGCCCCTACACTTTGCAGGTTGTCTTTCTATCTCCCCCTGCCCGCTGAAGAGCTTCATGCTAACTTGGTAACTCTACCTTAAATTCCTGTCAGCTTGCAGGTTTCCTAGCCCCATTTGCCCCAGTATAACAATAAACTCTATTAACTCTGCCAAGGACAGCTGAGTCCAGTGATTCTTTTCGGAGGACAAACCTAGAAAGGATTTCATTAGAAATCTCCCCAACTTATACCTCTTCAAAAGAAGTATTTCTAAACCACCAAAGGGAGGCAGAGTGGCATTCTTCTGAAAGCTATGTCATGAGCAAGGTTGATGTTATGCCTCTTTTAGGTGAAAAAAGTTAAAGCTAGTTAAATATAGCCAAACTGAAGAGCTACTCTTCTCAGACTCCTACTAAGTCAGGAGTGGAGGACTCGGTAATGATATAGGGCTTTCCTCACAGCAAGAGCTTAATATAAGTAATGTCACAGATCCTCATCTTCCAAAATAAAACTTAGGGCCAGGGATAAGAAATTTTTTACCCAAGGACCACTCTTCCATTAGAGCCGGAATTAAGTATACTCCTGTGTGGAATGAAAAACCCCATTCAAAATTTAATCTAGAACATAGAGATTTCTCAGGATAAAAACAGGAAATTTTATTCTCTTCTTCAGAGAGAAGAGGGTGGTCCTCTCCATGATTGATCAGGGAGAGGAGGCCAAAATATGGGGAGAATAGAGTTTTTAAACTCTAATACAGCAGGGTCATATTTCCCTCCATTGTCCCTCACTCCCATTGATTGGGGGGGTGAGCTGGGCTGTCCCTGACTCCCACTGGTGGGGAAGAGGGGCCCACAGAGGCAGGAAAGTAGACAAAGGAATGAAGCTAGTTGGGGGTCAAAAGACTCCTAAAAGAGCTTGCTGATGATTGATAGCAGAAATGAAGGAGGAAATGGTGAAGTCAACAATCAAAACTGACACCAAATTCTAAGATTCATTCTGAGAAGTTTTCACTCCCTAGACACTCCCACTTCCCTTTACCCATCATTTAAGAAACTTACTAGCCTAGAATGGAAGCTAAAAAAAAAAAATAGGAAATGGCTGTGACAGCATAGAAATAAACAATAAAGGTTGAGAGAAGGGGTTAGTCCTTATGATGCTGTTCAGAGCCCCAAAATTCAATGGTACAGGGCAGCTCTGCCTTGAAAGAATTTGACCATTCAAGCCTTCTTTCAGTCAGAGTGGTAAGGTTTTATTATACACTGATAATGGGAAGGCAAGATTTCTAGTAAATCTGCAGTATTTGTGACACCAGCACAAGCAGGAGAGATTCCTATGAATCTGTGAAATGTAATGGGGATAAGATTGATACTTTTATACAAAAAAAGACTATGAGAAAGTCTGGATGGGATTGTAAAGTGGCAAGTAGCCTGGAATAGACCAGGTCCAGACAATGAAAGGAGTTAAGTGGTAGGGCCATTAACGAAAGGACAGTTAAAAGGATTATACTGGTGTGGGCCAGGCACCTCAGGCAATGCCAGGGACTGGGTTCAGGGTCTGGGTTGCTGAAATGTGTGAGAAAGTTCAAGGACTGAGGGACTTCTCCTCTTAGGGGTTCAGGTTCCATAACCTCATCATTTAGGGTTTGGGACACAGACACACACACACACACACACACACACACACACAAATGTTGGGATGATATTTGGGAAACTAAAATAACTTAGTCTGAGAGTCACATTCTACATTATTGTTGAGTCATTTGAGTCCAACTTAACTGTAGCCGCAACCACACTGGCTTACCCAGAATGGCTGCTAGCACAGGTTCTTAGATCTACTTTACAAGGAAAGATAGATGTTTAAGGGGTCAACAGTCTTTTAAAATTACTTTCACTAGTTCAGGGGAAAAAATCAGCACCCTGAACTTCAGAGAAAATACAAGCAGAGAAACAAAGACCAACAGACAGGGCTCTGCCTGAATCAACTATACGCTTTACATATCCTGGATCAAAAGAGCCTTTATATCTGCGCAGTCAGGAAGCTCTCAATATATGGCCATTTGGAACCTTGACTAGAGAATCACAAGATCCTTCTCATAAGCAAGCCCCCAAAGCAAAATACCAACTCAGAGTATATATACACTTCTCAGAGCCAGAAGGCATCACAACCCTCCTGACTCAGTGCCTAATTAGAAATTAGCAAAAGGTGTGAAAGCTTTCCTACAAGCAAGCTTCCCCTAAGCAAGCTTCCCTTAATGGGCTCCAAGCCAGGCCTATAATGGGTGGGGAAGATCTTATATCCTATTAACATTACATTTGCCAAAGATACCGAAGTGGTTTAGCCATTCCCTTCTCCAGCTCATTTTATAGATGAGGAACTGAGGCAAATATAGTTAAGTGACTTGCCTAAGGTAACACCACTACTAAGTGAGGCCACATTTGAACTCAGGTTCTGACTCCAGGGCTTGCACTTTGTCCACTGTACCACCTAGCTGCCCCACTACATTCTATAGCTCCCTGGTTGGTTCATTTTTTTCTTACTAAACTTGTAAGTTTTTAATGGAACCAGAACCAGAATTCAGGCCTCCTGACTTATAAGCCAGGTCTCTCTCCACTGATGCTTAAGGAAAAGATTGTGGAAGATGGTTGGAGTCTGGTTAAGTGACAGAATCAAAACAATCTAGATTAAAAATGAAACTTATCTGGGCTAGCAATTTTTTCCTTTGGAAACCCTGTGGAAAATGAGGAAAATTGTTGAGTAGTCAGTCACCTGCATTATATAATAAAGTGGAAGAGGAACAATGAAGATTATTATATATAATTAACTTATGAAAAATAATTGTGAGAACATAGAATTCTCTACCAAGAGACATCCTATTCAATGAGTTAAAATGATTCTTTTGGGTTCCTTGAAGCATAATAAGTGTTTTACGTTTATTGAGTGATAACTAAGCAGTAGAGCTAAATTTAGACCTTCTAACACACACAAAAAAGTAATGATAAAAGAAAAGGAGGAGGTAAAGTATAGCATTTGGACAGGTGGATAAATTGAAGATAAATAGGAGTGAATAAAGCCAAAGATAATTTTAAAATGTAATAAATACGTAAGACTGAGGTTTGTAGAAAGATTACTATGACTTGGGCTCCACAATATTGTTTTGCTTCAGTTCCCCCTTTTTCCTTAGTACTGCCCATCTTAGGGAAGCTATCCAAGAGAAAACTTGAGACTTCGACCTTCTGGAGGAGAAAAAAAAGGCCTAGAATTTCTGTTTTATCTTCTTCTCCACCCTTTTGTCTTATTTGTTTTTGTTTACTTTCCCTTTCCCCCCTTTAGTAATGCCAGTGCCAACGAGAACTATCTAGTAAAAAGCTATAAGCATTTACTCTCTTAGTTCAGGATTGACATTGGGATGAAATGATGCAGAGGACCAGGAAACTGTCTCATTGAAGCTGAGGTCAATCAGATCCCGGGGCAACTTGTCTTCTTTTAGGTAAAGTTCCCCATACTGTGAGTGGGAAGAAAAACTGTGTCAGAGAAACACTGTTCTAGAAGAACTTAGCCACAAAATTGCGTGTGGTAAGATCTGGTTATCTGGGACCATAAAAAGTTTGAGCTCTATAGAGACCCTGCCTTGGTGCATGCAAGTCATCATACCCTAATGACATACTGATTAAGGGAGGCCTTCCAGGTGCATATAACTTCTTCATGTCCCAGATAAAAACCCACACTCTACAGGAAGCCTTTTCCAGTCCCCCTTAATTCTACTGCCTTGCTTCTGCTGATTATTTCCTATTAATTTCTGTGCTGTATACAGCTATGCTTATACATGTTTATGTGCCTGTTGTCTTCCCCCATTAGACTGTGGACTCCTTGAGAACAGGGACTGTCTTTTACTTTTCTTTGTATCCTTAGTGCTTAGCATAGTGCCATAGTAGACTCTTCATGTTTATTGACCATCTAAAGCAATCTTTTCTTTAAAGCTTTAAATTTTTACCACTAAACAAAACTTTCAGCATTGTAATAAAAAAAAAAAGCCTAGGGGAACATGATAAAGATACTTTGTCCATTTTCACTGTCCTTTGTTTTGAAGCCTAAGTGGCATAGTAAATAGAGTGATGGGACTTAGATTGAGGAAGAGCTGAATTCAAATGTTGCCTCAGCTGCTTACTAACTTTGTGATCCTTGATAAGTCACCTAAATTTTTAGCCTCAGTTTCTTCATCAGGAAAATGAGGATAATAATAGCATCTGTCCTATTGTTGTGTTATTGTGAGGATGTGTAAAACACATTGCAAATCTTAAAGTGTTATATTAACATAAACTGTGATTATTCTCATGCTTCTGGAACTTATTTTTGGTAATTATGTATTGCTATGCATTATTCCCAAATGACGTCACATTTCTTTAAGCTCTTCTTCCATTAAAATGTATGCTCCTTGAAAATAAGGACTATATTTTACCTTTGTATATCCAGGACTTAGCACAGTCGGTAGCATCGTGTAAGAGCTCCATAAATGCTTGTTGACTGACAAACAACTCTGTCTCTAATCATGTGATTTTACCATTCCTTAGGGAGTTAGTTTTCTTTGTTGATGGAAGCTTGTTATCTCTTATTATCTGCAACTAAAATAATAATTTTTCTAAATGAAAGTAACCATTTTACTGGAACTATGCCCAAAGGGCTATAAATAATTGCATACCCTTTGACCCAGCAATACCACTGTTGGGATTATATCCCAAAGAGATTACAGAAGTGGGAAAAGGTCCCATATGTGCAAAAATATTTATTGCAGCTCT
>CM053588.1:177865572-177892594 GCA_028646515.1 Pseudochirops corinnae
ACACGCTGGGATGGCTGTTTTGGGGCGGTGGGTGGGAGAAAGAGGGGGAGAAAATATGTAACTCAAAATCTTGTGGAAATGAATGATGCAAACTATAATAAAATTTTTTTAAAAAGTGAAAAAAAAAGAATATCAAGGGAATTAATTTTTACAAAAGTGAAGGAAGGTGGCCTACCTGTACCACATCTCAAGCTGTATTATAAATTGGTAATCATCAAAACAATCTGATACTGAATAGGAAATAGAATGACGGATCAGTGGAATAGATTGGGTATATAATGCACTGTAGTAAATGACCATAGTAATCTAGTATCTGATAAACTCAAGGACCCCAGTTTGGGGGACAAGAACTCACTGTTTGACAAAAACTGCTGGGAAAACTAGAAAACAGTATGGGAGAATTCTAGATATAGACTAATATCTTATACCATATACCAAAATAAGGTCAAAATGAGTACATGATTTAGACATAAAGGGTGATACCATAAACAAATTAGGAGAGCAAGGAATAATTTATCGGTCAGATCTATGGAGAAAGGAAGATTATGACCAAACCAGAGATAAAGAGTTGTAAGATTGTAAAATGTAAAATAGATACTTTTGATTATGTTAAAAAGTTTTTGGACAAACAAAATCAATGCCACTAAGATTAGAAGGAAAGCAGAAATTTAGGAACCAATTTTTATGGCAAGTATTTATGATACAGGTCTCATGCCTCAAATATATAGAGAATTGAGTAAATTCATGAAAATACCAGTCATTCCCCAATTAATAAATGGTCAAAGGATGTGAACAGGCCGTGTTCAAATGAATAAATCAAAGCTATATATAGGCAAATGAAAAAAATGCTCTAAATCATTATTGATTAAAGAAATGAAGATTAAAACAACTGAGGAACTACCTCATACCTATCAGAGTGGCTAATGTAACAGAAAAGGAAAATGATTAATATTAAAAGGGATATTAAAGCCTGGATCTGTTTTCCAGGTCAGTGGTTTTTTCAAGGAGATATTTCACATTGCCCTCTATTTTTTCATTGGTTTGGATCTGTTTGATAGTATCTTGATTTCTCATGAAGTCATTTGCTTCCATTTGCTCCACTCTAATTTTGACAGAATTATTTGGAACTATGCCCACAAAGGCTATAAAACTCCATATGCTTTGACTCAACAATACTACTTATACCCAAAAGATTAAAAAAATGGGAGGGGGGTAAGGACTTTACATGCACAAAAATATTTTTATAGCAGCTCTTTTGTGGTGGCAAAGAGTTGGAAATTGAAGGGATACTCATCAATTGGGAAATGGCTGAACAAGTTGTGGTATATGATTGTAATGGAAGTATATGATTGTAATGGAAGTATATGATTGTAATGGAATACTGTTGTCCTATAAGAAATGATAAGCAGGATACTTTCAGAGAAACTTGGAAAGACTTCCATAAATAGCAATATTGTATGATGATCAACTGTGAATGACTTAGCTATTCTCTGAATTCAATGATCCAAGATAATTCTGAAGGACTCATAATGAAAAATGCTATCCACATCCAGAGAAAGAACTGATAGAGTCTGAATGCAGATCTAAGCATACTATTTTCACTTTATTTTTTTGTGGGGGTTTTTTTCTGAATCTTCTTTCATAACCGGATTTATACAGAAATATATTTTACATGTTTACAAAAGTATAACTTATGTCGAATTAAACAATTTCCCTGTCTCTGGGAGGGGAAAAATAGGAAGGGAAGAAAAGAATTTGAAACTAAACATTTTCTTAAATGAATATTAATAATTGTTTTTACATGTAATTGAGAAAACATTATTAAAAAAAAAAGTGGCCAGAGTCACTAAAGGATCTGGGGACCAAGGATTGGGATCTAGGGATAAATAAATCAACAGAGCCAAGAATATCTGGAAAAGATAAATTGACTTAGCTGCATGAAAGGACATAGAGTTGAGTCAAATGCAGCTGCCTCACCTCCTAAGAGAGGCAGGTCCAGAAAGGACGAATCAATAGTCTGCCTAGCAAAAGACTGAACTAGATCTGAGGAACAATAGTAGAAGTGGCTGGTAGCCCAGTGATAAGAGTGCTGGGCTTAGAGTTAGAAAGACCTGAGTTCAAATGAGCCACTTAACCTGTTTGCCTCCGTTTTTTCAATTGTAAAATGGAGATAATAATAGCATCTATCTCCTAGGGACATTGTGATAATCAAATGAGATATTTGTTTTTTGAAAAAGCCGCTTGGCACAATGCTTGGCACATAGTACGTTCTATATAAGTACTTGCTCCCAATTTACTTGTATTGCAGAATAGGTAAGCCACCTGCATAGGAAAACCTTTTCTCCTTTGTGCCCTTCAGATACCTCAGAGTAGTTTAATTTCCTAATTTGGCAATCTAGTGACAGTTTGTTAGTTTGCATGTTTGGAGTATCGTTCATGGTAAGGCCTACAGGCTTCCCTATATTTAGTTTAGTAACTCATCAATCCTTACTATCTGGCCTACTGCACTTAGTCTGATACAAAAGGACCAGCTATATGTGGTATACATGCAACCTTTGGCTATACAAAATCTCTAAACTCCATGTTAGACCTAGTTTCTATGAGGCATAGAAGTCACATGGCTCTTTTAACTAACACTTATTTTAAAAATTTATTTATATTTTTAGTATTCAACATTCACTTTTATAAGATTTTGAATTCTAAATTTCTTCCTCCTCCCTCCCCTTTCCTCCCCAAAACAGCATGCAATCTGATATAAGCTATACATGTATAATAATATTAAACATTTCCATATTAGTCATTATGAAAGAAGAATCAGAACAAAAGGGAAAAACCATGAGAAAGAAAAAACAAACAAAAAGTATGATTCGATCTGCACTCAGACTCCATAGTTCTTTTTCTGGATGTGGATATAGCATTTTCCATCATAAGTCTTAGATCATTGCATTGCTGAGAAGTGCTAAGGCTATCAAAGCTGGTCATTGAACAATGTTACTGTTATTATGTACAATGTTCTCCTGATTCTGCTCACTTCACTCAGCCTCAGTTCATGAAAATCTTTCCAGGTTTTTCTGAAATCTGCCTGCTCATCATTTCTTATGGAACAATATTATCCCATTATATTAATACACCACGATTTGTTCATTGATTCTCCCAATTGATGGTCATCCCCTCAATTTCCAATTCTTGGCCACTACAAAAAGAATTGCTATAAATATTTTTGTACATATGGATCTTTTCTGCTTCTTTATGATCTCTTTGTAATACAGACAGTATTGCTGGATCAAAGGGTATGCACAGTTTTATAGCCCTTTGGGCATAGTTCCAAATTACTCTCCAGAATGGTTGGATCAATTCACAACTCCACCACCAACAATGCATCAGTGTTCCCATTTTCCCACATCTTCTTCAATTTAATTAATAATTATTATAAATGTGGTTCTAAAGTCACCTATTCATTTCAACACAAACTATTAAGTACCTTGTATATGTAAGAAGTACAACCGTAATCAAACAAAAATAGGTTTTCACACCCAAATGTGGCAGAATCAAGCACCAAGGAATAGGTCAAAGGAATAAATTTTCTTTTAAAAATATTTTCTTTGCATCTTTTTTTCTTTTTTACATAACCTACATTCCCCCAATTTATTTCCCTCTCCCTTCTAAACTGCCATCTCTTATTAAAAAGAAAAAAGAGGGCAAAAATAAAAAAGTTTAGTAAAACCAATAAATAAAATACACCTGACATCTGTAGTATATTCCATGCCTAAAGTCACCCACCACTGCAAAAAAGGTGCCTTCTCAAATATTTCTTGAAGCCAAGGTCGGTCAGTATAATTTCACAGAGTTCTCTTTTTTGTTATTGCTCTTCCCAAATATATTCTTGTAATGCCTTTGTATATAGTATTTTCTTGGTTCTACTTCACTTTTCATTTTTAAAAATTAAAATGTCACAGCATTACGAAAATAATTTTAATCTTGAGGACCCCCTGAAAGGGTCTCAGGGACTCCTAAGGTCCCCAAATCACACTTTGAGAACCACTGGGTTGGATCAATGCAGAAGCAGGAAGCAGAGCTATGAATAGATACATAATAGTGAAAAGTGAGTTAAAGTAAAACCAGAAAGTCAAAGTTAGCCTTCCTTATACAGTGAAAGATAAAATGTTAAAAAGATAGTGTTGAAAGAAGCTATTTAAGTTGGAAATAAAGTAATTGTATTGCTTTAAGAATTGCTCCATATTGTTTCTCTGTGTTTCTATCTAGCCAAAGGGAAACAGCCTGAGGTTGTGGAAAGAGCACAAGACTTTGAATCTCCTTGACTTAGCCAAAAACTATAGGATTATAACCAAACCATCACTTCTCTAGGCCTTTCTTTCCATGTACATAAAATTAGACTAGATCATTTTAAAGTCTCTTCTCAATCTAAAATTCTATAATCCTAGGCATACTGATATAGACAAGACCCCGGATTTACTTTCCCAATCCACATATTCAGTACTAGTAGATTGGTCCCCAAAGTGTGGCTGATTATATTTCTCCCTCAGGGATAGGTTTCTTAGAATGCTGTTGGCTCAAATCCTTCAAACCCTCCAATATTAATTCACAGTTATTGTTTCTCCAATATCATTTCTGTTGAAATTGCCAATTAATATCAATTAACTTCTACAAAGGGATATTTACCAAGAAGATATGCCAAGAACAGAAGAACAAACACAACTCTGATGAACTAGCATTCTGCCTTAGGCAAATGAGATCATATTAAAAAATTTGAAAAAAAAAAAAAAGCTCTTAGCACACTATATAAATACTTCTTCCCTTCCTCCCACCAGCTAGATAGTGCAGTAGAGAGAACAGTGGTCTTGGTGTCTGGCAGACCTGAGTTCAAATGTGACCTTGGACACTGAATGTCTGACCCTGGGCATATCACCTCTGTCTGCCTCATACTGTTTGCCTCAGTTTCTTCCCAGGGATGATAACAGCACTTACCTTCCCCAGGGATGCTGTTGTCAGGATAAAATGAGGTTAATATCTATAAAATATTTTGAAAACCTTAAGTCGTTGTATGAATGCTATTTTGTTGTTGTTATTGTCAGTAACCACCTCAGTCTTTGGTGAGGGGATGCTTCTGGGAAAGAAACACTGCATTTAACTTGAAAGGCATTGAACTGCTTAGGCTTCCAGGGCTCTGTCCCACCCCACCCCTTACAGAAAACTTTACTGAACTTCAATAACTGTGGAGGACACAGGATTTAGTCTCTGTATTGGTCAGGGCAGGAGGGATAAAACGACTGGGGAACGTGTTTTCTGGAGATGCAGGCGAGAGCAGCAGGGTATCTCCTGCTTCTCCCTCCAGCGAAGCGGGGCCAGGGCACGAGGCGTGCACGGGTCCGGGGATAGGGGAACCCTGGCACCCGCCACAACAGATCTAGGTAGATGAAGAGGACACATTAAAAACGAACCCTGCAACAAAGCCCAAAGAAGAGGCATTGAGAGCAAACCCTCGCGCTTCTCCTCTTCCTCTACTCCAACCCCCACTTCCCCATCTGCCCTTTAAAGGAAAGCGTGGAATGGGGCTCATTTGGAGTCTCGTCTACCCACTCCACTTATGTGGCCCGCCATGCAAGTGACAAATCCAGGGACCGCGGTTCGGGGGCCTGGAGGAGAAGGCGGAGCTCCAGCGCTAGATCCGGTCGCCTTTTCTCGGCTGGGGAGAGGGAGGAGGGGGTAGCATGAAGCGAAAAGCGGCTCGATTAGAGCCAATGGAAGACTGCAAAGGGGGGCGTGACGCAGGGCCGGCGGCAGCGTCCGCCCTTTCGCCCACTCGTACCCTCCCAGTCACGCCCCCTTGCCGCAAAAAAATACAAGACCCAGAATGCCTTACCACCTCGGGCTGGGCCATCCCTCCTCTGACAGTCCCACCTTCTGGATAACTCCGCGCTCTCAGTGGCTCAACTCGTGGTGGGCGGTGCCAGCTCCAACCAATGGGCTGCCATCTCGGTGCGGCGGCGGAAGCGGCGGCGCTAGGTTGAGAGGAGAGCTAGCCGCGGCCGCCGCGGCGAGTCTAGAGCCCCGGGGACTAAGACGCCTGAGAGGCGCCACCAGGCAAAGCAGAGAGCAAGACGGAGAAGACAGAACGGAGGAGCGGCGGCTCCACGCTTCGGACTCCAGGTAGTGGCGGGAGGAGGGGATCCGGGGAGGGGGCGGGGCAGCCGGGCCGGGCCAGGGTTGCGGCGTCCACGACGAAGCATAGTAGGCTTGCTTCTTTGCCAGGTACCGCACCGCTTAAGAAGTTGTGGGCTCTTGTCAGTAGCCTGGGGTAGGGCGGTTAGTTCCGGCAGTTGAAGCTGCGTGGAGCTTGTGCCCCCGGCTTGGGGTGCCCCGCGGCAAGGAGGCGGGGCCTGGGCTTTAGGCCGACTGGCTCTGGGATGGAGGCTTTGACGGGCAGAAGACGGGGAGATTGGCCGGGCGGGGGGCGGTGGCGGAGGCAGTTTGGCTCACAGAGCAGTTTAAAGTGACTATCTACATCCGGGACCTGCGCCCGCCGCTTTCAGACCCAGGCAAAGGCGGGGCCTCCCTCCTCGCCCCCCCCGACCCTCTCATTGGACGAGCCATCTCTCTTCCTCTATTGGTCGCGGGGTCGTGAAATTTGGGTAGCCCTGCCAGAGCCCCTAGCTTGATTAGTCGAAGTTCGGTGGGAGGGTGGGGCTAGGGCACCGAGACTGATGCTGGATTGGAGCCCGAGCCCGTGTGACGCCTTCGGCGCGGGGCCAATAGGCGGGCGGTGGGGAGGGGAGGGGCAGGTTCTTGGGGAGAAAGCTGGAACCAGATCCTGAAGCTGCACTAGTAACTGGGGTGTTTGCTGGGCCGGAGCCGGTGTCACGGGGACCGAAAGGCTGTATTGGCTGTGGGGAGGGGGCCCTTCTGCTTCCCTCCCTGGTTCCTTTGTGAGTCCGCTTCCCGGACTGGGGACTGATGGAAAAAAGAGTGGGCCGAGACTGGAAAGAAGCCTCTGGGGCAGAAGGCAGAGACAGGCAGTAGGGTAAAGGAGCTAGTTATCTTGGGGAGACCAGAATCTGCTCTTTGATCCCTTGAAGAACCAGCCTGGAGGACCCCAGAGAGAGGAGGCGAGACAGCCCTGTCATCTCCTCTCATTGATTGGTTTGCGTGGGGAAGGAAATAGCTGAGCATTTGGAATTAAAACTATTTGAAAACAGAAAGATTTTAGAGGAGTAGAGTCCCTTCATTAGAATAAGTGTGAGGGGAAGGAAAAAGGAAATCTTTAAATCGAGGTCTTTGCAGACAGAGCCGTTGCCTGATCCCCTTTTGGTCAAATCTTGCTGTGAGGTGTTCCTGACACTATACCTCTCTGCACCATGGAACCTTTCGGTGACATTGAGATACAAAATCTCTTTCCTGTCAAGTTGGAACTTGCTAAAGGCTGGTTTTCTTAAAAACCTACATTTCTTTGGCCATAATGTGTACACTACCAAAACGTGTTTGTTATATATAAACTTTCCTTTAAAGTAGAAAAATCCCCCAACTAGTATTGGTACCCTAGTGCAAATCGAAGTACATGAAAGATCATGGGTGGTTGAGAGTTGTTTTTTAGGTAGGATTTAATAGACAGAGTAATGTGTTTCTTGTTGGGAAGCTTGGATTTTATTCCCATTTCTCCCAGCTGAGTGACCCTGAACAGCCTGGCCTATTAATTTTCTCAGATTGTACAAAGGAAGTGCTTTTTTTTTAGTTGCTATAACATCTTTGAATGAAGTTAAAATACAAAGTATGATTTAATAATTTTCTAGCAAAACCTTAAATGATTTGCTTTTGCTCTTATTTGCAAACTTTTAAGAATCTTTAAAGACAAGGAAGAGTTCTTAATTGATTAGCACTTAATGAGGTGCCATGTGCCCTATGAGTACTCCATAAAGTTTCAAGAATATCTACTTGTTGATTGTTACACAAAAAAATTATTGAAGAGTTTATTGTGTCCCTCCCCACTCCCAAGCAGCTTTTATTATTAGCTGAATTTTTTGGCTATAAAGTCTGTTTGAAGAAATTCCTATGTCAAGCTAAAATATACCAAAAAGTCCTTTATGTTGGCCAGTATAATTCTTACCTAAAAATTTAAAGATGGTTGAAAAGAGTTAGCTAAAAGTATAGATGACATAAAGATGGGAGCAGTGGTATATCCACTGACTGCCAGGATGCATCCAAAAAGATCCTGGCAGGCTAAAGGTAAAGTTTTATACTCGGGTCAAAAAATAAATGTTACCCGTACTAGATGAGGGAGATATAGCTAGGCTGGTTCATGTGAAAATGGTCTTGGGGGACACACCTAGTTGACTGCAAGCTTGCATTGAGATGATGGTGTAGTATGGATACCAAAAAAGGCAAATTTTGGACTTCATTGTTAGAGATATAGTATGTAAGAGTGGGGGGTGAAAGTGCTGCTTTATTGTACCCATATCAGGCCTCATATAGAGTATTGCCATTGTCAGTTCTTGACACCACTTTCAGAAAGGACGTTTTTTAGCTAGAAATGATCTAGAGGAAGGCAATGAGATTATTTTGTGAAAGACCCAATATCCTGCCATATGCAGTTGTCAGGAACTGAAGATATTTTTCTTGGAGAAGAGATTACTTAAGAAGGACAAGATTATTGTAGCTTCAAGTACGTGAAAGACTGACCTATAGAAAAGGGTATAGACTTCTTTTGCTTTGGTCCAGAATTCAGAATTAGAAATAGTGAGTAGAAATTGCAAAGAAGCAGATTTAAATTTGATTTAAAGAAGAACAATACAAGCTATAGCAAAAAGTAGATGGTTACCTCTGGAGGAAGTGGGATCCCTCTCTGGAGGTTTTTAAGCAAAAGCTGGATGCCCATTTGTTGAATATGTTGTGGAAGGGATTCTTATTTAAGTTGAGATTGGATTAGATGAGCTCTGAGTTCCCTTCCAACACTGAGATCTGTGATTCTGCATTGTAATTATGGGAAAAAGTAAGAAGTAGTAGTAAAAATGTCAAAATTCTAATTTTGACATTTAAAAAAAGTGTTTTTATTGGCTTGGGTAGATGGCTAATTTCTGAATACTTCCTGGAGAATTTTAAAATAAAGTATTTTTTCAAACATGCTCCAGAATATATAGGTCCTTTAGATCCTTTTATGATGGAAAAATGTTGCTGTGATTTGATGAAAGATAAGTCATAAACTTAGCTTTGGGCAGCTAGGTGGCTCAGTGAATAGAGCACTAGACCTGAAGTCAAGGGGACCTGAGTGCAAATCCAGCATCAGACACTTAGTAACTTATGTTTCCTTGGGCAAGTAACTTAACCCTGTTTGCCTCGGGTTCCTCATCTGTAAAATGAGCTGGAGAAGGAAATGGCAAACCATTCCAGTATCTTTGCCAGGAAAACTCCAAATGGGGTCATGAAAAGTCAATTGAACCACAATACTCATAGATGGACTAGAGCAATTTGTTAGCATTTTTCTACTGGATTGTAGAAATTCAGGTAGCATTTCCCATTTGAAAATTACTTAGTTTTTCAGCTGATGCTTTGTCTAGTTGAAATAAGTTATTTAGTTATTCTAACAATTAAGATAATGCCATTTTAAGTTTTAAGCTCAGTGGTATCAACTGTAGAAATGTGTAACATCCTGCATCTCAAGATCAGATAGTAACAGTTTGACTGTATTTGCAGGTAGAAATGAGTTCTCAACAGTTTCCTCGTTCAGGAGCCCCTTCTGCAGGACTAGGCCAAGCTCCCTCACAGATTTCCAACAGTGCATCTACAGGGCTGATAAACCCAACAGCTACAGGTAAGGTGTTCTTAAGTGTTCTCTTATTTGCCTTAATAAGCTTGGCAGTTTCAGTGTTCAAAATTAGGCAGATTCTACAGTGAGATGATGCTAGTGCATGGAGTGTGGCCCTGAAGGCCTGAGTTTAATCTGGTCTCGGACACTTGCGATGTGACCTTGGGCAAACCACTTGACCTTTATGGGCCTCCGTTTCCTCCTGTGCCTCATTCCCTCAAAATGGCAGTAATCATAATACCTCTCAGGGTCATTTCAAAGATCAAATGAGATAATGTTTAAAGCACTTTGCAAAAGCACTATAGAAATGCTATCATCATCTTCATTATTATGTCATTTGTAATTAATTGAAATAAGTAAAATTTATAAGCCTGCAACTAAAATATAATTCCATAAATGTTTATGGAATGATTACTATATGCCAGATGGGAAGCATAATGGTATAATAAAGAGCCAGCTTTGGGCCAGTAGGTTCAAGTCCTACCTTTGACACTCATGGGCTCTGTGACCATGAACCATTTAACCTCTCAGTGCCCCAAGCAACACTTTAAAAGTCAGAGAACAAGTGCTAATCTTTATCCATGGAGCTAATATTTGACATTTTCCCTACACCAATAAAATCCTAAGTCAGTTTAAAAAGTAAAAGGAACCAGGCACATCCCCTAGGGATACAAAGACAAAACAGTCCCTACCTTCATGGAACATACATTCTGCCGCGAGGGTACAATATGTCCACAAAAAAGTATTGTAAAAGAAAATTGAGGGGAGAGAGAGAGAGAACACTTACAGCTGGGAGAGGTAGGGAGGAATCTAGTAGGGCTTCATTGAGACGGTGGTGCCTGAGCTGACTCTTGGTAGAAAACAAAACTTTGTTCCATCTCTGGTTTGTGTCATCCTTTCATACATCCTTGATAGACATGAAGATAATTGAGTAGTTTTCAGGTTTTTCAAGCCTGAAAAAATTCAGCATATTTAGGTGCCTGCCATATGCTAGGCATTTGGGGAGGTAACATATCTAAGATAAAGTCTGGAAGCTTGCACTCTGGCAGGGGAAAGGTGACATTAACTACAACACAGGACAATACAGGCAGTCTCTCAACTTCTAGGAATTCTAGACATTTGCCTAAAAATAACTTATTTAGAATTCAAAAAATATTTTCTCATACCAGTAGAGTTAAACTGTCAGGACAGCATGATCAGTTGCTACCAACTCCCTGATAAAGAGTTGATGGACATGCTGCATTGAGATCTCTTTTTGGAAGTGGATAATTCCAGGGTTTATATTGCTTGACTGTGCATATTTGTCACAAGAGTTTTGTTTTCCTTCCTTTTTTTAATTGGGAGGAAGGGGTGTATATAGGAAATAGATTTCTGTTCATTGAAAAAAATTTGTCATCCTGCAAAAGCCTATTTAACCTATAATAAGTGTGATCTATAGAAGTGTATTAATAGTAATGTAAGATGTAGCCAACATGTATTACAGTGTTGTGTTGGATTCAAATTCTACATTGAAGTGCCAGGAATTTATCTGGTGAATCTTGAGTGATGGGATTGTAGACTTTATGCTCCCTCTTCTCCCATCTCCCCACCTACCAAGGATGGGAATAAGGGCATCCTTCAACTCCAAGCTGCTGGTAAAAGTTCTCATGGCCTGAGGCTGAAGCTCCATCAGGGGGACATTTAAGATTAGTAGTAATGAGAAAGGACAGTGGCTCTGTAAGATGGTTAAGTGAAAGGTATAGAACCTCTGGCCAGAAGAGACTTTTAGAACACTTATTTATCCAGAATGACTCATTGTCACCTTGGTTCTTTTATTCTGAGCATCCCAAGGATTGGCCCACCTGCTTCCTTTTCCCTACTCCTTCTTTGGCCTGCTGGGGAATAGCACTCCTTTATTCTACTATTCATGAAGCGTGTGCATAACTTTTCTGAGACATTAGACCTCCTAGAGAAAGACATAAGTTTCAGGTTCATGATAATAAGAAGTATGAAAGTTCACTATAAAAGAGATTTTAGAGGGAATGTAATTATAACAACAACAAAACAAACATGTACAGCTGTTTGTAAAGTCCTTTATATATCTTAGCTAATTTGATTTTTATCCTCACAACAATGTTAGGGTAGGTGCTATTATCCTCATTTTACACATGAAGAAACTTTTCCAGAGTCACATGGTTATTATGTAATTGATGCAGGATTTGAACTCACAGCTTCCTGATTCCCAACCCTAGCACTACCTAATTCCCAAGCCTACCACCTATCTGCCTTAAAAATCTCATCACCTTTATCTATAGTCCAGACACTTTATTTTACAGGTGAAAAAACAGGCCCAGGGAGTGGAAGAGACAAGTCATTTAACTAATTAATAACCAACTTAGGACTGGAATCAAGGCCTCCTTATTCCTAGATGAGTGCTCTCTCCACTGTTACCTCTTGTTTCACCAGTGAATGGCATGTCTTATGTTATTCAAGGGACTGAAATAAGATTCATTGACACAACAGAAAAGGAGTTAAAAGTCACTTTTCTGGACATTACATCACAAGAATGAGAAGAGACCTTCCTGAGTTGGAGTATGGAGTGTTCCATGAATTGACAGGATGGGGTTTGGAAATGCTTCCTGTGAGATTTTAGGATTAGGTAACCACAGTAAAAATGGGGGGGAAAATGTCTATAGAGGGTTTATTCACCTCTCTTCTGGACTTGGAATTGGAGTCAGGTAAGAAGTAGAAGCCAAGAGTGAAGAAGAATATGAGGTGGTAGGTGGGTCTGCAGTGGTAAGGGGAAGAAAGAGGAGGAAGGTCTCATCAGAAGATGGGCACTCACCTACCGCAACCATCTTGGGGAGCTAATTGTGTATATGTTTTGTATCAGGCCAGATTGAGACTATTCTGGTGCTTCAAGTTGTGATCAGGACAAAATGGACCCCTCATTGACCATTTAACAGTTAATAAAAGAAGGTTTACTTTGCCATAGAATTGGAAGAATAGCAAACATATGCTATGGGTTCAGGCAGATGCTTCCCTCTTCCCTGCCTTCCAAGGAATCAAATCTGGTCAGCAGAGTCTGATAAGTGTAACACAGCTTTGGTCTATGTGCTAAGCGTGAAGGTTTGCCTTTTTTGTGGGCTGACCTTTTAAACCCGAGACAACCAGAATGCTGCATCTTAACCCTCTAGACTGCTCAAATTACCTGCCTTTTAGGGAAAAAAGTACTATCTGGAAAATATTTCTTCTGTACCAGTAAGGGATGTATTATATCAGTCTGGACTCTTGAGTTATGGTCTGCCTATGTGTGATGAATGTCTTATGAGAATTAGAAGTATTGAGTGTTATAGGAGTAATATAAGAAAAAGAGAAGGATTTCTTAGCAAAGTTACCTTCTAAATAGGATCCAATTCTACCATCTCCTTTCTCTGAAGTGGTATCTTCTCTACCATTTAGGTTCCACTTGAAAGCAGGGCAGGTGGTGGCATCACCAACTAGACTAGAGTATAGCTTTCTTCCCATGGAGAGATAGTCATCTCTTTTGTTGCCAGTCATACTATTTCATGTGGAACTAGACTTTTCATGGGAGGTAAAAAACTTACAGCTTATAGAAAATTAGTAGATGGGAGTAGTTGCAGCTTCCTAAAATTGGACTCCTGTTTATCTATCTAGTCCATTGCTTTTTTGGGACATTTTTCATGCTGACTTGGAAGTGATTAATTCATGTTTGATCACTACCCAAGGAACACTATGAGCTATTGCATACCTTCCTCATTTAGAGGTAATCTTGTCTACAAAATGATGTAGACAAATTGCAGAAATTACAGAGACCATTTCCTTAAATATATTTGTGTGAATTAATTTCTTCCTAAATGTTTATCCATAGAACGAATGGCAAATGCTATAGGAAATTACAAATGTCCATAGAGAGGATACTTGCACATAGTGTAAAACATGACGAAGTCCTTATTATAAAGATGGTTCTTGATATTTTGACCCTAAAGTCTTTGGAGTAAGCTGTGCTTCAAAGAACTTAGCTTAACAAAGATTTGAGTGCCTGCTGTGTACAGAAAATTAGGCTAGGTGCAATAGAAGTTTTCCAGTTAGCAGTAATATACATATTGGTGAGCCTCCCTTTTCTTTACACAGTGAGGATATTATGGGCAATGTTTTACCCAGAAACCTGGTTTTGCCCTATAAGGAGCAAATTGGCCTTGTTACTTTAGTATACGTACCTAAAGGTAAGATTCTGTTTATTCTTCAAGTTACTACTTAAAACAAATAGGTTTCCAGAGAAGCAAGACAGTTATACATCTTACCTCTTAGTAAGCCAGCTAAGCTTTCCAAACTTATCAGGATTTCAAATATTTAATAAGTTTATATTTATACATACATATATAACATATACATACATATACACATATATACTTGTATGTATATGTGGATATAAAACCTTATGGTCAAAAAAACACTTTTGCATATGTTTTCTCATTTGATACTAAGTCTCTGAAATGAGCAAAGCAGTTATCTCAATCTCTGAGATAAATAAACTGATGCATGTTCCTTGGGTGCTTGTTCTTTGCCCCCAAGGTGTTCAACAATTTGATTCCACAACACATACATAGTAATTAAAGTAACACTTGTTAAATGAGTACAAAGTATTCATTTTAGAGTACATGTTGTAGAGCAGTGATTCTCAAACTTGCTAATGCCATGACCCTTTAATACCCTTATAGGGGTATATCTGCATGTCGGCAGACTCTCCTGGAGATGGATAGAGGAGCAGTGTCTTGTTCCTAAGACCATCGGAAATATGTGTTTTCCGATGGTCTTAGGCGACCCCTGTGAAAGGGTCGTTCGACTCCCAAAGGGGTCACAACCTACAGGTTGAGAACTGCTGTTGTAGAGGCTGGGAATATAATGATGAATAAGCCACACTCCTTCCCTTAAAGATTTTATAATCTAGAAGGGATACTAGTATTTAAGCAGAAATTTTAAAAAAGAGATTGTGATCTCAGTGCATTGAGATAGACAGAGGGATAGTCCTATCGTCCTCTTCCATTGTCAGACAACATAAGGAAGTATTACATTAATTTCTGGAAACACATTTTGCAAAAGAGATTTTACCGGGGGATAGAAACCAATATGATGGCCACTAGAACATATCATGCCATATTTAAGATTGATTGAAGGAACTGGAGCTCTGTAACCTGAAGAAAAGTCATAAAAAGAACATAATACAGGTCTCTAAATATTTGAAAAGATACCATAAGAAGAAAGATTAGATTTGTTCTCTCTGGTCCGAGAGTGCAGAACTAGGAGCACTAGATAGGAGTTGGAAAATGAATTCAAAAGTTTTTCAAAAGTGAATGGATTTCTGCTAGGGAATAGTTAAACAGATTGTGGCACATGAATGCAATGGAATATTACTGCATTTTAAGAAACAATGAATATGATGAATTCAGAGAAGCATTTATGACTTATATAACTGATACAGAGAAGTAGGCAGAATCAGGAAAACAGTTTAAGTAGTAACTACAGCTATATATGTGAAAGCAGCAACAAAGCAATCAAAATGAATGATTTGAAATTATAATGACCAAAATTGGCCCTAAAGAAGAGATATAAGGATGCATTTTCTTACCCTTTTTTGCAGAGATGGGGGACTGTAAGTGTTGGAGCATTGCATAAAATGTTGATCTTGATATGTTGCCTAGTTTTACCAAAAAAAAAAATTAATTCTTTGTTTTAAGACATAACTCTTTGGGAGGGAAAAAGAAAAGAGAAAGGAACATATTGGAAAACATGGGTGATATAAAATAAAAGATGTTTTTAGAAGTTGTAGTCTTTTTTTTTTTAAAACAAAAAGAGCAAATAGGCTGCCTTGGGAGAAGGTGTTTTCCTACTCATTAGAGCTCTTCATGTACACATAGAGGCTGCTCATAGAGTAAGCCTCATAGAGGCTTACTCATTCAGGGATTTTCATTCCTGTTAAAGATACATATCAGCACAGATAGCTTCCGAGGTTTTGGTTACCTACCCTCTTTGTGACTATATAAGCTGTATTTTTTATTACTGTATGATATATACACAAAAGAGGTCAAAACAAAAGATTGAAATTAATTGGAACCCAGGATCTATGGCTTACTTGTGATGTATGAAATACTCTTTCCACTATGGCACATTGCCTTTCTACAGCTTGGTTCTGCCCTTGAATAAGTCTCCTGACTTCTCTTGGGTTCCTTTTTAGTTAAATGGGAAAAGATAAACTTAACCTCAAAGGGGTGTTCAGTTCAACCAGTGATTATTAATTTCCTCCTCTGTATTAGGTTCTGAAGACAAAGTCTGGCCTCATGGAGCCTAGAAGATTCAAGGGGCAGGTGATGGAGTGTCAAAGAACTTAGCTAAAAATGCTTTACTTTGCATTCATTCATTCATTCAGAGAGACAGAGAGAGAGAGAGAGAGACAGAGAGAAGAGAGAGAGAGAGAGTGTGTGTGTGTGTGTGTGTGTGTGTGTGTGTGTGTGTGTGAGTGAAAGGGTGTGGAAGGCAGACTAGGTTGAGGTCAGTGGAGTCATTCTGTGGATGTAACTTTATCAGAATAGAAATTGGCAACTTCACTTAAGAGATTGGGAGAAAAATTGTTTTAATAATGAGAGGTTTAAGAAAGCAAAACATACATAGGCATGAGAAATGTGATCTCACCAAAACAGACTCCAGTAATGCAAATCCTAATACTTCTATATCTACATGCCTTATATAATTCTTGTCCCTTTCCTCCTGTAAGTTTTCCACAGGTCTACTCAATGTGGACTTTCAATCAGTAATCTTTGGCTCTTCCTAAGTGACTTATACAACTTCCTTTTTGCTCATACAGTTCTTTAACATCCTGTAATTCCTTCTTTACCATCTCTTACATCCACCATGTTCCTCTCCGTTACCCTTTGGGTGATCCTCAATTTCAGTTCTTTGAAGACTGCATAAAATGCTAGATTCAAAACTATACTCGTAATACTATACCAAAAAATTAGGGTATGACAGAAAAGTGAGGAGAAATTTTATTAATATTGAGTGTCTCTTTTCTCTTCAGATGTTATAGTAGTAGGCTTGTGGAAGATAGGAAGAAAAATAAGATGCAGTTCTCATGGTATTTATAGTTTGAGGAGATATGTCTAGTAACTCCCTAAAAGGCTTATCATTATAAGTGCCAAATGAGTATTAGAGAAGATAAATACAAAAAGGCTAATGAGCATCACAGAGACCTTTTATCAGACACATTTATCATGTAAAGCTACCATTTCTGTTCCATCAGTCTTGGATATATATAAGGATGTATGATTGACTTAGATGACTTCAGAATAATAGATGACATTTATATCATGTTATAAGAATAAAAGAAGACTTTACATACCTTGTTTTATTTAATCCGTATAGCAGCCATGTGAGGTAAGTTTTTTTTCTTTTGTGAGTAAATTTCAGATCAATTTCTAATCTGTACAGATTGCTTGGGGGCACGGAGAGTTTGAGGGATTTGCCCAAAGATACACAATTAGTATGGGTCAGAAATAGGATTTAAATTCAGGTCCTTCCAGCAGTTTTTTCACCATGCTAGTCTTCTAGCTTTTCTTAACTTTCTATGAATTTCTCTAAACCATTCTAGAACTTACCTATTTTCCAGTTTTTCTCATTTCTTTGAGAATAACAAGCAAGTTTCATAAGTTTGTGAAAACTTTGGTTTCTTCTTGCAGTACTTTCAAGATTCCAGCTCAAATGGAGCCACTTTTGCCACTTTATTTGATCACTTCTTACTGAAGTGATTTTTTCCTTCTTAGTGGATTTATTAAGTGGTAAGGAGATAATCATTACGTTCCAGGAGTTTACATTTTAATATGGGAGAAAACATGGCTAAGAGAATGCTGACTTAGGAGTGTTTTGGTCTAGAGCATGAGTGGGGAACCCGTGGCCTTGAGGCCACATGTGGCCCTCTGGGTCCTAAAGTGCAGTTCTCTGAATCTAAACTTCACAGAACAAATCCCTTTAATAAAAGAATTTGTTCTGTAAAATTTGGACTCAGTCAAAAGGCTGCACCAAAGGACCTAGAAGGTCACATGTGGCCTCAAGGCCGCAGGTTCCCCACTTCTGGTCTAGAAAGTCACAAAAGCATGATGGGTAGCCCTCAAGCCTGTGGAAAGGGTACCCTTTTTCCAGAAGTAATAGTAGTATTAATTTGATTGATCACCGTTCTCAGAGCAAGAATTGCAAAGAGTAAAGAAACACAGTGCAATAGGACAGGACCAAGGCTGGATTGGATAACTGCATGAGATGTGAAGCAAGCCTAGTCTGATCTAGAGTCAACTACATGTAGTGGTCTGTGAGGCTGCTCTTTTTTCATCAATCCTAGCTGCTCATTGCCATAGTTAGGTATATCAACTTTCCTTTTCCCTAATCTTAAATCACTTATAATATACTTCTGTTTTGTTTTGTAAGTCTTAGCTCACTAACTAAATTACAAACTTTTAAAAGTTTTTCTTTTTTTATTCTGAATTTAACACTAAGTAAAATAAGTACTTCCTTATACAAAATAAATGCAGATTATATATGAAACTGTGAATCTCTGTGTACAGCTTGCTTTTTCTTTTAAGCATATAGTATAACATGTAACTTTCAAAATTGTTCTGCCTGTTTTCTTTTCTTCTGTGAATATAAAAAATGCTTCAAAGGCTCTTTTTCTATTTCAATAGTCCCTTTCTCCTTTCTCATCTTCTGCCATTAGAAAAAGAAAACCCAAACGAGTATAACAAATATGCATAATTGAGCAAAATAACTTTTTGCATTATCCATGTCCAAAAATATGTATATGTCTTGTTCAATCCTCTAGTTCAGTGGTTCTCAACCTTCTTAATGCCACAACCCTTTAATACAGTTCCTCATGTTGTTGACCCCCCAACCATACAATTATTTTCTTTGCTACTTCATAACTGTAATTTTTCTACTGTTATGAATCATAATGTAAATATCTGATATGCAGAATGTATTTTCATTGTTACAAATTGAACATAACCCACAGGTTGAGAATCACTGCATCTAGTCCTTTATCTCTCTGCCAGGACACGTACATTAGTTATTGTGGAGTTGTATGGTTAGCCGGTCAATACATTGATCAGAGTTCTTGAGTCTTTCAAAGTTGTTTGTTTTTATAGTGTTGTTGTTGTGTAAACTGTTTGTTCTGTGTCAGTTTATGTCTTCACAAGTTTCTCAACAAATCTTTCTTCATTTGTTATGAAGCAGTAATATTCCATTACATTTTTAAAGTTACAACCTTCCTGAGGATGATAAATGTGGTTTGTAGGTTTTTATGTCTCCCATAGCAACTGTGTAGTAAGAATTTAATATTTGTTGAATGACAGTGTTCTAAAGCTACATTTTTTAAGAGTTTCAGGGCATTTTCCTTTTTTCTAAGATATGGGAATTTGTCAAATTTATCTACGTTTACCTTGTCTATAGACTGCACAATCAGCATGTATCTTTCTGTGTTAAAAGATTGTAATTTTTACTCCATCTGTATATGGAAATTTATATCCTCTTGTTTTCTTTTTGTTTCCCTTCTCTGTATCTTTTTCAGCTCCATTGTATTTTTTTAATATCATATATTTGAGATATTACAGTATAGTGTGGTGATTAGAGTACTACACTTGAATCAGAAAAACCTGTCTCAGCACAGCTGTGTAACTTTGAGCAGGTCATACCAACCTCAGTTAACTCATCTGTAAAATGGACATAATAATAACACCTGCCTCGCAGGGTTGTTGTGAGGATCAGATCAGATCAGATGTTGTGAGTAAAATATTTATAAATCACTTCATAAAATTAACTATTACACTATATGCGGTTTCTAGTGGCTTTGAACATAAAGAGGATACTTGGCTTTATAATACTTGATGCAGGCATTATTTTGCCATAATTGGATAAAAGATTTAAAATAGTAAAATATAAAAACCCTGCCTAAGAGAATTAAAGAATAAAAGTAAGAAAGTATTAAGGAAGGCTTGCCTTAAGAGAATCCATTTCCCATCTTTTGTGTAATTTATAGCATTTTAATTTTTCTACAGTAATTTTGGAGCTCTTCATGAATATAACAGATTATGCATTCAGACTTACGTTTATGTCCTGCATGACAGTATCTTGGTTTCTTGTTTTATGTATAGACTAAGAGATTTGTTATTGGTGCTGTTTTTTACAGTATTTAATTTAAAAAAAATAAGTTGTATTTGTTTTATTTTTAAGTCATCATTGGCTATAGAACATGCAAACACACAGGCACCCTGAAGCCCCTTTGTAACTAAAAAAGGGGAGCAAAACTGACCTGTAGAGTGACCTCCCTTGTTAGTGTATACACATGATTTGAGTCCCAGAACCCTTTACATCCCCACTAATATGGGGAAGAAGAGATGTTTCGTTATCTGTTCTCTGGATCTAAAGGTAGTCATTAAAACAACTCAGAATTTATCTTCCTTTTACTGTTCTTAATATTTACATTAATGATTGTGTATGTTACAGAAATTCTTCTTTTAAATGTTTTATATATGCCTTTTGCCTTTACATTGTAGTTATTTCTTACCCACCTGTCAAGATTGAACGTTAACTGTAGTGGCCTTTAAACCAGGAGGCCATTTTTCTAATAGTTTCTCATAGTTTAAATTGTGAAGTATTTCCCAAGTAACAAATTCCCATGATGTAGAAATTTTAAACTAGGCAAAACTGAAAAATATAAGGGTGGTGTCCTATGAAGTTGTGATTATAGTGAAACGGGCAAATTTCCATGCTTTTTAGAGGTTCATTGAAGAACTGATCTACTTGGCAATCCTCAAACCTAATTGGAATTGCATGACAGTATTCATTGATTTGTAGGAAATGTAATGTGATGCTAGAGAAAACTAATTTTAACCTTTAATGTCTTTATTAGTTAACGATGAATCTAATCGAGATTCAGAAATCACTCCCAGGGAGCACCTGGGCTCCAGTAGTTCTCTACAGTCTCGTGAAGAAAAGCAAGAGCCAGTTGTGGTGCGACCTTATCCACAGGTCCAAATGTTGCCTCCCCACCATGCAGTACCCTCTGGGGCTCCGGTCACCGTCACAGCCCCACCAGCAGCACATCTGACTCCAGCAGTCCCACTTTCATTTTCAGAGGGACTTATGAAGGTAATTTAAAGGAAAGGTTCAAATTTCATGACCAGAAAACAGACCTATAATTTTTAGCAACCTCCCAAATGTCGTTAGATATGTGGCCTCATGATTATCTCCAACTTTTTATGATTACTCTGCGGTTTTCAGTTGTGTACATTTGTGTGTGTGTGCGCATGTGCTGCTTAGCAGTTGTACATCAATAGGTTTTTACCAGATGTTTTCCATGATTGATTTTGAAGTTAGTTTCATTCTCTTAATTTCTGAATCTGGTAGCCTTTTACCATATCCTCATCTTTCTTGACTCCAGCCATGATTTGAAACTGTTGCCCATCCTCTCCTCCTGGGTGCTTTCTCTCCTCCAGGTTTTTTTGACATTTAACTCTCTTGCTTCTCCTATGTATCTCCGTTTTCCTCTCAGTTTCCTTTACTTGTTCGTCATCCATATAACACCCTTTCACTGTGGCTATATTCAGGCTTCAGTCCTGGGCCATTTTATCTATACATATTCTCAATCAGTCAGTTATCATTTATTAAGGGCTTACTGTGCACCACATATACAAAGCACTGGGAAGACAAAGAAAGAAAAAAGCTGTCCCTGCCCTCAAGTAGTGTACATTCTAATGGGGGGATATTATGTAAAGAATTATGTACATATAAGACAAACAGAATGGATGGAAGGTCAGCTAGAGGTAAGGCACTTGCAACCCTCAGTAGTTGGAGGAGATGGGAAGGCCTTCTCCAGGAGGTAAGCTTTGAGCTGAGCCTTGTATAAGGCCAGGAAAGCTAAGAGACAAGAGAAAGAACATTCCAAGGATAGGAGACAGCCAGTATAGAGGTAGAGATGGGACATGTAATGTCATGTTCAGGGAACAGCAAGGAGAGTATTGTCACTGAATTGAAAATATAGAGAGAGGAGTTAGGTGTAAAAAGACTAGAAAGGTGGGAAGGGGGCAGGTTGCTATGGGCTTTAGATGCTAAACAGAGAGATATATACTTGATCTTGAGAACAGTAGGGAGCCGCTGTGCCCTGCAGGGGATGGGTGTATGGCATAGACAGACCAGCTTTTTAGGAAAATCACCCTGGTAGCTGAATGGAGGGTGGACTGGAGTGGAAGAGACTTGAGCCAGTTAGACTGATTAGAAAGTTATCACACTTGTCCAAGCAAGAGATGTTCAAAGTCCTTACCGTGGTGGTAGCTATGGGAGTGGAGAAGGGGGATGTTAGTTCTGGGTTAGACATAGCTTAGACCAGTGTCAGTTAGTTTAGGTTCAGTGTAAGAAGAATAAGACACTTGTAGGTTATTCAGCAGTTAACAAAAGGAGATTTACTAAGCCATAGCAGAAGAAAGCTATCCAATAAGGACGGGCATTGAGGACATCCTGAACTGTTTTGGTGGAGCCAAATTCCTGTGCCTAAGTGGCCCATCATGGTCTGCCCTGCAGCTTCTTGTGGCTGTTCTGTATTCAGGCAACCACAGAGTGCTGTCAGAAGCCTAGGCATTTGGTCCCCTGAGCCAGTCAAATCTCAAGGATGATTTTAATACTTTTTTTTTTTTAAGAAAAAACAAGTGTAACTTTTCATAGGAGAAGGGATTAGGATATTGCTCCCATTTCTGAGAGATGTTATAAAGGTAAAAATGACAAGATTTAACAATAGATGAAATACGTGGAAGGATTTCAAATGAGGAGCTGAAGATAACACCAAGGTTATGAACCTTGTCAGTGGGAGGATGGTGGTATTCTCAATAATAATATCAAAGTTAGGAGGACTTTGACAGGAAGAGTTCTCTTTGAATATTGCTGGGTTTGAAATGCTAACAGGACATCTAATTTAAGATATCCAAAGTGAACCTGGAGTGCAGGAGAGTCAAGTCAGTAAGCATTTATTAAATACCTATTATATGCCAGTCACTGCGCTAAGTGCTGGGGATTCAAAGAAAGGCAAAAATATATTCCCTGATCTCAAGGAGCTCACAATCTAATAGAGGAAGCAAAATGAGAACATCTGTGTACAGTCAAGATGCAGACATGATAAATTGGAAATAATTTCAGAGAGAAGGCACAGAAGTTAAAAACTGGGAAAGCCTTGCAGAAGGTAAAGCTTGAACTGAGACTTGAAGGAAGCCAGGAGATAGAGGTATCAGGGATGAGAAGACAAGGAAAGCTTTCAGAAAAAGAGGAGACTGTCTTGGAATAGTCTATGCTAAGTGGGATTGGGAGTTGTTTAAAAAGCTGTAGATAGGTTTGGCTTGCTGTAGTGAGAGTCTAGTTGAGGTGATGTGAATATAAATTTGTAATGGACCATATTATTATAGTTTTATGACTTTTCTCAGCTACGTTCAGCGGCACATAAATAGAAGTGATGGAGACAGATTGTGGAAATAATCCACAGTGCAATTTGCATTAGGAAAAGACAGCAAGGGAGTCAAGAGTAGAGGTTTGTTGCTGTTCAGTTGTGTCAGACTCTCCATGACCCCATTTGGAGTTTTCTTGGCAGACATACTAGAGTAGTTTGCCATTTCCTTCTCTGAATCATTCCACAGATGAGGAAACTGAGGCAAGTAGCGTTAAGTGACTTGCTCAGGGTCACATAGCTAGTGTCTGATGCCAGATTTGAACTCAGGAAGATAGATCTTCCTGACTCTAGGCTCAGCACTCAATCCATTGCACCACCTACTGCCTTGATAGTGCAGAATTGCCCAGTTCACCAGAGGGTCAAGATTGGGGAGGGAGGAGAGGGTAACCAATATAAGACTGATGTCCTGAGGAAGAACTAAGGGATGAAGGAAATTGAGATCATGGTGGAATTGAAGAACAGGTTAGAGGTTATGATGAAGAGGGAAAGATAGGACAATAAAAGTTTATGATCAGAAAAGGGAGTTTTGGAGTCAAAACATAGAAATAGAACAACTATGAGTGACTACAGGATAAAGGGTTGGCCATTTCTGTGAGTAGTTTAGGTGAGATGTTGATAGGTCATAGGAATTGAGTAGTGATAATAATAGCTAGTATTTACTTAGTGCTTTAAGGTTTGGCCAGCACTTTATAACTATCTCATTTTATATTCACAGCAACTCTGGGAAATCGGTGCTATTATCCCTATTTTACAGATGTGGAAACTGAGGCTTAGATTATATGACTTATTCAGGTCACCCAACTTGTAAGTGTCTGAAGCTGGATTTGAGCTCAGGTTTTCCTGACTCCAGATCTATAACTCTTTCCACAGCATTTTCTTCTATCTGCCTTTGGTAGAAAAAAGAATCTTAAAGGTTAAATATTTGAGGGGGCAAATTTCTTACTTGGTGATCTTAACAGCTACTGTGGGCTTATCCTCCACGCAGCTTTAATCATTCTCTTGAATTCTAGTTGCTCATCTCCAGTTGCCTATTAGACACATTTCAAACTAGGTATTTGAGACATCTTAAATTCTGCAAGTGCAAAATTGAACCTTTCCCTTAAAATCTTACCCTTCCAAAACTTGTCTATTTCTGTTAAAGATACCGTATTCTTCTACTCATCCAAGTTCACTCTGTTGGTAAGATGTTCATCTCTTCACTCACTCCCCTTGTCCAGTCAGCTGCTATATCTCATCATTTTCTGTCTCTTCAATATTTTTCTCATCTATCCTCTCCTCTCCACCAAGCAGCTACCACATTTCATGCCCTCATCGATTCTTACCTGGATTGTGATAATTTCCTCCTTATTGGTCTCCTGGTCTCAGATCTCTTCTCTGGCCTTTGCAGAGTGGCCAAAGGCATTTTCCTAAAGCACAAGTCTGACTGGATCCCTTACTCAAAAAATTCTAGTGGCCCCCGGTTACATAGAAGATAAAATATAAAGTCTTTTGGCCATTGAAGCTCTTCACAGCTTGGCCCCATCCTATCACTCTAGCCTTCCTGTAGATTTATTCCCCTTCACACCCACCTTAGTTCAGCCACACTTTCCTTGCTGTTGTCACATACAACATTCCCCCTCCCCTCTCTGGACCTTTGCACTAGGCATGGCCCCTGCCTAGGATGCATTCCCTCCTCAGCACTCACTACCTCTTAGAGACTTAGTATCTTCAAATTTAGCTCCAGCACCATCTTCTGTGTGAAGTCTTTACTCGTCTCCCAGATACTTGTACCCTCCCCTCCAAAATTGCCTCATCTCTGCTTTACTTGTTCTTATGCATCTTCATGTTTTTTGACCAACAAGAGTAAATGTCTTTAAGGGCAAAAATTATTTTTGCCTTTATGGCCCTCCGCACCTCGCATAGAATCTGGTACATATTGAACAGTTAATGATTGTTAATTGATTGAAGCCAATGACAATCACATGGGAGTATTTTGGAATTTGATGTTGTTGGGGTTTTGGGGTTATTTTTTTAATTTCTGAGGACACCCTGTCCCTGAGCATCATCACTCTAGACAATTCCAGCATCCCACTAATTCATGTTGGGGTGGAATGGTTATCTCAGTCTTAATTACTAATTAAAACGAACTCTGACTTTCCTTCTAACTTTTGATATAAGGACTTGGATGCAAGATTAATTTCTCTTGAAAAATTACTGATATTATTTCTCTTTGCAGCCACCTCTGAAGCCCACCATGCCGAGCCGTCCCATTGCTCCTGCTCCACCTTCTACCCTGTCACTCCCTCCCAAGGTCCCAGGGCAAGTGACTGTGACGATGGAGAGTAGCATCCCTCAAGCTTCAGCCATTCCTGTGGCAACAATCAGTGGACAACAGGTTTTTCCTCTTGTTGTTTTATAAAGTGAAATACCAGTCTATTCTTGATCTTCATTCATTGAATACCAGCGTGGCATATTTTATTATATGTCATCTGTAAGAGGAAGATGGAAGTATACTTGGGCGATGAGGAGCTAGTAGGAGCAGAAATGAATAGCACATTTTGCTATTGTTTGTTTATTCTTATCTGTTGATAGTTATACTCTAGTGAGTCCAGAAAGGCTTCGTAGTAGTGAGGAAGAGTGGGCAAAGAAATGATCAGGGCAGAAATAAATTTTGTTTGGCCAGGATAAACACAATAGATTGATAGCAGCATCAGGAATGTAGACAACTGTGTATTTAAAATTGCCATGTCTTACATGTATCTACATGCATCCTACTAATTAACTAGGCCAGAAGCAGTTGATGACTTCTTAGAAAATTTATTCATTCCCTAATTCCATGTAGTACTTAGGCTTTGCATGCTTACTGTCTGAAAGCAATTCTCCTTCACAAAAAGGATTTACAATCAACTTTTAAGCTTTAAACAAGCATATTAAATACCTTGTTACTCCTTCTTTGTTGTTGTTGCAGGGACACCCCAGCAATTTGCATCATATTATGACAACAAATGTACAGATGTCCATCATTCGCAGTAGTGCTCCTGGGCCCCCCCTTCACATTGGAGCTTCTCATTTACCTCGAGGTAAATTATGCCAACTTTTGTCCCAAATGTTTTAATAGGACAACCAGACAGGCTTTTTATGATGGTATGTAGAATGTTACACAAAATATCTGAGTATTTTTTTCAAGGATAATGTTTCACACAGCAGTTGTGTGAATTTGCACATAAATTCAAAACTATACCAGATTTCTAGCATGTTCCTGTTTGTCTTTTGTCCTGAAGTATCAAGTATTTCTCCTGAAGTATGAATGGCATAATGTTGCTGTATACATTTTGTATATTTTCAGTCCTTTATAAAATTTACATAGCTTATCAGCATGGTTGACTTAAATTGATCCTATAACTTTCTTTACTTACATACCTGTTCTTCTGGTGATCACTTTTTGTAGCAGATAAAGTTAATTGAAAATAGGCCATTTTACCTCATTTCTAAAATACACAGGGAATTAAGTAAAATTTATAAGAATACAAGTCATTCCCCAATTGATAAATGGTCAAAGGATATGAACGGGCAATTTGCAGAGGCAGAAATTAAAGATACCTATAAGCATATGGAAAAATGTTCTAAATCACTACTGATTGAGGGAAATGCAAATCAAAACAACTTTGAGGTACCACATCTCACCAGTCAGATTGGCTAAG
>CM053588.1:177893094-177923856 GCA_028646515.1 Pseudochirops corinnae
TTGGAACACTAATGCATTGTTGGTGGAGTTGTGAATTGATCCAACCATTCTGGAGAGCAATCTGGAACTATGCCCAAAGGGCTATAAATAATTGCATACCCTCTGACCCAGCAATACCACTGTTGGGGTTATATCCCAAAGAGATCACAGAAGTGGGAAAAGGACCCATGTGTACAAAAATATTTATTGCAGCTCTCTTTGTGGTTGCAAAAAACTGGAAATATAGGGGTTGCCCATCAATTGGGGAATGGCTGAACAAGCTATGGTATATGAATGTAATGGAATACTATTGTGCTATAAGAAATGGGAAGGAGATGGACTTCATAATTACCTGGAGAGGCTTATACAGACTGATGCTAAGTGAGAAGAGCAGAACCAGGAAAAGCTTGTACACAATCACAAACACATCGTATGTGTGATGACCAGCCTTGATAAACTGGACTATCCTCACCAACGCACAGCTAAAAGACAACTCTACAGGCCTCAAAATGGAAGGAGAAATCTAAATTTAGAGAAAGATCTAGAAAGACTAGAGTTTAAATGGAGACTGAAGCAAAACACGCTATCATTCTTTTTCATGCTTGGTTTTGCTTCTTTTTCCCAGTGATCACTCATTGGTTACAGCCCTTCTATATATCCAAACTATTGTACAATGAGAAAGTATTTGCAGATCCTGTACATGATTGCACGCCACCATGGGGGGGGGGGGGTGTGAAGAGAGGGGAGAAAATCTGAAACTCAGGGGATTGTGGAATTGAATCTTGTAAACTAAAAGTAAATAAAATTAATTAATTTTAAAAAAAGATAAAACTGGGGGAAAAAAAAGAAAATAGGCCATTTTAGTCATCAAAAAAAATGCAAGTGATGGTACAAAAGCAAAAAATAAAACAGTTTTTTTTAGACATTTCTGCAAGCCAGTTTTATTTATAGATAGGCCATAAATATTTTGAGTAAATTTTTTTTTTGTCAGACATACATGCTTTTTTTTTTCCTCCAAATTTGAAAACATCCATAATAATAGAGGGATGGCTTAGGAAGATCTGAATTCACATCCTGCCTTTGTGACTGAGCAAATAACAGAATCTCTCAGTACCTGAGGCATGTAGTAACTAGGCAACCTAGACTAGAAATTGCAGAGAAGGTAATGGCTTGCATTAGTGTAGGGAATTTCCTCACCTAGGGTTTCCCTCTATCAGTGAAATCATAGGTCTAGTGTCTATCCAAAGTAGTGGGTAAATATGTGCCTTTTGAAAAGTAGAAGCATTTTAATATATTGGACTAGCTCATTCTTTCAGTTAAGTGCTGAAGGTTTGTTATTGTTCAGTTGTGTCTGATTCTACATGACCCCATGGACATTGTCCATGGGTTTTTCTTGGCAGAGATACTGGAGTGGTTTGCCATTTCCTTCTCCAGTGTGTCTCCATTTTACAGATGAGGGACTGAGGCAAGTAGGAGTTAAGTAACTTGTGCAGAGTGACATAGCTACTAAGTGTCTGAGGCTAGGTTTGAACCCAAATCTTCCTGACTCTAGGCTTGCTGCTGTATCTGCTGCACCATCTAACTTCCTGGTAACTATGGTTACTTGGTCTATTGTCTTTTTTCTAGTGTTTTTTTTTCTAATGAATAGAATTGTGCTATTAATTACATTTCTGAAACATGACAGATCATTTTATTAATTAAGAATGCAATTTCATATTTTAGGTGCAGCTGCTGCTGCTGTGATGTCCAGTTCTAAGGTAACCACAGTCCTGAGGCCAACTTCACAGTTGCCAAATGCAGCTACAGCTCAGCCAGCAGTACAGCACATCATTCATCAGCCAATCCAGGCAGGTGATGGTCTTGGGAGGGTACTCAATCAGCAGACATATATTGATTAATTAACCACTATTCGTGGTAGGTGCTCCAGGAAATAGAAAGAGAACTAAAGCACAGTCTTGATTTTCCAACAGTTTACATTCTAGTTGCAGAGAAAAGACATAACACAAACAGTTAAATATAGACCATAGGTCTCAGAGGAGTTTAGAGAAAGGATAGAGAGACTGGGGAGTAGTGTGGTAGGTGAAAGATGAAATGAGTGAGACACCAAAGGTACAAGCTTCCCAACTTACCAGTTTATTAAGCAATATATGCCAATTGCCCAAAAAGTTTGAGACCAGTGGCCTTCCTTAGCTTTGGCACTGGACCCGGAATACAAGGGGAAACAGATTTTTATGCATTAAAAACAATCAAATAAGATCAATTAACTAAAAGAAAATAATCAGGATACAAAATTAGGTATTCTGATTGCTGATTGGAAGAAAGATTAGGGATTTTCCTAGTCGAGGTGGGGAAAGTGAATAGGAACAATTCTCAAAAATCAGAAAGGGAGGTGTTGCACTACCCCTAAGTGTTTGTATTCAATCCAAGGAAGATAGAAACAATAACTGATTAAGCAGTACAGGCCAGTTTTCAGATAAAGCATATGGGTTGCTTGAAATGTATAATTGTGGGAAAACTCCTTGCATCAATCAGTCTTCAGATTTAACAGGATTTCTGATCAGCATAACCCAGCTCCTTAGCTAAGGGTGTCTAAGAAGCAGGCAGAAGTAGTCCAGCTTCCCAGACATGCAGGGCTAGGTTCAAACAGTGTGATAACATTTTCTCCCACTTCCCACAAGTGAATAAAGTTTTCACACAAGACAGAAATTGAACTAGACCCATAATTGAATCAAAAGGGAACTGAATTAGCTCCAGAATTGAGTTGCAAGATAGAGTCAATATGGTTCACTCAATTCCCACTACCATTTGAAGTTGTAATCCCCTCAGTAGCAGGACTTCATTGCCATACCTTGTGTCCAACAACATTTGGTGGAGTGTTAACTTTAGAATCTGTTCTCTGAATAAGATAGGATTCTAGTGTAAACCAGGTTAGCTAGAAGAAAAAATTTATATAAGAGAGTAGGAGGTGATGAAATTGAAAGAGTTAATTGGGTCATTGATTATACAAGACCTTAAAATTTCTTTTTACACTGTGGACAGTGAGGATTCATTTCAGTTTTTTAAGCTGCCGAGAAGTATTAATACTTAAAGTCTTGTTTTAGGGAGATTATTAATCTGGTTACCTTGATAAATTGGCTGGAACAGAAACCAAAGACAGGCAAATCAGGGGAAATAATCACCTGAGGGCATAAGGCCCTGCATTAGCGTGGCACAGTGAGAGTGTAAAGAAAGGGAAAAGTGGAAGAAACATTGTGGGAGGATCAGTTGTGGGATCATAGAACTATAGGATCATAGAACTATACATTTATAACAGGGAAGGGACTTTAGAAGCCATTCAGTCCTACTCCTCATGTTATAATAAAGAAATAGGTCCACAGAAGTAATGAGATTTGTTCCAGGTCATTCAGATTGTAATTTGCAGGACTAGGATCCAAGGTCAGGTCTTCTGATTCAAATCTATTTCCTTCTCGAAGCTCCCTCTTTCCCTCTTACTCCACACTACCTCCCAGGAAGAGGCAGAAATTAAACATGACTCTTAAGGATTCGAGCTTAGGTGACTGATTAAACAATAAAATATTAGAAAGTCTTCAACTAGGTGTGGGGTAGAAGAAGGATAAGTGTAGTTTTAGACCTAACACTGAAAGCTGTGGCTGGATATCTATGTGGAAATGTCTAGCAGGTAGTAGCCACCCTGGACCTTTCTCTTCCTTTTGAAGAATGGAGTTTGCCTTGAGAACTAACTGCTTGTTTTGTCTAGCTCTCTAGTGCAGCCTATTTGAAAAGAATTTTGTAATAGGACAGTCCTCAACAGGATGTCTATAAAGGAGAAAATAAGTAAATTACAAATCTTGAGACTAATTCGAGTTGTAACAATGGCAAAGGAGAATTTTGATTGTGGTTATATTTGGAAATTTGAGCACAAAACTTTCCCAACAACATTTAGCCTCTGGAATTTTCTGGCTTTTAATGATACTGTTTCTATCTATAACTACCCTGAAAATCAATATTTCCTTTTGGTTTCTGAGTCGTGGGCATTAAACATTGCCAAGAAACACCTTTGTTTTTCAGAGCTGTCAAAGAATTCTCAGCTTGTCAACTAAGTACAACATTATAAATTCCTCATTTTACTTTTCATTTTTAAAATGACATAGTTTTTCTTCCTATTTTCAGTCTCGTCCCCCAGTGACCACCTCAAATACCATCCCTCCTGCTGTGGTAGCAACTGTTTCAGCCACCAGAGCTCAGTCTCCAGTCATTACAACAACAGCAGCTCATGCTACTGATTCAACCCTTAGGTGAGTGGAGAACATGAAGACCATAGTCATATTAAATTGAAAGAAGGGTATTTTATAGTACTTTAAGAACTTATTGAAAAGAATCAATATGAGAAGAATATATTGCTGTGTATTCTACTGTTATTCCTAGGCTAGGTTGGACTCTTTAGAGGTGCTGTATGATCCAGTGACAAATGAATGAACTTATGAAATCCAATCTTAGTTCCAAGTCATCCATAAAACTATTTTGGCTGGATATCTTTAGGAAAGAATTTTTAATGAGTTCAGCTTCGCATTATTGTTGTAAATTTTTTTTCAGTAAATTTGAGAATTGTTATATAACTGTAAGACTAAACTGGAGCACTTGAATAAATTATCTTCAAAAGTAGAACAATGTAAGTATGAGTTTAGAAAAGAGAGGACTGGGAAGGGTCAGCAAATTCCAAATGTCATTTCATTTTCCCATCTAGCTGTTACTTCCTCATAAATAAACGGGTCTTGACTGAAATATATATATTCTGTGCTGCTGATACAGAGACACTTTTTGAAAGACAGTCAACTATTAATTAAAGGGAGTGATAGTATATAGAATTTGAAATCTACCAATAACCCTAAGCCTCATTTAAACTAGTAATTTTGGGGATTTTTCCCCATTTAATTTTTCAATAGAGGCAATGAGAAACAAAAAAAGTTCAGCTCTTTATTTCAAGAACAGCATAGATGCTTCCAACCTGTTGTCTAAAAACAAATAAATTTAAAGACCACATAGACTGATGAATGAACCTGTCTTGAATTTTAGTACTTCTTTTTAGGGGGAATGGGAGTGAAATGGCCATGCCTTGCCCACAATATATAAGTGTAAAGAATAAAATTATTAAGTCAACATTTTTGCAAAGTATGTAGCTTTGCAGTTGAACACTATAATGTATAAATGTTAATAAATCAAAAGTTCGAAAATATCCCCCATCATGCCAATGAAGATAATTATTTCTCTTTTGAGAATAATAATAGCTAGCGTTTATATAGTGCTTTAAGATTTGAAAATTGCAAGTATCTCATTTTATCCCCAAAACAATCCTAGGGAGTGGGAATTTAGGAAATGCCTTGTTAATGATGACTAAAAATCAATTTAGATGATTCGTGATCTATTGGAATACACGTCAGTGAGTTTGAAGAGTACAATTTAGCTGGATATTGATTTCAGTAATCTGGTCAGAGACCTAATGTGGTTTAAAATAAGTTCTTTAAAAATCCAGAAAAATACAGCTTTTACTCTAATACAGCATAAATGAAAAAAATATAAAGGTCTGATAATCTCTCACATTGAAGAGCTATGCCCATGAATCACATCTTTGAGTAGTCTATAAATAACATCTTATGTGTTTTTAGTCGGCCAACCTTGTCTATCCAGCACCCACCTTCTGCAGCAATTAGTATTCAGCGTCCTGCCCAATCAAGGGATGCAACTACCAGAATCACATTACCATCACATCCAGCTATCGGCACACCAAAACAGCAGCTTCATACCATGGCTCAGGTAAAACTCTTAATTTAACATATTACTTATTGGCTCCAAAACCAGAATATTAAAACTATTAGTCAGTCTGCTCATTCTTAGAGTCTATTTGACAGAATAGAAAATATTCCTGATTAGCACGATTCTATGTTGTTTTGTTTACTCTTCTACAGAAGACTATCTTCAGTAGTGGTACTCCAGTGGCAGCAGCAACTGTGGCACCCATTTTGGCCACCAACACCATTCCCTCAGCAACTACAGCTGGTAAATGTCAATCATAGTGATATTCCCACTTTCTCTTTAAAACAGTAGGAAAGGATGAAAGGGGTGGGGAGAAGAGAGAGAATTTAGAATTGAAAATTCTAAAAATATATATTCTATAAAAAAAAAAAAAGATTGTTTCCTTTATTTTCTTTAACTGACTTTTCCCTACATACTTTTGGGATGATTTGAGTATTTGAATTCTTGTTCATTCCTAACCCATGTTGATGTTTCTCTAATTTAAAAATATGAGGGTAGTAGAAATAGTTGTTTTGGATTTATTTTTTCTTTCCAGGATCTGTATCACACACACAAGCCCCCACAAGTACAATTGTCACAATGACCATGCCCTCTCATTCGTCTCATGCCACTGCAGTGACCACCTCAAATATTCCAGTTGGTAAGTGTCTTGGAGAAGGGCAAAAAGGGAAGTTTAAAAGAATTTTCTTGGGACATTCTGGTGAAGCCACTATGTTCTTGGTCATTCTGTGTCGGTTTTAGCAGACGGCTCTAATTTGTTTTTGTCTTCTTTTGAAACATTTGATGGTTGTGATAATGAACATGTTGGAGGATAATTTTTGACCAATCCTGAAACTTTGATACAGTCATTCATCTTAATTTTCTTCCTCATTAACTCCTCTCCTTCAGCACACTCTCCAAAAGATGTAGCCAATTCTTATATACTAAAGAATCAGCTACTGTAGTAAATTATATGACTGGTGCTGAATTATAGTTGCTTTAAAGCACTAAAACTTATGGATAATGCAATAAAAGGCAGCACTGAACAGTGAGTAATCCAAATTCTAATTTGAGCAGTACCAACTTAGGCCAGTTTATATTAACTAATCTGTGGTTTAGTTTTATCTAGCTATAAAAGATGGTAAAATTTTTGTTTAAAAATTGATAAAAAAATTTTTTAAAAAGTGTCTTATAGAGGACAAAAATTAGAATCACCTAGTTAGAAAAGTATTGGTCTCCTACTCCTCAGAATCTATAGGCTTAAAATAGTGGATATGTCTTAATAACTTGAATATTATATTATCCATTGAGGCTTGAGGTCACTTTCTGGTAGTGTCACATACTTGGTTATTAATTTTTCTGCTATTTCTTTACCTGTCAGAATAATGATAGTATATTTAACATATAGACCAATCAGAAGGCCAAGGTGAAAGGGGATAAGAATCCAAACTAGAGTTGTGTCTAGGAGTGGAGAGAAGGGGTTATATATCTGAGATGTGAAGGTTAGGAACAAGATTTGACAACAGATTGGGTATGTGGGGTGTGTGTGACGGTGAGTTGTTGATTATGAAATCGTTAAAGTAGGGCTGTGGAACTAAGAAAATGGTGCTACCCTTAACAGTAATAGGGAATTTTAGAACTGGCGGGATTTTGAGGGGAAGATAATGAGTTCTGGTTTGACATGAGTGATACATTTACAGAATGTCCTGTGTGAGATGTCCAGGAGGGAGTTGGAGAGCATTAACAGAGAGCTAGGTACAGCTATTTCTCATTTAATGTAATTGCCCCACCCCTCTGCAGCCAGAGAGGCTTTCCAAGCACTAAAGCCAGAACACCTGGCCAGGGGCTGCACCAGTGCTATTTGCAATGTGAATTTACTTAAAGTGAGGGTTCTCTGCATATGGATGTGGACCTCATTTATGTATAGATGATAATCGAATGTATAGACAATTGAATCTATAATTCATAAGATCATCAAGTGACAAAGTATAGAGTAAAAAGAGAAGGGACCAAGGACCCCACAGAGCATGATATCCAAAGAAACAGAAAAAGACACTTACAAGAATAGCTAGAGGAAAACCAAGAAAGAGTATTATCATGAAAACCTAGACAGGAAAAAATACCGAGGAAGAAATGACCATCCAAAGTGGCAGATGCTGCAGAGAGGTTAAGGGGGATCAAGTCTGAGAAAGAGACATTGGATTAGGCAAGAAACCTTATTAAAGTGAGTGACATGGTTCATGGCATAGACATACATATGAGGATCTAGATCTCTGCTTGATGTGCCTTAAAAAACACTTACTTTTTCTCTTTTCTGGGCGAGCCTTTTGGTTCTTTTTTTTGGGGGGGGGTTGGGATGAGGTATTCCTGCCTCTCACAATGACCTCCTATCCAGTGCTGTCCCTACGGGTAACACTCTTACTCCTAGGATGAGGTCAGATGGTACAAGTGCGGAGGATAGAGCCTTTCTTTTGGCCCTGGCCCACCTATAAGAAATCTTAAACCTGAGACAGTACCACTTCTGCTACTTCTCGGGTTCTCGTACTGCCAACTCAGCAGTGAAGAAACTAGGGCTCACTCTATCATCTCTGGGCCTTGGTCCACTTAGTTATAAGGTATTGTGTTAAGTAGTACTTTTGATAAATTATATTATTATTCTGATATCTTTTAGCTCCTTAGAAATGCATGGCTATGCCTAACACTAAAATATCAGTTGTTTTCAGCTCATTATAAAATTGTTCTTTTGTAAAATTTAAAATGTCCCATTATAAAATTATCCTTTTACTTCATGCCTCTGCATTAAGATTCAAATTAAAACTAATGATAAATTTTCAGGTACTTCATATAAAACTGTAGGTACGATTAATTATGTTGGATGAACACTATGAAAATCTTTTATAAGGACAGTTTGTTTTAGTGCTGTCAGTTTCAGTTTACCATTTGCTTCCCTAAATTATCCCCAAATAACCACAGTAGAAGTAGTTGAAGAAGTAACAACGTTAATAGTCTGATACAGTCATATAAGCATCACAGCTAGACTGGAACAGAACTACTGATTTTCATTTACATAGCTATTATTTCTGTAATATAACTTTCGGTGTTTCTCCACTATAAGATTTCATTAAATTCTAAGGATGTTGAAGATTTCCACCAGTAGTCACCAAATAGCCCTTTAAAGAAAGAAATTTGCTACTTAATATTTATTATCTTCTGATTCTCTCAATCTTTTGACTATTTGTGAATAAAAATTTCTTCTGTTATTAAATTTTATACCTTTCATCTTATTCTAGTAAACTGTATGTTTGTTTGATAAGTTTGCTTTTTATAAGACCTATTGGGGTTTTTCTTTTTATTCTTTTATTTTGAACATAATCACCAGAGAGAGAGAAAAAAAAACATTTCCATATTCACAACAGAATATAAAAAGGATTGCATATAAAACTATGAGTTTCCCTTTCATACCGCTTGGTTTTCTTTTCAAGTACACAATAAATTTTGTACATCATTTTCAAAAGTCTGTATTTCCTTTTGTCCTGCACATTTAAAAAAAATGTTTCAGTGGTCCTCTTTTTTTGGCATCAGTCTTCCTAACTTCACCCATCCCAGTCCCACAATTTAAAACTAAGAAAAGGACTAAAAGAAAAAAAACTTGTAAAAAAAAATAAGCAAAGTCAAGCAAAATGAATCCATATTGTGACCATGTTCAGAAATATAATATTTCTCTTAGTGCACTTTGAGTGTACATCACCTCTCTTTCCTGAAGTGTGTTTAACATGTTTTATTATAGGTCTTCTGGAGCCATGGTTGTTCATTTTGCATCAATCAGAGTTAAGTCTTTTCAAAGTTGTTTTTCTTTACATTGTGTTGACCTCAAAAAAAATAATATTCTTTGTGCTGCTCACTTCATTCTATATCAATTCATACAACCCAGGTTCTCTATAGTTAGTTGTCTCATCATATCATAATTATTGCAATGATTTTACATTCATGTACCACTGTTTGTTCAACCATTCCCCAGCTGACAGGCTCACCCTTAGAGTCTAGTTTTTTTTTTCTTTTAAATTCTCTTTCAGGATCAGGAAATTTGTTTTGTATGCAAATATTCCCTCTTTATCTTCCGTCTTGATTACTCCTCCCATCTCTACTTGTTTCACTGTCCTTTGATGTATTCACACATGTGGTTATCTGTCTATGTAAAGCCCTACCCCCTCCTGGTTTATATTCCTTGTCTTCATTCCATCCCATTTATGAGAAATAGCTAGTTCTATTCCCTTTTGTTCCTCTATACTAGTGTATTCCTTTCATTCTCTTTTCTCTTCCCCCTCTTCAAATCTTTAGAATAGAACCAGTCTACCCCCAGGACCACTGTTTTTCCTTCTTTAGCTTCCTAAATACTCGTTGAAGACATTTTAGTTCTGAAGGGATACTTGTTTTTCTCCCCAGTATTAGAATTACATTATCAAATAGCTCCTTCCTGTTGCTCAAATAAATTTACTTTTCTTGGTTTCTCAGAATTCTTGTGTTTGTATTTCAATGTTCCTCCTAAATTTTGATCTTTTTATTAGAAATGCTTGAAAGTCAAATGCTCTATTCAGTGTCTCCTTTTCCCCTATAGAATTATACTTTGCTTTGTTGGGGAAATTATTCTTGGTTGTAAGTCTCAATCTTTTGCCTTTTATATTCCAAAGGCTTTTCTCTTTTACAGAAGAAACTGCCATATCTTGTGATCCTTGCAAAGGTTCCTTGGTATTTTAATTCCTTCTTTCTGTATGCTTGCATTGTTTTTCCTTTGTCGTGGAAACTTTATGTTTTGACTTTGATATTTCTGGGACTTAGAGAATCATAACATTGTACCATATTACTATACATCCAGTACAGAGATATCTCCCTCATTTGAAAGGAGACTAGTTACTGCCTTTAAAATATACTTTAAATACTTTATTTTTTCCCTTTTCAACTCAGCAAATACTTATTAAATGCATTTTGAAGGAAAGGCACTGCTGGGCACTGGGGATAAAAAATGCCTTCCCTCAAGGAATTTATATCTAGTTGGCAGTTATATCACATACAAGTAATATGCATGGATGTCAGACAGGTGTAAAGGCATCAGGAAATAGAATCACTTGTAGGTGAGTGAGATTCAAGATAGTCATCTTGGAGGAAGTAGCCTTTGAATTGGGCCTAATAGGTAAAGGAGTGTTTCATCAGCTTAAAAAAAGAGGAAGCTAGTGTTCTATTCTAAGCATAGGAAAGATTGCTTCCAGGAGGTATGGAAACAGGAGAGAAGGGCAAGACAAAGTCAAGGAACAGTGAATAATGTGGCTTTAGTGGAACAAAGGAGATGAAGGTAAATATGAACTAAAGAAGACTGAAAAGGTACCCAGGAATACAGATGAGTACCAACCTCATAAATCGTATTTCAGTAATACTTTAAGGTCTGTAAAACATTTGCCTCATAACTGGTCTTTCATTAAGTATTTTACAGATAAGGAAACCGAGAATTATAGAGATTAAATGACTTAACCATAGTCACACATCCCACTAGGATCAGAGACCAAGACTAGAGTTCAAGTCTGTCTTGATTCCAGTTTGTTTATTTAGTAAGCAAAGGAGAGCCATGTAAGTTCTTTGAGCAAGATAGAATGTGATTGGGTATTTACATTAGGAACATTTCTTTGGGATATGAAGGAAGGGTTGGAGAGACTGTAGGCAGGAGGCCAAGTTGAAGGTCTCTTCAACTTTATCCAGAGAGTCTTAAGCTGAAAAAGATCTTAGAGGTTATCTGGTACATTCTGTACCTGAACAGGAATTCCAGCTTCAGCATCCCATCAGGTGGTCATCCAGGTTTCATTTGATAGTCTCTAGTGATGGGAAACTCACCAGTGTAGAAGTAGCACATTCCACTTTTGAACAACAATAGTTGCTTTTTTTATACACACACATACATACACAAGTATGTATGTGTGTGTATATATATATATATGTAGATAGATGGGTAGATAAATAGATATATCTTTATATACATCCTTATATTGAACTGCAATTTACCTTTCTGTAACTTCCATTCATTGGTGCTAATTCTGCCTTCTGAGATTAAATAAAACAAGTCTAATCATTTTTCTTGAAAACAACTATCATGGTCTCCTTAGTCTTAGCACTCCCAGTTCCTGAGGCTGATCTTGTATGGAACAGTTTCCAGTCTCACAGTCCTGGATGCCATTCTCCAATTTGTCAGTGTTCTTGCTAAAAATGTGATAATGTAAACCGTGCACAATACTGGTAGTCTGACCAAGGTTACAGTGAAACCACCAGCATTCATCCTATGACTAATTTTTATGTAGCCTAGGATCTCATTAGTTATTTTGACTGGGTAGTGACATTATTGAGTTTTAAGCCACAAAAACCCCTTACTCCTTTTCATATGAACTGTCATCTAGCCAAGTTTCCTCCTATCCTGTTAATTGTATAATTTATTTTATTAAAAAAAATTCAAATGTAGGACTTCATTTATCCTTATTAAATTTTGTCTTACTAGATTTAGATTTGCCCCAGTGTTCTAGTCTGTTGAAATCTTTTGGTGTCCCCATTCTGTTGTCTGACTCTGTTGTTTTAGAAGTGGGTGAAGGGGGCGACTAAGTGGCAGCGTGAATAGAGCACCGGTCCTGGAGTCAGGAGGACCCGAGTTCAAACTTGGCCTCTGACACTTAACATAAAAGCTAGCCATGCGACCATGAGCAAGTCACTTAACCCCAATTGCTCTATCTTCCCCTCTCCAAAAAGCAAAAAAAATAAAATAAAAGTAAATAAAAGTAGGTGAAAGGAACACTGCAGTGATCTTCATGTTTTTTGGTCTGAAGACCCTTTTACATTCTTAACAATTATTGAGGACCCCTTTATTGTTATTATTGATATTAACTATATAGAAATTAAAATGTCTTAGTATGTTATGAAAATAGTTTTGACTCAGACCACTTAAAAGGGTTTTAGAGACTCCAAAGGAGTCTTTGAACCACGTTTTTAGAAGCACTGTAATGGAAGATTTTTGAGCATTAATGACATTAGAATTTTTTTTCCTTGCTCCTTGTTAGTAAAATAATTGTGTTTCACATGCTTGCCTATGGGATTCAGGTATTTCTACTAGACATTACTAGTACTGTTTCCTTGAGAATAATAAATGAAAGCTCCATTTTATTTTCTTTATAGCTAAAGTAGTCCCTCAGCAGATCACACACACTTCTCCCCGGATCCAGCCAGATTATCCAACGGAGAGGAGTAGCCTTATCCCTATACCTGGACATCGAGCCTCTCCAAATCCTGTTGCAATGGAAACCAGAAATGACAACAGGTAAGTGTAAAAGCTCCATACATACTTTAGTTGTTTTTTTTTTTTCATTGTTATGGTATTATAAAATCAGAACATATAAAATAGCATGTAGATTTTAGATGCTGGTGTTATGCATATGGGACTGTTTTAGTAAAACTCCCCTGGGTTACTTACAAATTTCCTTGTATGAGAAATGTCACTGGACACATGGGATATGTATATGGTTTTCTATTTAGTCAAAAATGCCAAAATCTAGACATTTTAAGGTAGTACATTAAGCTTGAGCAGGTGATTGAGAATATATTCCACAAAATCTCCACAGGTAACAATAACAATGAATAATAAAAAGTTTTTACATGACAGCAGGAAAGTCAATTTAAAATATTATTTATATTGTTTCTGTGATACTTCAGTCTAGTAGATATATATGAATATATATGTACACACAAATTATGAGTAGGAAATATCAAATTACTTAAATGCTTTTAATTTAACATTTTTAGATGTTTTATAGGTATACAAAATTTTATAAAACTTATATGTTTTATACATATAAAGGTTTTTATCTCTAGAGGCTTATGATCTAAGGCCTAGATCCCTTAATGGTCCATCTTGAACCTTTCACTTGAACTTCTTTTTCCAAGGTGGTTACTCTTCCACGTCCCTGCTCATATATTCCTTATCAGTGTACAGACACACTCAGAAACAGCCTGTTAACCATCGTAAGTCATGAAACTTAAGGGAAATCAGAGGTACCTTCTCATTAGGAAAATATCAGGGACCTCTTATTCTGAGGCTGGTAGAACAAAACTGACATCAAAGTTTTTATAGTGAACAGAATTTGCTGAATGTTTTGGGCCTTGTGCTTTTATCAACTTTTTCATCTATATTTTCTTCTTTTGAAACTTTTTTTTGAGGGGGGATGTCAAGGCAATTGGGGTCAAGTGACTTGCCCAAGGTCACATAGTGAGTTAAGTGTCAAGTGTCTGAGGTCAGATTTGAACTCGGGTCCTCCTGACTCCAGGGCCAGTGCTCTTTCGCTGCTCCACTTGTGAAATTTTTAAGTGGCATAGCTTTTTAAAAATTTGTTTTAAAGGAATAAACATTAAGAGGGACTTTTTTTAAAAGAATACATTTCTGTGATAAGTAATAGAAACCATTCAAGATCAGAGGTGTAGCTGTAATTACACAGTGAGACCATAGGAGTGAAATGGCTTCAAAAGAGACCTGAGTATTCAGAAGATTGAAATGTGAACAGGAAGAAATGAATAATTTTGGTTGATAGGAACCAAGTTTTCTGAGTTGACAATAAACAAAATGAGAAAATACTTCAGGCCAGTAGTGTTTTGGGGCAAAGTAATATTCATCCTGGAACTGGGGGAGGGGGGTGACTGAATAAGCATATGGAATATTTCAAAATTTTTCTTTTCTGCCTCTAGGCAATCTGTTCCTGTCCAGTTCCAATACTTTTTGCCAACATATCCACCCTCTGCGTACCCTTTGACTGCACACACATATACCCCCATCACAAGTTCAGTGTCCACCATCCGACAATATCCAGGTAAGGACTATTCCCTTAAATTTTTTCTAAATGTTATAGCTTTCATGTACATAAATTAGGCCTTACTGCATCAGGCAGGGCTGACAGGGAGTTTTGGAGTGCTTGAAACTTTAGAATTAGTTCTTCAGGTTCAGATGTGGATTTTAAGGAAGGGCAACGCAGCCCATAGAGAAAACTGATCATTTAGCTACAGTTTGCTGATACTAAAAACTGACCTGAAACTAAGTGATAATGCACTAGAAGGTATAGTCTCTGTCTACTTCATAGATACTTAGGAAGTCAGTTTTTTCCTGTTTCTGAGAGACAAAGCATGGAGATTCTGGAAAATAACCAGCCCAGCATAAATAAATGCAGCCTGGTTACTAGGGGCATATGGAGAACGGCCAGTATTGTTGTTGTTGTTGTTTTTATTCAACAGTAAACAGGGGAAGCTGGCATCTTTCCAAAACATTCTGCCACAAGATAAAGAGAATTCCCCTTCCTTGGGAACTAGTGTAGAAGAATATATAGAGCAGGTGTAGAGTTAAAGACAGCATAGGTTCATATCCTGCCTCTGACCTCACTGTGTGACTTTGGACAAATCACTTAATCTCTCTGAGCTTCAGTTCTCTCCCCTGGCAAATGGGTACAATAATAACATTATTGTGATATAATATATAGTGTCTGGCACTTACCAGCTGTGTGACTCTGGGCAAGTCACTTATGCCTCAGTGTCCCCAAGTGAAAAATGAAGATAGTAACAGCACCTGCTTCCCGAGGTTGTTGTGTGAGGATCCAATGAGAGAACAGTTGTAAAGCATGTAGCACGGTGCCTGGCACATGTAGGCACTTTATAAATGCTTATTTCCTTTGCAACCTGTTCCCTTGAATGACTGTTGGAAACACAAATGAAATCTGATAAGGTACATAAAATGTTTTGTAAGCCCTTCAGTTCTCGCTAAGTGTTCCTTTATCTGCTGCTGCTGCTGCTAATGATACCAGCTATAAGCAAGTCGGTTAAGCACGTATACCCAGATTGGTGTGCCGTTATCTTTAGTGCCTTGTGGCTGTACCATATCAGTCCATCAGTCATCATTTCCCATTCCCAGCAGTATGCATGTCTTCCCCTATCCCCATGGAGAAAAGGGTAAAGTTTGACCAACTTTAATCATTATTAAGGAAAAATTAATTTTATCCTCCTGTTTTAAAATACTAGTTAAAAGTATTCACATGCTAGCTAAAATATCAACATGTTAAATGTAATTATGCTTAATATCACTGGCTCTGTGGACATAATGCAAAAAATGTAAAAGAGGTATCTTTACCTAAATTATAGACACAAGACATTTGATCATCTGTCAAGTTGATTTTTGTCAGACTGTAACATTACCAAAATCTGGTGCTAGTCATCAGATGGTTTTTCTTGTGCTATCAAACTGTACTTTTAAATGCTTCACTGGTGCTTTTTTCTTAACTTTTTTTAAACACTGAAGTCACTTTCTAATAACACTTCCCCCCATAATGAAGTACAATTAAATAAATCAGTGCATAACAGATTGGTCCTATCTGACAGCATACACCTGTCGCCATCCCAGTAATCTGCCCTGTGAAGTCATAACTAGTCAGTACATGCATCAGCGTTCTTATGACCTTTACTGGTGTTTTCCTTTGCGTCACATGGTCATCACATAAACTGTTTAGTTTTGTTTAATTCCTTAAGGGACTTTGGTTTTTGTCTTGGTATCCTCTGGTGTCTGGCACATAGTAGACACTTAATAAGTACCTGCTGATTGATTGTATCAGTTCTTATAAGTCTGCCTGTGTTTCCCTGAAATTCTTCTCTAAATTCTTCATATTCATTTGTTTCTTAAGGTATAATAATATTCCATTCTATTATATACCATAGTTTGTTCAGCCATGGGTTGGGCACCTAATTTGTTTCTAATCACTTGATATAACAAAAATTGCTTTAGTATTTGTGTGTATATTAGATCTTTTTATCAACTTTGACCTCCTTGGTGAATATGCCTAGTAGTAATTTTCATCACCAAAGAAACTCAAAAATTAAAAAACTTTTCTTTTCCTGTTCCCGCTCATAATAATAATAGATAATATAAATTCATATATGGGAATTCCTGATCCTCAGATGCCTACTTTTCTGTCCTCTTCAAACAAATAAATTCATGTCTAAGAGTGTTTACAAAGGGTTTTGAACAGTGACTACAATTTCATTTGCCGTTCTGCAGTTAAGATTATGTGTCTCTGGGAACATGTGTGCTTCTACTTCAGAACTGATCATGTTGGAAATTTAAAAAGTTGTGTATTTAATTAAACAGTCAGTGGAAAAACTTAGTTGCTCCTCAGGAATGCAACCATCCTTACTACTTGTTTTCCACCTAACAGTTGTGGGTATTGGAGGTTTTTTTGCCCGGGGGGGGGGGGAGTCAGAGGGTTTTGTTTTAAAAAGATAGAAACCCACAAGTATGTACTCTATATTCTTAAAAAAATACAATTAAAATTTATATTTATAGCTACCTGTGATGGCTATCAACTAGAGCATCTTGGATGGTTGACTTTTAATATTTCATTACCATTGTCATTCTGAAAAAAAACAAGTAGTACATCATTTCAAATATTGCTTGGTCTTTTTTATATATATGGCAGCTAGGTGGTACAGTGAAGAGATGCTGGACACAGAGTCAAGAAGACCTGAATTCCAGTCCTACCTCAGACACTTAACTAACTGTTTGGCCTTGGGCTATACATTTAACCCTCTCTTAGTCTCCCCATCTGTAAAATGGAAATATGAATAACACCTACCTCACAAGATTGTTGTGAGGCTCAAGATTAACATATGTAAAATATTTTACAAACCTTAAAACCCTATACAAATGCTGTTATTGTTGTTGCTGTTATTATATATAAGTTGGAGTAATATTTAGCTGATTTTTAGAATTGCATTAAAAGTCTTTTTTTTAACCCAAAGGTCCTACAGTGAAAACCCATTATTTCATCTTTTAAATCTTTTTCTCATTTCCTTAATAAGCTACTTGCCAAAATGATGGATTGAAATATTGCATTAATAATAACTCACATTTATATAGCACTTTAAGATTGGGAGCAAAGTGCTTTCATCACAGCAGCCCTATCAAGTAGGTAATACAGTACTAATATCTTCCCAGAGCTTTGGATTCTCTGTCTGTAAAATGGGGATAAATGATGTAAGTATAACGAATATGAGTTTGGGGCAAGTAGGTGGTGCCTCTAGTGGATGGAGTGCCAAGCCTGGAGTCAAGAGTTCAAATATGGACTCAGACGTTCACTAACTGGGTGACCCTGAGCAAGTCACTTAACCCTCTTTGCCTCTGTTTTCTCATCTATAAAATGAACTGGAGAAGGAAATGGTAAACCACTCCAGTGCCTTTGCCAAGAAAACCCCAAATGGAGTCACAAAGTAAGATACAACTGAAAAATAATGACTGCACAAGAAAAGTATGAATTTAAGGTGAGATTCAAAGCCAGCTTTACAGACTCCACTACGATACACTGAGAGGGAATAACCAGGATTTCTTTTTTGTAAAGACTTTCAAAAGTATATATTGGTAGGCCCTTTCATTGTACTATACTGACGGTCTTTTGGTACTCTTTAGTTTCAGCTCAGGCACCAAATTCTGCCATCACAGCTCAGACAGGTGTCGGGGTAGCCTCTACAGTGCATCTAAATCCCATGCAGCTGATGACAGTCGATGCATCTCATGCACGTCATATCCAAGGGATCCAGCCAGCACCTATCAACACACAAGGAATCCAGCCTGCACCAATTGGAACACAGGGAATCCAGCCAGCACCAATTGGAACACAGGGGATCCACTCAGCAACACCAATCAGTACACAAGGACTTCAGCCTGCACCAATAGGTGCTCAGCAACCTCAGAGTGAAACTAAGACTTCAGGTTACTGAGTTTTCTGGCACTATTCAAAGGGGCAGATAACTTCTACTCTGATTTAGCTGTTTGTTTATAAGGCATTTTTCATTTAGCTTTGCTTTCTGGGAAGATAGTCTTTGTCTAACAAGGGATGATAAGTAGAACAAGCATTTTTTGGAAATGAGTAAATTACACTGAATACAGAATATTAATTCAGTGTCAGATCTATTTTTTAAAATTACCATAATCTCCAGCTTGATCATAAAATTATAAGAAATTACACTATAAAGGGTAAAAGGAAGGAGAATAATATTTGTCTCAGTTGTAGAAGGCAGATAAAATAACAAGTAGAAGTTATTTGAGTCAGGGTTAGATGTATACATTTACTGAATTCAACACAACAAAAATGAAATGAAAAAGTAACTAATTAAATTTCTGCAAATATAACTGCTAAAAACATAAAATTGATTAATAAACATTATTAAAAGGCATCATTACTCAGTGCCCAGCAAAGTCTTACGACCAGACAGTTTACAATAGAGAATAGACTTAATGTATCCACTTGAAAATTTATTCAACCTCCCTCCAAATCAGAAAAAAAAACCCATAAATTGAAATACCTTTGCAGTGACACTTTAACACTCACCAGATGATGAAAATACCTAAAAGTGAGAACACTCAATACTAACATATCAGTGATTAAATCATTATGTCATGCATTAGTAGTGGAATTTCCAATTAGTAGAATCTTCTTAGAGGACAGAGTGGAAACACAAGAAGTATAAAAATAATCATACACTCTGACTCAATGATTACATATTGAAAAAATACTTGAGTGTTATCATGAAGAGAAAAAAAATCTAGAAAAATAAATACTCATATTTTTCATAGAAATTTCAAAGTATTGAAAATAAGCTAAGTATCTGATGGAGCGTGACGGAGTGAACTGTAGTAGATTAACAAAATTATATGTTACAGTGGCATTTAAAAATTACAAAAATGAGAAGTATTTTAAAAAACCATATGAATATAAAGGAAAGAAAGCAGAACCAGAAATATAGTGTATACACTGACTAGGACCACAGAAAAGGAACAATATATACATAAGCAGAAATGAATGTACAAATAGGCTATAGAAAGGGAATGATAAATGTTATTGTCATAATGCATGCAGAAATTTTTTTTTTGGTTTCAGTATTTGTAGATCTATATTAAACTATTTTTGTTGAAATTAATGAAGAAAAGTTAGTGAGCTTTTAAATGAGCTAACGTTTTTCATCTCCTCCCCTGAAATTGAATGCTTTCTTGAAACAGAAAATTAATTAAGCAAAAACACCTGATGGAGTTACTATTTATAAAGATGCATGCACCATTCTGCCCTTGTAGCCTCACCGACCTCTAACAACTAGAGGGAGAAGGTGTGTTTCATCTGTGTTCATTGCTTCTTCCATTGTATTGGCCATTGTTGGATTTTCAGTCAGCATTTCCCTTTAATGAGCTTTACCTTCACGTTGTTGGAGTCTTTGCATGTTATTCTATTGATTTCACCTTGTATCAGTTCATATTTTCCCCTTGTTTGTCTGAATTCAAGAAAATTGTCTTTTAAGTTATTGACAACCTTTATTTTAAACTGAACTTAAAGTACAGGGAGCTTCCAAGGAGAAACTTTTTCTGTCAGTGCATATAGCTTAACATTTATTACGGCTTCCATCTTAGAGAATTACCTGCCCGGGGCAAAGACTTTTCTAGGGTCACATAGCCAGTATATATCAGAGGCAAGACTTGAACAACCAGGTCTTCCTGACTCAAAGGCCAGGTCTATTCTCTACTCTGATGCCCCTGTATAAAAACCAGAATTTTTAACTTGAATTTTAACTACTAGCAAACCTCAGAAATGGCCTCTTAGTCAGGTATCATCCTTGTTATTTACTATATTTGTTTTATACCACAAGCCAATCATAACAATCCTATGAGTTTGTAAGCATCCCCATTGAACAGAGGACAAAATTAAGGCTCAGAGGAGATGATTTTGCCTGAGGCCAAGATCTAGAAATAGAATTGAAAATTTCTTTTGAAGTCTGATGGGCTTTTCACTATCCTAAGTTGTCTTTCCTATGTAAAGCTTAATTATATGTTAAAGTATTTGCTGTGGAAATTCACTTTAAGTGTCTTCATTAATACCTATTTTATCAACTAAACACAGTTAAATTCTTGCCAACATTTTGGCTATGTTTTTAAAAACAAATTTTTTTGGTTGAGGATAGGGGGACAAGCCTTAGGTAATTACAGTTTGAACACAAACAGAATAGTTTTGTATTTCTTCCATCACAGCAGCATCATCATAACTGTTCTTAAGACCTAGTTAATAGACCATATGACCATAGAATCTCATAATGTGGAAGTCTTGGGCCTAGAAAATGCCCAAAATAGAAAAGGAAAAATTTTGATCACAAAGCATTGCATTTTAGTGGGAAAAGCCCTTGACCTTAGAATCACTAGCCTAGAGTAGAATCCTGGCCACTTCTCCCCCGTGTAAGTGTGCACAGTCCCTGAAGTGGGTTTAATGATCTTTGAGGAAAAGAAACCATGTTGGAAATGCTCTTTTCCACTCAAGTAGTTTGAATCATTTTTCTTTTTTTCCCTCTTGTCTTGCCCATATTCCCTTCTGTCCTCCCAGCAGTGGTGTTGGCAGATGGAGCCACAATTGTAGCCAATCCTATTAGCAATACATTTAATGCCACTCCAGCAGCTACCACCGTGGTGCAGACCCACAGCCAGAGTGCCAGCACAAGCGCGCCAGCCCAAGGCTCATCCCCTCGCCCAAGCATCCTCCGAAAGAAGCCAGCCACCGATGGGTGAGGAGGCCCCCAGCCTTGCAAAACAATACAAGACACTTAATTTAGAGCATAGCTGCTGAAAAAAAAATTGGGCGATTAGTACCTGTCCATTGGTAACGAGTGAATCATTAGATTGTTAAATCTAATTGCTATATCTATATCGTTATAAAGTAGTATTTTCATTTTCTCCCAAAAACTTGGCCCTAGAAACTGTAGAATGAAAAGTCCATGATTTTTATGGGGGTTTATATATGGACTGCCATGGTTTCTCTCAGGATTGAACTCGAATTCTTAGAGTAGTCCTAGAATTTACTGTACACTCTTTTCTAGGGAGGCATTTTCATTGTTGGTGAGCACAATCTATTTTTCTTTCATATAAAAAAGTTGTTCATTCTGGATAAAAAAGTGACAATAGTTTGCCATAGACTATGTGTTGTATTGTCCTATGAACCTATGCTCTGACTTTTCATTTTTAGCATGGTGGGTGCTATTATAGTGACAAAATTTGGAAGGGTGAACATTCATTTTCTAGTTCTAGTCAGTTTTTAGAAAACAAAGTAGCTATCACAGCTTTAATTGGAGAGTTTTGTATTGTTGGCATCTTGAACCTTGGAGAACCTTCTCTGAAGGAGAGAAGAGTTTGCCAAGGGTGCTTAACACTTTAGAAGATACTTCTTTTAGTATACTGGATTTTTTCATTTCAAGACTAAATCCATAGTGAAATAATGATATTAACACAAGCAACAAAGTGAGGGTAGTATTTTAGCCATTATGAAAAATGCTCCAATGTATGATAGGTGGAAGGCATCATATACTTGTAAATGTTTAATGTCCTGTATCTGGAGCTATTTTTCAAGATTGTCTCTGTGTTTCAGAATGGCAGTCCGGAAGAGCCTCATTCCCCCTCAGCCACCTGAAGTCGCTAGTCCTCGAGTAGAAAGCTCCATAAGGAGTACATCCGGGTCACCCAGACCTTCAGGGTAAGGTCTGATTTGAATGTAACTAATAATACTTAGCCATCCTCTACTAAGTGGGGAAAGGTGGTATTTTAATAAGAGTAAATAAGAGAATTATATGCAGTGGAGTATGAGGAACTAAATATTTCAACATTTTACAACAGAAATTATATTAGGGCACTACCTTGTGGTAAGAAATAATTTAAGAATGATTCTTAAGTACATTTTTTAGTGAAACGCAGGATACTACTGGTTCTAGCAAAGGAGTCAACAAACTTTTAACCACCAGACAGAGTCAGTGGTGATCTAGAAGGGTCCAGGCAGTTCAGAAGCACTGGCTAAGGAAGGGAAAAGAAAGAGGGAAGAAAAGAAAAGAAGGAGGGAAGTGATGCATTTGGTGAGAAACAATGAAGGGCTCTTTAATAACCCTAGTTGCTTCTTGGTTATATTAAAGCCACATGCAGGGGGCAGCTAGGTGGCACAGTGAATAGAGCACTGGCCTTAGAGTCAGGAGGACCTGAGTTCAAATGAGACCTCACACACTTGGCACACTGTGTGACCTTGGGCGAGTCACTTAACTCCAACTGCCCTGCCTTCCCCCCTCCAAAAACCAAAAAAAAAAAAAAAGTCACATGCCAACTCTCATTGCTAATATCTGTAATACGTTCTCAGTGATGTCTGTAGCCCTCTGCTGTAGACATTACAAAGATTAATCAATTCTTTTCTCTCACTCTTACTTTTCTACTTTTAGAGTACTGAAGATCTTTTTTCTACTCTTGTTTTCTTTGTGTGGTTATTCTCTTGTTTCTTGTTTTTGTCTTTTTTTGTGTAATGAGAAATATTTGGGCTTGGGTGCGTGCTTTTCTTCTTTCAAATTTGAGAATATTCATGATTTTCAAATGAAAACTTAATGGAACATGGCTGGGTAAGCTTGAATCCTGTCTTAGTTTTACATCCTTTTTAACTATACCTAGGTAGGGATTGGGGTGGAGGTGAGCAAAATGATTGTTTGATTTAGAATAAGGTAGAAACAAAAAGGACAAGTGAAGATTTAAAAATTAATGTGGAGTGACATTTTTGAATCAATATTCCCTTAGACTTCGGAGGTTTAAAACTGATTTTTAAAAAAATTACCCAAAAGTTCACCTTGGAAATGGTATATCGTTTATTATGATGTAGTTTAAAATCAATGAATAGAGCACCTAATTGCACAAGGTATTACTTTTGGTGCTTCACAAAATGAATTATTCAAAGCTCCTCTGTCTAGGAGATTACTAGCCAAAACAACTTGATAATGTTTTGTTTTTATATTTTAGTGCCAAACCTAAGCCAGAAATCCATGTATCTATGGCCACACCAGTCACTGTGTCTGTAGAGGCTGTGTCCAATCAGAGTAGTGATCAGCCCACCATCGCTGTGCAGCCCACCTCTCAACAGCCACCACCTGCCATTCCAACTATCATTGCAGCAGCTAGTCCCCCATCACAACCATCAGTAGCCCTGTCAACAATTCCAGGAGCAGTTCCTGTCACACCACCCATTACCACTATTGCAGCTGCTCCTCCTGTATCATCAACGGTGGGTGGCAGCCTTTCCACTGTAATGGGACCTGCAGTGCCAGAGATAAAAATTAAAGAAGAAGTAGAACCTATGGACATAATGCGTCCTGTTTCTGGTAAGTTTCTGCAAAGAAATCTTTTCTCTCACGAATTTCTTTTCCATTTAGGAATGTCCTTTTGCCTATTATCATATTACTGAAACTGGAACTCTGGTGACCCATTTAAAATAATTCCTACAAAGAGCTCCTCTTTTCAGGGTTCATTCCTGTCAAAACTTTTGTACCCGCTACATTGTAAGACTCTGTTTTTGAGTAAGGAGGTAAATTTCTTTTTGAAGACTAAAACTGATTCACAGGTGAGAGCAGTCTTCTTCCATTAGTGAAGTCAGTGCAAACAACTTTTTTTTTACCCTTTATTTTTCTGCTTTCTACCAGACATAGTTACCTATAGCTTATACATTTTTCTTCAGTATCTATCAAGGAAATGAAGATAACCAGGGACATATCTGTACATCATGACAGCTGAGGGATATTTAAGATTCTTGAAGAGGCTAGTTAAGAATTTTCATGATGTTGCTGAAGGATGGACTCTTGACCAGCTTCACTCTATGCTTACTAAAATGTTTTGTTTTCCCATTCTTCTTCTATCTGCATCGTTTCCTTTCTTTTTCACCACTGACATTTTCCAGGAAGTTGCAGAATAGTTTCTTTTGAAAGCCATTGTGAGTTACCCAGGGTGGCTGGGGGGTCACGACTTCAGTTTTTCTTAACCTTACTACTGACCTACTCTTGGCACTAGGCAAATCACTTAACCTTTTTATTAAGAGGTTTCGACCTCTGGCTACCAGAATGCATTTTTGTATGATACATAGGACACTGTGTTTCTAATTTTTTTTTTTTTGCTTTTTGGAGGGGGGAAGGCCGGGCAGTTGGGGTCAAGTGAGGCAGGTGGGGTCAAGTGACTTGCCCAAAGTCACATGGCTAGTTTTTTTGTTAAGTGTCTGATGTCAAATTTGAATTCAGAGCCTCCTGACTCTAGCGTCAGTGCTCCACTCACAGCGCCACCTAGCCAACCCTGTTTCTAATTTTTAACTGAGAGAGACACTATCTAGTAAGACAGGAATAAGGCAGTGAAGTTTTATCACCATCTTTAATATGTTTGAAGTCCTCTAATATAGTCACTATATGAACTCAGGGAACCCTTCTTACTTAGGTAACATTAATAGAGAGAAGTCCTGTTTACCCTGTTGGAAATCAAATGCAGTCTCATATTGCAATTGTGTTTTCATAGACTTTGTGTTTCTTCTCTTCTGTCAGCAGTTCCTCCATTAACAACCAACACTGTGTCTCCATCTCTTGCTCTGTTGGCCAACAACCTGTCGATGCCTCCAAGTGACCTGCCACCTGGTGCCTCTCCAAGGAAAAAACCACGGAAACAACAGCATGTGATTTCAACAGAGGAAGGTGACATGATGGAGACAAATAGTACTGATGATGAGAAATCTACTCCCAAGAGTTTGCTGGTAAAGGCTGAGAAACGCAAGTCTCCTCCCAAGGAATATATCGGTAATGGTGGCTTTTAGAAGTAGATCTCTACTGAAGCACTATTTTTTTTTCTGCTTTTCTCAAGTCAGTCATGTGCACTTGAGATTTTAAATTATAAAGCTGGGCATAGGTGAAATTGGGTAGGAAAATCAGATTATGGCTCATTGCCCATTTTATCTTTCTTTTCGCTTTTAATAGATGAAGAAGGTGTGAGGTATGTCCCTGTACGTCCAAGACCTCCCATTACTCTGCTCCGACATTACCGGAACCCCTGGAAAGCTGCTTATCATCACTTCCAGAGGTACAGCGATGTCAGAGTCAAAGGTAAGAAAGTCTCCTAAAGAAAGTGAAAATTTGAATCCTTTCAAATACAGATATATCCTAGTAGGCATGAAAGCATAGCCACATTGGAAGTAGCAGAATGGTCTTGTGGAAAACAGAACATCTGCCTTTTTGTATCTAAGCCATGAGTTGAGTTGCTTTTTGGAAGATGTTTTATTGATGCAGTTTTTTTTTTTAAATTGCTGTCACTTATCAATGAGTCTTCTTCCCCCTCCCCAGAACTGACTTTTGTAACGAGTCAGTACAATTAAGCAAAAATAAGTCAACACACTGGCCTTGTCTGGTGAGGTGAACCTTATTACACATCAATAGTCCACTGCCTCTCTGGTTCAGGAGGAAAGGGAGAAGGCATATGTCACCCTCAGTCCTTGGAGACCATTGGTCATCACTGAAGTCTTCCAGGGTTTTCTTTGATACTCTCATAGCCATTGTGGTACATTAGTAGGAGGTCTTCACTGGAAGCCCCCTCCACTGATGAAACTGCAGGTCTAGTGTCTGCCTCCTCCTGTTTTTAAATGTCTTTGCCATTTTGATAGGTTTCAGCTGTTTTTGCCTGCAGTTCTCTGATTCAGTAGAAATATTCTCATTAAATTTATTGAATACCAAGAATGCATAAAAGTTCCTCTTTCAAGGAATTTTTCCTTCAGTCTGTATTAGTCTATACATCAGCGGTTCTCAGCCTGTGGGTTGCAACCCCTTTGGGGGTCGAACGATCCTTTCACAGGTGTCGCCTAAGACCATCAGAAAACACATATTTCCGATGGTCTTAGAGACTGAGACACCGCTCCTCTCTCTGTCTCTAGGCGGTCCGCCCACATGCAGATATGCCCACATATGAGTATTAAAGGGTTGTGGAATTAGGAAGGTTGAGAACCACTGCTATAGATCATTCAGTTATAATATTGGGTAAAAAGGAGTACTGTTAATAAAGTACTTGAGGGGAGTCAGGAAAATAGCAGCTGCCGAGATAAACTAGGTATTCTCTTCTGTTCAGAATACACACAAACTGCAGGATGGGCAGTTAATGGCATCAGTACTGACTCAAGATCTTTCATTATAGAGTTCTAATTTACTTATCGTTCAGTCCTTTCATTCATGTCTGACTCTCCATGATCCCATTTGGGGTTTTCTTGGCAAAGAAATGGAATGGTATGCCATTTCCTTCCCCAGCTTATTTTACAGATGAGGAAACCTCCATGAGGTAAATGGGTTTAAGTGATCTGAGGCCAGATTTGAACCAAATCTTCCTGACTCTAGGCTCAACATTCAATCCACTGTGCTACCTACCTGCTCCTTTTAATAGGTCTACTAATTTATCCCGATTTATTGGTTGGGACTCCTTTTTGAGAAAGGGCAGCATGACTGTGTGATTTGAGATGTCAGGAACGCCAAAGCTTTGTTTGGTCTAAATACTCATATAGTTTAAATTTATTTGTTTGTTTCTCAGTTTTTAAAACAAAATGTTATCATATTTATTTTAGATAGCCTAGTTATTTTAGGGATGAGCTTATATTTAATTCAGTTGTACAAACATTTGTTAAGCATCTACTACACATGGGGCTTGCTGATGAGGACAACAAAGAAAACAGCTAAATATTCCTTGCCCTTAAGGAGCCTACATTCTGCTGGGGGAGTACAAGATGTACACTGAGAAACAGAAAACAGTAACAAGGAAGGGGATCAGAGAAGACTGAACTTACCCTAAAATGGATGGATCCACAGACCAGACTAGGTACATGAGAACCAGAAACAAACATAATAGCATAATAGTCAGTGGACCCAGTGACAACAACAGCTGCAGTAAGGACTTGCTATTAGATTTAAAAACAAAACCCCTGGGAAGATTGGAAAGCAGTCTGGGAGAAATTAGTCCTAGACTAACATTTCACAGTGTTTACCTCAAGCCAAAATTTGGATATGTGACCTGGATATAAAAGCTATATCATAAACCTATCAGAGGAAAGGGGAAGGAGATACTTCCACAATATGGATCAGGGAGAATTCCTGACCAAATGAGAGATAAAAGAGTATTGCAGGAAATAAAATGGACAATTTTAATTATATAAGATACACATTTTATTCAAGTACCAATAAAAATTGAACAAAGACCCCTTTCCTCACTCCAGGAGCTGAGAATGCTTTAAAAATGTCAAAAAAAAAATTTACCTATTTATACTGAAAGACCTTTTGTTTTGTACATACAAAAGCAATTTACTTAGAACTAGAAGTAAAACAGTTAAATAAGGAAAACATCTTTTGTAAAGGTTTGATAACTATGATACATGAGGAATTGATAAAAATATATAAGAACAAGAGCTACTCCCTATTAGGTAAATGGTCAAAGGATATGAACAGGTCATTATCAAAAAAAGAAAGGCAAGTTACCAACAACCATATGATGAAGTGTTCCAGATAACTAATAATGAGCATGAGGCCTTTTATTTGCAGCTGAAACCTCTTGTATATATTATTTCCCTCTCCACCCTAGCAGATTCTTTTTTCCTTTTGTACTCCCAGAGCTTAACAAAGTATTTTGCATGTAGTAATAACTTAATAAAATGCCTTTTCATTTATTCAGTAAGAGAAATGCAAATTAAAGCAACTCTGAGATCATACTACACACCCAGAGATAACAAAAGGGGAAGTGGACAGACTGAGCATTTAAATATGTCTACTATGATCCAGGGGTTGTCTTTATAAATATCCAATTTAAGTAAAATTACACTTATTTGAAGGGGCAGTTGGAGCGACAAATTAGTCCAACAATTCTGGAAAGTAATATGAAACTATATCCAATAAGTCACTAAACCCTTTGACCTAGAAGTAGCATTAGCTGTCACTTACCCCAAAGTGATCAAAGACAGAGGGAAAGGATCTCTGTATTTAAAAAAAACATTATAGCAGTATTTTTTGTTATAACACAAAACTGGATAAAATGTGGTACCCATTGACTAGGGAAGGGCAGAACAAATTATTGTAGAGCAGTTATGCCAAATAGAAAGGGATCCTTGCAGCAGCATATTGATGTAGAAAACCACAAATTAATATTATGTTGGATTGTATTTTTATTTATTTTGTTAAACATTTCCCAATTACATTTTCACCTGCTTCAGGCCACTTACTTGTCAGAGTTTGACACCTCAGGTGTAAGGGAATGGAATGGCATATTGTTGTGCTATTAAAAAAAATGATCAAAGGGATAGACTTGCAGCAACCTGAAAAGACTTGTATGAACTGACACTGAATAAAATGACTAAAACCAGGAGAACAGTTTACACAGTGACTTCAGTGTTGTAAAGGAAAACTCTGAAAGAGTTGATCAATCTAAGATAAATAATGATTTCAAAAAAACTGATAATGATTCAGCTTTCCACCTTCTAGCAGAGAGATGATGTGAAAGTCTTTATGTACAAAATGAGGCATTTTTATGTTCAGACAGCCCAGGATGTGGATTTGTTTCACTTGACTCTTATTTGTGAGGAAGAAAATAGTGGAGAGTTTGATAATAGTAATGAAAAGAAAAAAGAGGACTTTTATATTACATTTTAAAAATACACAGAAGTTCAAAAGGGGAAACACCTGGCAGGCCAATGTTGTTAATACCTTGTTAAATTTAATATATACCTCTTTTAAAAGCGATATATGACAAAGATTTATCATTTCATATTTGCTCTTTTTTTTTGTTCTTTGAATATGGAAACAAATGATGTTTGTTCATGTTCATAATAAAAAATAACTAGAAATCTACCAGTTTTAAAAGGTCTTTCAGTATAAACAGGTGAATTTTTTTTTTGACATTTTTAAAGCATTCTCAGCTCCTGGAGTAAGGAAAGGGGTTTTTGTTAAATTTTATTGGTATTTCAATAAAATGACAGAAGGGGAGGTAGAGCCAAGATGGCGGCATAGGAGCAGCAAGGTTCCATAGCTCTCACATAGCCACCTCAAATACCCATAAAATATGACTCTAAACAAATTTTAGGGCTCCAAAACTCACAAAAATACAGAAAAACACATCTCCTGCTGAAGGCAGCTGGGCAGGAAGGGCTCATCACAGCACACTGGGAGCCAAAACCAGCCCAGCCTGAAAACACAGCTTGGTCCCCGGGGGCAGCCAGGACAAGCCGCAGCTGGAGCCTTCAGGAGAGTGGATCAGCAGCAGCTGTGGCAGTTTCCAGAATTATCAAGCCATAAGAAACAAGGACTAAGTGAAAGGTCAGTGGAACTCAGCTAAATTTGGGGGAGAAAAGCAGTCCAGCCAAACTGCCTCCAGGGCAAGGAAGCAGCAGAAACAGCCCTGCAGCCGCCTCCTCGTGGCTGCTTCAGAGCTCCCAGCCTACAGACTGCAGGAGGGCCAACCGATCGTTTAGAGGCTAAGTGCTCTTGTGTTTAGCGGCCTGGATCCAGATTGTGGTCGTGGGTGGTGGTCCTGGGGTGCGTTTTCAGTGAGTCAAAGCTGGTGGGGGCTGCAAAAAAAGGGCAGCCTCCTAATAGCTCCGGCAGCTGCGAAAACCCCAGCAATTTGGGACAGAGCTAAAAAATCAAGTAATTTACTGGCAACATGAGCAGGCAGAGGAGGCAAAGGAACAGCAGCCAAACTTTAGATTCCTTCTTTGGGGACACAGAAGATCAAAGCATGGAATGGGAGGAAGACAACACAGTCAGAACTCCCACACCAAAAGCTTCCAAGAAACATGAAGACTGCCTACAAGCCATAGATCAGCTTAAGAAGGATTTTGAAAACTAAATAAGAGAAGTGAAGGAAAAATTGGGAAGAGAAATGAGAATGATGCAAGAAAATCATGAAAAGAGAGTCAACAACCTGACTGAAGAAAATAACACCTTAAAAAACAGATTAACTCACATGGCTAAAAGAGGCCCAAAAAGCCAATGAGGAGAAGAATGCCTTAAAAAGTCGAATTTGCCAGATGGAAAAAGAACCTCAAAAGCTTTCTGAAGAGAATAATT
>CM053588.1:177924356-177989155 GCA_028646515.1 Pseudochirops corinnae
ATGTCTATATAGGAGGGTTTATATATGCGTATGAACACATCTGAGTATGTGTATATATGAGTACATAGAGGGCACAGGTTCAATTGAATAGGAAGGGACAATACTTTAAAAGGTGAAATTTTGAGGTGGGAGAGGATTAGAGAGGAGACAGGGATAGACAAAATGGGGTTAATCATCTCATATGGAAGAGGCAAGGGATAATTGTTACAATGGAGGGGAAGAACAGGAAGGCAAAAGGGAAAGGGTCAACCTTACTCTCATTGAATTTGGCTTAGGGAAGGAATGACATAAACTCTAAACTGGGTATCTTGCCACACAGGAGAGTAGGAGGGATGGGGATGAGAGGTGGAATGATGGAGGGGAGTGCAGGGGGGAGGGGGACGGTTGCTGGAAGTACACACTTCTGTAAAGGGACAGGGTAGAGAATAGACGGGGGTGGGATAGGAAGGAGGGACATATAATCAGTCTCTCACAATATGCCCACTGTGGAGATGTTCTGCGTAATTCCACATGTACAACCTGTATTTAATTGCTTGTCCTTCCAGTGGGGGTGGGTGATGAGGGAGGAAGGGAAAGAATCTAGAATTTAAAGTTCTATAATCAAATATTGAGAATACATATGTATATACATTATTATTATTAACTACATCCAACAGGGAATTAAAATATACAGGTACTGTGGTAGGGAGATCCATCCTGCCTTACCAGAAAGTCAGAAGGGCAAGGGGGAGGACATAGGAGAGAATAGATTAGGGGAGGGGTTATACAGTGGGATGGCTCTTTTGAGGTGTTGGGTAGGGGAAAGATGGGGAGAAAATCTGTAACTCAAAATATCATGGAAATGAATGATGTAAACAAGAAAATAAGTTTATTTATTTTTTTAAAATGACAGAAGGGGAACCACTTTGAAAACAGACATTGGTGATTTTGGCTTTTATTATTGAAATGAATAGACTCAGGTTTATATTCATATGATTCCAGAGGAGAAGAAAGCCATGCTGCAAGAAATAGCCAATCAGAAAGGAGTATCTTGCCGAGCCCAGGGTTGGAAAGTTCATCTCTGTGCTGCCCAGTTGCTACAGTTGGTAAGTGAAGAGTTTCAGCAGCTTGACTGAGCCATGGAGAAAGAAAATTAGATATTCCAGCTCCTTGACAAGCCAACTGACCATCTATAAGGAAAACATTTTGTTCTGAAGAACTTTTGAAATTTTAGCATTTGAGGTAGCTTACTGTCAGAATGGTATACACATTGTATTTATCCCAGGATCAGAAAATAGCTTCTGCTTGATACAAAGGTCCAAAATATTTGGAACAATTTGATTAAGTTTTTCTATCTTTAGAGCAGTGGTTATCTGGAGAGATCTGTAATCTATTTAGAAGCATTCTAAAAGAGCAAAACCATTACCAATAAAGCAGTTTTCTGGAGAAAAGTTTGCCTTTTAGCAAGAAAAAAACAGGAATTTGGGCCAGTATGTGAAAGATATCCTTACAAACAGCAAAAAATGATGTTAGTCTGATGATTTATTTATATCCTGGAAGGGATGGCAGACTAGCAGAAAAAATGATTGCTTGAATAAGTCTTACATTTATTTGCAAAACTGTCAAAGGGATTGACTAGAATGGTGGCACAGTTGTTTTTGCTCAGATTTTTTTGTTTTTGTCTTTTGAGTGTGGGGAATTGCCCAAAACACCAAGAAATGAAATGACTTGCCTAGGGCCACACCACTGGTATACATTAGTGGCAAAATTTCATCACAGTACTTTTGACTCTAAGGCTAGCTCTTTCCACTATACCATGCTACCTTTCTTGCTTGGGATAAAATCTAAAGGATCATAGTAAGTTATACTTAGTTGTGCTTATTCTTATTAATTGCAGACAAATCTGGAGCATGATGTATATGAACGACTCACCACTTTACAGGAAGGTATTATCCCTAAGAAAAAGGCAGCTACTGATGATGATCTACATCGAATAAATGAATTGATACAGGTATGAGCCCTGGTCTCATCTTTCAGTTATTTACATCAGCTTATTGAGTTCCTTGCCAGGAAGCCTTAGCTACCCCCTTGGTAATTTTAGAAAAAAACAATCCATTGTCAATCTTAAATTACTTACCAACAAACTGAGATTTTTTTTACATGAACAGTCTACTTTTCTAAAAAGTGGGATCAGAAATATGATTTTTTAAAAATTATTTAAAACAGTCTTTCAGGATACTGAATGGTGCTGTCTTCTGTTACAGGGAAATATGCAGAGATGTAAACTTGTGATGGATCAAATCAGTGAAGCCAGAGACTCCATGCTCAAGGTTTTAGATCACAAGGAGCGGGTCCTGAAGCTTCTAAACAAGAACGGAACTGTCAAGAAAGTGTCGAAATTAAAGAGGAAGGAAAAAGTCTAGACTGAAGGGAATCAGGACTCTGCAGAGAATGGTGTTGGGGGTTTTGATTTTTTTGTTTTGTTTTGTTTTTTCAAAGTGGAAAATTAAAATAAAGGAAGATATCCAGAGTACACAGAAGACAGCTGAAGGGACCCACTGTGCCCAGTGACTAAAAAAGGATCATTGTCAACCTGGCATAATGAACCAAAAACTTAATCTCAGCCTTGTCCCTTTTAAACTTGCTTTGTGATCATATTTGTTTATAGCCCTCTGATGTGTCAGTGCTTACTAATCAGAATTAGTGACACAACTGGGTTGCAGGCATTTCTCAGCCTTCCATTTTACAAACTCAATTTACCCAGTGGATTCCTACAGGAAATGTACAGATCCTGGACTGAAAATATCCACTTGGACCATCTGGTATATCTGTCTCCACAACGAACATGAAACCTCTTCCAGTCCTCCCAGTCAGTTCTTGTTTCTGACCTTCTGTGTCCGAACTAGCCTTTTATAGCCAGTGCCATGCCACTGGGGGAGCTGCCACATTTCAGATTTTAAGTGGTTTTGAACTTCTAGCTCTTGTTATTTTTTAAAAGAACCATTTCAAAGTGATTTTGTGGTATTGTTTGTCCTGTGTGTGTCCAAGTTGGTTTTTTTTGTGGTGGTTCAGGGCAGGCAACACCATTGGTGCTCTGGGATCCTTGTTTTGAAGTACGTCCTCGACACAGTACTTCCTGTAGCTGGTGTGATGCTCTTAATTGTATGTACTCCATACATCTCCAAACATTAATAAAGGACTCAGTGAGGTTTTTGTACATGAGCATCTTGTATCTTTTTATAGTATATTATTGCTGTAAGAGTCCCTGTAAATATTCTGAATTTACCTTTTAGGCTGCAGGCAGGAAAATAAAGCTCAAAGAAAGACTCATGGGTAAAGATTATTATCTTTTATGGCAGAAAGTCTTCTGGAGAGAACAGCATTATCCTCTATTAGAAATTCCACTTCCGCATCCCAGAGAGCTTGACATTCATTTTATAGAGGGCACCACAGTGATGACACCCCCAGATTCCAAGTAATTGGGCAACTCATTGAAAATAATCCCGTTTCCCATACTTGGTTTCTATAGCTCCTTCGGTACTCCTGAACACGAGGCTGTGTTCCTTTACAAAGCAGATATGCCAGCACACGAAGCCAAGGTCAACAGAAAGGATTTATTTTTCTTTATGGTCTCAGTTAATGAGAAAATGGTCCCCAACTGAAATTTGTATTCATTTCAAGAAGTTAGACTTGAATAAAGCAGTGATGCCATGGCCACAACTTTTTAATAGGGATTTCTGTTTGTGAGTTGTGATTTTTAGATTTATAAGCAGGCTGTGACTGTTAATCCAGGAAAACAATCTATAGCAAGATAACATTTGGAAATACAACTGAGATAAGGTTTAGGACTTTGCATTTATTCTCTGTTGAAATTTGTTTTTTTTTTTTTTCAATTGGGTCCTGCTACTTTACCCATCACCCAATCCCAATAGTGACTGACATGGAAGATTTAACCTGCTCCATTTTTCCAACGTGGGCTTATTTGCCCCTTCTTAAGGGCAAGGACAATGGAGGGGTTTGATATATTGGAGCCCGATGGACACCCAGTCAGCTCTGGTCCTACTGCAGCTCAGAACTCCTATACTTAAATGATCCACCAAGCCTCAACTTCACCAGCAGCAAGAACTAGAGTTGTGAATAAGGTTCCAGCAGGAAATTAATAGACACATAAATCTGCAGAACAAAGTTTGTTCTTCCTGACTCATTTGCTTATTATCACCTAGAAATTTTTTTCTGTCACTCAAGAAGCATGATTTTTTTCATAATGATGATTATGTAAAGTTGACTACAGGAAGCATTAGCAGTTTTCCTCTCATTGGAGGTCTTCACATAGAGTACACACGTACTTGTTACGGATGTTGTAAAGGGAATTCCTATCCTAGGCTCATGTTAGACTAGATGGCCTTTGAGGTCCCTTCCATCTCTGATCCTGGGAAAATATCCCTGTCCTATTCTGGTTTACTGTATCAGTTTCACAAACATATGGTTATCTGTTTGCTTTTCCTTTGTTACAATGACCAATATTAACTGACTTTGTGGTCTGGAAAGTCGTACAAAGACTTTCCAAAAGTCAACCTAACTTTTCAGAAATAATCAGTAATAAATGTTTTTTGAGCAACTGTGCTAGATGCTCAAGATAAAGAGAAAAGACCCGTCCCTGCCCTACAAGATTAGCATAGTAAGGACTTTCTGTTTCAAGTAAATAAAAAAAGATATGAAATATTCTAAGAGTCATAGAAATGCTGTTCAGTAAATTTTACTCGAATTAAAAGGGATATCTGAGCTCAACAGGTAAAGATTTATAGAAAAGATAAGACTTGAATGGGACTTTGAAGATTTAGACTAGCCAAGACAAGAGGAAGAGGGAACATTCCTGGCATGTCCTACCCCAAGGCATGGAGGCAACAATGGTCATTTCCTGGAACAAAAAGTAGGCCAGTTTAGCCCAAATGATGTTCTCTGTAGGAAAATAGTGAAGGAAAAGGTTGGAAAGAGGCAAAGTCCTAGTCATCTAATGTAATGTTTCAACATAAAAGACATTTTCTTATATCCAGAAGTATTCTATATTCACTATGTATTTTTTTTTGTTTGTTTTTTGGAAGGGGAAAGGCAGGGCTACTGGGGTTAAGTGACTTGCCCGAGGTTACACAGCTAGTAAGAGTTAAGTGTCTGAGGTCAAATTTGAACTCAGGCCCTCCTGACTCCAGGGCCAGTGCTCTATTCACTGCGCCACCTAGCCACCCCATTCACTGTATTTCTATGACTCTTGTGCACATAGTACTATTGGGGTGCCCCCAGTACGTGGGAAAATAGGCTGATAATTTGCTTAGTTGTCACTAATTATCCTTATTTCTTTATTCCTTCCTTAAGTAGAGTAACTCTTTACTTTGATAATACCTCTCCCACCCTATTTAAGAGGAAATTTAATCCAAACAGAAAATGCTTTATTATTTATTGTACCTAACTGCTTTGTGTACTGTATCTTTCAAGCTCATCTATGTGATAGTCACCAGTTTTCATCTGCTCTAGCTCTTTTGAGTTAGACTAGGCCTTAGGATAAATTAACATCCTCTTAGAGAAGAATCAGATGTCTTAGCTTTGGTAAACTAGCTTTTCTTACCTGCTAGCTTTTATTTTTGTTTTTACAAGTTCTGTCAAATGTAATTAATCCAGATTTTGTTGCAATAGAATGAGTCTTGTCAGATTTGGCAACTTCTTATACTTTTTATATAGAACAAGGGATTTGAACAGAATCCACAGATCTTGTCAATTCTGGAGAACTTTAAAGAAGGCACTGAACAGGAACCCACCCCCCTAAGATATGTTGTTCAGGAGAGTGGGCACAGAGTTTTAAGTTCCCCACTTATAAAAGAAAACATAGTATAGCTCAAAGAGCTATTCTGCTCATATATTTTTCAAGGGCTGAAGGGTGTCTGGTGTTTTTTTTTATTTCAAGGTTTTCCAAATTTTTAATAATACTCTTCAAAAATTGATTTTTTTTTATTGGCAGGAGGTTGTTGAAGCTTCAACTTCACAGATAACCATGTAATTTTAACTAAAGTCGTCTTGGCTCTCCTTATTTCCTTTTGAAATTATTAGTCTTAACAGACTAGTTAATTTTTCTTAATGCAAAAAAAACCCAAAACAACACCCTAACTTTTCAAAAATGTGCTCTGTACCTTCTACATTTCTAACATCCTGCAAACAGTTCCTAGAAGGCAAAAAGTTAAAAAAAAATGGTAACAGCAATTCCTTTATTGGGAATCACCAAAAGAGAGTGAGCATTGGATGGGAATAGCATTTGGTGACCCATTTTTCTTAGCCCTAAATACATTTTTTCTGGTGGCACTAATATCTTCTTTGCAGAAGCATACGGTTCAAAAGAAGGAAAAATAATGAATCAATTGGTGTCTCTGTCATCCAGATCTTACACTGCAGCATAAAGCAGGGTGTTGTGGTAAAAAGAATTCTAGGTTGGAAGTCAGAAGATCTGGGTTTAAATCTCTGGCTTTGCTACTTAAGTCACTGGGCTTTAATTTCCCCATCTGTAAAATAAGGGGTTTGAGAAAATATACTTCCAGCTCTATAATCCCATGGATATTTTTTCAATCTGGTGTTTTGTTCTTATTTTCCTTCTATCTATAATATAACAAAGAGCCATATATAATTTGCTTGTGTGTGTGTGTGTGTGTGTGTGTGTATATATATATATACACATACATATCCTTAGAATAATTATTAAAGTTTAAAACTGCACTAGGACTTTGGGATACCCTGTGAGAGTGTATGTGTCTGTGTATATGTGTGTGTGTGTGTGTGTGTACATACACTCATACATATACACATATGTGTATGTAGACAGATAAATAGATATAATGTTTTGTTGTGGGGTTTGGAATGGACCTTTGCTTGCACTGGCACAGGGAACTACAATGAGGAAATGCCCTTTACTAGTGTAGATCAGTACCTGCTCTGCGGATTTTGATTCTTAAGAGAGTTGACAAGGACACCAGGAGGTTGCGTGACTTGTCCAGGGTCACAGAGCCTAGATGTGTCAGAAACTGGACTTGAACCCAGGTAGTAATGACTTCCAAGTCAACTCTATTAATAAATGGAAACAAGTAAATAAATGTACAAATACAATACAGGTGTCCTAAAGACTACATTCCATGAAAGAAAAACATGTACATAGGAAAAAAATTACCATTGTTAGCTTGGGGGAACCAAACTATTACATAAATGTCATCAAATATTGGTACCTATAGGTTTTTCCTTGGGCTTTAGTATGAGCTTATTTTCCAAAATGACTAGAAAATCATACTTTAATGTGAAAAAAATGTTGATCCACATTTTTGGATTGAACATCCAGACTCAGCTATAAGCTGGAGAGACAAGGAGAGGCTTGTATTGGCCTTTAATAAAATGGAATAACTTCCATACTACATAAAATTGTCATTAGCTTAATTTTTTTAAGGTCACTTGGGGTGGCTACTTTTGGCAGTAGTGACTTTGGCACAGTTATTGCCCATAATAACTTTATGTGAAGATGTGCCAGCTTGAATTGCTAATAGCTGCCTTGAAGGTAAAATTACAGAGGCATTTCTTGGAAAGGTGGCTAACTTTCCATTTGAATGGCCAGTCCTAAAGACAGCAAAGGCTCTAAGAGTGAATGGATTGTTCTGAATATACAGGGTGTCCCAAACGAAAAGTCTTAGTATAGTTTTAAACTTTAAAAGACTTCAGAAATAAATGTTATGAGTATACAAAAACCAGTGTTTGAAAGGTTAATTAGAAATTTTAAAATACTTATTAAAATTCAACATAACCACTATCTATGGACCCCAGTCGATTGTCAAATTTTGTAAAAATTTTCATCAGCTGCTGCTTACTAACCAAAAGGATTGTATTTAAAATCCTAGCCTTGAGATCATCCAAAAAATTAAGTTTTGATACACATATGACAGCTTTGATGTGAGCCTACAAGAAAAAAAGCTAATGCAGACAGTCTAGACCAGGTGATTATAATGGCTGAGCAAGAGGACCACCTCTATTGATTTTCTGAGAAATTATCACACATGGGATACATAATGACAGGGTGCACCATCTTGCAAAAATTAAAAATCTATGAAGTGGGGTTTGCTTGGGTTTTTTTGTAAATTGATAGCATTCTAAAGTTATTAAAGCTTAACACTGGATTAAGACTTTAAGGACACATTGTACTTTTAAAGTCTCTTTTTTTTTAACTGTCCAAGTCCTGCCTGTTAGCTTCCTTATATGAGAGAGAACTAATTTCATCTTATTCTGTTACCATAAGGTAATAGCACAGTGTACCAGAAAGAGCACTGAACTTGGAAGTGGATAACTTAGATTCCAGTCCTGACCCTACTACTTACAAGCTGTGTGACCTTAAGCCTCAGTTTCCTTATCTATGAAACTATACTAATACCTACCTCAGAGGGCTGTAGTTTGGCTCAAAAGAGATAATGCATGAAAAGTAGTTAACAGAGCTACTATTATTTTTACCAAGTTACAATGCTGTGAATTAATAATCCTAGCATCTCTGGAGTCTACATTAACAGACACCAGTGAGAAGACTGCAATTACCCATTCATAGGCTGATGCCTTTTGTCATTGTCAGTCCCCCTTACCTGACCTGCTCATCTGACCCCCTCTATCAGATAGCAGTAGTAGGTAGAAAAAAGATGAAAATTGACTTCAGTTCTTTAGCAGCTCTCATGAGAGAGAAGGTAGAATTGTTGGCTAAAATCAAATGTGGAGATTATCTATAGATTTCATTTGCTCATGTTTCCCTTCATTAGCACACACAATGGAGAGCTGGCTATAAATTGCTCCGTTGAGGGAGATATATTAACTCCTTCAAGTCACTGGAGTCTATTAAGTAAATTAGCCCACTATGAGTACACTACATGCTTTATTGACTTTACAGAGTTGATAGACTTCCAATGAGCCAGCAGTTTATGCCAGAAGAATTAATCTGATTTTTTTTTACCTGACTTCTTAGGCAATTTTCCCCATCTTAACAAATGTATATTTAAACTGGTAAGACTACTTTGCCCAATTTCAGTTTCTGCAGAGGTCTGAATGAAATATTTTTGGCTTTTCAAGTCAAGTATTTATTGAGTACTTATTAAGTTCCCAGTGCTGAATAAATGCATATGTCAATACTTTAGTTTTGGGGGTCTTTGGCTTTCTGTTTTAAAAAGTCTTCCAGAGCCTCATCTCTAGAGTTTTGTTCTTAGTTCCCACCCTCATTTTTATTTTGTCCCATTCTCCAGATGTCATCTGTGATATTTTTCTTAGTGACAGTTGGTTTTCCATTCCAGGTGGGCAAAAGAAACAATCCTGGCTTCTCACCTGCATTCAACATATGTGGTTTGGCAGTCAGAGGGACTTTGGTTCAAGTTGCAGCTCGATGACTTAACTGTATGGGTGACCTTTGGCAGGTCATTTTTCTGGTTCTCAGAAATTAAGGGACTGCATTAGAAGGCTTCTAAGGACCTTTTTGGCTTTCAGTGTATGATTCTATACCACCCAGAGAGTACTTTTCATATATCACAATTGGAATGTCTGTTTCCCTTTCCCCCATTCCTGGAAAGAAAAAGTAGCCGACCTGAATGAGCTCGACTGAATGGCCATGAGTCATTTAAAGGCACTGTCTGAATCTGTATGTTTCTTACCTTTTAAAAAATATGTGGCACTTTCTGTCCATGCTTCCCATGGAGAGGCCGCTCTCTCTTTGCCGGTGCCATGCCTGCCCTCAGACCCCTGGTGAAGCCTAAAATCGTCACCAGTCCAACAGATATGTCAAGATCAAGAGAAACTGGCGTAAACCAAGAGGCATTGACAACAGGGTGCAGAGACAATTCAAGGGCCAGACTGATGCCCAGCATTGATTATGGGAGCAATAAGAAGACAAAACACATGCTACCAAATGGATTCAGGAAGATTTTGGTGCACGATGTCAAAGAGCTAGAAGTGCTCCTGATGTGCAACAAATATCGCGCTGACATTGCTCATAAATGTTTCCTCTAAGAATCGGAAAGTTATTGTTGAGAGAGCAGCTCAGGTAGCCATCAAGATCACCAGTCCAAATGCTAGACTGAGGAGTGAAGAAAATGAGCAAAAAGCTTGGCAGGTTTTTATTTGTGCTAAATAAACCTTCAAACTACTAAAAAAAAATATGTGTATTTGATTGATACTTTAAAGATGTTTTTTTCATATCCACTGTCACTCCCCACTACAATCCCCAACCAAAAAAGAAATTCTCCCTTATAACAAAGCAAAACAGGTAAGGAAAAAACAAACTGACTTGTTCTTAAACTTGAATATTTTAAAAAATGACTATGTGGAAATATGGCTACCCTTCCTATTTGCCCTAGGTTGCTTATGGCTTATAAATAATAAATCCACATATAGGAGGGTTCTAGAATTAGCCCCAGTCTGAACTCTTCCCTTTTGGAACAGTATATGATTGATTGATTAGTTAGCTCCTTGTTGTCACTGAAACAAAGGTACTTGTTTGCATCATAAGGCCTAGTGCTTTCATTTTGAAACTTCAATCTCTAGAATTTCAAGTAGTATAGACACTTAAACTATATTCATGTTACTTGCAATTAGCTTCTAAAATATAGTTGCAATCAGCCCTGGTTGCTTGTCCTTATTCCATCCCCAGAGTGACATTTAGTCCCAGGAGATTTAGATAAGAGGCTTTTCTTCTGATTCTTCCCACTTTATTTGGAACAAGAGGCAAAATGGTTTGTAAGATTAATGGAAAATATGTAACAATAGTCAGCCTGCCTTAGCCAGTGCCATGTTAGGCTAGAAATGGTTTACTAGAATTCCATTTTGTGAGAAATTGGCCAGTCACAGGATATTGGCTCAGCATTAAGCTAACCCAGCCACAGCCATGGCTTTAAGAAATGAAGCTTAAAAGCAATTCTTCATCCCTCCAGTAAACATGAATCACAGTCACAGAATGTTAAAGCTGAGAAAGAACAAAGAGATTATCTAGTCCAAGTCTTTTTTCCAGCTGAGCTCAAAGAGATTAAAAGACTTGACCCAGGTTACACACCTCAAAAACAGAACAACCAGGAGCACAGGAACCTACCCAGTCTCCTGACAGCTAACTATCCTGTGGATTTCATTATTCCATACTGCCTGTGTTTGAAAGTCTACTTGGAGGCAAAAAGATCCTAAGTCCTTGGCCTTTATGGTTTTCTTGGTGGAATAACTATCCAACTTTAACCAGTGGTACCAATTTAAAACAGGTATAATACTTCTTTATTTTAAAAATAATTGTAGCAAAATATTGAGGCCTAGTCTGCATCTTAAAGTTATTCCTCTTTGGGAAAACTTTTGCTTTTTTCTAAAGGTACAATTTTTCCCTAGAAAGACATATACAAATGATATCTGAATTCTGATTTAGGTACGTTAGGGCCAAAATATTATGGACCAGATGACAAACTTAAAAAAAAAATTCTTATCTGGCCTCAGACACTTAACATAAAAAATTAGCCCGTGACCTTGGGCAAGTCACTTAACCCCAAATGCCCTACCTTCCCCACTCCAAAAAGCAAAAAAAAAAAATTCTTTTAAAGGCAGGGCTTGATGACTTTTGAATTAAATTAAGAAGCTGTGCCAAATTTTAGGAAATAGACACATTTTTCAGCTTGAAATTCAAGGAATTAAATAACCCTACAGATTTTGAGGAATGAAAAATGAAATAAGAGGATAAGGGACAGAATGTCACTAGTATCTAGCCAGGATATCTCCTAGATCATATATAAGTTTAGTAAAAGTGTGGGTCACTAATGATCCTTTCTTCTTTTTTTTTTGCTTTTTGGAGGGCAATTGGGGTTAAGTGACTTTCTTCATCTTTCTTTCATTCCTTTCTCCTCTTTATCATCTCTTCTAGTTCTGGAAGAGATGCTAGATAAGTAAGACAGAAGCTGAGAAGTCTCCAAGTTGGGTCCACACTGCTGGCCAAACAACTACAGTGTCAGCTTCTTTTCAAATTAAAGGGTGGTAAAACTCAAAACACTTTGTGAGTAGGACGAAAGTTCACTTCTATAATCTGGGGTTAGGCTGTACTGAAAATAATACGTGTAAACAAAGAAACTGCTAAACCCTGTAACATTATGGTTACAGGAATTTATCAAGTCATGTCAAAGGGATCAGTGCCACTTGTTCAATGAGCCTAAATGAAAAGTATGTTAAAGAATGGGAGGCAGTATAACATATATTAGAAAGCACTGGACTGGCAATCAGAAGAAATGAAACCTCCCTCTACCATTATTTTTTTGTTTCGGTGAACTTTAGGAAAGTCATTCAACTTCTCTCAATCTCAATTTCCCCATTAAAAATTAGAGGGGTGATCTCTAAAATACCTTCCAACTCTGCTGTTTAATAATGGATTTAGGAATATTGACTAAAATGCAAATATTCTTTCTCATTTGCCTATTTTTCTTACTTTTCTAGAACAGAAATTTCCTCAATATAATGTTTTAAATTACTGCCTACCTACTAGTGGAGTTTTCTTTGGAAACTTCTTCCTTTCATCACATTTTTTTTTAATTCGGGCTCTCCTTGCTGTTCTTGGATCTTCCATGGACCTTTCCTTTCTGGTCTGGATTCACGATTCATTTGTTGCTGTGTGTGGTCACTCAGTCAATGAACATTTATTAAGCACCTACCGCGTGTCAGGCACTGTGCTAAGTATTAAGGGATAAAAAAAGAGGCCAAAGATAGTGCCTGCTCTCAAGGAGCTCTCAATCTAATGGAAGAAAAAACAAGCAAACAAATACATGCAAACAAGCTCTATATAGGATAAACTGGAAATAATTAAAAGAGAGAAAGCACTAGAATTCTAATTAATGGGGGGGGGGAGGTTACATGGTTGGACCTGCACTTGGGGAAAAGTGCTTTGGCATCTGAATGAAGGGCTCATTGGAGAAGGGAGGCAGGCAGACCTCCCAAAAGCTACTTTAACAGTCCTAGACTGAGGTGACTGAGGGTCAATTAAGCAAGTAAATACTAAACACGACTGGGTTTTCCTCAAGGTATATTACCTTAGTTTCTTTAGTTTCTAAATCTTCAGAGTAGTGGTTCTCAAACTTTTTGGTCTTGAGTCCCCTTTACATTCTTGAAAATTATTGAGGAGCCTCCTCCAAAGAGATTCTATTTATATGAGTTTTTATCTATCAATATTTGCCATAATGGAAATAGTTCTTAGTATTATTATGAAAATAGTTTTGACCTTCACAAACTCCATAAAAGGATCTCAGGGATCCCCTTGGGGTCTCCAGACCACACTTTGAAAATGCTTTGGAGATTTCCCCTACCTCAACCCAATGCTCATTTCCATGTATGCCATTGGTGGTTTCACCAAAATTATCTCTGGTGTCATCCTGTTCTTAGAATTCTAATGATGCTCAAGGCTATGATTCTTGAAGGCCATAACTGCCTCTCCTATGAGACATGACTGGTTACTGATACAAGACCCGTCCCCCACCATTAAAATGGTTTCATAACAACTTTTGGTGTACTTTCCCCACTTTTGTCATTGGATTTGCCAATCCAACCTTTGATACTTTGGTGCTTCCACAGTCTCACTAATGTTGATACTCCCATTACTAGTACGGATCTCAACCATTCCACTCTCATCCTGTATAATTCTTGTCAATGTCTTTTCATAACCTGTTCAAAAAATAACCCACACAAAGTTATGGAGGTCTTCTAGGTGGCTCAGTGGATAAAGTGCTGCGCTTAGAATCAGAAGACCTTGAGCTCAAATCTAGCCTCAGACACTTGTGTGACCCTGGGTAACTCAACCTGTTTGCCTTAATCCACTGAAGAAAGAAATGGCAAACTGCTCCGGTATCTTTGCCAAGAAAACTCCAAAAGGGGTCATGTAGAGTTGGACTTGACTACACAACAGGAGAATTGTTCAGTTATGGGTTGAGCTAGATACCTTCTTAGGTTCCTCCCAACTCCGAGATTCTGTAAAGCAGTGCTGCCAGTCAAGAAGAGTATACACCTGAAATCCCTGCTACTGGGGGGCTAGCGGATCTCTTAAACTTGGGAGATCTGAGCTGCTCTGAGCTAGGCCAATTGCCAACTGTATGTCTGCAGAAGTTCCTAAAATCCACATGACTACAGTGAACCTTCAGGAGATTGCTTAAGGAGGGGTGAAGCTAAGGATAGGTTGTCAATGTTCCAGTGCTGATTAGTAGTGGGAAAGCTGAGCAGCCCTTATACTTTCAGCCCAAGTGAGATAGGGAGACTGTTTTTAAAAAAAACAAAGTAATATGTACAAATTTAAGTTCTGAGTTAGCAGCAGAACAAAGAAAAGGGCATAAAAAGATGCGAATGCTTTTTACTAACACAGACAAAACTCTTCTGGAAACCAGAGAGAAGAGAATTTTTTCCCCATTTGTTCCCAATAAGGTATGAGGCCAAAAGCAACAACAACAACAAAAGGCAGGAGTGAAGAACACATGCATACAACCCACAAATTCATGGTTGGCAAGAAGAAAATGTGGCTTTTCCAGCCTTTATGCACAGAAATATTTTTGACTCAGCTCTGTGATAGAACAACAATAGCTCTGCCTTTGCTATCTGCTCAATTTAGACACTAAGACCTTTTACATATTTCTATCTCCTGCCTACTCAGAAATAGAAGTTAATCTATCACTCACCCATCCGCAACCAAAATTTAGTTTTTCACTGACTTTTTAATCTCTTAATTCTCTCAAGTTGTTGAAATCCAACACAAATGAGGCTTTCAGACCTTAAGAACCATACAATGCATCTTGTTTATCTGAAGCAAAAATAATAGTTTGTAACCCAGGATCCCCAAACTGTTTAAAAACATAGGAGAACAAGGTTGTCAAATATCTCCTTTGCTCTTTCCAAAGTGAAGTTGCCTGGGAGGGTTGAACTGCAAAAGAACAAAAAGGCAATGTATTAAATAACTCTGATGAAAATGACTGTCCTGGCTGAAGGGCCAGACCTTTCCCCTAAAAGTCTCGAAACAGGAAAGATGCTACTGAGATGGTTTTCTGAACTGTTTGCATTTCCCTTTCCTCCTTACCCTTCCTATCCCCCAAAATAACTAGTAGGATGAACCTACACACAAACAAAAAAGGTTTTTTAAAAGTTGCTACTAGTGGAGATTATCTGTTTCACCTCCCTTTCCTGAGTCAACCAATCTACCAAAACGAGGGAGATTTTCTTAAAAAAAATTCTTGCCCTCAAGGAGTTTTTTGTTTTTGTTTTGTCTTTTTGGGGGGTGGTACAAGGTTAATGGGCATGAGACAATTTAAAAATAAAAGACCCAGTACAATCAAGTGCAAAACTGGTTCAATACCATAGGTGTACAGAAAAAAATGACTGACTTATGAAAAACCCATTCAATTTGCCCATTCAATTTGGAACCGACCTCAATAAAAAAGATTTAGTACCTACTTGAAATAGATCCTATTTTACAAGATGATCTCCAAGATTTCTCTTACCTGTTTTCTTTGATTTTATGGACTCCCTTTTCCTCATATGTTTCAGCCTAGTTGAACTAATTACTAGAAAAGCTCTGAGTTCCTTTCTGAGCCTTGGAAGGCCAGGGTTAAGGTCAAAGGTACCGAGGAGAATGGTTACTTAACACAGGAAGGTAAGTAAGAAAGGCTAGAAGGCTACTTGAACCTTAGTAATAAATTTATGTTTAATCTATTCTGTAAATCTGAAAAATCTTAATTCCATTACTCTAACTAAAGGAAAAATAAAATGGGCATTATCACTAGACCATCAAAGGTAATGTGGAATTGAGATAATCAAAACTTGAAACTCCAGCCATTATAATAACTCCAGAACTTCTCTGGAAGAGGAAAGGGAGGCTGCCTGAACTCATTAAACCAGTTTTTCCATTTTCAGGGGTCAGTAATCCCTTACAAATAATTTATATCCCACCTCACTCCACCCCTTTCCTTTTCTGGCTACAAATTAAGAAATAAAATTTTAAAATTGTTAGCTAAATACAAGTATAAAGCTGTTTTAAAAAAGGAGAGAGTGAAGAGTGGGAGGTTGGTAAGAAAAACAGTAAAAGTATCTTCATGAGCCAAAAAAAAAAGCCTTTTAAGTTTAATTACAGGCATCAGAGGAGGAAAAACATAAACATTATACCATCTAGAATCTCTGACTGGAAGGGGCCTCAGGCCAGATAACCCAACCTGAACACTCAGCATCATGCTGACAAGGGGATACTTCTGCTTCTGTCTGAAGACCCCCAGTAATGGGTAACTCACTACTTCCTAAAGCCTTTCATTCTACTTTTGTAAAGCCAATCACGAGCAGCTCTTCTAAGGACTGCTACTGGGAATAACTTTAAGCAGTAAATCTTGTAACATAGTGAACTCTCTATTTATTCAGCAATAAACAAAAGCAAAACATTCAAGAGACTAAAGCACAACATTCACAACAATATAACATAACAATATAACGTAACAACTAAGGTGGCCATACAATCTTAAAATAAAACATATCATTCAGCCTTTGAAGGAGGAGGTGAGGAGGGAATGCATTCCAGGAACAGGAGCTAGCCTGTACAATGGCAGGTATGTGGAAGATGGATCCCATACATAAAGAATAATAAATATGCCAGTTTGGCTGGGACGTACAGTGCATGAGAGTGATGACCAATAATCCTGGAAGTGCAGACTGGAGCCAGAACAGGAAAGGCTTTATAAGTCAAACAGAAGACTTATTTTATTCTCAAAGCAAAGCAGAATCATGGCACCTTCCTCAGCCTGGGATTCTGTCAGATCTATGCTGTAGGAACATCAAATTTAGCAACTCTGTAGAGGGAGGTGTAACGGCAAGCAAAGAAGTACTTAGTGCCTTGTTCCAGCTATTTAATTATTTAGCACCTTGTTTCAATTCAAGTTTCTTTTGAGCTTTGCCCATGATTATATCAAGTCTTTGTTAAGAAACAGAACTTGTGAACTCCACAGTAGGAGGAATCTGCTGATGGAACAGGAAGGGGCAGAATAGGGAGGGGTTAATGATCATATATAAGGAGAAGCCCAACCTGGGAGAGAGCAGAATTGAGAAAGGAACATTTTTGATGGCGGATGCTGTTTGTCTGTCTGTGTTGATTTGTGTTTGTAATACTTTATACAAAATCCCTGGGACCTTACTGGAATTCCTGAAAGAGGATTTTCTTGTTGTCTGTTTATAGAAGTTCTAGAGGAGAGTTTCAGAGGTTCTGGGACTATACTGACAATTTGTGTTGAGTTCTCAGACTTTGTGGGTCGTGTTGGTTTCACAGGCAGAAAGTGAATTGATGATGGTGCCGGCAACGTGTATGAAAGTCGTTTTGGTTCTGTTAAGCTTTGTCTTTACAGAAACAGAAACTGTGAAGGACTTGAGGTAGACTGGACACTGTGAGCTTCAATATGGAATGGGAAATGGACGAGGAACTGGACAAAGAGCTGGACGAGGAGCTGAGAACTACCTACCTTTGAATCCAGGTGACAGTAATGTAATTTCAGGCAAAAGCTGGGACCATGGAAGAGGAACCACGGAATTTGGGAGCCAGCCTCAAGTCAAGATGAAAACACCTCTCCTTGGGTACTTAATGCTGAGAAGATCATGATTTACTGTGGCCTAGGGGTAGGACAACCTTGTACTTTGTACCTTGTACCTCTAAAGCATGATTGAGTTAAGGTTGATTGGAAACTAATCTCCATTAAGAAGAAAGAAGACTTTTTGACTGAGAGATTAAGACAATGTGACCTAGGGGTGGAGAACTCTGACCTTTGTACTTTGTGTCCCTTAAGGAGGCTTGCTCCTTAAGGATGATTGAGATGAGGACTTAGTGAATGATATCTTTTGTTTAAAACTATGTGGCCACTTTAGTGACGAGTTGTTATAACACTGTGAATGCTGTACTTTGGTTTCTGTGAATATTTTGCTTTAGTTTACTGCTGAATAGAGAGCTCACTATACTATGTGATCAGAACCTTAAAGCTGTTCACAGCAGCAGCCCTCTGGAAAGCTGCTCCTGCTTGACTTTACAGAAGACTAAGTAGGAAGCTATAGTAATAATCCACATAAGAGGGAATGTGGAGCTGTGAGTGGAGAAAAGGTGATACACCCAAGGGGTGCCAAGGAAAGAATCAACGAGACTTAGCAACTGATTCTAGATAGGAGATGAGGGAAAGGAAAGAGTTAAGGACAATCCCAAGGTTGCAAACCCAAGTGATAGAAACGATGATTGTGCTCTCAACAAAAATAGGTAAATGAGGAAGAGGAGAGTTAAAGGGAGAGATAATGAGTTGCACTTTATACATGTGGAGTTGGAGATGCCTACAGAACATCTAGCTGCAGCAATCTACTAGGCAGTTAGTAATGAGGGAATGGAGTTCAGGAGAGAAACTAGGCAGACAGCAATCTTGATTTCTGGTCCAGTCAGAGATGATAATTCTGGAGCCATTATAACTTTAAGGCTGAAGTGTATTTTCAGATATGCATGAAGAAAGTGTGCCACTGTATGGAATATCATGTCAGAATTTTTCAATTTTGCTGAATTTTTTCCTCTTTCTCTTTTTCTTAAAAAATGTTTTTGGGGCAGCTAGGTGGCACAGAGAATAGAGCACCCGCCCCGGAGTCAGGAGAACCTGAGTTCAAATCCAGCCTCAGACACTTAACACCAAAATGAGCTGTGTGACCTTAGGCAAGTCACTTAACTCCAATTGCCCTACCTTCCCCCCTCCAAAAAATTTTTTAAAATGTTTTTGTTGGTTTTTCTTCTCTGATAATGACTGTTCAGAGAGAGAATAGTAGGAGGCATGCAAGGGGAAATCTAGTCAATCCAAAAGTAAATATATCAATAAAAAAATCTTATTTTTAAAGTATATCAGTGCTCCCTTCCTCAACTGATAAGTCTTGAATCCTTTAAACAATTGTTAAGGCCTTGGATAGTAGAAGGGGTAAGAATGTTTTTTGTATACAACATAAATTGAATCAGAGCAGAGTGGCCTTTTAGGTCCTTAGGTACAGCCTTTTGACTCAGTCTGTTTTACAGAACAAATCCTTTTAGTAAGGGGATTTGTTCTGTGAGGTTTGGATTCAGTCAAGAGGCCACACTTAAGGACCTAGTGGGCCACATGTGGCCTCAAGGCAGCATGTTTACCACCCATGAATTAGAGAATCAAATTTCAGGTCACTGAATTAATTTTTTGTCATGCTACTAGTCACACTAATGGCATATTTGTGAACACTCAGATTATATCACAGCAATAGGACAGGCACTGTGGTATAGTTGAAAGAATTCTGGATTTGAGGTTAGTGGGTCTGGTTTCATATCCTGCTCCTGATCTTTATTCTCTGCTCTACTTTGGGCAAGTGTAAAAACAAAGGGATTGAAGCAAATGATAGGTCTCTTCTAGCTCTAAATCCTGTGATTCTAAACATAAGATGTGGTGCTTCCTCTTCCTTATCTAATAATAAGATAGCTTTTCACAAATTGTAATACAAGGTAGCATCTCTTAAACGGTGAATGAATGGTAGAGACATTATAATAAGGGTAGCTCTAGGAGTTCCAGGGAAAGAAAAAGTTGCTTATGCCAATAATCATTTTAGGTTTCACTGAGGAGCAAGGATTTAAGCTGAGCACTGTACAATGTGGGAGAGTCATATAGTGAGAGGGAAGGATTTTCACAATGCAAAGTCTGTATGAATGTGTCATTCTGTGCTGGGATTCAGCCTCTTTGCTATTTCATCCTTGAGGCAGCCAGGTTTGCAGGCATTTTCCCAGGAAGTACTTTCCGACCCCTGTCTCTGCTCATAGAGAAAACATAAAAATATAAAAGGGCCATTTTTTGTCTTTTTTTTTTAACGTGCCTCTGCAGAACTTCAATGGATTCTTGATCAAATTCATAGACAGTTGTGTCAGTGCAGACTGAAACCCGTTCCCATCTTTTCATTCTGTCCTATAGGGTGCTGGGCCCGGACTCAGGGAGACCTGGGTTCACAGATGACCTTTGATACTTAGCTGTGTGACCACAGGCAAGTCATTTAGCCTGCATGTGCCTCAGTTTCCTCATATTTAAAATGGGGATTGTAACAGCATGTATTTCACACAGGTGTTGTGAGGATCAAGTGAGTTAACATAAATAAGGCACTTCACCAGCTTTGAAACCCTATGTAAATGATGGCTTTTATCATCAATTCCTGTTTATATTCTCCCACAGGAAACTATCACTTTTTAATGACATATTTCTCTTCTCCCTGACTATTCAATCTTTCTCTTTCTGTATGAGCATTTAAGATAGCTCTGACACATTAATTCAACGACACTGGCCTTCCAACTACACGTCATCATCTGGAAAATAGACATTTTCCCATCCATTTAGTTTTTCTGGTATGAATTGTGAGGCTTTCACAAAGTCCAATTCCAGGATCTCATTGTAGCATGGTAGAGAACCTGAGATCAGGAACATTATGCCAATGAGAGACATAAGTACTGGTAGAGTCTTCCATTCTGGAAAATCTTTGAATATAGTCCCAAGGATTAAGTAAGTCCACTGTCTGATGCCTATGATGAATATAGAGACTAATCCTCAGTAGGCTACCCTGTCGGTGATACAGGCTCGCTTCAGTATTTTTGAAATGACAACCATTTCCATAATTAGAAATAAAGGGAAAAAAAAGTTTTAAATGGCCCTCAGTCCTGTTTGGCTCCCCTCCTCAGTGATGGTGATGGAGTGGTGGCATGGGGTGCTACGAATCCCCATCATCATTTTAGAGGTCTATAAACAATAACAACGGTGTGGAGCTCTAACCATGAGATCTTAATCCAAGGACAAACTGACATGCTTGGAGGAGCTCAACCGCACCACTAGTGATACACTAATGATTAATAAAACCCCAAAACAAAGAGAAGCTGAAACTAAACAATAAGAATGCTTCTAAAACTCTACTTGGATCAGCAAACAAAGGACTTGGTAGTTGGCTTCAACATGAACCCCAAGAAAATAAGAAAACCATTTCACCAAGTGCCAACTCATCTCATCTTTAATTGTTTATTATCAGGATAAGTAAAAAAGACCATCACAGAGACCACAGCAACTTATATGCCAACATCTGTTATAGAGAAACTGGGAAAGGTACTTTACACAAGCATACACCTGCATGTGTAGTGACCTCAAAATGAAGATGGGGATAGGGAAGATAGCAAAAAAAGGGCTGGAAAATAAGGTTCCACTTTGAGAAACAAGGCTTATAGAAGTCAGAAGCTTTCTGCCCATAGGTTATGAACATGTTTTTTCCAGGGAAGAATCAGGCGCTAAACAGAATGTGTACTATACACAGCACCCCACAGGATATAATTTTTTTTAAAAAAGGAAAATGAATGTATCTTAAAAGAAAGGAAGGACATTATTAATGTGGTAATAATGTGAAAGCTGCCCATATTGTATGGCCAGACCATTTACTTAACTAGTATCTAGTTGGAATAAAAATATGAAGACAGTGGGGCGGCTAGGAGGCACAGTGCCGGCCCTGGAGTCACAAGGACCTGAGTTCAAACCCCATCTCAGATATTTAACACGTAATAGCTGTGTGACCTTGGGCAAATCACTTAACCCCAATTGCCCTGCCCTCCCCCGTCCAAAAGGCAAAAAAAAAGAAAATGAAGACACTTCATACACTCCCAACAGCTACCACCTGATCTATTCAAACAAATCATGATGAAAAATGGGAAATGGAAAAACGGCAAAGATATTAACTTTGTTCAGTGCCATTTTTGTGTAAAAGTTTAGTGGGTGGGAGGCAGATAGTTTTTTTAAATTTATTACATCAAAAAGTTTTATCATTGTCACTTTGTAAATAAGACTGAGACACTAAAAAGCTGAATGCCTCTGTTAGGACCCATTATTTTTCAGAAGGCTGTAGAGCTTTCCCTTTATGCACTGTGCTTCTTATTGTTAGCACTCTTGGTTTACTCGTTGTACTCTACCACTCCTGGGCCTTAAAGTCACATCTGCCCATTTCCTTGATAATTTTATCTTAAGTATCACTTATGAACTCTAAAATCAGCAACTCTAAAATAAAGCCCTGCTTTATACTCTGAGCTTTTTTATTTCCTTTTTTTTGTTGATAGCTCAAAGCATGATTTTCTTTTAATTTGATATGGAATAGAATCCAGTTTCAGCACCATCATTTTAAAGCCTCCTGGCACTCAGAACAGTGATAACCTGGGAGCAATAACAACTCCCCTTATCTGTGTGCCATTTAATAACTGCAGTACTGCCTTGGGAGCAATAAACTGTAAATACTTCCTTTTCTGCTTTAGACTTTTTTTCTACTGGAAAGACCTTCAGTATTTCAAATCTATTCTGATTATTTTGTTAGGACCTGGCCTTTTTGTCCATACATACAAAAATTGGCTTCTGGCTTGTTGCCTCACACACTTTTGGCTATGGTCCAGACAAGGAAGGTTAGAAGATTGCTTATGTGGCCTTAACAAACAATGAGGTCAGCAAGCTTATCACAAAAATACAGTACACTTGTAGAAACAGCTTTCTAGAAAATTATATTCTCTTCTGCAAAATAATCGTTTAGAAGAGAACAGAAGGAAAAAGAAGACAGATATAAGAATATGTTGAATTATTATACACGCCAGAAAGAAAAGCAGTGTATATAATATTCGGTTTCATGTACACCCCCTTCTGTCCTGATGTGTCTAGGCAGGTACACATTTTATTTAATATTTGTTAAGTATGATGATATAAAGGGAGTGAGGATTTTTTAAGGACTGAACAAAAGTAATTAGCTGATTTTCCTTTCTGCCCTCAGGATTGAAACCGAGCCTATACGAAATCCTCTTGGTTGCTTCATTTGCCCTTTTCCTTAGTATAATTGCTTAAAATCTGCTCTTAACGATCTTTCTTCATCCATTATGAAAGAAACTCTGACTCTTTACATTGTGTATTCTGGAGCAGAAGTATTTTGTTGGAAAGCTTTACTGTTATTTGCATTTTTTACTAGACACTTGTTCTTGGTCTTAGAAAACATTTTCATTATTTCTTTGTACAGCGGTAAGAATGCCAAAATGCAAATTGAGAACGTCCTCTGAAGCCCTGATAAACGTAGAGGGAATCGTTCTTCTCATAGTTTTATGAATGCAATTCTAGGCTCTAAAAATGTGGCCTCCCTTTGGCTCTAGATCCCCTAGAAACTGCCTTCCCCAAACTCTCGCACTATGTTTCCCCCTTATAATAGCAACCCCTTATTTCCATTTCCTAAATTTACCTCTAAAAATGTCACACAGTCAAATGAACTGACCTGTACTGAAGTCCCTTTTAGGAGAATTAGCAGGGAAGTGAGCGAAGTACTTTTATTCAGCTCGATTCCTGTGCTCCAGAAAACCGATTTATTCTTCTTCTGACCGATAAAAACAACAGCTTCCGTTTGCATTCTGGTTTTCTGAAAATAAAGTGTTTTTCTAATTCTGTAAGACAGACATAATAATTCTTGTACTGCCAATCTTGCAAATGAGAGTTAACTGACTCGCCCAAGGTCACACACAACTAGTAAAGAGTAGCCTGGTTACCCCGGATCAGAGGCGGCTTTTGCACCACGCCCCCCAGGCCACGCCCCCTCTGCCAAATTTAAGTACACAGTGAACAAGGCAAGAGCTGGTAAAGAGACGCAGAGATGGGTCCCCAGCTCACGGTGGGCTCAGGCTCTGGGGAGGTCTGAAGGGGTGCAGGGTTCCAGAACCGGACGTGAACGTTGCCTGCGTGACCTTGGGTAAGTCACTTACGGATACTTGGTCACTGCACCCCGCTCTGTGAAAAAGGACGGTGGGGTGAGGTTCGCTCGCCGGCGCTTCCCGGGGGATGGATGTGCAGCACACATGTTGGAGCTGGGCTGGGAACCAACCTAGAGAAAGGCAAACCCGTCGTCAATCCTTTGACTCAGTTGAGACGGCTTACTCAAACCTTCGACCAGCCGTTGGCTCCTGGGATGCCTCGTCGGTCGCCTTGGCTTCCAGGGTCTGGGGTTCGGGAAGCACTAGCATGGGCTGCAGAGCAGGACAATGCACCCACTTCCCACCGCACTGCCCGCGGGCTCACACTACAACTCCCGGGATGTAACTCGCATGGAGCGAACTACAAAGGCCAACATGCGCTGCGCCGTACTCGCTACTTTGAATGTCGGGAGCTGTAGTCCACACGCTCCACCTTCCGGTGAGCAAAAAAAACCCCTCCCACTCGTATCTTCCGGGGTCGGCGTGGGGGGTGGAGCCTTCTTAATTCCAAAGTAAAACCGTCGCTTTAGCGGGGAAGTAATCGAATAACAACCTCCAACTCCCCGTCTTTGACCCTGACCAATAAGGTGGGCCAGCTCTAGTCATGTGACTCAAACCGGAGTAGCGCTTTGGTACCTATAATTCCTTCGCGCGAGAAGCTGTCTCTTCTCTATGGTTTCTTCTGGTCGTAGAAGGGTGGATGGGCCTCTGGAGGACTCCGTACATTCTTCCTCCATTACCTCACTGTCTCCGGAAGGCTGCCGGGATATCGGAGGACCCAGTTCCTACCTCGGTTCGGTCCTCCAGCCTCCCAGGGAATCCCTCCAGCAGCTCCTCCTTGCTGCCGCCGCCGCCGCCGTCGTCGCCGCCTCCACCTCCGCCTCCGCCTCCTTCTCCTCCCCCCTTCCTCCTCCTTTTCCTCTGGCCTGGCCCGGCCCGACGCTCTTCACTCCGACTGGAGGGCCCGCTTCTCTCGGGAGCCCCCACCCAGGCGCATGGCTCCATGAAGCGGGAGGAGGAGGAGGCACAGCGCGAGAAGTCCCGGCTGCTCCAGGGACGGGAAAAAAGGTGAGAAACTCGGGGTCGTCGCCGCCGCCGCCCTCCGCGCCTGGTCTGCGGGGAGGGAAGGGGGCCGGAGCTCGAGTCCGGGCGGGGGGAGCCGGGCTGGGGGGCCCTGGGCCCCGAGGCCGTGCTTTGAGGGGGGGCCCGCCGGCTGTAGGCCGGAGGATTTGAGACAGGCTCGTAGTTGGGGGCAGGCGGGAGGACCCCTGCTGCCCGAGCTGGGTCCGCCGCCCCCAGCCCCCTGCAGCGGGGCTCCGGCTGCCTTTCTTTTAAAACCCTTTTCGAAACAGTCTCGGGTTTGTGGAAAGTTTGGCGGTGTCGGGCGCCCCCTGGCGGCCACCGCGGGGCCGGGACCTGCCGCCCCCTCCCCCCGCCCCGGCCTCCCCTCCCCCGCCGCGGGATTCCGGGCCCCCCTTCCCCCCAGGCGGCCACAGCTCTACCCCCCGACCCCTCCCTTGTTAACTTGCACTGGGGCAGTTTCTGCTCCCTTCTCTCTCCAGTTCTCAACTTGCCCCATTCTTCCTCCACTTTCTCCCTTTCTCTCTCCACTTTTTTCCTTTCTCTACTTTCTTTCCCCTCCTTTCTCTTTTCTTTCTCCCCCTTTCTCCCCTATTTCCCCATCTTCCCCCTTTCTCCGCCTTCTTCCTTTTTTTCTTCTCCTTTCCACTTCCCCATTTCCCCCTTCTTTCTCCACCTCCCCTTTTCATCTTCCTACCCTTCCTTGTTCCACCGACCTTATCCACTTCTTTCTCTTTACCTCCTCCTGTTACTTTCCTCATTCTCCATCTAATCAATATTGGTTCCCACGGTGTTCCATTATCTTTTTACTTAACACATTTCTACTTTTTCCCACTATCTTCTGATTTCTTACCCCAAGCATATCTCTTACTTTCCTGGCTGTAGACTCCCATGTCAACATCTTCCTTACCCCTCAGCTTTCCCTAACCCAGAAACCTCCCTTCTAGCTTCACTAATCTTTCCCATCCTTGTCCTGGTTTGACCTTCTCTTGTCCTAGTCTCCCCTTCTCTTTCTCTTAGCACACTTCCTCTTGGCCTTAACCAACCCTGTCCTACTCCCACCCCCCAACTTGTCTTGGCCTCCAGTCTAAGCAGAGCCAAACCTGAATCTTACCTCCCCAGAGATCCCTTACCTTCTTACTCCCTCCCCCTTTCTCAGCCCCTCAGAATATGGGGCCTGCTCAGCACCCTCACTCTTTTCTTTGGAATTAGCCCTGTCTCCCAAGTCCTTACTCACCCTAACCCTAGGAGCCAGAGGAGGACTGGGGAGTAGACAGCAGATTTAGGAGTAGGAATATGGCATTCTTGAGCCTTCAATCATCTTTGCTAAAAAGGAAGTGAACCATGTAGCCCGTTATTTTGACAGGGGTGTTGGTATGAGCCTGTCCATCAGTTCTTTGCTGGTTGCTTTTCTGAGGATATGGAAAGTTCATTGTACATAAAAATCAAGAATAAGCAAGTTTTAACTTAAAAGTTAGGGGAATTTTTAATGTATCTTGTATCCCACAGCATTTTATAAAACATTAGACTCATAAATACGCTTCCCTTTGAAATAACATCAAGGATAGGGTAATTAAGGAAATATGACCATTGTTGCTGCTTTCAGCTGGTCTACTGTTTTCTAGGTTTCTGAATGTTTTGAGGTGAGGAAAGCCCATTCTGCAGCCACAGTTTTCTAGAAATTGCTCTCTTTTCTTACCTCCAGAGAAATAGGCCATATTTCTCCTTTCTCGGATTTTGTTAATTCACTGCCTTTACATTTTAGGTACAGAAAGCAGGAATGGAACTGGAAAAAGGAAAATTCATTGCAGATACAAAATAGCTCCCCCCCCTCTGCTGTAGCTGCCCCTCTGGCCATAGACATTTTCTGATTTGCAGTGAGTATGACCTTGTACTTACTCAAAATAAAAATGTATAGCTGTCTTAGAAATAAAAGAAAACTTTACAGCCTAGGTGTGCGTGTTCCTTTCCAGTATGAGGTCCTACATACCTTGAAAGCTTCCAGTTTTGATATTTTTAGTTCCCCAGGGAGGCCTGATGGTAATGGAGTCCATTGTTCTTTCTTTCTCTTTGACTTTAATTGAAGTCATTTTTTTTCCTATAATCTGCAAAGTAAAATTAGAAGAGGGCATAGCTTCAGCCTTTCCTTTTTTTTATACTTAGGTTATGATTTTCAGCAGAGATTGAGTGGAAATAAAATTCACTAAGTCTGTTATACCAACTAAACACTACTTTCACTGGTTTTGACAAGAAATAGCCTTTGGAGTTGGTGCAGATCAGTATCAAAGGAAATGTATAGAGCTGTGCAGTAAGTTTGTGCTGTACACTACCTCCTGGAGCATTTGTTTGTCTCAGCTTTTGCTGTTGATATCATTTTAATGAAATCTTAATTCATACAGAAAGTTTACAGATGGTATGGGAAAGAATTGGCATACTAAATATAAATCTCAAACAAAGGTCTAAAGTGAAGCTTTATAGCAACTAATTCCACAGGATTTAACAAGAAAACCTTTTTTTGTGTTTTCAAGATTTTCCACATAATTGAAAGCTTTGTAGATACGTAGAACTGATTTTAGCTCCCTTTAACAAATTACTAAGCCAAGGCACTGTGAAGTTGTGATTGGTCCTTTATCACGTAGTATCAGATCATGAATTCAGATCCAGGCATCTGACTCTTCTAAATTGAAAGAAGTATTGAACATCTGTCCAAATAGGTTTTGGAAAGAGATAATAAATAATGCATATGCATTATCTGTATATTTGTTTTCTGGGATTTCAGGGGTGAAATTATAATTTATAGACAACAATTACTGTTCTTGAAGCTGAGCTAGCAACAATATAGAAGTAATCCTTGAAGCAGTTGTTTGAAGCAAGTACCAGATGGTTTTTTCTCCTCTTACTCATTAGTTAATAAATTTGTGGGGTTTTTCCCTTTCCTTATAACAGAGATTGCTATGTCTTATTCGACTGTGTAGAGCAGTGGTTCTCAACCTTCCTAACGCCGCGACCCTTTAATACAGTTCCTCATGTTGTGGTGACCCCCAACCATAAAATTATTTTTGTTGCTACTTCATAACTGTAATTTTCTACTGTTATGAATCATAATGTAAATATCTGGTATGCAGGATGTATTTTCACTGTTACAAATTGAACCCATAGGTTGAGAACCGATGTAGAGAGTTTGATTAAGACATTTCAGGACTTTGAACAGAATTCTTCCATATCCCCAAAAGTTTCGGTCCCTTTTGTTAGAAGGCCAAGTGTTGAAACAAGATAAATCTAGGCTCTTTCTCAAAAAATAAAATACATTTTTTTCTTCATCTAGACTTTGATAGCTTCTTTAATCTAACTTTGAAGATAACCCCACTTAACCATATCATGTAGTAGTTTCTTTACCTTCTTTTCAGCAGGCTTCGTATTTTCTCTAAGAATGGCATACTTATCAAGTGAGCCTTTTTTTTAAAAAAGTATGTTTCTTTGTAATACCAGCTTTTATTAAAGGCATAAGTAGATGAGGGTTTCTTCCCACTTTGGGATAGCCCATAAACTACTCAGTTTCTTAACAGCTCATTCTGAAAAGTCAACAAGTCATTTTATTCATGAACATACTGTTAAAAGGAGAAAAAGTGATGACTAGTGTCAGAGAAAAGAAATCCATCAGAAAAGTAGTGCTATGTTATTTATGTGATTTGTAAAGCTATAAGGTGGTTCTTTGTAGAATTTCTAAATATTAAGACTTTTTCTCCAGAATTTCTGGGAACCAGTAACCATCAATGTCATGTTAAAGATCTTTTAAAATTATTATTATTATACTACTATCTGTAATAAGATAATGCTATTTTTAACAGAGATGGTGGTCCTCTTCAACTGAGAAGATTTACAAGGGACAGTCAAATAGAATGTAGTCATCTAATCTAGTATATGGAGCCATAAGGGAATGAGCAGAGGACATTTGTTTCTGTCAAGAAAAATGAGTTGATTCAACCCTGTCAGTAAATGGGATATGTCAGTTCTAGGTCATTTCAATAGCCTATTAATAATGCAGATTAGCCTAAAGATCTCAAGTTTATTTGTAAAGTAAAATTATTAAGAGTGGAATTAATAGGTTCCATCATAGATCATAGAATCATTGAGTTGGAAGGAACCTTAAGAAGTCATCTAAGTCTAGCACCTGAATCCTGAGTCTCCTCCGCAACTATATATTGCCACCAAAGGTCAGTTTACCTGTCCAAATGAGTAGGTCTTAAGTCTTAACCTTTCTGTCAAACAAATTCAAACTTTTTTAGGCCGCAAATGAAAAAATGCTCAAATGGAATAGCAGGTTGAGGTTGTGCCCCTTCTACAAACCAGAGCCACCTGAACTTGAATGCAAAAAATACTTTCTAATATGAAGACTGCCCTAATTAAAAACTTGAACAGTAGATTTTAGCAGAAAAGATAACTAACATAGTTTAAACTGAGCAAATTTAACTGAGTATTCAGTTAAACCGAGAACTTTGTAGCTTGAGTTATAAGTTGGCAAACTGCTTTGCCATGAACAATTGTTCAGCTATTTACTTTGCTTTAAGAAGAGTTTACAGTTCTCAGGCATTTTCTGATATGACAGGAATGGATAACTACAGTCCAGATGACCTCATTGCTTCAGTGACAACTAAGTCAGTACCATGGAGAAATGGAGGACCTAGTGATCAGGTTGTACCCTCTGAAGAAAAATGTGTCATTTTCCAATGAAGACTCTTAGAAGACAGTCTCCAATTCAGTTCAACAGGCATTTATAAAGTGCGTGCTATGAACAAAGCAGTCTTCCAGGTGGAAGTATAACAAAGACACAGCACTGAGGGAATACTGTCAAACTCTGGGATCTTTGGATAAATTAAAACCTTGCAGTTAACCTGGAGTGCATATTCTAGATGATGGATTACTTTTGTCTTTGTATTCATAATTATTCATTCAGCAGATGTTTCTAAGAGAGCCTAATATAAAAAACAGACTAGGCACTGTGAAAGATACAAACACATATTAGTCCCCACACTCCAGCTTATAAACAACTGGAAGGGAGCTCTTCCATGTAGCTTAACATTTATAAATGGCATTAGTATTTTCTAAATCTGTTGATCACAAAACCAATCACAGAACATAGATAACTAATATGAATTCTTCCTTCCAAAAAGAGAAATAACAAAGTCACTTTATCAATGAGCATATGCATAATTGAGAAACGAAAATCTCTTGGATATCATTTTTAAATTTGAGGACCCTGTAATCTGTTTGGTGCATTGAAAACGTAGTAGCAAACAGGATTCATTATAAATTGTAATAGAAATCATAATAGCACAGCTAATGGGAAAATATGGAGATGGTTTAAATCTGAGAGAATTTTGTTCTCTGTAGGGTTGAAATTTGGTGTTGGTAAGATGAATAGGAAGACTAAACCATTCTTAATTGCACTAGAAGCAGTGACACCTATTATTCCAATTTTCTTCGACATGTGGATTACATTCATATCCCATGAGAATGAAATTTCATCCTGTTCATTTTCATTAACAAGGGCATCCTCTTTGATTTTGACAAATAAGAGGAAAATGATCTAATGCCTGTTTATAATTTATGTTTGTTTTTTTAAACAGAGCTCTAAGGCTTTGTAAAAGTATGTAATCAAATGTTTGCTTTTGTTGTTGGTTACTAATTTAGATTTAAAGTCACTAAGTATCAGCCTAGAAGGGTTGATCTCATTGATATACGATAATTTTTATGAAACAGCATCTTACAATTTTATTTCTCATAAATGGAATAGTGATTTTAAAGCACTCAACTTAGGATGCTTGAGAGAATTGTAAACTACTGGTGATTTTCCCCAGAGTGTTAGAGAAAAGAGAAAACAAATTTACTCATGATTTTTGGAAGAAGAGGATTGTGCCATTGGATAGTATGTCTATTTTTATCTATTCACACAGATGGGCAGTCTGTCATGGTAGTATGCTGTTACTCAGTTAGACTAAGTCCTACTATCAAGTACCTAGTATTTATTTGGTCATTGTGTGGCAGTCCCAAGAGTTATCTACTCTTGCCTGTCTGTAGAGATGGCTCTTTGGAAGCAGAGTTGCAGTAATTATTCACTTTCAAAAGTTTGGGTTTTCACATATATGAAGATAAAAGGCCAAATACTGAACCCTTTTGGAAAAGTTTCTTTAATTATCAGGTTTGTGCTGGAGGTGTGTGTAAGATTGATGTTGTCAGATGATCGCAAATATGTTTTGATGCAGGTTGCATTTTCAACTTTGCCTTAGTTAACTAGTAAGGTTATTGAGCTGTTACTAGTTTAGTGATCTCCAGAGAAATGTCCAGGATTAACAAAACCAGCTCTCTTTGTCTAGCATTGTATATAAGAGCTTCGGTAGGAGACGGCCAACAAACACCAAATTGAAAATAAGTTAGAATGTGATCATTTTGTATGAGAGTGTGAAAATGAGCACACTTGAGATAACTAATTGTGTTCTGTGTGCAGGCTGATCCTTCTCCCGGTCTCATATAGTTTCAGGCCTGATCTTTTTTGGAATTCTTCTCTCTTAACTTGGTTCTGAAGAATTCAGTAGTTACAAGTTTTCTCTTAGCTGGGTTTTTAGCTTAAGAATATAGCCACCATATGCAAAATTGAATTACGTGGAAGAGGAAATTTTTTTTCTTTGTCTGGTTCAAACTTTGTCTCCTCTAAGCTAAAAAACCCTCTAAGGGGCTTTTTTTTGCTTCTCTTAGGGCAGGGGACCTAAATGCAGGGCCACCTAAGGACACTGATGGCTCCACTCAGATTCCAGCCCTCTACAGATAATACTGCTTCATCACTCTACGGTTTGTAGTTAATACATTTCCCCATAAACTTTGACTAGTTATTCCCTACCCTTACTTAGTCCCTGTTAGATAACTTAGAAAATGCTACATAGGCAAGGATGCCAGTTGTTTTCTTCTTATACTAATATGCCAGTGACAAAATGAACTTCTAAATATATTGTCTTGTAGTTGAGGTGATGATGACCATAGGTTTTATTTGGTCCTTTTTTTAAAGCCTCCACCTCTAGTGACAAAATCTGCCATTAAAATTGTTCTTATTTAAGTCAACTTTGTGAACAGACACTGTGGTCAGGATTTTAGCCAGTAGGTAGTTTAAAATTATGTAGCTTATAAATCTATATCAAATATTATCTTAATTAAGAGATGTCTAGCTCTTGCTAGCATTTGACTTTGCATACCCTGGAGACAGTGAAAGCTAAAATGGGTGTTTCCCTGTGCCTGGTCAGAGTACCTGGGGAGCATTAAGTGTTTGTAGGAAGCTTCAGTATCTCCCATAGAGAGTGTCAGCTCAGGTCTAGCTCAGGTCTAACTCAGATCTTACTAACTAATAGCAAATGACTCAGAACTCTTGCAGGGGGAATGGATTTGAGAGTTCTGGGTTGTTTACTAAGACAACTTTGCCACTAAACTAGCTTTTTATGACTTTGGCCAAGTCATTATCCCACTGGACCTCCATTTCTTTATCTATAAAATGAAGGAGTTGGCTATCTAAGGCTCCCTCTGGTTCTAAAATTCTGTAATTCTAATGTTAAGGCTAATCTGTTTTAAATTGTCCCACAGTAGTTTCTGTTATTATCCTTATGACTAAAAAAGTCTAGTAGATTTTACTGCCAGATTGTTAAATTTTCCTTCTCATCAAACAGCATATAAATGTCCCCTTGCAGTTCCCCCTAATTTGTTTTTGTTTGTCTAAGTGTATTTCATGCTCTTTGACTCATTTTCTGTTTCTGTAAAATGAATAAAGTGTGAGCTATATCCTGGTAGTCTGGTCATATTGATCACCTGTTTATATTGTTATATTACTCTGTCTTACTTTGTCAGGTTGTAAATTTTTTTTTAATTTTTATTTATTTTGCAACTATAGTAAGCAATGTGTAGAGCTTGAAGAGGTTTCAAAAGAAAACTAAAGATCATTTAAAAGTTGGAAAATCAGGCCTATAAGGGAGGAAAGGTGAAAATAACTAGTATTATTTAACTTAAAGAGATTGTTGAGTGTTGATGGTCTTTTGGTATATTTTGAATTCTTATAAAAGACAGTGGTATATGAAGCAGTTGATTGGGTGGAAGAAGTGCTGGATTAGGACTCAGGAAGACCTGAATTCAAAACCTGTGTCTGCTGCTTAATGCCTGTGTTATCTTGGACAAGTCACCTCCCCTTTCTGAATGTCATCTTCCTCCTTTGCAAAATTAGTTGATTGGACTAGATGTCTTCTAAGGTTCTTTCCAGCTCTAAACCTATGATCTTCTGTTTTCTTTAGTTCTATTATCTTTACTGAGAACGTGTAGCTAGGAGATTGAAGTTAATGAGGAAGAACTTCCTGAATGTTGGAATAGGATGCCAAAGAATTTTATGACACTCTGTCTGCATTTCATTAAAAGCAGAATAGTCTAGTCTTAATCCCGAAAATGAGAGGAATAAATTTGAAAGGAGGGACAGGGAGGTGTGGGCCAATTGTGATATACCTTTTCATCTTGAAAGCTTAGTTTTCATTCCAGTTGCCACTGCTACACCCAGCTTGTATTACTAGTTCAGTTCACAGGAGTTTACAGCAATGAGGAGAGAACTGGCAACTCTCAGCAGTTTGCACTATCAAAGTACATTTGTACATGTACACAAACCCTCTGGGGACCATAAGACTTTGGGAAAATCAAGAATAACTTATTAGGAAATGGTTGGGTATCCCCTGAATTAGGTGGTATCTCAAAATTTTCTTTAGCCTAATGATTCTTTGATTTTTTTTCTTTCCATACAAGTTATACTTCTTGAATGGGAAACAAGATTTATAGCTCTGCACACTTTTTTCTCCATTTAGCCTAATTCTTGACTTTCCCTCCCCTTGATAGGGTTCTGCAGCATTCCAGACCTCAAGCACTGAATCAGGATGGGAAAAAGACGCTGTGTTCCTCCACTAGAGCCCAAGTTGGCAGCAGGCTGTTGTGGGGTAAAGAAGCCCAAATTATCAGGAAGTGGAACACACAGTCACGGGAACCAGTCAACAACTGTACCTGGCTCTAGTTCAGGTCCTCTTCAGAACCACCAGCATGTGGATGGGAGCAATGGAAGGGAGAATGTGTCTGACTTAACTCTGGGGCCTGGAAATTCCCCAATTACTCGAATGAATCCCACTTCGGGAGCTTTGAGCCCACTTTCCCGGCCCAATGGAACTGCCAATACCACCAAGAATCTGGTGGTGACAGCGGAAATGTGCTGCTACTGCTTCGATGTCCTCTATTGTCACCTCTATGGCTTCCCCCAGCCACGACTTCCTAGATTCACCAATGACCCCTAGTGAGTAAACCCATATGTGTGGGGCAGTGAAGATGCAATTGCCCAGCAGGCATGCTGTCACCTTTCTGGGTTACTCTGTGGGCGGGTGTGGTCGTTATATCATAAAAAGCTTTAATAATCATTTGAGAGACGGGTAAGTAGGAATTAAAACAATGAGACATAAAAGTCAAAATGATATATTAGAACATCTACTGGATTCAGCAGTGGATGAGATGTCGGGTTTCATTCGGAGGAAGTGTAATCTTGTGGATAAAATTATGACCTAGGAATCAGGAGGAAGTTTTGTTCTTGGCTCTGCTGCTAGTTCACATTGCCTTAGGTAAGTTATTTAACCTTTGTCCAGTTTGTCCAACTGGAAGATGATGCTATCTAGTGTCTTACTCATTGGGTTGATTTATAGACGGGGGACTCAAATGTAGACACAAAGAAATGTTTCTTTATATATTTCTCTACTTCCATCTTCAGTAGTCTTATGTTGTTTCTAATACATACTCCTTCAGTTTTTACTGCATTTTATTTCGCCTGTTCCTTTTGTGCAGTATCAGCATTCATAGAAGCCAAGGGTCACCAGCACAGGGAAAGGAGTCTATGTTTTTTTAATCTTAAAATTTTTACCTGGAGCTGATGATTTGTACTTAACCACATTAAATGCAGAATTTGGATTATTGCTTGGTCTGTGGTAGCTCTTCATGATTTTTATCTCCTTTGGGATTAAAAGCTATTTCTTAGGAACATATTATAAAGTGTCCCTTAAAAATGTTGGCTCTTTAGTTTCCTTATGTGAAATATTCTTTCATTTAAAAAAATATATGTTTATTAATCATCTACTATATTCAATATTCATACAATATTCATGACCTAAAGATTATAGGGAGTATAGAGTTGTATAGTCTACCATCTCTGCCCTTAAAACCCTGATAGTCGAAGTTGGGAAAATAATTAAGTGTACATCCAAGTTAAATTACTATAGCAGAGTTGTCTCACAGCAGTATGTGAACAAGTCCTAATGAGTGGTGTGGATAAGTTCTGAGAGTATATAGTTGGGATACCTGTCTGGATTGGAATTGTTAGAGAAGGTTTCAAAGACGAAGTAGAAATTGAATAGGATCTTGTAGGATGAATTGGAGTTAGGATCATGGTTCTCTAAGGCTTAACTTCCCACCTGTTGCAGAAAATTTCTTTATACCATCCAGGGGGTAGAACATTTTGCCTCTGCTTGGGAACTCATTGTTCTCTGAGGCAGCCCTTTTCATCATTAGACAGCTCTGAAATGGATGAATGGGGAAAGAGGAGGAAGATAGAGGCAGAGCAAGATGAGAAGAATTAACATGATATACTTTGACTCAGAAAAAAGTACTCTGGCTACATGACAGGGTTCATGGTGGAGAATAGGGGATTATTGAGCTGGAAAGGTAGGTTGAGACAAGATTACGAAGGGTCTTAGATGATTCACTTAGAAGGATAGATTTTATTGTGGAGGAATCAAGAAACCATTGGAGATATTTCAGTGGGCAAAAGACGTGAAAGGTTTTTTGTTTGGGGGTCTTGGTGTTTTTTGTTTTATTTTAAAAGAAGGTTGATCTGGAAATACTGCAGGATTTGAGGACAGACCATTCAAGGCATAATTATAGTGGTTTTTACAGAATAACACATATTTGGGACTTGAAGAAAGAAAGTTTGGATAAAGTCTTTTTAAACGATGACTATGCCTTAACTTTTTATTCTCAGTGAGGTAGGTTTCCATGGGGCCTTGTAAGTTATTGGTCATTTCTTGAGAATATTTAAACATACATCCACTTGTGTATACTTTGTAGAAAGTAGATTACTAAGAAAAGATACGGGAAAAGGAATTGGTAATTGCATCTGGTAAAATTGCATTTGTGGGATTTTTTTAGCTTTTAATGTTCTTAAAACCAGTTGTCCTTCATACTGAAGAGGACCAAAATGACATCACAATGTTGGAGTCCATGTATTATAATGTGTCTGACAGATCCAACCAGTAAGAGCTCGGAAGGCTCTACCACAGGTTGGACACAATTAGTCCAGTAAAACCGATATGAAGCTTTTATATACCCAGAGAGGCAATGATAAATTCAGAACAGTCACTGTCCTGGAAAACTGATAAGGAAATATATCTTCCTCTTAAAGAAGTACTTAAAGTACGAATTATGAATATAGGGTACAGCATTCACAAATTAGTTTACCTTAAACGTCTTTTTTGAAAAAGAAGAGTTTGGGATAGAATGAGGCAATGAATTTAAGGAAAAGTTACTGGCATTGAAAAACAAAGGACAGCTAAAACCTTTTTTTAATATCTAAACAAGATTTTAAAATACCTTTTGAAAATAACCTCTTCCTAATATTATATGTGGTTTTTTTTGGAGGGGGGAAGGCAAGGCAATTGGGATTAAGTGACTTGCCCAAGGTCACACAGCTAGTATGTCAAGTGTCTGAGGCTGAATTTAAACTCAGGTCCTCCTTGGTCCAGGGCCGGTGCTCTATTCACTTTGCCCCCTAGCTGCCCTTATGCATGTTCTTTTTAAGAAAGACAGCTGCAACTTTTTTTCCTGCACCAACTTTTCCATTTCATAGAATTAGAGCTGGAAAAAGGCCCAGAGACAATCTAACCCCACTCTCATTTTATGGATAAGGGAACTGAGTCCAAAGAGTTTAAGTAAGTTGGTTGAGGTCACAGATAATAAATACCAGAGCCTGGACTTGAACCTAGGTCCTCTAATCTAGTGTTCTTTTTCACTGTTTATAAACCATATCCCTTAAAAATTAAGGAGATAGAGAAAGTAAGAGGTATACAGAGGGGTGAATAGATTAGGGATTTGGTGTGGTATTTTTGTTTTTAAAATAAAGTGGATTATATTAGACCTATTGTAACATTATTGCACGTGATAGAAGTTGTGAATTGAAGAGATAATATTATTGTCATATACGGAGAAAGGGTAAAGGATGACCTAGAAAGCTGGTTTTAGTTGACAACTCATCTAAATGCAAATATAAGCCAATTTATAAAGAGAACAAGAAGTGGGAGGAAGGGGATGAATGCGCTGGCCCATAGCAGAGAATTGAAGAAAACAAGTAGCTCCTCAGTTACTTGAGAACCAGTGGAAACAGTGATCCCTCCTTCAAATATGAAAGGGAAGGATACATTTTATATTCTGCATTTGGAAGAGCCAAGAACCAGCCAAACCTATGCTATGGATGGGTTTAAAGAAGAAATTCTGTTTTTAAAAAAAACCAAAAACTTAAGCTGTGCATCTGTAATAGTATTATGTTTTCTAACATCTGTTATATTAACTAAATGATTTATGAGGTCCTTTTTGATTCTTAATCTGTGAACCTATGGTGGGTGGGGATGTTGTTTTTTTGTTTTGTTTTGTTTTGTTTTTGGAGTATTGTATTAAAGAAGTGAGGGAGTGTTCCATGAAAGACGGAAGAACTATCAGATATGAATTTGGAAAAGTTCATGATTGGTTAGCACAGTGGCTTTTAACCTGGAGTCTAAGCATTCCTTTTGTATACGGAATTAGAGAGATAGATAAGAATAACTGCATTTCAGTATAATTGATTTTCTTTGTAATCCTGTGTATTTTATTGTAAGCATCTAAAAATATTTTGAGAAGTGTTCACCAGACTGCCCATGAACTCTAGGTCCATGACACCAAAAAGGTTAGGAACTCCTGTATTATAAGGTTGGACTTAAACGTATTCAAGTATTTCCGGAAGACGTTTTGGGTGAGTAGAAGGGAGGTTCAAAATGCAAAGTGTTAAGGATTTTAGATAATTCTTACAGATAGCTTCTCCTGAAGATCCAGATGAGGTTATGTATTTCATCTGCCATAAGTAACCCATGATGTTAACTTGACAAACAAAACAATGTCCATTGTGAGTACCTTTATGAGGAGGACCAGGTGTTCTCTGAAAGCTTAGGCAATAGAAAAAAAATTGTTCTGAAACATAACTGTAGCAAATATTTATGGTCTGAGACATGTGCCTTTGGAAAACTTTTTAGGTTATCTGGAAATGTTTTTAAGTGAGGTCTGGTGGACAGTAAGTGTAATTTCCCTAGTTGATTGAAAGAGATGGAATGAATGGATCATGTTGAAGTAAGGGAAAAGATGAGGAATGAATGGGAAGGAAGGGTAGTAAGAATAGGGTTCAAGGAAAAGATGAAAAACAAATTCAAAGATGGGATAGGAAGTATAGGAATCTGTTATGGAAGAACAACACAAGAATGGTAGAAACCTACACAGATCTTCTATGCAACAATGGGATTCTTTATAACCAGGAAAATCTAAGACTGGGAAAAGGTGAAAAGAGAGTAGACCACAGGAGGAAAAAAAAACTTCCCAAAATAGTCATTTAAGCAGTCAACAATTTAGAAAATCATTTTGATAGTAATAATAGAAACTGAAGAGAACAAATCCAGAAGGTTTGGTTGTTACATGTTACTAATTTGAGTCTGGAGAATGTTTTGTTTTGCCTTTTTAGCCCTCTCTTTGTGACATGGAAGACGGGGAGAGACAAACGGCTTCGTGGCTGCATTGGAACCTTCTCAGCCATGAATCTTCATTCAGGACTCAGGGAATACACATTAACCAGGTAATGACACCAGAACTAGAGAACTGCAAAATTGCTATTGTCAGGGAAGTCCCTCACTATCTAAGACTTATAAAAGAACAGTTACAATCAATTTTTAGCCTAATTTTTAGTAATAAGTAAATATAAAGGTTTAAATCTGGTGAATCAGTAAGAAAATTGTATGAAATCAAAATATAAACAAGAAATAATGTAAAGCTGATTTTGTTTTAGAAAAATTAGATATCTTCAGAATACCTGAAGTGAGATTTATTCATGTTCAGGATAGGGGCTTTTGTGATCTTGAAATACTTAATCTAAAGCTACCTCATTTTAGTTTGTTTCTTGTGTTTGTGACTTAACGTCATTTTACAGTGCACTTAAGGACAGCCGATTTCCCCCCCTGACCCGCGAGGAGCTGCCTAAACTTTTCTGCTCTGTCTCCCTCCTTACTAACTTTGAGGATGCCAGTGATTACCTGGACTGGGAGGTGAGAACAGCTGCATTTGGAACTGCATCTCTCTCGTTACATGTGGGTTCGGGTTAGTACATGGTAATGTGTCTCCTTCATTAAGAGAGTTATAAGAATGTTAACTGAGGTGGGGAATGTTAGTGACATAAAATATTAAGAATGAAAAAAGTGTAAAGCCCAGTTTATCTTGTTCCTTCCCTGTTCCATCTCCACTCCTCCTCCTCCTCCCCCTCCTCCCTTTGCCACATTAGAGACATTTTTGTAGTTCCCAGGTCAGAGATTCTCCCAGTGAGCTTAGAATAACCCTTTGTTACATGAATTTAATAGTAGAAAGACTAGCATGATTAGTAAATTTTAAGTGAAATAAATTGTCCAGAATCAGGTCAGTTCAGTAAGGAATTTGTCTCTGTCACTTTTACCCATAGACCAAAAGTAGATCTAAAAGAGATAGATTGCTTCTCTTTACTTCTGCCTTTCTCTTACCTTCTAACCCAGAACCTGAATCTAGAATTTTTTTTCCCTCCTGAGCAACCAAGGCGGGATAAATTGTGTTGATGCAAATGATTTCTGTTTTACCAAAGTTCAGTTCATGCTCATTTTAGAAATTAGTGACAGGTTGTATGTGGATAATGAGTGAACTAACATTGCAATCAGACCATGTAAAAGTCATTCATTTGTCTGCTTTTTTTCATACAGGTAGGGGTACATGGGATTCGAATTGAGTTCATCAATGAAAAAGGCGTTAAAAGGACAGCCACATACTTACCTGAGGTCGCTAAGGAACAAGGTGAGCTGAGGGAAGCCTCCAGTTTGATAGGATAGCCTTTGGAAAATAATGTCTTAATGCTAAATTCCTATAGAACCTGAAGAAGAATCTCATTAAACTTAAGGTGGTGAAATTGGGTGTGCCACTATGTGTGAAGTACTTTGGCAGGGAGTGGTGCTGGTGCTGTGTGTGTGCCCTGCTTATTTACACTGTAGGCTTCATGCCATGTGGTGAGTTAGAACCAGTGACTATATTGCACATTGCTTCCTACTTTATAGGAACTTGCTACAATTATCCTCAATCATTTCTTAGTTTATGTTTCATTTCAGTCATCTTTGAAGAGGAATTAAAGTTTACTTCTTCCCCTACTTTACATTTGAGATAAAGAATGAGAAATGGAGGGGAAAGGTGAGGCCTACAGGACAACTGTACCTGTCCCTGTCACACTGTGATTTGAGAACAGGTACACAAGTAGGGCAAAGAAGATGGCTATTTTACCCTCACAGGATATTTTTTCTATGGGTTGTTGGTATGGGATTGTTATTCCACAAATACACACACACACACACACACACACATGCGTACATATGTACATGCTTGTCCTGGTGAATTCAGTGTTTGCTGGTCTCTTTGTATGCTTTGCCTATGAATTTTTTAGCATGCTCTTGGGAATAAGGAAGATTTTTCTCTTTCCCATCTGACCACCTAGAGACTAATCCTACATAAGCTTTTCCCAACCAGTGTCATTTTACAACACCATTAATACAGTATGACATTCTACATTTTTAATACATTATGACAAAACAGTCTCTACCATATTGATAATTTATACACATGTAACTGTGTAACTCCATTTTGTTCTTAGGTACATACAAAATATGTACATACCTCAAGCATCTTTTGTCCTCTTTTCTCTAAATATTACTATTTCAGCCCCTCTACACTTGGCCACACATTGGCAAAATAGAATGAGGAATCCTGTTACATGCAGAAACACCAAAGACTTCTTTGAGTTGAATCAGTCCATCAGCAAGCATTTATTTATCAATGTGCCACGTACATTCTTAGGCATTGGGAATACAAAGGCAAAGTAAAACGTACCTTCTTTCAAGGAGATAACATGTATATCTATAAATATATACAGGATAAGCACAAGGGAGGGAGGGTACACTAGCAGTTGGCAGGATCAGGAAATGCCTTGTGTAGAGACAGTGATCTGTTTCTTGAAGGAAGAAGGAAATGAAAGATTCTCTGAGGTAGCAATGAAGAAAGAGCGGGAAGTGCAAAGGCATAAATAAAACATTTTACTGCTGTTCGAATTCAATGAGGGGTGTAATGTACAATACTGGAAATAGACATTAAATCCAAGTTGTGAGACCTTAGAAAATCATATCGTCCTCCTCATTTTAAAGATAGGCATATGCTATAGCCCCAGATGGGATAGTAACTTGCCCAAGGTCACATGGCTAATAAATGTTAAGTGTCTGAGGCCAGATTTGAACTCAGGTGCTCCTGACTCCAGGGCTGGCCTAATATTGCTAGGATCTCAGTTTACTCATCTATAAATGAAAGAGGTGGACACATGTTCTCTGACAGAGAAATGTGGCAATGTTTGTATAAAGAGTATAAAGACTTCAAATGCCAAATAGAGAAGGTTATTTTTATCCTAGAGGTAATAGGGAGTCACTAGAATTGGGTAGGGGAGTGCTATGACAAGTCTTGTGCTTAAGAAAAATCCCTGGCAGCTGCATGAAGGATGGATTGGATTAGGAGGACTTGAAGCAGAGAAACCAATTAGGCTTTCTTAATAGTCCAAATGAAAGGTGATGAGGTGGTGGTTATATGGGAGCAGAAAAAGTTATTAATGTGAAGGATTTGATGGCAAGAAAGCAATATTTGGCAACCAGTTGCTTATGTAGCCTGAGGGAGAGTTAAGGACAATGCCACTGTTGGGATTAACCTGTGAAATTGTAAAGGAGGTGTTGCCCTGAACAGAAATAAGAAAGTTCAGTAGAAGAAAGACTTTGTGAACAAAGATGATGAGTTCTGTTTTGGATATGTTGAGTTTGAGATGTCTCTAGGATATCGAATTTGAAATGTCTAATAGTGATGCAGGATGGAAGTTGAAGGGAGAGAGAGATTCAGAATGAATATATAGATCTGGGAGTCATCTGTATAGAGGTGATAATTAAACTCTTGGGAGTTGGTGTGGTCACTGAGAGTATAAAGAGAGAAAAGTGAACTCAGCATATAACTGCATCAAAGATAACTCAAGGTAGTATATCAGTCTTGACTCACTGCTGAGAAATACTCCATTCAATATGTGATAGCCTTTGTTGTTGACTATTTGAGGAGAACTCCTTATAACAAACTATTTCCATTTTCTAGCAGACATGGGACAAATAATCCCTTTGAGTAAGTGCTTTCTTCAGTTCTAGTCTAGCAATGGCCACAGTTGTAGTGAAAGAATCTGATTGTTCTTATTCTTAATAGAGGTTGGGGTGGGAAATAAAGATTATTTTACCACTTTTATCCGGCTATCAAGTAGCAATTACCCTTCACCTTCCTTTTCCCTCTCAAAACATCCTAAATCACGTTTAAAAAAACAATACTCATTTTAAGTTCTCAGACTACTCACCAGACACAAAACGTCTAGGAACTATAAGGATCAATGAATGATTGTTGATGGTATATGAATGACCCCTCTTTTTTTTCTAAGTTCAAAACATTTTCACCTGCCAATTCGTTAGGACCCCTAGCAATGTATTCATTTTTACAGGTTTATAACAAAAAAAATTTGATTGTTGGGACAGTTAGGTGGTGCAATGAATAGAGCACCCACCCTGGAGTCAGGAAGACCTGAGTTCAAATGCAACCTCAGACACTTGACACATTTCCTAGGCATGTGACCTTGGGCAAGTCACTTAACCCCAATTGCCTTGCCTTCCCCCCTCCAAAAAAAAATTGATCACCTAAAGAATTCTTACTGGTGTGTTCTAAGTCTTAGATCATTCTTGATCAAAAATTTCCCACTCTAACTTTTGCACTTAGCAGGAACCAAAAAACAACTACTGTATATTCGAAGAACCAGGTAGTTGTTCATTTTTCTAATAAAATGTAAACATAGAGTAACTAAATTATACAAGTTTTCTCGAAGTCAGCATGTGTGAAACTATTTCAGTATTCTCAAAAAATGAAACTTTAAAGATTGCTTTTTCATTTTGTGGTATGCAACATTTTTATTTATTTTATGGAATTCACCTTTGGGATTTAAGCCTAGAAAAGAAAAATGTTTATAATTGTTTAAAAATTTCCCAGTGAAGTAGATAAGAGATATCAGTTGCCCTGTCAGTTTACATTTCAGCTATGCTTGAATTTACTTTACAAATCAAAATAAGGATTTGGCGCAAAAGAAAGCATTGCATTTCAGTGAGTTCCTTGAGGTCCAAGTGTAGTCCAGTGTCATTCAGCAAATGTTTTTTAATGATGAGGATGCGAGGAGTGCTTGAGATATATACATTAAAGTACTACAGCCATTTCTGAAAGGCTATTGGGAAAATTAAATACGCTTTTGACATAGCAAATTGGGGGGGGAGTTTACTATATTCTTTTTATTTGATTGGCTTTTGATCGGTCGTGACACACACATGTACACACAAACACAAACTTGCTTTCCTAAATTCTTGCAAGAACACAGTTTATCTTTATTAAGTAAGCTTTGAACAACAATATTCTCCAGCAAAAATGGGCTGTGGCTGCCAGAATGGTACTTTGTACTTTTAAGTTGAAAGAGGAAGTTGTATGTAGGTAAAATGAATGCAGAAACTTGAGCTCATCTTCCCACATTACAGTGTGATGCCACTACCACCAGTCCAGCAGGCCAGGCTAAGTTGGGACATTTTTAATATACTGTAGGTGACTGAACTCGGGTGTCATCTGGCAGAAATGGGTTATGAGTCAATGAAGCAGGAACAGGGAGCCTGGGGAAACGCATTATGGAACACATGGGGTTACTATTTCACAGACGCTGCGGTTTCTTCATGGATTCTAGGAGAGTCAAACACATACACAGGGTATGTGCAGGCAAGTGCATAGGTGTGTGACCATGCATGTCATATCTTGATCTTTTATATTTCCCTTATTTCTGATTGTGTGTAAATCGTTCAGCCTGATGTTAGATTTTTACTTCTAGAATCCCATTTCTCTTTTTAAACAGTTAACAGCATTCATTTTGAAATGTATATTACAATTCTAAAAACTTTGTGACCTCTCTTCCTCAGACTGGGATCAGATCCAGACGATAGACTCCTTGCTCAGGAAAGGCGGCTTTAAGGCTCCAATTACCAATGAATTTAGAAAAACTATTAAACTCACCAGGTAAGTCACTGTCTCAGTGTCCTTATCATTATAATTGAATTGTAAGTTAACTTTTGTTAGTAAAGGGGAGAATAATGCCTTCTCCAGTAATGGATCAGGGAAGAAGAAGTCTGGGAGAGCACACTAAAAAGTGGCAACGAAGAATATACTTGATACAGTTGTATGTGCATATCTGCAGTTATGCTCACACAGGAATTGTAGTGATACATAGCTTCTTGTGAGCATATGATAAATGGTCTTATCAAACATATGAGGGGAAAAAGAAAACTAAAAAATGGTAATCCATTGATTGAAGTATTTTGATTTCCATTTTCCCCAGAGAAAATTCATTTAGACTATACATGGAAAGGCTGATGGCATTCCAATAGGTTGGTCACATAGCTCTTTGAAAAGAGCTAACCCTAACTGGTTTGGATAATTGCCAATTCTGAGCCTCCAATCTCTATAAAATATACCTCTAGTGGAATTGGAAGAGCTGAGAGTCTTAGCTTCTGGGGACCTTGGTTACCCCATCTGTAAAATTGTTGATAATCATATTTGCCACCTACTAACCTCACAGGTCCGATTGGAGGATAACCTAGTGTTTATGAAGTGCTTTTGGACTCCAAAGAAGGGCACTCTTCAAATACAAAGCATTATTATTATTATAATTTATTTGAACAGCCAAATCCCTGTCAAAATTCAGGAATAATCACCTTGCAGTGGAGAAGTGATTACAGTGAGAAAGAGATGGCTATGGGTAAGGAATATCACACCTAGCTCCTGTGGTCTGTAGTAGGCTCCATAGGTTTGTAACACCCCATGCTTTACATCTTGATTCATGGCTCTTTTTAAGAGCAAACCTAAAATGCTCTAGATTCTGATGGCATTGTTAACGTATTTATTCATCTAGAAAAAGAGAACCTTCCTATAGCCCAAAGATCTTTTTGCCTGCCTCTTCATAATGTGGCCTAAAATTAGGTTCCTTTACTACATTTGGTAGTAAATAACTTAACTTGATTATTGTCCTGAAAGTTTGAGGTGTACATTGTTCTTGCATTTTTGTCAAAACTATCATACCTTCTCTGTAGAGAGAGTAGTAGTAGTAGTAGTAGTAGTAGTAGTAGTAGTAGTAGTAGTAGTAGTTGTAGTAGAGAGAGAGAGTGCCCAAATTGGGATATTTGGTGCAACCATCTCAAAGTATACCACCACTTTATTTTGACACTGGAATTCTTCATCCAGATTGCATTAGCAGATTGCTGCAATGCATCCCGATGATAAATGTAGATAATGTTTAAAGGTGAGGTGTTCATAAAAGACAGGCTCAGGTATGGATTGTAAATGTGCTTTTTCATCCTGTTCATTTGTAATAATCAAACATTGTTTTTTTGTGCTGTCTTCCATCCTTTGTAAATGAGGTTGCTTTTGTTCTTTCATTTTATTCTTTCAATTAGTGCACATATTTTACTTTTCCCCCCAATAAATAAAACCATAAAACTAATGGTAGTATGTTTCTGATCCCCTTTCCTGTTTCCTCAGGTACCGCAGTGAGAAAGTGACAATCAGTTATGCAGAGTATATTGCTTCTCGTCAACCTTGTTTCCAGAATGGCACTCTTCATGCCCCGCCCCTCTACAATCATTACTCCTGACACGCGGCTGCATGACCAGTCCCATCCCCCTGTGGCCGCCAGTGGCTACGACATCATTGGAGCAGACGCCTCCTCTTCCTGGTCCAGTTACTTCTATTACTGCACCATTTTATGATGCTAGCTTCCGTTGCCGAGTCTGCCTTCCAGCTGATGGGGGGTATTGCACTGAGTGAAACAGAACTTCAGGGGCCCAAGCCTTATATCAGCCATTCCTCAAAATGGGGTTCAGTTGGATTGGGGCTCCTCCATGACTAGGAATTACTGTGTGAGGTGCAGAAGACCCTTAGGCATGCAAGCGCCACTTCAAATTGCTGTATCGTGTGTCAGCCACACACTGGAAGCTGGAATTGTTGATTTATGAAAGCCCCCCCCCCCCCCCCCCAACCTCCTCCTTTCTTCTCTCCTTCCCACTTCCCTTTACCTACCCCAGATCAAGTAGGAGCGTTCCCCTGGCAGTCTGGGCAACGGAGTCCAACGAGAAACATTTTTAGGTTATTTTAAATTCCTTTTTTTAAACCTCTGGTTTGGTGTGTACCAAGAGTTGATTGCAGCTCCCAGGCATCACAGGCGGACATCATGTTAGGGTTAAATTGTTGGGCACCGTGAGTCCTTTCAGGCTCCTGTACAGAGACCATTCAAATAGCCGAAAGCCCTTTGGATGACACATTGCAGATCTCACCATTGCTAAATAAACCCTGAACGTTTTATCTCTCATCCCACTGGCAGCTGGATTTTCTGGCACTCTTCTTGCATTGAGTTTACTGGTATTAAAGAGTGCTTTACATGATATAGCCTGCTCCTGAATGGATTGGAGTTGCCTGAAGAAGGGCAGAATACCATTGCTGAGTATGTATGTGAAGAGAGAGATGCTTATGTCTCGCCAAGAAAGCTCTTCTTTACCACTAGGCTACCTCACCTATACATTGGTAGCAGTGCCTAGAGCTGGATCTAGGGTCTTGAAAGGTATGCTGATGTTTAAGTACACAGTTGGGTCAGGGATTTTACAAGGACAGAGTAAGACAAATCCAGTGTCTTGAGGCAGTTTTAATTTCAGGCAAGCTTCCTAGGGGACCTTTAAGCAGGGCAGTTCCATGTATGGATCTTTTAGAGGGAAGACTCACTGTTTTCTCTTGTAGGTCTTCAGAGAAAAGCAGTGTAGTTTTAACTGGCAAGTCGTTGGTCTTGCCTCACATCTTGGGAGTTGCCAACTCACCAGGGCAAAATGAAGAAGAGATCATTTTATTCCAGACCATTCAAACTTTCATGTGCATTCATACTTCCCTTTCTCATTTTTGCTGATTTCCAAATGTCTGCTAGTAAAGTTCCTCCTTCCTTCTCCTTCCATCTACTCTTCACTGGCTCATTCAGTGATGTCACTGTTTAGTGCTCATATATATGACACGTGGACTTGGAAAAAACATTGGAATAAGGCATCGCAAAATGACTGAGGAAGAGGAGGCCAGTTGGATGAAAGGATTCTTATGATTACACACTGATTGCCAGCAACAGTGGTTAGAGGACTTTGAAATGAAGTGCATGACCGACCCAGTGGATACAGTATTTGAATGAATATATTTTTTAAAGTTTAAGTGTGATAATGGTGTGGCTTTTTGAAACTGGCTGACAGTCAAGTGAAAAGTTCCTGTGAGTTTTCTTCTAATATGTAAAGGGGGAAATCTAAGAAACCACATGCATGCTGTTCTTGGCATTGCTGTCCTTCTAGTTTCTTGGAAATGTTTGCAGTTCTGTGTGTCAACATGCTCTGCTGTTCTTGAGGATACGTGTTGTGTAAGGGAAAGGTGGGAGTTACATCAGGATTTCTGTGCAATATCACCCCAGACTTAATTTTGTTCTGGGTATTTCTCATGTATCACCACTTTTCCCTTGCAATGTTACTGAAAAAGCTTTGGAAGATGAAGGGATTGTTTCATGATTTCCTGCTGCTGAGAATAAATCAGTCTCGTTACAAACTAGAGTGATAGTAGTTACTCTTAGGTGCCATGGACTGATGTAAGAGGGGTGGTTCAGCTCTGGGCAAACTATCCACCTCTAACTGTACAACAGTATTGATACATAGGGCTACACTCATTACTGTTCAAATGTTCTATGTTAGAATTTGTGTTTAATTTCTAAAGAGTTTAAAAAAAAGCAAAAAAATTGGTGCTAAACTTTCACCCCTGAGCACGCTCAGTGAGACTGGTCATGCAAGCATACAGTGCCATGCTATTCAAGCCTATTTTTCTTTTTTAAATGTTGCCCTGTTCTGTGTCTTTCTCCTGTGTATGATGTGTTTTTTTATTTTATTCAGGGGAGGGTGGGGGGAGGGTAGCTACCATTTAAAAATAGCAAACCGAGAAAATAATACTACAAAATATAAAATAAAAATTCCAGTACTGGGGGACTGATTCGTTAACTGCAGCAAGCAAACGGAAGTGGGCTCCATGTCTTTGGAATGAAGAAGCCTTACTCCATTTACACCCCCTCTCACATTTACACCTAGTTTAGAAGTGGAAGTGCTGTTATGCCTCTTTGTAGGGTGAGGGCAATAATGAGTGGACCAAGGAAAACTGATCTGCCCTCTAGGGAATGGGCATAATCAGTATCAGTCCTAAATGTGATCTAGTAAGAGAGTAATTTAGAAGTGTGTTGGTCAAGGTCACCTCATAAAAATGCACAGCAGGTGGTTCTCAGGAAATAATCCTATGTCTGGATCATTATATGGCAGCTTTGCATAGGGAGATGACAACTCCAAACTGAAACTTAACTGCCTTCCACTTGCCTGACAGCAGTGATAGGGATGGCCAAATTTATGTGGCGATTAGTAGGATTAAAGAATATTAAATCTCCTGTTTCTGCATAGTGTCTCATTTGTCCCTGCACTTCTCTGCTGGACAAATATTGTTTCTAAGGAACCAGCTTCAGAAATTTGCTGGTTTGATTTGGAGTTTGTTTCATCCCTAGCTGTGAGTGCCTTTTGGTCTGGAGAGTTTTGATTGTCTCATGATAACCACAGCTAGGAAGTTATCTCTGTAATTATGACTTGTCCTTGTTTTACATTAACTAAAATAATGTCTTTGATCACTGGAGTTTGTCAGTGTTGGGATGTTTCCACTGTGAGGTTCTTAAAACTTATTTACTTCATGATGTTAAAGCAACCATTGTCAGTAGAGGCCCTTTCAATTTGAAAGGTGTATAGTAAAAACATGAATATTTTATTGTTTATAAGAAAAGTTGTCTGTAAAAAAAAAATCCTGGATGTTCATTTAACTTTTGCACAGGATCAGTTATTTTTCATGACACATTAACATCTGCAGTTTTCACTGACAGTTGTCTTTCTGTTGTTTTTCTAGAACTTTATTGTTCATTTTTTTGTTCATTTCATTTCCCTAAAGCAAGAGACCTCGTATGACCTTCAGTGCAGAGATGTCAGACCAATTCTTTGTATTACACTTGGTTGCCTCCTAGCTATATAACTTCTGAGTGTAAATCATTGAACTCTATCCTCTAATGAAGTATTGTAGAGAATAAATCATAATGGGTAAAGATTTTTCTTTGTACTGTCTCATCTTTATACCATGTGCCTTGAACTATTTGGAGTAATAAAAATTTTTCTTCTTACTAACAGCTAAGCAGCTATATTTGCCTACATATTGGTCACACAGCAGATCTTGTTAAGAGTCCTTCCGCCGTCTTCCTTGTATTCAGGTATCACACCTATCCATTCTGTCAGTCTTTTGCCAGCTACTTAATCTTATCCAAACACAATCAGTCACCTATGAGATACTTAATTCTCAATCAGAAAAAGGCTTGGGAATACACAGAAAGTGAGTCTTTCAAGTAATTTTAAATTGGAGTAGGAAGAGGTAAAGGTAAAACTAAAACTCAAGAAATTTTAAGATTATAAGCAGCTCCCTAAATTGTGATATAAACTGATTAAAAGTGCCACAACAGTTTATAGATGGGAGAAGGCAGAGTGGGCTAGCTAGAATTTGGATGGGACAAATGTGGAAGGAATACATTGCATTAGGAGAGGAGAGGATAACATGAGTATCGCATGTGAGAGAGACTGAAAACAACTTAAGTAAACAAGTAGTGTTGAGAGTAGTGGGAAATAAATTTGATTAGTTAAAATGGGGCCAGGTCTGAGGGTTTTGAAAGCCTGGCATAGTTGACAATATAAAAGGAAGTAAGTTTTTAGAGACTTCAAGTGAAAGTGATAATCATTTAAATGGTTTTCATTATTGATGATACAGCCTATGATTCTCCATGGTTTGGGGTTCAAATTGTGAATCTCAATGGTCAACCACTTCCAGCTTTTTTTTGTCCTCAACCCTGACAGAAATTGGGAATTTATTAAATTAATGCAGGTCTAGGTATTTAGCTGCTAGCTATGTACTAGAACCATGTGAAAAGAGTAAAACAACAAAGAAAAATCAGCCATGTTCTTGGGCAAGTTTAATTCTCCTTTCCCTAGTGGTCTGGGACCCAGGTTCTCCAAAACTCATGGCTCCAACAGAGAAAGGCGTAGGGCCCTCTGCAACTAGCGTGCACTTGTGTTTAAGGCTTCGGTAATATTAACTAACGTTTATAGCATTTTAAGGTTTGTAAATTGCTTTCCTCAACAGCTTGATGAAGTATCTAGATAATACAGTATCAGTACAGTATATCAGTTTTATGGGTGGGGACACTATGACAGAATAAATGATGAGGCTATGATTATTAACACAGTCAATAAATTTTTCTGAGGCAGGACCTGAAGACATTTCTGACTTCCAAGTTGATTATTCTACACACCAGACTGCACTGTCTCCAGGTAAAGAGCCTAATCTGCCCATGTTTATTTGATGTCAACTGATTCTTAAAGCACAAGGCTTTTTTTTTTTGGTCTTTTTAAAATAAATTTTATTGATTTCTTTGTTTTTTCCATGACTAGAATTTCTTCCAGTATTCTTCCCCCAACCTCTTCAAGAGAGCCATTCCATATAACTAATATTTTATTATAGCAGAAAAAATGGAAAGGGGAAAAAAATCAAACTCATCAACATTGAAAAAATCTGCAGAAATATTCAATATACCACTTCAATTGTCCTTCCAATTCTGTAAAGGAGTAGGGTAGGAATGCTTTCTCAAATTTCTTCTTTGATTCCATGCTTCTTTATATGAAATTTGCAGGGATGTCCTGAAAAATTCCTCCACTAGGAAGAAAACTGCGTGAAGATAGCAGAAGATTTAGAGAAGCTGCTTCAGGTTTCCCCAGACTTGATGGAAAGGCAGATCTAGAGATAGGCATTCTTCACAAGCCATTGGCAAAGTGCTTCAGGGCCTTAACTGGTCTCTGAGTTGGTCATAGAGGAGGATTGAAATTGGAAGATGGAACCATATGTACCTTGTATCAGGCAGGAAACATGGCAGTTTACTGAGTGGTTGGAAATGCTCTAACTGCTGATGCCTTTAGTAGTTAAGAGTAGAAGCAGGCTTCAGAAGACAGTCCTTATTAATTTATAATTTGTGCAATCTGGGGTTACATGCATGGATTTCATGGTGTTGGCTTTGAGCCTGTAGAAGGTAGTGGGAGGAATTTCCATAGAATGACAATAATGATGAACAATAAGAGAGCCAGGATAGCACGGAGAAGAAATCTACTGATAAAGTGGCAACATCTGGGGTTGGTTTCTGGGAGTGATAGGGTCGAATTTCCCCCTGCAGAGAAGTTCAGTGGTTCTTCTTCTATAAAAGCACAAGGCTTTTATACTTCCCTAATTAGTTCACTATCCTCACAACTGCTTTTCCATATCTTTTCCTCCCTTGTCAAGCCTCCCTAGGCTCCCTCTCTCCTTCTTAATCTTAACTTCTTAATCTCCAAATCTAATGGCCTTTTCCCAGTCATTCTTCTTGACCTCTGACATGGGTAAGCACCCTCCTTCCCCTCATAATTTCTCTACATTTTTGTGATGCTATTCTTGACCTTTGACATGGGTAAGCACCCTCCTTCCCCTCATAATTTCTCTACATTTTTGTGATGCTATTTGGTCCTGGTTCTCTTCCTGACTTCCTTCTTAATCTCCTTTATTGGATCTTCATTCTTGTTTGACCTATTCACCATGGTCCCCCAAGCTTCTGTCCAGGACCTTCTCTCTCTATACTATTTCACTTGCTGATCTCATCAATTATTATGCAGCTGAATCTCAGATCTCTTTGTCCAGCCCTAACTTGTCTCCTGACCTCCAACCTCGCATCTTCAGCTACATATTGGACATTTCAAACTGGATGTCTTGTAGCTGTATTAAACTCCACATGTCCATAGAACTCACCCTTTTCCCTCAAACCCTCCCTGCTCCTGGACTTCCCTATTATTGTTGAGGGTACCATCCAGTAAGCTAGGCCAGCAACCTAGATGACATTTTTGACTTCTATTACAACCGTCGTCTCCATTGTCACACCATTTCTCCAATGCTCCCCTTTCTATATGCTGTCATCGCCGCAACTGTTCCAGTTCCTTATCATCTCATACCTCACTGCTACAATAGGTTGGTCTCCCTGCTACAAGTCTCTCTCCTTCAGTCCAGGTTCTACTCAGCTGTCAGACTGATCTAGCTAAAGCACAAGTTTAACCATATCTCACACACACACACACACACACACACACACACACACACACACACACACACACCATTTAATCAACTTGAATGTCTCTATTGCCTCCAAGGTTAAATAGAAAATTGGTTTGGCTTTTAAAGCTCTCATTAATGTAGCCCATTCCTGCCTTTCCATTCTTCTTAAATCTTGCACCTCTCCCCACCACCCCCATACTCTACAATCCAGTGACATGGTTTTCTTCTTCACTCTAGACATTCCATTTTCCAATTCGAGGTATTTTCACATTCCCCATGCCTGGAACTCTCCTCATTTCTACCTCCTAACTTCTGGGCTTCCTTCAAATTTCAGCTAAAATCCCACTTTTTATTATTTAAATGGTTTTTATTATTTTTTGGTATTTAGATTTTTTAATCTCTCCTTTGATTTTCAGGATTTCTATTTAGGTCTCTAACTGGAGATTTTTAATTTCTTTTTTCAATTTTTTACTTGTATACCCAATTGATTGATCTGTTCTTACTCTTCTATTGATGGAAGCATTTAGAGATAGAGATTTCCCTGTAAGTATTATTGCATTAGCTGCATTCCACAAATTTTGATATGTTGTCTCATAGTTGTGTATCTTTGATGAAATTATCCATTGTTTCTATGATGTATTCTTTGACCCACTCATTCATTTCTGCTTTTCTGCATTTGCTTGTGAGGTTTTTATGCCCTAATATAGGGTGGGGAACTTGTGGCCTCGAGGCCACATATGGCCTCCTAGATCCTCAGTGAGGCCTTTTGACTGAGTCCAAGTTTTATAGAATAAATCCTTTTGTCAAGAGAGTTTATTCTATGAAGTTTGGATTCAATTTAAGGGCCACACTTGAGGACCCAGAGGGTCACATGTGGCCTCCAGGTACAGGTTCCCCACCCCTAACATGGTCAGTTTTTGTGAAGATGCCATGTAGAGTTAAGAAAAAGATATACTCCTTTCTATTCCCATTCAATTTTTTCTTGAGCTCTAGTATAGCTAACTTTTGAAAAATTCTTTTCATCTCCTTAAAATCTTTCTTATTTAGTTTATGGTTAGATTCATCTAGTTCTAAGAAGGGCAAATTGAGATCCCTCACTAAAATAGTTTTAGTATTTCCTCCTGTAACTCCTTTAACTTTTACTTTTAAGATTTTGGATGTGCCATTTGGTACATCTGTTTTTAATATTGGTAGCACTTCATTGTCTGTGGTACCTTTGAGCAAAATGTCATTTACCTGATTGTCTTTTAATTAGGTTTCTTTTTGCTTTTGCTTTGTCTGAGATCAGGATTGCTACCTCTGCCTTTTTTTTTTTTTTGTAACCTTAGCTGAAGTATAATTCTGCTCCAGCCCCTTATTTGAACTCTGTGTCTTTCTGTTTCAAGTGTGTTTTTTGTCAACAACATATTTTTGGATTTTGGTTTCTAATCCATTGCTATCCACATCCATTTTATGGATGAATTAATCCCAATCACATTCATAGTTATAAGTGCTGTGTATTTCCCTCTGACTTATTCTCTTTTATTTATTCTTCTCTTTTTCGACCCTGTCCCTCCTCAAAAGTCTGTTTTGCTTCTGATCATTGTCTCCCTTAATCTACCCTCCCTTTCTCTTAGCTCCTCCCCCTCCTATTTTTTTATTGAATAAGATGGATTTCTATACCCAACTAAATGTGTATCTATATTCTTCCTTCTTTGAATCAGTTCAGGTGAAAGTGAGGTTCAAGCATTTCTCCCTCCACTCTTTCTTGCATGCCTCTTTTATGGCACATAATTCTCCCCATTCTTTCCCTCCCCCTTCTCCCAATGCATTGCTCTTTCTCACCATTCCATTCTTTTTCTTTTTAAGATTGTCCCAGTCCAATAGACTCCTTCTATTACCTAATAACATAAAGTTCTTAGAAGTTACTAAAATCCTTTTCTGACCATCGTGCCTTTAAGGTTAATGCCTTCCTTCTGTTGATTATCTCCAACTTATCTGTATATATCTTGCTTATACATAGTTATGTTCATGTTGTCTCCCCTATTAGTCTGTAAGCTCCTTGAGAGAAGACAAGGATTTTTGCTTTTCTTCATATCCTTGTAGGTGGCTAGAAGGTACAGTGAATAGAGAATTGGACCTGAAGTCAGGAAGACCTGAGTTCAAATATAGCCTCAGACACTTACTTAAGTGTGTGATCCTAGGCAAGTCAAGGCATCATTGTCTGCCTTGGTTTCCTTATTTCCAAAATGGGAATAATAATAGTATCTACCTCCCGTGGTTGTTGTAAAGATAAAATGAGATAACATTTGTAAAATAATTTGCAAATCTTTTTTTTTTTGGAGGGGAGAAGGCAAGGTAATTGAGGTTAAGTGTCTTGCCCAAGGTCACACAGCTAGTAAGCGTTAGGTGTCCAAGGCCAGATTTGAACTCAGGTCCTCCTGACTCCAGGGCTAGAACTCTTTTCACTACACCACCTAGCTGCCCCAATAATTTGCAAATCTTAAAGGGTACTATATAAATACTAGATATTACTATTCCCTAATACTTAATTAGTATAGTGTTTACTGCTTTATAGGTGCTTAATAAATACCTGTTAACTTATTTGCCAAACATGGAGAGACGGCTGTCAAAGGCAACACTGGGTTAGAATATAAATAAATGCATCAATAAAATCCCACTAAGAAGGATAATAAATGATTATGAACAGTATCATCTCACAAGGCTGAGAGAAGCCAAAGAGGTTAAAACCAGCTTAAGTAAAGCTTGTCAATATATCCAACTAAATAGATTCTTCTCAAGGGCATTCAGAAAGAGAGAGGCGGGGATAGAGAGAGAGAGAGAGAGAGAGAGAGAGAGAGAGAGAGAGAGAGAGAGAGAGAGAACTACACAGAGAAGAAAAATGGAAAAGATTTGCAAAAAAAAAATTTAACTTTTTCTATCAAGGATAGTGGAACCACCACACTTGTACCCTAATATCACAGTCCTTCAGGTACTTACAAAGGACATAGGAACAGCATAAAGAGAACAAAGATGGGGAAAATGGCTACAGCTGTGCTACATTTATTACATCAAAAACATACTTCACATTTGTGGAGCATTTTATAGTTTTTAAGGACTTTTCATACATATTGGATCCCCCAATAATACTGAGGTCCAACACTCAGCATCCCTTTATAATATTGACATATTTGTCTTCATTTACATTTTGACTTTCTTATATACCTAACCAATGAATTAAAGTACAATGCAATAAAATTATGAGTGCGTTGAGATAGCAATATATAAGAAATATGAATGAGGTCAAGATTTCAAAAGTATGGGAAAAGTAGGAAACCCTATTAATGATAAAAAAAAAAAGGTGACACAGAATATTAATAATTAACCACCTGGAAGCCTGCTTTCCCATGTACAAACTCTTTATGAAGGTCATCTATACAAGAACTGAGAGCATCTTTAGTAAGAGTAGTGGTATGAAAATAGCAGGATTTCACAAGAAATATTAAAAAATGGATCACATCTTAACCATCTCATAATTGACTCAAAAATCTAAAAAATATAATAGCACATCACGATGCTTATTTGTTGATTACCGCTCTCCATTTTTTTTACTTAACGAAAAAATGTATCTTATTTATTCTCTTACAGCAAAATATATCCCAGCCATATAACAAAATCATTCAGGGTTCTTTAAAAGATACAACAGAAATAAGTCTATTCAATAACCCTCTGATAATAAGCTTCAGGTGAGGTATAAGATAACAAGACAGATGATCACCAAAAGTATTTGTCAATGTGATGGGGAAAATTCAGCACAGAGTCCAAGTCCAATTACTTAAGGGGAGTGAAATCTTCCAATTGCTCCTGTTTGCAGATGAAATTATGTTAATTGCACCAAACCCCAAGGTACTGTAGAACCTCCTATTAAGTATCTGTAATCACTCAAAGGAGTTTAGTCTATCCACACTGTAATGACCAAATGGATGAAAAATGCCTATTTCTCAGATTTCAACATGCATCTGATTATTTTCTCTACTTAGAGTTTGTACAACAGTTATAGGACAGACAGTTCAGCTGAAAAATGAGCTGTACCCAGGAATAAAAAGAGAAGAGCTGGGTTGTTTTTCAGAAATCTCTAATTATTTTTATTGACTCAAGCTTCCTATAACAACAAAGGCCTATCTTGTCAATAAAATTATTTTACTGGAGTTGTTATAGGGCACTGGGACTCAAAGCATCACTTCTTTTTAAGAACTAAAGCACCATTTGAGCATCACAAAGAGGACAATGGAAAGGTGCATGGTGGGTCCAAGCAGAGTAATTCTAAAGATGAATGAGAGTAAAAGATGTTATTAAGAAATTTTATGACATGGGTAGGCCAAATCAATATGATAAAAGTGATAATATTACCTAAATTAATTTACTTAGTGCCATACCACTCAAACTACCAAGGAGAGCTGGAAAAAAATGAATTACAAAATTAATCTGGAGGAACAAAAGGTCAAAAACATCAAGGGAATTAATAATTTAAAAAAAAAAAAGGTGATAAGTAAGGAGGTCCAGCAAAACCAGATTTCAAACTAAACTACAAAGCTATAATTGTTAAAAGATTTTGGTAGTGGACAAGACAGGTTGATTGGTGAAACAGGTTAGGTACACAATATACAGAAGCAAATACATACAGTAAGATTTGATAAACTCAAAGATCTGAGTTACTGGGGCAAGAATTCACTGTTCAACAAAAAGTATTGGGAAAACTGGAAAGCAGTCTGGCTCACCCTGTTTACCAAAACAAACTCCAAACTGGTATGATTTAGACATAGATCTTCTCTAGCCCTAGGTTCATCCAGCCTTTCACCGCCCACATCCTGCTGAGCATATCTCCTTAGGGAGGGAGGTAAGAAGACTGTCTTTCTCCCCCAATAAGAAAGTTTCCTCATATGTAAAATTGAGAGGGTCCATTCTAGCTCTGCAAATTCTATGACTTAATAACTAAAGATCTGAGTCAGGTTTTGAGCAGGGGAGCAGGGAAAAGGAAGCAATAGGTCAGTGTTGTCCATCAAAGAAGCATCAGTATGCCGCTGAGGTTAAAAAAAAAAAAAAAGACTGAGGCTGGGTAGGTAAGAAACAATAAATGTATTTTTACCAGGGATTCTAACACATATTCAGTGGCCTGCACACAGGTACACTTTAACAAGTGTTCATTAAATTAATGAATTAACATATATTCCTATGGAGACACAAAGAGGGAAATATGAAAGAACTACAGTTACAAAGACAGAATATGTAACATGAGTTTTAGAGAAATTTAAATAATAATAACAACACCAATAGCTAACTATATTTAGTGCTTTACAATTTGCAAAGCACTGTCCAAATATTTCATTTTATCCTCACACTCACTCTAGGGGAGTAGGTGTTATTGTAATCTTACAGATGAGGAAACTGCGGCAGATAGAGGTTAAGTGACTTGCCCAGAGTCACATAGCTAGTAATTTTCTGAGACTGGATTTAAACTCAGGTTTTCCTGACTCCAAGTCAATTTCTTTTCCACTTCCAAACCTAGCTGCCTTTTTTTTCCCCTCTATTTTATTGTTACTTGTAAACTTTTTTTTAGCTCATGCTTTTGGATCTAAGCTTCTTTTTTGGTAAAGGGGTGGGTATGTTTAAATGCATCGACCTCATTTTAAACATTGCCCTTGTGGCTATTCTCCATTTTTAGGCAGGTCACGTGTCAAAATGCTGAGAAACCAGACCGATTGCACGTGAGATTTAGGATACACATGTCTATGTGGACCATATCTCTGTGTATGTATGCTCTGCATGTAAATGTATGAAGGTGTTGATGTGTGAATGTATATTTTTGTCTCCTCACTATTGGGATAGGGAATGGGGTGAATGTGTGCATGTATTTGAATATAGGAGTATGAATATGTTTATAGAGAGAAAACTGTAAAAATTGAGTTGTGAGTCAGGAAACCTAATTTCTCTTCCCAGCTGCCCTTATAATGACTTGTTTCAATTTAGTTAAGTTGCTCCATCTCCCCAAGTCTGTTTCTTCATCTGTAAAATGGAGTTAATAATAAATACTCTCTGTAAGGAAGTGGTCCTTTTGAGCTCAAGTCCTAATTACAAAAAAGGGGTCCACCAAGTAGGGGTTAAGTTAAAAGATGTAGATGCCAAGTGATCCTGTTATGAGGTACAAATTTTAGTTCCTTGAATGTGTCAACAGATAATCACAATATCAGAGACTTACGAAAAATAAAGGAAGCAACCCACAGGATAAAGACCATGGATAACCCCTGTAGTCACCTTAAAAAGACAGTTTACTTAGTCTGGGAAACAGACTCTAGGCAGACCCTAGCTTCTGATGAATGGAATGGACTCAGTGTGTTGTTGTCAGGATCAAGTGAGATAATGAACATAAAAACCTTTTAAAATTTCATTTCTAGGTGTAACAAGGTGGCACAGTGAATAGAGCATTGGCCCTGGAGTCAGGAGGACTTGAGTTCAAATTCTGCCTCAGACATTTGACACTTACTAGCTATGTGACTGTGGGCAAGTCACAACCCCAATTGCCTTGCCTTCCCCCTCCAAAAAAAAGAAAAAAAAAGAAAAGAAAGACATTTCATTTCTAGACAAACTAGGTTTAAATCACCTTAACCAGAAAACATTTTTATTTTCTGGACTTTTTGCCTTTATTCACATCAGTCCTCTTACTTGCCTGGTGAAATCCTACCAATTCTTCTCAGATTCCATCTTCTCCATAGTCATCTGACTTAGGAGTTATGTCTCCAACCATTGAGAAATTTCCATAGACCTATATTCTGTACCACTCATATTGGTTCATAATAAGAATGGCTAGCATTTAAAGTGCTGCACACATGATGTCTCATTTGAGTCTCACTACCCTGTGAAGTAGTGCTATTATTATCATCATCACTATTTTACAGATGGGGAAACTGGGGCCCAGAGAGATTAAGTGATGTGTTTGAAGTCACAAAGCTCCTAAAAATGTCTCAGGTAGAATCTGAACTCAGGTCTCCCTGACTCCAAGTCTAGCCCTCTTAACCACTGGACCACATAACTGCCTATCACTTATTGCAACTTTCTCATGTTTTAATTATGTCTTAGCTTTTCCTAGATTGTAAGCTCCTGGAAGGTAATGATTTTGTTTCAAGAAAGGGCAAAAACCTTCCTTTGTATTCTTTAGGATCATATTTGCATATGTGTATACATATATGTATGTTCTCAGAGGAGGAACATTAGAGGATCATGGGGTTAGGACTAAAAGATATTTTATAGGTTATCTAATCATAAAATGGGGGCAGCTAGATGGAGCAGTGGATAGAGCAACGAACTTGGAATCAGGAAGACTCATCTTTATGAGTTCAAATTGGTCCTCAGACACTCACAAGCTGTGTGAACCTGGGCAAGTCACTTAACCCTGTTTGCCTCAGTTTCCTCATCTATCAAATGAGCTGGAGAAAGAAATGTCAAACCACTCCAGTATCTTTGACAAAAAAAAAACCCAAAAGTCAGGTCACAAAGAATCAGACTTCACTGAAATGACTCAACAACAAATCATAAGACTGAGGCATCTCTGTGACTCAGTGGATAGAATATTGAGCGTAAGGAAGACCTGAGTTCAAATCCAGTCTCAGACACTGAGCAACTCTGTGACCTTGAGCAAGTCACTTAACCTCTGATTGTCTTATTCCACTGAAGAAGGAAATGTCCAATTTCTTTGCAAGGAAAACCCTATGAACAGAAAGGTTCACAGGGACAATAAGAGTCAGAACAACTGAATCGACTGAACAGCAATCATAAGATTATGGTCTTAGAAATGGAAGGGACCTTAGAGGATATCTAGCCTAACCTTCTCATTTTACGGATGAGGAAAGTGAGGCCCAGGATGGTTAAGTGACTCCCTTATGATCACATAGGTAGCAAGGGTCAGAGTTGGATATTTGAAGCAGTAAAGCAACACCAGCTTTGCATATAGGTCCCCAGTGAAGCTAAGAGTAAGAATTTAACCAATGAAGAGTACAAGAGTGAGAGTCCGGAAGCCTGGGATCTAGTCCTCTCTGCTTCTCTAAGTCACAGGATGACCTGAGACAAGTCACGTCACCTTTTTAGGTCTTTTACTAGATAAGACGGATGGAGAAGAAAAGAGGGAAGGAAGGAAGGAAAGGCAGACGTGGAAAAGTTCTGAATTCTGCGATCTAAATTCTATGATTTGTTCTGTGAAAGTAGTAAGATGAGTCTACCCTTCTCATATGTTACAGCGTGCATCCTAGGATGTGTCAGTTTCAAGACGATTCGGCAGTGTTCCTGGACAGGTGTGTGACTGCAGGCCGATCAGGGTCTCCAGCAACCCAGTGGCATGAGTGTGCGCATGCGCACAAACACGCTGGGCAAGACCGATTAAGACGTCTGAACATCCTTCCTCTGGGTCTAAGATGGCGCCCCCTAGGCCTCTTCCTTCAGACAGACGGCTCCACCCTCCGCGGACCAGCTCCCGCCTCCCTTCGCGGCGCACTTCCGCTTCCGGCCCCGCCTTTGGCGGGGAGCTGGAGCATGATGGCGGCCGGAGGCAGTGACCCTCGCGCTGGCGATGTGGAGGAAGACGCCTCGCAGCTCGTCTTCCCCAAAGGTGCGCCTGGTGGGCGCTGCGGCTCCCGGGAGTGGGCAAAAAGAGCAAGCTCCCCACCTCAGGCCGGGGCCGTCCTCCCTACCCGCTCGCCACCCTGAGGCAGGACCGCCCCGTGCGAGGGCAGCGGACCGGGCTGAGGGGGACCCTGCGGTCCGGGAGCGGCGCCCCGGGGTGCGGAGGCAGGGCTGGTGGAGCCAGCGCCCTTTCCCCGGAGTCCGTGCTGTCTGCGGGTTACCGGAGCGGGCTTCCTGCTGATAAATGTGAAGGGAATGCTGGGGAAAAAAAGTCCATAATGGGCCCTTTCTTGCTGTTATTCGCGCTGGACGCTCCATGCCCCCGCCCGGGCTTTCCCCCATCTTTCCCGGGACGTGCAGTGCTCCCCGTGCCCCCTGGAATGCCAGTCCCTTCTGCTGGTATCTCCAGTGGATTCTGGCTCTATCCTGCTTATTCGTAGCCCCCGCAGCCTTCTTGGGAGCAAGTACCGCCTTTCATCTCTGTATGCGTCCCCAGCACTTAGCACAGGTGCCGGGCGCATAGTTGGTGCTTCATAAAAGCTTATTGACCGACTCCTCCACCCTTATCAAGGATAAAGATGGAGGGTGAAGAATGCAGCTTGGCTTAGACTGAGTGGAGTGAGAAATGGGAAAGAACCTTGGGCAGGTCACTTAACCTCTACTTGCCTCAGTTTCCTCATCGGTAAAATGGTGATGATAATAGCACCTCTTAATAGTGGCACATGCAGTAATGAGCTAATTATAAAGGGCTTAGCACAGTGGCTGTAAGCACTATATAAACATTAGCTGTCATTTTATTATTGTACTTGAAAGATATCAGAAGTAAAATACTGGCCACATGTAAATGCAGTGATTTTAGTAGTTTGGAGTCTTAAGACCTTGGACAAGAAAAAAAGCCCTCGAAGTTTCTGTTGAGGCAGACATGCAGTCAGCCCTAGATGCAGAATCAACATTTAGAAGAATTTAAAGTGATGTTTGTGGGACTGACATTTACTATTTTTCACTAATAGAGTTTGAAACAGCAGAAACTCTTCTAAATTCTGAAGTCCACATGCTTCTAGAGCATCGAAAGCAACAGAATGAAAGTGCAGAGGATGAACAAGAACTTTCAGAGGTTTTCATGAAAACTCTAAATTACACTGCACGGTTTAGTCGTTTTAAAAACAGGGAAACCATTGCTAGTGTTCGGAGGTAAGTACCCAAGGAAAATTACTTTATCAGGAGATGATATGTGCTATGGTCACCTATACTTAGAATGCTCTCTTACGCATTAATGTTTGGGCTGCTAGATGGCACAGTGGATAGAGTACCAGGTCTGGAATTAAAAAGGTTTATCTTCCTGAGTTCAAATCTAGCCTCACACACTAGGCAAGTAACCTAACCCTATTTGCCTCAGTTTCCTTATCTATAAGATGACCTGAAGAGGGAAATGGCAAATCACTCCAGGATCTTTGCCAAGAAAACCCCAAATGGAGTCACAAAGAGCTGAACACTAAAGGAAAACAAAGATAAAGTTTAGAAGATTTTTTTAAATTTTAATTTTTTGTTACATTTTAAGTTAAAACTCTCTCCCTCATTCCCTCTCTACCCTTCACTAGAGAGGGGTACTCTTTGACAGAGATTTGTAAGTGTATATATAAATCCATACTGTCATACTTCTATTTATCAGTTTTTTCTCTGGAGGCAGATACCATCTTTATAGTTCCTTTACAGTTAATTTGAGTATTTACTCAGAATAACTCTTCAAACGATATTGCTGTTACTGTATTTTAGAACATATAGGTTCTTTTCCTTTTTCCCTGATCATCTTGGGAAATAGACCTAATAGTGGTATAGTTGGGTCAAATGCAACTCTTTGGGCATAATTCCAGATGGTTTTCTAAAACGACTGGATCAGTTTACAGTTCCACCAGTAGCGTATTAATGTCCCAATTTTTCCACATCCTCAGAGGATTTTTAATAGAGAATACCTGACTATGGATTTGGCATGAATTTTGAAGTAAGGAAAAAGGAAACAATAGCACGTAACACCAAAATCTATTGCAGGGAAAAGGTTGCTTTAAGTCCCTAAAAAATATTGTTGCTTTCTTAGTAGTGAATATGCAGGATTTTTGGATTTTAGTAATAAGGTAACCTAATTACAGATGGTAATCTTTTCTTCACTTCCTCATCTCAGCCTTCTCTTTGCCAGCCTTGATGTTCCATATTGCCCCTGTAGACAGAGGAGGAGATTTGAGTGGAGTTCCTTTGGCCTTAACTGTATTCGGGCAGTATCTGTGAAGGGGTTGTGTTCTTTCTTTTATGACATGCTGCAAAGCCTAGTACATAATAGGTGTTCCATACATACTTTCTAAGTGAATTTTTTTATACTTTTTTGTTTTGGTTATTCTTTATTTTTTGTTTATATCATGCTCTCTCTGTTTAGTTTGTTACTCCAGAAAAAGCTCCATAAGTTTGAGTTGGCCTGTTTAGCAAACCTTTGTCCTGAGACAGCAGAAGAGGCTAAGGCTCTGATTCCAAGGTAAGAACTAATTCAGGGCCAAGGGAACAATATATATAATGATACCTAGTGACTGCAGCAATGAAAATGGGAAGAACAATACAACAAAATTGAATGCCTTGTAACTATAATCATCAAGCTTGGGCCCCCCCCCCCCCCCCAGAAGGGGTGAGAAATATACCCATCTCCTTCCATTGAAGAGATGGGGAACTATGGGTGTAGACTGTTTTATAATTACATCAGATGCAGTTGATGTGTAAGATTGGTTTTGCTGAACTGTTTTTTTTCCACTCAATCTGTTTCAAAAGGGAAGACTCACTGGATAGGGGAGTAAAGAAGGCTATATTCAGAAATCATTGTGGTATACAAACAAAAGGCATCCTTAAAAAAACCAAATTATTTGGGCCTGTCCATGTGAATTCTTAATTTTCCTTACCTGATACTAAACTCTAGTGGAGAGAAAGAATAAAAAAAAAGTCAGGTTTTATATCTAAGATTTGAAAAATGACTAATGAGGAAATCATCATAAATGGGAAATGTCATCTTTAGGCCTAAATGAAAAGGTGTGAGCAAGTAGGGTTGAAAATTAGGGATGCTGAAAGGATGTGGAGTTCTTAAGATTTGAGAAAAAAGCATCTTCACTGTCATTGATTGGTCATTTTGGTTCTCCTGTAGCCTGGAGGGTCGATTTGAAGATGAGGAATTGCAACAGATTCTTGATGATATCCAGACCAAGAGGAGCTTCCAGTATTAGTAATAGAAATCCAACCTTTTAGTGAAGACAGAAGGGAAATTTCCCAAAATTTTTCTGCAACTAAGAAGAACTCAAGATTCCCTCCAGAGACTGTATAGAAATTTAGTCACAAAAGTTGGTCAAGCCTTCTTTGACCTTCTGGATAAGGCAATGCAAAGTCTTGCATCAACAAGCAATTCAAACTTGTGAATAGATGTGATTCTGACTGA
>CM053588.1:177989655-178010059 GCA_028646515.1 Pseudochirops corinnae
CTATTCTCTACTTTGTCCTTGTCCCTTTACAGAAGTGTGTACTTCTAACAACCCTCCCCACCACCCTGCCCTCCCCTCCATCATCTCCCCTCTCATCCCCATCCCCCCTACTCTCCTGTAGGGCAAAATACCCAATTTAGAGTGTATGTCATTCCTTCCCTAAGCCAAATTCAGTGAAAGTAAGGTTGACCCAGAATGATGGGACTTTTTAATGTTAATGGTAGGGGAAACACGGGTATCCTGGGTTGTATTTTCAATGGATATTTTGTCAATTCTCTCATCAATTAAGAAAATTCCTTTCTCATGCTATGGTTAAATGCACATGGAGATCTTAAATCTGAGTGATGCAGACATGCTGATTTGGGGTTGTTCTAAAAAGTATTTAGGGCTTGAAATGTGGGAAATGGGAAATGTAAATACGGTGGAGAACAACTTGGGGAGTGGGGCTTAGTCAATTTCAGATAGGCTATAAACTCTGCAGTACCTAGCCAGTGGGGAACCAGGGGAAAGATTTACATTTGGGACTGGAAGATAGATAAAAGATTGTGTTTTTGCCTACTTTTTAGGCCACCTGTTCTAAGAAGTTCTAAGAATGTTAAATAAAAATTCTCCCTGAATTCACTAATGGCCATGTGGAGTTCTTGGTAAGGCACTTGTTTCTTATATTCCCCCAACTCCTTTTCCTCTTCTTCCCACCTCTCCACTTTTTCCACCGCTCTTTCTTCCCTTTCCCCAAACATGTTCTCTCTCCCTCTTCCTAGTCTCTCACTGGGTACCAGGAGTGAGAAATCTGTGGCCTTGAGGCCACACATGGCCTTCTAGGTCCTTGGGTGAGGTCTTTTGACTGAGTCTCAAGTTTTACAGAACAAATCATTTTATTGAGGGAATTTATTCTGTGAAGTTTGGATTCAGTCAAAGCACATGAGGACCTAGAGTGCCACATGTGACCTCAAGGCCGCAGGTTCCCCACCCGTGGTAGTAGCCCCTTCACAGCCCTTATGGTGAATATATCCAGGATCAAGGTGAGATGGGAACAGTGAAGGAAGCTGCCATTGTGGTTTCCTAGGTGCCCCTGGGCAAAAAAAAGAAGAGCAAATTATGTATCCTGGGAGGGGAAGAATCCAGTCTTTGCTTCCACTATTAGGAATTTTGTTGTGCTTACCACTATTCCTTCCTTGGCATAATCACCCCTTTTCAATCCTTCCCCTTTCCCCATTCCTACTTATTTTCCTGTTGAATTTAATGTATTTCTACACAGTTCTACTCAGTTCCTAACAGAAGATAATTTAACTCCCCATCTGTGGAGGTATTCAACTCTTCTTTGTAGGTTTCAGATAAGAATGAAGTTTGTCTGATGCTCACTCCTCCCACTCTTCTACCTTTTTTTGTATACTTTTTTCACTACAAATGTGAGAAGTCTCTCCTCTCTCTAGGCCATCCTCCACAGAGCTGCCTAAATGATTTTTCTCATGTACAGATCTCACAATGCCTCACAATAACCTCCACTGGCTCCCTATTGCCTCTAGGACAAAATAGAAATGTCTTTGTTTAGTCCCTAAAGCCCCACACAACCCGGCCTCAACCTGTTTTTTCAGCCTCATTGGATGTTACTCCCTCTCCACTTTACAGTCCAGCCCAACTGGCCTTCTTTCAGTTCCTCACAGAGGATAATCTAACTCCCCATCTCCATGTCTAGAAAACACTCTCCTAACTGCTGCTTCATAGAATCTATATCTCCTTCAAGTCATGGCTCAAGCACCTTTTATCTGAAGTCTTTTCTGATTCCCTAATTCAGTCTCTCATCACCTTGTATTTATTATTCTCTTTTTTTCTACAGGGTTTCCCTAAAGTCTGTACTAAGACTTTGGGTGATATGCTGTAGAGACTGCTATGTGATACAGTGGATAGAGTAGCTGGGCCTGGAGTCAAGAAGATCTGAGTTCAAATCTAATCTCAGACATTTACTAGCTATGTGACTCTGGGCAAGTCACCTAACTTCTGTTGGCCTCAGTTTCCTCATCTGTAAAATGAGGAAGATAATAGCACTTACCTCCTAGGATTGTTGTGAGTATAAATTTAGAAATGAGATGTATATGCCTGTTGTTTCCTTATCACTCCCAGTGCCTAGCACAGTGCCTGGTACAGAGCAGACACTTAATGAATGCTTGTTGGATGATTGAAGATAAAGAACTGAAGCTTAGAAATTAAATGACTTGCTCAGGGTTACATAGCTAGGAAGTGTCAGACTTGAACTTAAGTCTTGACTCAATTTTGCTACTTCTGACAGTCTCAGCATGATGGGGATGTGGAGCAAGAAGGGTAAGCTAGAAAAATATAGGGGAGGGAATAGTAAAAATAAATGGTAACCAGTAAAGAATGGGCTCCACTGCTTGATCTTTTAAGTGGTAGTTGCCTACTTCCTGACCAGTACAGGCAGAAATGCTTACTTAATTTAAAGAGCTGTGATTTCAGAATAAATTTTGTGTGTGTGTGTATCCAGATGTTGAAGGACTTGGGACCTCAATTATATTAGCACAAAGGTCTGCTCAGCAATTTGATTTCTGAGAACATGGCTTATCACACCAAATAGGTACAATACAGGTAGACAGTTACCTCCCTAATGAAGAAGAGAAATTAAAAGACTTTTTTTTTTTAGTAAAAGAGAAGAAATCTGGTTGGTAATAAAAGCTTTTTCCAGTTTCAGAAAAACTCGTCCATAGCATCTCTGCTGACCTGTCTCAACTGTGTGTCATGTGAGAAGATTTGGATTAATAGATCTCATGAAAAATAAATTTGGTTAGCTACAAAATGAAGAGTTTAAGTGGCATTTTAAATGATTATCATAGTCTATCACTGATTTCGTTCTGCAAAAAGACAGTGGATTGACTTCCAAAGTCATAAGAAATGTTGCAAAAGAAATGATGTGATAAATGAGAATTCAGGGAAGCATAGAACCAATATGTTGTTTTATATCAACATGTTATTTTGTTTTGCTCGTGGTATCTTATTTTTCATTTGATTAATTCTTGGCTCAGTTATATGGAACTCTGTCCTCATTGGCTGATATTAATTCACTCAATGCTTTTCACTGTGTTGTCTGGCATGTATTTTCATATGTATACTTTCTCTGATCTCTATTTGCTCTCTGTTTGAGTAAATGGATTTATTTGCTATTTGCTGTGTATGTGTTTATTGTGGTACTGGCACTTGGTGGGAAGGAAAGCAAGCCTTTCATATATATTCCCATTAAGGAATAAATTACAGGAGTGCAGCTTCAAGCTAAAAATTGTTTCTACTAAACTAATAAGATAGGTATCATTCTAGCCTGGTACCCACTCTCTGAGGAGAAAAGAATGGCCAGTTTCTGACCCCAACTTCCTACTTCCCCTCCTGTCAGGAATCAGTTTCCCTTGGAAAAGGGGAGGGAGTGAAAGGAGACTCCAGAGATAACCGTTCTTGCTTCCCTGCAAGACACATTTAGACAAACTCACGTGGTTCCACATCATTTACATGGTCCAAACAACACTCCAGTACCTTTGCTAACCCCTTATATTTGTTTATATGTAAAACCAAATTTGCTTTATTAATTGGTGACATGAATGTTTTGAGGGTTACATAAATCCCTAAGGCTAAAATAATTTACCTGGCTCTTAAATTTGAGGAAAACTTTCTGTGTTCAAAACCAATTCATCAAGCCTTTGCTCAGGATCCAATTCCATCTAGAAGGTGTTACCAGTTGGATGATGACCTAGACTTATTGATTTAGACAATTTGAGTATTCATCTCCAGGATAAATGGATTGATTTCCAAACTCCTGGAAGAAGGAGGGATATAGATGCATTCGAGAAGAGATGCCCAACCCCATCCTATGTAGTTAAGAAGAACTAGAGCAACAGGTGAGTTTTTAGTCAGCTTATCAGAGGATGGAGTTAGTGTTATTGGCTCTCATACATGTCAATACAGAATTTGAACTATAATTGAGAAAGTTTCTCTGGTTAGAAGACAGATACTTTTCTCTGTGCTGTATCCTCTCTCCCCTAACCCACATTTGTCGTGAGTCTCACACACTTAAGGATATTTTAGGTATAAATAGGTGGGATAGAGGATACACTTGGCACTTTATTTATAGAACTGTGTGCTCAGCTGAAAGAATGAAGAATTACTGGTTAATGCTGCTGTTGCTCAGTGTTCAGTGAGAGGTGTGGTTGCCTTTGGAGAACTAGTAGATAGGCCATTCCACCAGAAGTGGACAGTAATTCTGACCACACCCATGGAAGAGTCGGTAGAACATGCTGTAGAATAACTACACCAGCAGAGGGCAGTGCAGGAAGCTCCATGGGAGAGATTTGTTGCTCAAGCCAACAGAAGAAAATGAGAATGAAAAAATCCTTCAATTAGGTCTTCCCATTGGGAGATATTGTGGCATTCCTGAACTTTAATGTAATGGCTGTTTCAGAAAAAAGCAGTGTTTACTTTTCTTCCTTTTAATACAACTTCCTTTGGACTGGTGCTCCCACATGTATAGAAATTGGAGTAAGCCTTTTGGGCTTTCCAATAGACACATTTTCTTAAGATTTCTTGGGGAGGGCCAACAGAAACAAGATGGTCCTGAAGGAGGATATTTACAACAACAGATATGAAGATGGAGGACTAGAGCTGAAGTTGTACATAGAAATACATTCTACAAAGTAAAAAGAGTCTACAGGGGCAAGAGATTATCCTTCCAATTAACACATATCCAGGCATCAAAACAGTCAGTCTTTCTCTATATCAGTTGTTCAATTGGAGGGATGGCTCAGTTCAGCGATAGTGGTCAGTCATATCTTATCCTTTTCTGTGTTTGTTCTGTGTACTATTGATTTCTGAGCCAATAGGAGAGGAGCTTGTAGGCACATACCCTTTTTTCTCCTTCAGGTTTTTGGATTTGACTCCTCACTTTGGTCCTAGGTTGCCTTGGAGCCCAGATACAGAGCACATCCAACAGGATCTGAGCTATGATGATATATCTCAGATTTTTGTCTAGAGTTACAGTATAATCTTCAGATGTGGTCCTCCTAGTGCCAGGCATCAGGAAGTGATAGTATTAGCCATTTGTGCATTGAGAATCTCTGCCATGGGTTAGATGAGTATATGATAATTTGAACTTAAAGAAGTTATTTGGAACTTAAAATGGGATATCCTTGTATGACAAATTAGAAGCTACCAGAAGACTGGAAAATTCCTACAATAGTAGCACTCAAACTACAAGTCTTGGTTCATGTATGGTTCTTTCATGTAGGAAATGTATGTGTTGCCCATGTTGGTTATGTATGTCCACTTGGTTCTATTTAAGTGTGGCTCACAGAGAGGTGTGAATAGATATCTCTAGAATCTCCTCTGCCCACTCTTCTTCAAGAGAGACTTAGATTCCTGCCAAGAGGGGAAGCAGGAGATTGGCACACAAGGAAGGCCACTCTACTTTTCTCATAGAACAAATACCATGCTAAAATTATATCTATCTGCTACCCTAAATATTGTTAGCTTAGGGAAAATAATTGTTTTGGTTCAAACTGTACCCTTTTTTAACTTTTAAAATTTTCTTTCTAAGTTCTAAATTCTCTTCCTTCCTGTCTACTCTCCCACTCACTGAGAAGGCAAGAAATATGATATCCATTATAATTATGAAGTCATACAAAACATTTCTGTATTAGCCATGTTCTGGAAAAAAAGCAAAGAAAAATAAAGGAAAAAAATATGCTTCAGTCTGTACTCTGAGTCCATCAGTTCTCCATCTGGAGGTGGACAGTGTTTTTCATCGTGAGTCTTTCGGAATTGTGGTGGATCATTATATTTATTAGGGGTTGCTAAGTCTTTCACAGTTGACTATCATTACTATTATGTTACTGCTGTTTGTTATTGTTCACTTGTTTCAGTTGTGTCCAATTCTTTGTGATCCCATTTGGGTTGTCTTGGCAAAGACACTGAAGTGGTTGTCCATTTCCTTTTCCAACTCATTTTACAGATGAGTAAACTAAGGCAAACATGGTTAAATGGCTTGCCCAGGGTCATACAACTAGTAAATATCTGAGATCAGATTTGAGCTCAGGAAGTCTTCCTCACTCCAGGTCAGGCAATCTATCCACTACCTAACTGCCCTGTTATTACTGTCACTATGCTACTATGTACATTGTTCTCCTGGTTCTGCTCATTTTACTCTGTATTAGTTCGTGTAAGTCTTCCCAGGATTTTCTAAAACTATCCTCCCCATAATTTCTTACATCACAATAGTATTACATCACATTCATATACTATTAACTTGTTTAGCCATTTCCGAATTGATGGGTACTCCGCCAGTTTCAATTCTTTGCCACGGCAAAAAGAGCTCAAGCTGAAACTTGATTGCTATCCCTTGCTATTGAGGGAAGGAATGCCCCAAGCTAAATATCTAAGACTTTATTCCCTTCCCACCAAATGACAATTGCCAATTGCTAGGGGGAAGACTGATATAGATGGATTTTTTCTTTTTTCTTTTTTCTTTTTGGAGGAGGGAAGGCAGGGCAATTGGGCTTAAGTGACTTGCCCAAGGTCATATGGCTAGTAAGCGTTAAGTGTCTGAGGCCAGATTTGAATCAGTCCTCCTGACTCCAGGCTGGCGCTCTATTCGCTGTGCCACCTAGCCTCCCCTTGGGTAATTTTTTTTTTTTTAGCATGGCCAGTGAGGGAATTAGGTTGGCTTGACGGTGAATATTTGTTGTGAGGATTTTGTTTTTCTTTCTTTTTTAATTGGGTGGAGGAAGATGGCATGGAGAGAAGGTGAAAAAATAAAACTATGTTTTTTTTAAAAAGAGGCTATAGGTTGAACACAACCAAAATTGTAAAAAAAAAATTAATGAGGACAAAATCTTTGCAGCAAACTTCTCTAATAAAGGTCTCATTTCCAAGATGAATAAAGAACTTAGATTTATAAAAAGAAGAGCCATTTCCCAAATGATAAATGGTCAAAAGATGTGAAGAAACAATTCTCAAGGGAAGCAATTCAAACTATCAACAAGTGCTGGGGCGGGTAGGTGGCACAGTGAATGGAGCACCGGCCCTGGACTCAGGAGGACCTGGGTTCAAATTTGACCAAAGACACTTAACACTTACTAGCCATGTGACCTTGGGCAAGTCACTTAACCCCAATTGCCCCACCTTCCCCCCTCCAAAAAAACCCAAAAACCAAAAATTAAAACAAAAGAACAAGTGCTCTAAATCACTAAAAAATTAGAGAAATGAAAAGTAAAGCAACTCTGAGATTTCATTTTATGTACTGATCTCATTAGTAATGTTGACAAAAAATGAAAATATCAAATGTTGGAGAGGCTGTGGGGAAAAAAGCACACTGGTGCACTGTTGTTAGAACTATGAATTGGTCCAGGCATTCTGGAAAGCATTTTGGAACTGTGCCCCAAAAGTTTCTAAACTGCGGATTTGACACAGCAATACCACTGCTTGGCCAATACCCCAAAGAGATTAAAGAAAGAGAAAAAGGACCCAGATGTGCAAAAATATTCACAGAAGCTCTTTTTATCACAGCCAAAAATTGGTAGGTAATTGGGTAGGGCATCAATTGGGGAATGGCTGAACAAATTCTGTTATATAAATTGTAATGGAACATCATAATTAGGATTAAGAGATCCTATTTAATTATAATTATACTGTAATTATATAATTTATTTAATATAATTATTTAATTATAATTACACTGTAAAGATAAACAATTTTGAAAGACTTAACTCTGATCAAAGCAATGACCAAACATAATTCCAGAAGACCAATGATGAAGAATGCCACCAACTTCCCGACAGAGAAGTAATGGACTCAAGAAGAGGCAGAATGAGATATAAATTTTTCACATGGCCACTGTGGGAATTTGTTTCCCTCATATTTGCTCAAACTATGCAAGGACTTTGTTTTACTTTTTTCTGTTTTTCACTTGCGGGGGCGGGGGGCAGGAGTGTGAAGAAAAAATAAATAAAAAATTAAAAAAAATAACAATTCTTTGAATAATCACATATTCATTAAGGAGAAATTATACTCTACTTAAAAATTATTTATTTGCTTTGAGGTTACAAGATTCAGTTCCACAATCCCTTGAGTTTCAAATTTTCTCCCCCTCCTTCTCCTCTCCCCCCCACGCTGGTAGCATGCAATCAAATATAGGATCTGCAGATACCTTCACATTAAACATTAGACAGGTTGTAAAGAAGGATTATAACCAATGGAATGAACAATGGGAAAGAGGAAACAAAACAAAACAAGAAAAAGAAAGAGAGCTGGTAGTTTGCTTCAGACTTCTTACTGGAAATGTTTAAAAGATTGATTAGAGGAGTTCCTTAATCATCTTGATGAGCTCACTGGATGATGAGACTCTGTGTAGATCCCATGATTGTCCAAACCTCATTCTATAGGATATGGACATGCCCACTGATGCATTGTTAAGAGATCAAAAGGTAACTCCCAGTTTAGATTCAGTGACTGGATCCTTGGAAGGATGAAGATTCTTTCTGCTGACCAATAAAGTGAACTAACAGATCTGTTCCACCAGTTGGAGCTTCTTTTCCATTATTGTCCTTTCTCTTTTTTTTTTCCAAGTATAGCAAATTGGGACAGAAGAAGAATGTCTTCCTTGTCCTCTTCCAGGAGCCTTTAAGGTCTGCCTGAGGTAGATGTCCATGGGAACTGTTTTTGATCAGTGTCTAAGCTGGAGAGAAGTAACTGGCTTCCTGTGTTTTGTCTTTCTCTTCTTTTCGGAGCATAGATTTGAGACCCAGGACCTGAGAGTGGACCTTCCAACTCTGGAGATGGCAACAGTTGGGGAGATAGTGAAGAATTCTTGAGGGGAACATAGAAATTAGATTTTTCTACCTGTATGACCAATCAATCAAAACCAGGCATTTATTAAGTGCCTTTTATGTGTCCAGCACTGTGTTAGGTGCTGGGAATGTAATGGACGTTTTCACACTGAGCCCCTTATTTGTGTCTAGGCCCCGTAGTTAGAGAAGGGGAATTTCCTGTGTAATATATTGTCATTTAGTCTTCTATTCGGAGAAGGGAGATTTTGGGAGGCATCATCCACCTTGGGGATAGTTTCAAGAGTTATCCCCAGTTCAAGAGTTTGAAGATCTGACCTTCTAGTGAGAGAATTTCCCAGGCAGTTAGAGAGAAGAGTATACCCATGTGGCCCCTTGCAGCTAGAAATTCACTAAAGGACTAAACATAACATAAGAGAGAGAGACATGTATGTACCTTGCTGCTCCCAATTACTATGAGTTACTTGGGTAGTAGTGTTTCTATGAGAAAGGAATTGCTTCAGGGTATTTGCCTCTCAGAGGAAATTTTGAAACTTGGGGGGAAAATATATAGGATCTTTTGAGAAAGACGGATTCACTGCATTGTCAAAAATTGTCCTCCTAGTAACCCAAAATTCGGTTTTCTGAGGAGTCTACACCACAGGGTAGACTGGAAGGACTTTAGGACCCTGTGGAAAAGTAGAGCTCACTGCAGAAAGGAGGATAAGATGGTATTAATTGCTTAGGGGATATTTTTAGTCCCTTTATGTGTTTTCTGCATTTTTATTGGGTTTTGTGAGTTCCACTGTATTTTACATTGTCGGGTGAGATAAAGGCTATTCTGTAACTGATACCATTTGTTACCTAGAGTGTCTGGGAATTGGGGTTATTGTCACCCACAGTTGGGTAGACCTAGATACAAACTCTTTTTGGAGATTTTCCAGAATAAGCTCTATTTTGAGGGTGATTTAAAAGAGATATTGATCTTTCAGGTCAGCTACCAGGCCCAGAATTGGTTCATAAAAAACCAGAACACAGGATACAGGCACAAAATTAAACATGACAAAAGCAGTGAATAAAAGACTAGCACAGATCCCTTTTGGGAGGTGTAGAAATAGGACTTTATACTTATGGCCTATTAGTAGAGATAAATAGATCCATTTATTATGTGAAATGAAGTGGCTCATTCAAAAATATAATGAGAAATAACATGACTATTCATTTAAGCTTCAATATCTAAGAAATAAACTAAGAAAATACACATTTCAAAAAACTAAGGGGCAAAAAAGAGATATTCTTAATTTTAACAAATGAAACATTAAATCCCACAAGACAGCATGCAAAATAATAAAATGGATGAGATTATGTTAACCATGAAATAAGAAGAAAGCATTCTAATGATCACCTCAACATTAGTGAGCTCAACTCTGGGCTCTAATAGATCAAAGTTTGAAAAAAAAGTAAAAAGACTAGAGTTATCTAAATCAACAGAACTGAGGCAGGCATCAATTAATTATCTGGCGGAATGCTGAAAATATGCTCAAGGAAAGATTACTGAGTTTTTAAGCTTTCAAATGGCCCATGAATAATGTCTCACAGTGACTTTGTTAGAGGTACATAGGAAAAGGAATATTTTGACATGGTTCCCCTGAAAATTTGAAAGTTGGATGGAAGGCAAAATAGTATGGTGAAGAGCTAGGCTGGGGGGTGGGGTAAGGAAGACCTGGATTTAATTCCCCTAACTGCCACATACTGGCTATGACCCTGGGCAACCCTCCCAACTTCTCAGTGTCCCAGGCAACTGTCAAGTTACAGAACATGAGCAGATCTACCTTGGTACAGGAGGGGCCTTCCATGAAGCTCTGTAGAGTGATGAAGTCATAAGTGAAGTTAAAAAATATTCTGAATGTAGAATATATAAATATAACTACAGAATACCTTTTATGCTAATAAAGACATACCTGAGTAATTGGATAAATATTAATTGTTCATGGGTAAACCAAAGCAAAATAATAAAAAATTATTACTGCCTAAATTAATTTATTTATTCATTGCCATGCTAATCATACTACCAAAGTGTTACTTAATGAAACTAGAAAAAAATAATGACATTCATGTAGAGGAATAAAAGGTTAAGAATTTCAAGGAAACAATGAAGAAACAGTGGGAAGCAGGCCTAGTTATACCAGATCTCAGACTGTACTACAAAGCAATACTTATCAAATTAATTTGGTATTGGTTTAAAAAAAAGAGGTCAATCAAACAGACTAGGCACACAATATGGAGAAGCAAATGAATTTAGTAGCTTGGTATTTGATAATCCCAAAGATTTCCAACTTCTGGTAAAAGGGCTCATTATTTGACAAAAACTACTGGGAAAACCAGATAGAAATCTGGCAAAAACTTGATTTAGACAGTACCTCACACCATATACCAACATAAACTCCTTTGGAATATAAAAGGTCATAATATAAACAAATGAGAGGAATGAGGAAGACATTATCTTTCAGATTTATGGATGGGTAAAAGTTTAAGAACATATGAAGGATAGAGAGGATTGTAGAAGGAAAAAATGGACATTTTGATTACATGCAATTGAAAAGTTTTTTGTACAAATTCAAAGTGTCTAAGATTAGAAAGGAAACAGTTAACTGGGGGAAAAAATCTTTGCAGCAAGATTCCCTAGTAAAGTGTCATTTCCAAGATACATAAGGAACTTATCCAAGTTTATAAGGGTAAGAATGTTTCCCCAATTAATAAATGGTCAAAGGATGTGAACAGTCATTTCTCAAGGCCAAGAAATGCAAGCTGTCTACAGTCACATGAAAAAAATACTCTAAATCATTAATAATAAGAGAAATAAAAACTAAATCAACTCAGAGTTTCTGCCTTAAACCCTGATCAGATTGGCAATGTTGACTCTCCCTTTGTTTCTAAAATCATTTTCATTTCATGACAAAATTGTCAAAATCAGTTAAAACACTTATGACAAGAAAGTCATCAAATTTCTGTATAATAAAGTGAACCTTCCTGCTCACTCCTAATTTCCAAGAGTAGTGAAGAAAACTGTCATTACTTGAATCCTAGAAAACATTTAAAATTCACTATTTTCTTAATAAACTTCAGCACATGTTCCATTTTCACTACTTTTGAGCATATTCCCAAATAATTATAACTCAATTCAAAACCCAGAGCCAATGAAATCATAGTACAAAGATGTTCTACTTCACATAGAAAATTTCACTGCTTAAAGCCTAAGAACAGGGAATCAATATTTCCCAAGTTAGCAGTAATATACAATCACAACAATTAATAAAAGCATTCATTTTTAGTACTTATGAAAAGTATAGAAGATTTTTCCAAAGTTTCACCTTTCCCCCCCAGGATAACACATACTAATGCAAAAATCAGTCATCAGAAATTTAGAAAATGATCACATTCTTGGCTTTTAAACTTGCATGATGGTGAATACATGATGGTTCACTCAAAACCTCAAAAGATACTGCTGCTGCTAGCCTCTATAGTTCAATGCACTGAATATCAGTCCCTAGGACAAAAGGGAAATCTTTTATGCTTTGGTCTGGTGATCTCATGCTGACTTAGATATAATGCTGATATATGTCAACTGAATTACAATTTATTCAGTGAGTTTCTATGTATTTCATAATCACTAGTCAGACAATTCACCATATAAATAATTTCTATACTATTTGCAGACTTTTTTGCCATCCCCCTTGGTTTGTGTGTTTTTGTTTTGAGGGACAGGATCTTAGTTCCTTTGTAAGCCAATGTCCTAAAATTATCTCTAGTCTCCAGGTAGAATTTACAATGCTTCCATTTACATGCCCCTCCCAGCAGCTTCTTTCACAATGCTGACAAGGGTTTATGATCTTCCTAGGTAGAAAATTCATAGAACCTGGAAAGGTCTCACCAAACTTTTCAATGACAATGAGATTTCCCAAAGTATTGTTAATTTTGACAAATCATAGCTATCCATTTTGAATGCTTGTCAGTCTTTAATCAGAAGGACATTCTGCCTTCTGGACAAGTCTTTGAATAATAGCTCAAAGCTATAAAATCACAGCATTCAAGTAAAAAAAAAAGGAGCTAAACACCTAAAGATACAAGTGCCATCATACTCTAGGTATCTTTCCACAAATCAAAGAATTTTTATACAACAATATCCCAAAATCACAATGCAAGAAACTCATAAACATAACATTAACATAAAACAATATCATGGATTTGTAACATGAAATAGAATTTGTTGCTAGTCAACTTACTTTAACCTAACTAAACACATCTCAAAAATCAGTTACATAAATAATTCCATATCTATCAGTTTTGGCATTATATATTAGCTGCATTCAGGGATCAGTGTGGAATAGTCCAAAGTAGTCCAAGTACCAACAGTTGCCATTTAGAACACAAATCCACTAAGCTGTGAATAATAATTTTGCCAATTAATTTATCAAATTCAATATGAGCCCAAGTTTTATATTGCTCAATTTTTAATATTGCTACATTATTCAAACTACTTATCCCCAACCACAAGAATATAAAAATCTATGGGGGGAAAAAAACTTAGAAATCATGAGAAATTACAAAATTAATTTTAACTCTTGAAGAAACAACCATTTCTCCAAGTGGAGTTCACAACTTTACAGACATCTTTCTATTGTTCTCTTCTTTCAATGAAGTCTAAAACTTCCTTAAACTTCTGCAATATTTTTACTAAATTCTGGGCTTTTTTTTTGGCCCGTGGAAGACATTTGGCAGCTGGCAAAGTTGAGAGCTTTGGGTGAAAAATCATATACCTTTCTATACATCTATATACCTCCTATTAGGAATCAAGATTGAGTTACATTAAAAAAAAAATAAAACCAAAACCAAATCCTTTTTGACCTCTAGGAGCACTTTTTAGAGGTAAAATTGACCCTGCCTACCTATGAACAATTAATATTTCTCCAATTGAGGGGATGTGGAAAAATTGGGACACTAATTCATTGTTGGTGGAATTGTGAACTGATCTAACCATTTTGAATGATTTAATATTTTATTTTCTCCCCAATTACATGCAAAAACCATCATTAACAGTCTTTTTTTTAAAATTTGAGTTCCAAATTATCTTCCTCCTTCCTCTGCCCCCCAATGATTCTGACATTTACCTTCCTCAATCTGCCTTCCTTTCTACCCCCCCCTCCCCATTTCTGTTATTCCCTTCCCCTCCTGCTTTCCTATATGGTAACCTAGATTTATACACCCAACTGTGTCTGTATATTATTCCCTCTTTGAGCCAATTTCAATGAGGGTAAGTTTCATGTTCTTCCCCACCCCAACTGGTTCCCTCCTTTTCCCCTCCACTGTAAATCTTTTTTGGGCTTCTTTCATGTCAGATAATTTACCCCATTCTACCTCTCCCTTTCTTCTAGTGCATCCTTTCTTGCCCCTTAATTTTATTTTTTTAGATAATCATCCCATCATATTTAACTCATACCTGTGTTTTTTGTGTGTCTCTATCTGATTACCCTAATGATGAGAAAGTTTTTAAGAATTACAAGTATCATTTTTCCATGTAGGAATGTAAACTGTTTAACCTTCTTACTGAAACCCTTATGATTTCTCTTTCCTGTTTATCTTTTTATGATTCTTTTTAGTCTTGTATTTGAAAATCAAATTTTCTATTTAGCTCTGATCTTTTCATCAGGAATACTTGAAAGTCTTCTATTTCATTGAATATCCATTTCTTCCCCTGAAGGATTATAATCAGTTTTACCGGGTAGGTGATTCTTGACTTTAATCCCAGTAAGAACACTTTTATATACTTCTCTGTATGCATTGTTTGAGCCTGCTATCCATACTGTATCAATGTATGGAGTCTCCAACTTCCTCCAGTTTTCATTCTCTCTCTTCTCACATACTCTGATCAAAGCCCTGCAAACCACAGAATTGTGCCTTTCCAGACACACTAATTCAGTGCTTCAATTTTCTTCATTGCTATGTTTTCAAGTCTATACCTCTTTATTTCCAAATCTTATCTCAATCTGTCTTGAGAATTAGACTCATACCACTGAATCTCTTCTTTGCAAATTAGTACAAGTTGCAAATTCATTGCAAAACTTTTACTTTTTACTGATCAGAATTGAAACTTTAAGGTTGCTCATTTTGTCAAGTTAAACAGTTTCAATATGGTTTCTTAAGGCCTTGAAAATGCAGTCTATTTTAATTCCTGTTGGGTGATTTTTTTCTTAGTTTAACTAGGCAATTAAATTGTACCAACTCATTCACAGAAGCCCTCCATTGTCATACAATAATGTTTTGAATTTTCCAAATTATTTGCCTTTGATTTAAACATACCTCTCTCTAAGCTGGAAAGGAATTAATACCTGTGTTAGGAAGTTCTCAAACACCACATAAGGCTCTGAAACTTCAAACTGCAAAACTTCTTGCTTTTGGTGGTTGTTATCGTTTCCTTTTGCTTCTGGAACCATTAGAGACATTTTACACTGGTTTTGGTTCTGTTTAGCACTGAATATTCTCTAGTCCATGAAATTGTCTTCTTTCCTTATAGTAAAGTAAAAAAGATTTTCACTCTAGGGAGGGAAGAGAGTAAAAGAGGAGTACATGGGTACTGTTTGTATGAAAATTCTACAAAGTCTCTACTTTTAACAGTCTTGGAGAGCTATATCTCCCCCAAACCCACCAGGATATTTCAGCATATATAAAAAAAAATTTAAGCCGCAATCCCATCATAATTTGGAAAAACTTATTAAACAGGTTACACTGCAGGCACAAATTTAGTCTCTAATATTAGTTTGCAATGCCATAAATTTCTGCAAATGAGGCAATGATCTTTCTTAGCTGTCTGTCTCTTTGTGAAATCCCAACTTGACCAGAATTAAGAACACAGAGATGAAACTATATATTTTGAAAGCTTTAAAACTCTCTGCAGAAAAATTCTCATAGGGGTGACTAGGTGGCACAGTGGAGGTGGCTAGGTGGCGCAGTAAATAGCTCACTGGCCCTGGTGTCAGGAGGACCTAAATTCAAATCCGAACTTAGACACTTAGCACAAAACTAGCCATGTGACCTTGAGCAAATCACTTAACACTAATTGCCCTACCCTCCCCCTTCCAAAAAGCAAAAAAAAAAAAAGTTCTCATTCCTTTTACTCTTTTCCCTTTGCCTGAACAGGCCACAGGAAAAAGTTAGTTGAATTTACCAGGACACAGAATACTCATTGCAAACAACATGTACTTTGTTACATAAAACAAACCATTTCTCACTCTTCTTAAGGAGAATTGTAAGGTCTGTAGGGTTTGGAAGCTCAGGGGAGGGAGAGTGAGGCTTCCTGTGCTCATGCTACAGTCTGGGAAAGTGGAGTTTTTTAGACTCCTTCAATGTTTTGCTGTTTGCCACCTGATCTTAACTTTTTCTTTTTCCAGAGAATCTTTTAAGTTCTCAATCATACTCTGTTGCTTCCTTTTTCCCCCCCTTCAATTTCTGTTTCCCAAAGATACCAACAGTCCTGCCTAGGAATAAATAAACCTTCACAAATAGATGATCAGAATAAAAACACACATCATCCGGCCATTGCTATTCCTTCCAGATGTGTCATCGGGCTACTAAGGACTTTAGAAATAGGACTTCTGACAATTTCCAGGATTGAGGATAAATTTTTACCATATAGGCCAGAAAAGACCCATAATTTGGTTTACTTTGTAGACTCTCCATTATTTAATCTATCCTTAGGCCGAATTGGGGACCCAGAGAGGTTTTTTGTTGTTTTAAAATTCTCTACGTGGGAGAGTCAAGCAGAATCAGAGAGCAGCCAAAATTCTAAGGTTAAGAATGTGGGAGAAAACAGAATAGACAGGTTTCTTACTTATTTGCCTGTAGAATATGAGATGGTATGGCATAAGGTTCAGATTTCTCTTACTTCTAGCCTGGGTAGAAACTTAGAAACAAAAGGAAACCCTCCTGTTGAAATAAAGGATTCTCTAACTGAGCCTTTGCTTTCTGTTCCTGAGCCACTGCAAATTGCTTGACAAGGTATAAGTGTAGCTGCTCAAGTCAAATAGTCCCAACTCTGGGCAACAATTAATGTTTTAAGATTTTCAGGTACGAAAGAGTCATGGAAGGAAAAGCAGGAGACAGAAAATGAACAGGCATGCCAATCAGAGATACATTTCCTGTCAAAAAAAAATCTCTGATAGCCAGGCAACTATCTAATAAATAGACCAACATGTTAGTCCTTCCTTAGGCTGAACCAGAAATAACAGTAATTTCTTCATTTCTAATACATCTCCTTGAGTTTTTTCTTTTTTCATTACTAAAACTTAAATACACAATTAGAAAAGAAAAATAAATATGTTATAAACCTAAATATTAGAACTTAAATACAAAATAAGAAAATAAAATAACATGTTATGTGTACAGCAGAACATAATAGAGGATTCAAAATATACAGCAAAAAATTTCCATTTCAGGAAAACCTATATAATAAATACTACCTGTTGTGTTGGGAGCTGTCCATCTCTGCTGTCTTGTAAGTCTTCTTTTGTTCTCTACTGTCCTTTCTCCTTTTCTCCTCCTTCTTCTCCCCCTACCCTGGTTATAATAAAGCACAGAATATATTTATATATAAATATGGATATATACATACATACATACATTTATACACATACATACATATAGACATAAACTTTCCTTAACAAATTCTACTTCTGATCTTTGTTTTTATATTTGTGCATATCTCTTATGTCCTATCCCTCCTAACTCCTCTATATTACTTCTTCCCACTACCTTGCCCACGTATTACTTAAGCTACCCACCTCCAATGATCTCTCCCTTATTCTCCCATTCCTATAAATCTAAACACCCTTCTATATCTCCCCTTCGACCTATTCCCTCACCCTCCCCTCTAAAGATGCCTCCCTTATCCTCCCAAGGATCCCTCTTATCCTCTCATTCCATTAATCTAAACACCTTTCTATATTCCCCTTTAACTTATTCCCTTACCTTCCCCTCTAGAGATACCCCCTTATTTTCTCCCCACTCCCTATCCTCTTGGCATTTTATTTCTTTCTGAATTTAGAAGACTTTTATACTCTTCTAGATAAATTTGTATTGTTCCCTCTTGAACTCATTTCTGATGAAAATAGGTTTCCAGAACTAACAACCCTCTTCCCCCACCTTATTCCTCTGTGTGGATTCTTCCTCTCACATGTTGTATACACACCTCTCACACATACATATTTTGTATAAAACAATTATTGTTTTTGGCTGTTCCTAAATGATTTTACTTTCGAAAGTCATACATACTCAGGTCTACCCCAGTCTTTCTTATGAACTATTGTAATGTTAATGGGAGTTGAAGATCTTCTTTGCCCATTAATAGGCCTCATGTGGAGCCCAACAAGAGAAGCTTGATTAGGGGAGGCTTGTTTTTCAGGAAGACAACACATCTTTTGTTACTTTGTAATTAGGCAGTGGGTCACAAGGGTTGTGATGCTCTCTGAACCTGAAAAAGTGTATATATATTCTGAGGTTAGCATTTTGCTTTGGGGCTTACTCACTGGAAGAGTATTTATATGATTTGATCAGATGAGACTCAAGGTAGTTGTTAAGGAGATCCCTGGTTTAAAAAACCCAGGTGTTGGTGTTTCTTTCTCTGGTAACTATGGATGTATGTAATGGTCAGACAGCTGGATCTGTTTGTTGATCTGTGATGCAAGTATTATTTGGTTAGATGGTTAGAAGTCCTGTCTGTTAGTCTTTATGCTATTATTTCTGCTTGTAATTTCTGTTTATATTTTTTCTGAAGTTCAGGGTGCTGATTTTTTTGCCCTGAACTAAGTAAATGATATATATGTTTGATTAAAGTAAGATTGTTGACCCCTTTTGAGTTGCTCTCCTTTAGAAAAGCAAATCAAAGAACCTATGCTACCAGCCCTCCTGTGTTGCTGGTATTTTTGTCTTACACCCCCATGGCAGTTGCAAGTAGAGTTGTTGTTACAACTACCCAATTACTAATAACAATCTCAGACATAAGTTTTATAATTTATATATGTAAAAGGTAAACAATCTGTCCTAACTGAGTCCCTTGTAATTAGTCTTTGGTATGTATCTTGTATTTCTCTTGACTCTTGTATGTCAAATCTTCTATTAAGTTCAGGTATTTTGTTTTTTTTAAACAAAGTCCTGAAAGTCTGACATTTCATTAAATATCCATTTTTTTTCATTCAGGATTATGCTTAGCTTTGCCAGGTAGGATATTTTTTGCCAGAATCCCAGTTCTCTTGCTCTTCAACATATAGTGTTTCAAGATCTGGGGTCTTTTAGTGTCATTGCTACTAGGTCTTATGTGATTCTAAGTGAGGTACTGCCATATTTGAATTGTTTTTTTTCTTGTTGCTCATAATATTTTATCCTGCAGCTGGGGGTTTTGGAATTTGACTATAATATTCCTGTGGGTTTTCTTCATAGGATCTCTTTCAGGTGGTGATTCGTGGATTTTTTCTATTTCTACTTTCCCCCCTTGTTCTAATGCTTCAGGACAATTTTCTTTAATTATTTCTAGCATTATTGTATCAAGATTCTTTTTTTGATCATAGCTTTCAGGTAGTCCGATTATTCTTTTCTCTTCTCGATCAGTTCTCCACATTAGTCATTTTCCTTATGAGATGTTTCACATTCTCTTCTTTGTTTTTCATTATTTATATTTTGTTTTATTATTTCTTGATCTGTTATAACTTCACTGGCTTTCCCTTGCTCAATTCTGATTTTCAAGGAATCATTTTCTTCCTTAAGATTCTGGATCTCCTTTTCTAATTTGTTGACTTTCTTTTCAAAATCTTATTTTTGTTGGATTGTTCTATTTTTTTTTTCATTTTTTTCTCAAACTCTCTCATTTGATTTTTAAAGTCTTTATGTTCTTCTGTGAGTTCTTTTTGGGCAGGTAACCATTTGACATTACTCTTTGAGGCAGAAGAAGAGGGTTTCTTTGCTTCAGTATCCTCCTTTGAAGATGAACTGGTCTTCTCTAGTTCCATAGTAACTTCCTATGGTTGGATTCTTTCTTCTTTCCCTCTGCATTTTTAAAAATTTGTAATAGCTTTGTTTTTGTAATCACCTCTAGTCCTGGGGTATGGGGGTGATGCCTCTGGCCTCAGATCCTCCTTCACATCTCTTCTCTGACCTGGAATCTAAACTGAGACCTCCAGCCTCCTGTAAGTGACCACAGCTAGCAGCATCCTACCCCACTACTTCTACACTCGCCAGGCATGTGCTGGTTCTTTCTCACCCCTGGCTGCTGGAATTTCTTGTCAGCATAGATTCCCCTGATCTTCCCTAGCTCAGATGCCGGACTCTCCTCACTGTCCCAGGGGTAAAAGTTCCTACGATTGGGGGCAAGTCAGTCTCCTGACCTAGCTAATCTCAAGGCTTACCACTTGTTTTTTTTTTTAATTTTATTTTAGTTTGCATCATTCATTTCCACAAGATTTTGAGTTACATATTTTCTCCCCATCTTTTCCCTACCCACCGCCCCAAAACAGCCATCCCAGTGTATCCCCCTTCCCCCAGTCTATTCT
>CM053588.1:178010559-178042385 GCA_028646515.1 Pseudochirops corinnae
ATCAAAGATGAACTATTTACATGACAACATGGAAAAGTGACAATTGCAACTGTTGAAACATATACCACAACTTGTATAGCCATTCCCCAATGGATGGGCATCCCCTTAATTTCCAGTTTTTTGCCACCACAAAGAGAGCTGCAATAAATATTTTTGTAAATATGGGTCTTCCTCCCACTTCTATGACCTCTTTGGGATAAAAACCCAGAATGTATACACACATTCTACAGGTGAGAGTGTGACTACAGGAATATAATAATAATTCCTTATTTTGATTAAGTTTTGCTATCAAATTGATTTAACCTTCCATTCAAGGAAGACCTAGTACTTTAGATTGAGAACTGTCAGAATATAAATTTTTAATTTTTATAGCACATAAAGTAGTCTTATTACTATAAGCTCCCCACACTTCAAATCTCAGCTCATGAGCTGCTTCCTACATGAAACCTTCCTATTTTGTCCAGTTATTAATGCTGTCCATCCCAAATTTACTTAGTACTAATTTTTTATGTACAGTATTTTGCAAATCTTTATATGAATAGATGTTTCTCCCCAATAAAATGTAAACATCCTGAGAGTAGGGATGACTTGGTCTTTATCTCTGTGTCCTTAGAACCTAGCACAATACCTAACCAGGTAGGCCCTAAATAAGTGCTTGTTGAATTCAAGTTAAGAAGTCACAAGGTGAGTAACTGAGAAAGGGAGAAATAACAAGAAGAAGAAAGGAGAAATTATTTGAAGTGAAGTTAATGGTGTCTGGACATAGGTTTTTAGCCATAGGTATATGAAAATTAATTTTTTTTTTACCTTGAAAGTCATAAAGTTAAAGCCCTTTACTAAAGGCCTCTGTTGTGAAAAGACTCAAAATGTTTCTGAGATTTTTGGCTACAAGAAGAAGGAAGGATTTAACCAAGCATAGATATGAGATAGGCCTGGAAAAGGGGTGGCGGCAGCTACATTGAAACAGGGTGAGAAATAGGTCTCCTTAAGAATAACTTAGGTGATCATAAAGTAATGGGAGTAGAAGCAACATAAAACTCATTGACCTGACTTTTAAAAAGTATATATTTTATTTATGAGTAAAGTATGGTTTCTTCCAGTCTTATCTCAGATTTATCTCTTCTTTCAAAAAAAATCTTTTTTTAAAACAAGATTACTAAACTAGTAGATGAGGGGAAATGCTGTGGATATAGTTTAATAAAGATTTTAGCAAAGGTTTTGATAACATATCTCATAATATTCTTATGAAAAAGATGGAGAGATTTGGATTAGATGATAATGCAATCAGATGGATTCCAAACTGGTCGGACGACTAGATTAAAAGAATGGTTTTTAAGGGTTTAAAGGCAATTCTGTAGTAAGTCTCCAATGGAGTGCTCCAGGGGTCTATGCTTGGCTCTGTGCTGTTTAATATTTGGATTAATGCCTTGAATAAAAGCAAGAATGGGTAGCTAGTGAATACATCGGACAACAGATTCAGGATCCAAAAGGATATATAGACAGGCAAGAGCATGGGACTGCATCTAATCAGATGGTATTCAATAGGGATAAGTGTCAAATCTTGTACTCTAGTACAAAAAAAAAATCAGTCTCACAAATATAAGATGAGGGAGACATTAATAGACAGCATTTGTCCTAAAAAAGATATGGGGCTTATAGTGGACTATATGAACAGTATAAGTTAGCAACCAAAAAGGCTATTGCAAACTTGAGCAGCATTAAAAAGGACACAATTATTAGGAATATGCAGATTATTATCCTCTTGAACTCTGGTTTCATCAAACCTCATTTAGAGTATTTTCAGTGCTGGTTACTATGGTTTAAGAAAGGCATTGATAAGTTAGAGGATATCCAGAGGAGGATGATTAGGATGGTGAAGAGTCTTAAGATCAGGATGTATGAGGATCATTTCAAAGAACTGGGTATAGTTAGCCTAGAGAAAAGAAGACCCATGGAGGACATCATTGCTATCTCTTACTATAGAAAGTCCTATCATGTGAGAGAAAAATTAGTCTTGCTCTTTTTGGTTCCAAAGAGTAGAACCAGGAGTCAGGAGCAGAAGTTACAAAGAGGTATACTTAGGCTCGATATTGGGAAAAACTTCCTAACAGGTTGAACTATTCAAAAGTGGAATGGGCTACTTCAGAAAGTAGGGGGAGGGTTTCCGTTTCTGGTAGTCTTCATGCTGGATGACAATTAATTGGATATATTATAATGGGGGTGCCTTTCATGTACACATTAAGCTAGATGGCTTCCGAAATCCCTTTAAACTTTTAAATTCTCTGATTCATTTTGGCCTCCTTTAAGTTCCAACTGAAATCCCACCTTCAAAAGGAAGCCTTTCCCAACCCTTCTTAATTTTAGTGCCTTCCCTCATTAGTTATTTCCTATTTATCCTGTATATGTTTGTGTATATTTGTTTGCTTGTTTTGTCTTCCATTAAATTGTAAGCTCCTTGAGGGAAGGGACTGTCTTTTGCTTCTTTTTATATCCCTAGCAGCTACTTAGCACAGTGTCTGGCACACAGTAGACACTTAATAAATGTTCACTGATTGATTAATTTTTTATACAATAAATAATTCCCAATAATCCTCCCCACCCCAAATTTTAACCTTCTTTATTTAAAACAAAATAGTTAAAAAACCACAACTATTGCATATGGCAGCCATGACTAAGAGTTTGTAACAACCTACCTCCTCAGTGTATCACTTTTTTACCAAGTGAAGTAGACATGTTCAAACATCAGTCCTTTGGAACCAACATTGTTGACATATTGCTTTAAAAACGGAAAGGCCCTAGGGGATGCTAAGTGTTTCATCTCCCCTAAGAGTTAGTTGCTTCTAGCAAGCTAATAATAAAGATCTTTGCAAAACACTGAGATCAAGAAATTTATATTGTGAACTCAATATTATGAATCATCTTCCAAAAAAGCACAATAAGAGTAAATTTTAAAAGGGCTGGCCAATGTGATAGTACTATTATCTACCAGAGTTCCCTCCTTTAGTAACTTCCACCCCCCAATGCCCTCCATCCTGTGGGCATGGCTATTTTTTCCTTTAAAAGGTAGCAAAGCCCAGACTTGATTGACTGGGGCAAGGCTCAAGCTGCACCTCCCTTGATGCAGCTTTGTGGTAGCCTCTGGTAATTGGTTGTTTGTCTTTCTTTTTCCAGGACAGCTAAAGGCATCACAGGGTGATGTCTTGATTTGCTCGTGAATTGGATTTAAGTGAGGCGGAGTTCCACAAAGTCATCAGTTTAACTCTCTCTTCAAGAATCATCCAAGTCCAGTGGCAAGATGGAAGTCAAGATGATTGGCAATGGTCCAGGATGCAGTGGATGACCTTGATGTCTTTGATGTCTGACTGAACTCTAGGCACTCCACAGCTCCTGCTTCTGCCACCTCCATAGGCATTGGAACAAATTGTTCTCATCCTCCCATTTCGCTGGGAGGAGTCTTCACACACTTGGGTAGACATCCCCCTAACTAACCAGTGGGTTGGAGGCATCAATTACCTCAACCTGGTTTAGGCTGTTTGCTAGGGTAGTTTTACTAGGGTGTGCCTACTATATATGTATAAATGTGTACGTAATATGTATGTGTGTATATATAGATATCTATAGCTTTGTATGTCTTAGTTTTCTTCCTAATTTTCAATAAAATCAAATTATAGCTTTCAACACTCATCTCTGATTCTTTCTGGTCTTCCTCCTGGTTTCTTTGCTGGAGTTCTAGCCCTAGAGTCAGGAATCTCTGAGCTCAGTTCCAACCTCAAACACCTACTAGCTGTGTAATGTTTCACATAACTTCTGTCTATATCAGTTTCCTCATCTGTAAAGTGAAGATGATAATAATGCCTACCTCCTCAGGCATTGTGAGGATCAAATGAGATTATATTTGTAAAGCTCTTTGCCAAACTTAAAGCACTATATAAATGCTAGCTATTATTGTTATTATTATTATATAATTATGTAATATTATTATTATAAATAGAAAGGTCCACTTATGTGGAGTTGGGCCCTACAGATTTGGTAGCTGTCCCAAGAGTACAGTCACTAGATCTACTCAAGCCAAGTGCTACCATATGCTTATTTGATATCTTTTCTTGGTTGTTGTCCATGCTTGAAGAGGAATAAAATGATATGACTGTGTGGGTCAAGGTACAATGTGTCTGACTGTGCATGATCAGACCAACATGATCTCAGAAGTCTCTGCTACAGGTTGGGCACAAATATTTCGTGTGAACATTTGAAGTGGAGATGTCTCCAAATTTGCACATCTCATGTTTCTTTTGAGCTACTGAAATTCTGCTTTGCTTATAGAGCACAGCACCTGAGCTCTCTACATCCTTTCTATGTTGGAATCAAGTTAAAATCCTTCGTTACTTGTTCAATAACCTCATTTCATCTCAATATAAAACCTGGACTAACAGGGGTCCAGCTGTCTCAAGTCAGTCCTTAACAAGCACTGTTAGATTTGGATCTGAAACTTATTGTGAAGTGTGAAGGCTCTAGTTATATAATTTTCCAAACATTACTGAATCTTTTTTGTTTTGTGATATAATAGGTGTTTCATGGCTATTGCTACTCAGTGAAACCATAGTACACAATAAAATGGGTGTAATATAATTCCAAATTTAAAAAGTCAGGCATCAGTCTGATACTATTCACCTTGGCCAAAATGACTATGAGAGCATGATTAGAAAAAAACCCAGGAAAGATTGAAGGAATATTTTTTTTAGCCCCTTTGATAAGTTTGAAATGAATTTCTTTATTTTATTTTTAAAATTCTGAACGTAATAAACATCCTAAAAATGAGAACATTCCTGAATACAAAGTAAACAGAAGGTCTATATATGTAGCTGCAAATTTATATTATGTACAGATTACTTTTTTAGACAATATATCATATAATTAATGATACTTTCAAAGTTGTCCTGTTCATCTGTGTTCCTCCTGAAATTCCTTCTGTTCTTTTCTATGCATTTAAAAAATACTCCAATGAGCCTCTTTTATTTATTTCTTTCTGTTTTTAGAAATACTATTACTAGTGTCGCTCTTCTCCTCTCTCTTCCAAAAACAAAAACACAGTCTTTGTAATAAACAAAAATAATCAAGCAAAACAAAGCTACACATTGGCCATGTCCAAAAATGTTTCATTTTGTACCTTGTGTCCATACCCTTTTATCAAGAGGTGGGTAACATGCCTTATCATTAGTCTTCTGGAGTTGTGGTTGGTTATTGAATTGATTAGAATTCTTAAGTCTTTTGAAATGTTTTTTTAAAAGGCTTTTTCAAAATTTGCTTTTATTTTGAACTTAAACACCAAATAAAATGGTCATTTCCTTATGTACAGAAAAAGAGAATTGTGCATGAAACTATCAATCTACGAATAGCTTGCTATATATATGTATATATAGATATAATACTTCAAAATCAGTCAACATTTATTAAGCACCTACCATGTGCTAGACACTGTGCTAAATGTTGGAGTTACAAAAAGAGACAAAAGACAGTTTCTGCACTCAAAGGAACTTGTAATTTAATGGAAAAACTAGCTAATATTTATGTAGTACTTACTATGTGTCAAGCACTGTGCTAAATACTTTACAATTATTATCTCATTTGGCCTCACAACAACATTAGGAAGTTAGGTACTATTATTATTTCTATTTTACAGTTGAGGAAATTGACTCAAGCAGGTTAAATGACTTGCTGTAATGGTAATTACCCCTTTTTTGTATTGGCAAGTAAGCAGGTACTTAGCACCTTGTTTCAAGTTAAGCAAAGGTAGAAGGTACTTAGCATTTAGTAACTGATCAAGCCACTGTTGGGGAAACAGAAGTTATGAACTCTTGTCACCTGTTATTGACATAATAGGAAGGAGATGGCTGAAATAGGAAGCTAATTCTGTGTGTATATAAGAAAAGCCCCAGAGAAACACAGTCAGAATTTCTTGAGACCAGAATCTGGTGGAGGCTGAAGTTGGTACTGCTGGGAAGGCTGAAGAGGAAAGCCCCGCCTAGGCTGGAGAAAACAATTTTGATTTTGAAAAACTGAGAGGAGTGATTTTAATTCCAGGAGCCAGCTGAGATTTCTTCTGGGTACTAGGGCCAGCCTAACTGCCAGAGGACTAAGGCTTGATCAGTTACTAACTGCTAAGTACCTATTACCTTTGCTTAACTTGAAACAAGGTGCTAAGTACTTGCTTACTTGCCAATACAAAAAAAGGGGTAATTACCATTACACCCACCTGGGGTCACATAGCAACATCTGAAGCTGGATTTGAACTCAAGTTTTCTTGACTCCACGTCCAAAGCTCTATCCACTGCCCCACCTAGCTGTCCATAACACGTAGCTTTCAAAGATGTCCTGCTTGTCTGAGATTCCTTGGCCTTCTTTCTGTTCAATTAACTTGTCTTCTTTCCTTCTTAACTTCCTTCCTTTCATCCTCCTTCCTTCTTTTCTTCTCTCCCTCTTCCTCTCTCTCTTTCAGTAAAAGGGGATAAAACTATTACTGTCTCCAGCTGACATGTTGTACTAAGAAAATTCCACAGCTTCAGCAAAGAAACTAATTAAGATGATTAATACATATAGCAAGATTTTGGGATAGAAAATAATTGTAAAATTAAAAAATCATCAACATTTCCATATATTATTAACATATATATGTATGTGTGTGTATATATATGTGTATATATATATATATATATATATATATATATATATATATATATATATATATATACACACGTATATATGAAAAAGTACACAGGGAAATGGCATAGATATTATAATACCAGTAGCCACTCTGCCATACATATGAGAGCAAAGAGGAATTCAATCTGAAGGTTGGGTGTATGTCATAAATGACTGGGCTGTAAAGACAAATGGAATCAATAAAACCTTTTTTTTAGGAAAAAAATTATGAAACTTCCTGGTAAAAGCTTGACATTCAAAATCTATAGAAAACTGACACAAATATATGTTTAAGAGTCATCCTGCAGTATTCACATGGTTAAAGGATAAGAGAAAACAGCTTTCAAAAGAAGTCACAGATTTCAAAAGAAATCCATATCACAGTAGCTGGGGTTTATCAAACACTAGGCTATTAAGTCCCTTTGCTTTGGTATGTTGTATACCTAATCTTTTTCTCCTGATCAACCTCTTAATTTTTTTAACAAGTACCAAATAATTTTTATTTTTACTATTTTGCAGTATAGTTTGAAACCTGGTATTATTAAGCCCCTTTCTTTCTTACTTTTTTTATTATTTTCATTGATATTTTTGACCTTTTTTCTTTCAGAGGAAATTTGTTACCATTTTTTATAAGTAATCCTTTGGTAGTTTACTTGGTATGCACAGTAAATTAATTTAGGTGGTAGTATAATTTTTACCATATTAACTCATTCTAACCATGAGCTATTAATATTTCTCCAATATTTAGGCCTGTCCTGATTTCTATAAAGTGTTTTGTAGTCGTATTCATGTAGTTCCTGCATTCATCTTAGTAGAAATGCACTTAAGAATTTTATATGTTCTGTAGTTATTTTAAATGGAATTTCTCTTTATACCTCTTCTTGTTGGATTTTGTTGGTCATATATAGGCATGCTTCTTATGCATGTTTATTTTATATCCTGAAACTTTGCTGACATTTTTTCTAGGGTTCTCTGAGTAAGCCATTGTATCTACAAGAAGTGATAATTTTGTTTCCTCTTTGTCTAAGCTTATCCCCTCAATTTGTTTTTTTGTTTTACTAGTAAAGTTATCATTTCTAGCAACATATAAAATAGCAATAGTGATAATGGTTGTAACCCATGATCCAAAGCCCATTGGTATGGGATTCTCTCCTTATTGGTGGATATCAATGCCCTCCACCTGTGCGAACAGCAAGGTGGAGCTTGGGAGAGTAGGCATCTGCTCTTCATTTTCTTCAGGTTCTCTAGTTTCTTCAGGTTCTTCAGTCTCTTCTGGCTTTTAGCTTTGAGAGAGAAGATAAATGAAGCCAATTCCACTTCAGATTGCTGAAGGGAGTAAAGGACTCTGGGAAGAAGCTGGCATGAGAGGAGCTGACAGTCTCCACCATGTCCTTACTCTCAGCTTGCTACACTAGAGACTTCAGGGAATTTCCTCTTTGGGTGGAATCCGGGACTGTCTCTTGGTTGTTATCTTGTTCCCACTGTACTGGCTTGCTCACTCTGCATTGTCTAGTATATATTCTCCTGTGTTTACTTTCTCTGATTTTTGTTTTGGTATCAACTTGCATAAATGGGTTTCTTTCCTATTTGCTATGTATGTTCAGTGTGCAAGTGGCATTTGGTGAGAAGGAAGTCAAGCCTTGGATATAAAGCTGGAGTACTCCTTGGGTAACCCATTAAGAAATGATTGTTAATCAGGAATTTAGCTTGAACCTGAAAACTATATCCCTCAGGCTAATAATATAATATAATTCCAGTCTAGTACACCTCTTTCAGGAAGAACACAGGGGGAGTCTCTGAACTCCAATCTTTTTTTCCTCTCTTATCAGGAACTAAAATCTCCCTTGGAGAAGGGAGGGGGAGGAGATGCTAAAGATGTATCTTTTCTGGTTTCCCTGTAAGCCACAAATCAAGACACATCATACTTCAGGCTGGGACAGCCTTCATTACACAGGGATTCTCACTTTACCACTGATATTATTGGTAATATCTCTAGTTTGCCCTATTAAATAATATTATGGCTCTTGGTTTTAGATAGAAAATACTTGCCATAGTAAGAAAAAATACACTTATTCCTATATTTATTAGTGTTTTTGAGAAAAAATAAGTGGTGTATGTTATCAAAAGATTTTTCAGCATCTACTGATATATTATTTTTGTTATTCTTATTAATATGATCTATTATGTTTATAGTTTTCTTAATATGGAATTAATTCTGTTCCTGGCATAGATCCCAAATGGTCATAGGATATAATAGTTTTGCTGTGCTGCTATAATCTCTTTGCTAAAATTTCATTAACAATTTTTGTCAATGTTCTTTAAGAATAATGGTCTATAGATTTCTTTCTCTGTTTGGACTCTCTCTGGTTTATGTAAAAAAATCATATTTCATTTAAGTTGTCAGTTTCATTGGCATATAACTGTGGAAAAGTGTTTTTAAAAATAAACATTTGTTGAGATCTTTTGGTTTTATATCTCTTTAATTTACTCTTTTATCCCTTCTCCCTCTCAGTCATCCCTCTTAATTTTTTTTAAGGAAAAAAATAACCAAAATAGATCAATATATTGAAAAAATTTGAGAAGATATGAAATGTTCCACACCTGTGGATAGCCCTCTCCTCCAGCTCTGCAAAGGAGTGTATTAGAGGTGGCTTTTAATATCTCTTCTTTGGAGCCATGTTTGTCTTTTGTAATTTGGAAAGGCTCACTTTTTGTTGTTTTGTAGCAGTTGATCTTTCCATTTACATTGTTGTAGTTATTGTACATAATTTTTTCTTGTCTCTGAGAAATGGGTCTATAGGTATTTGTTTCTCTTCTATGTTTTTTGTTCTATTCCGTTTTAGGTGCCAGAGGGAATTCTCATGGGACTGGGAATTCAAGCCATGGAGATCCTAGAGCCCAGGTTGCAGGTAGGCTGGTGCAGCCAACTAATCCAGATAGTCTGAAGCCCAGGAAGTCCTGAGAAGCCAGGATACCTGGGACTCAACTGGAGAGTGGGGAGGATGGTAGGATGGGGGGACTTGGAACTGAGACTGTTCTCTATGGGAACTGTGCTAAAACTATGAACTTAATCCATTTCCCCTCCCCAGAGAGTGAGGTTATACAGAAGGGGAGAAGAACTATGCCTCCTATGTGTGTGTTGGGGGAAAGGGGTGTATATATAGTGATTATACTTTCTGAAGCAGATATTTCTGTGTGAAAGCTAATCTGTCTGCTGTTGGCTAATGGAATTAGGGTAGAGAGAAGAACTATGCCTCTCATAATTGAAGGAACAGCATTATTTGCAGAGTCATTTGCAGAGACCTAGGCGCCTGTAATCCCTTTAAAAAAACCAGAGAATCCTGGGGGAAGGTGTGAAATCCAAGCACTATCTGGCTTCAGCCAGTGGGGACCCAGGGTAGCTTGTGTTACATACATATAGATATACATCTATGAGACAGTTGTCTATTTATCTTGAATACTAAACCCTTATCTGAGAAATCTGATACAAAGATTTTTTTTCTCATTCAATTGCTTTCCTCCTTATCCTACATTTATTATTTTTGTTTGTACAGAAGCTTTTCAATTTCATGTATTCAAAAATCTTTTATATTCAGAGTTATGAGAGCTAATTGTGAATTTCCTTCTATCCTGTTCTCATGCACCTCATACTGAGAGGAGTAGTTTAGCACCAGTGATCTAGGCTTGATATAATCAGCTACTCCTCTTAGTCCAGTCTTACTGCTCTAGTCCAGGCCCCAATTACAACTTCTCACCCTTTCTTTCCTTTGAAACCCTTTTCATAATCTACCCTCTTTATTTTAGAGGATTTTTTGGTATGAGTAATTCCTCCCTTAATCTACCTTGTATTATTCTCCCCTCTTCCTGTTCCCTCCTGTTTTCCTGCTGAATTGAACATATTTCTATACCATTCACATAAAATTGGGGAAAAGTGTTTTTATAAAGAAATATTTACTGATTTTTGTTTTTACATCACTTTACTTCCGTATCCTTTTGTTGAGGTACTACTTGCTTTGTCTTTGTTTTGTTTCGGTTTTTTTGTCTTTTTATCAGGGAGAAGGCAGGGCAATTGGGGTTAAGTGATTTGCCCAAGGTCACACAGGTAGTATGTGTTAAGTTTCTGAGGCCGCATTTGAACTCAGGTCCTCCTGACTCGAGGGACGGTGCTCTATTCACTGCACCATCTAGCTGCCCCTTTTTTTCGTACTTTGTTTTTGTTTTTTGTTTTTTTACTACTTGCTTTGTCATAAGCTTTGCTTTTGCATATATGCATTGTGGGTGTGTGTAGGTTCTACCATTACTTTTATTGTACAAATGAAAGAAGTTCAAATGACACCTCCTACCTCACCTTTTCCCTCTTTGTATAGTTTTCTATTTGTACACTCAGATTATGTGACATGATAATTGCCCCCTTTTCTTCTCTAGTATATTATTTTTCTCCTCACTGCCATACCCTCAGTATTAGTTCCCTTCTACTATGATCCTTGATTACTTTAGGTTCTAAAAGAACACATATCCTCTCCTTTTAGACCACAAATACTTCATCTCTATATAATCCCTTCTGATTGCTCCCTTGTAGTTACCTTTTTACATGTTTCCTGATTTCTGTGTTTGTATTTTAAAGTTTCTGTTCAGCACTACTCTTTTCATGAAGATTATTGGAAATCCTCTATTATATTAAAGATCCATTTCCCCTCCTGTAGGATTATCCTTGGTTTTCCTAGGTAGGTTATTCTTGGTTTTAATCCTATCTTTTGCTTTTTGGATCATTAAATTCAAAGTGAGCCAATCCTTTAAATTGATAGCTATGAAATCTTGTGTGAATCTAACTGTAGTTTATCCCTACTTGAGTTTTTTTTAATGGATTCTTGTACCTTTTTTTTTATGTGGATACTCTGGATTTTGGTTATGATGTTCTAGGGAGTTTTTATTTTAGGGTTTCTCATTATAGGTAACCAGTAGATGCTTTCTGTTTTCACATTGTCCTGTGATTCTAACAGATCTCATTGTTTTCTTTTATGATCTCTTGAAATATGTCCATATTCCAAGGCTTTCAGATAGTTTAATGATATCTCAAAGAGCTTTCCTTGATCTATTTCTCAGCCTATTTGTTTAAATATGAGACACTTTATCATTTCTTCTATTTTTTTTGTCTTTGTGTTTAAATTTTTTTGGTTGTCTCATGGAGTTATTAGCTTTTGTTTGATTCATTATAATTGTAATGAGTCTGCTATTTGAGTAAGGTTTTGTACCTCTTGTACTAAACTGTCACTTTTAGGAGTCTTTCCTTCAATTTGCACATTTATTTTTCAATTCTTTCTTCTAGCGTTCCTTTTTTATTGATAATGTAATTTTAACTCTTAAAAAACTTGCTTCAATTCTTCTAAGAATTCTAATTGATTTTGTAGATGAGTCATTTTTTTCTTTGAGGTTTTACTTGTAGATATTTTGGAGTTATTCTCTTCTGGGTTTGTGTTTTTGACTTCTCTGGCATCCTAATAGGTCTTTATCATGGGAGTGTTTTTTTCCTTACTCCATCTTCCAGCCTTAATTACTGAATTGGGACTTTATATTAGGTTTTGTCTTTTCATGGGGAATATCACAGCCTTGTATGGTCCTGGTATTGGTTTCTGCGGTCCTGTTGCTGCATACTCTGAGTACTAAGTGCTGTGTGCTTCAAAGACCACAGGGATGCATCAGGTTGGGGAGCTGGCCCTAAGGGATCTGATCTAGGTATAATCTGATTGCTACCCTCTTGGATGGAGGCTTCCAGGCTCCAGACCCTATTTTGGGTGTAGGCAACTAGACTCAACCGAAAAGCTTGCAAATAATTGAAAGTTTGCCCCTGTGTGAACTCCCAATAGACAGTTGCTAGTACCAGCCCCTGTCAACAAGCATTTGTTGTTAATAACAATAGTCCTAGCCTTTATATAGTGTTATAAGGTTTGGAAAACACTTTACAAATATTCTATCTCTCATCTCTGGTTAAAGTAGGGAAGGATACACACTCAAACATTTGGGTACAGAAATATATTTCACTCAACAGAGAACAGGAAGGAAAATGGAGAAGGGTGGGATGGAGAATAAGAAGAGAAAGTGAGTTAAGGAAGGGATTAGTCCTATGCAACACAAATTCTGATTAATAATGTACAAAATATTTATAGAAGCTCTTTTTGCAGTAGCAAAGACTTGGAAACTGAGGGGGTACCCATCAATTGGGGAGTGACTGAACTCAGAACTGAACTGAGTTATAACATATAAATGTAATGGAATAATATTGTGATATATGAAATGATGAAAAGGATTATTTAAGAGAAACCTGGGAATATTTGTATGAACTGATGAGTGAAGTGAGCAGAACCAAGTGAACAATTTATATGATGACAACAATATCTTAAAGACAAACAACTTTGAAAGATTTACGAACACTGGCATAACACCAATCGTAATTCCAGAAGACTCATGATTAAATACAGTTCACCTAACAGACAGGTAAAGACACAGAATGCAGAATGAGAGACATGGAAAATGCAGAAATTGTTTTACTTAACTTATACTTGTTTGTAACAGAGATTTTGTTTTTCTTTCTTTCTCAATCGGGGGTGTCTTAGGAGGAAGAGAAGGGCAAGGGGGAAAGAGAATAAGCATTCATTAAGTGCTAGGCACTGTGCTAAATCCTTCAAGATATTATCTTATTTGAGATGATATTTGAGAGGGATTTTTGCTGATTGAAAAAAATTAATTAAAAATAACAAATTAGCTACTATACTATTTCTACATATGGATTTTGAAAAGCAGTTATTTTATTGATCTTTTTCTTTTATGTCACCTACATTTTTCACAGTATCTTTCCTTTGACTACCTCCCATAAAATAATCCCTTATAATAAAGAAGAAAAAACCCCACAAGGTAAAAAAAGTTCTGCAAAACTAGCCTGTTGAAAAAGTCTGAAATAATATGAAATGTTTCACACTTATGTTCCCCCACCTCTGCAAAGAAGGAGGGGGAGATATCTTTTCATACTTCTTTTTTCAGAACCAAGCTTGGTCATTGTAATTACATAGAATTTAGTTTTCATTTTTTTTGTTGTTGCTGTTGTTGTTAATATTCTTTCCACTTACTCTGTTGTAGTTATTATTGTTTTTCTGGTTCTGCCTATTTCATTTTGCATCAATTTTCCTGTGCTTCTTTGTATTCTTCTTATTCGTTGCTTCTTATAGCACAATAACATCCCACCACATTTATGTACCACAATTTGTTTAGTTACTCTCTACCTTTAAAAAAAAAATCAGTATTTTATATCTTTTGTTTTTATATTGTCTGTATTTCCCAAAGTATCCCATCCCCCTTCCTCTCCAAAAGAGCCAGCCCTTATTACAAAGAATAAAAAAGATTTTTTAAAAATCAGTGAAATTTACCAACAAATTGATAAAGCTTGAAATTATATGCAGTGTTTTTGCATGTGCCTTTTCAAAGAAGTCTTAGAGTGTGAATGTACCTTCTCATATCTCTTCTTTGGGGCAAAGATTGATTGTTATAGTTTTAAAGCACTTATTTTTAATTATTTTGCTGTTGTTCTTTCCATTGTTATAGTAATTTCCATTGTGTTTATAAATGTATATATTGTTTTCACATTTCTTTTGCTCCAGTTCATATGGGTCATCCTGTGTTTCTTTGTATTCATTTATATTAATTTTTTTCTTGCAACATAGTAATATTTTCTTACATTCATTTGTTTAGCTATCCTCTGATTGAAGGGCATCTAATTTGCTTCCAATTCTTTGTTACCATGATCTCCAATCCCTTGGCCCTTCAGTTTTTTCTCCTGCCATCATTCCTGCACTGGTTACATCCCCCTCTGTTTCTCATTTGACCCTTTGGTGAACCATTTCAAATATACTCTTTCCTCTTCTCTTTTCTTGTCCTCTTACCCAATTGAAGATCTTGCCCTGCCAAGGCTCAGCCTTGAGTTATTCCCATCATCTATTCACTGTCTCTGCTCTCATACATATGCTGCTGAATGAAGCTGGAGAAAAAAATCACAAACCCATGATGGCTGAGCCTGCTACAAATTTATGCTACCTAAGTAGATGAGAATCCATTGGACTCTCATTGTGGCAAGAGATCCTTTTATACCACAGACTTTTCCCCAAACATTTTCATCCTTCCTTAAATCTTCATTGTTTCCCAGACCCTCCACCCCTTTAGCTGAGGACCTTACTTATTATACATTACTGAAAAAATTGAGGCCATTCACAATGAGAGCTATCTTCTCCCCTCCTCTTCATCTCATCACTAAAAAGCCTTCTGACACTTTCTCCTCCTTCACCTCTATTTCATATGAAAAGGTTGTCCTTTTCCTTGACAAGGTTTACCTCTTAAAATTCACAAGTGATCCCATTTCATGCATCTTCTCCAGCAGATTGCCCCCTCCATGATCCCCACTCTCATATAGCTTCGGCCTCTCCCTATTTTCTGCTTGCCTGCTACCTACAAACATGACCATGTCTCCCTCACCTTAAAAAAATTCTCACTCAATTCATCCACCCCTGCTAGTTATCATATTATATTACTTCTTCCTTTTCTGGATAAACTCCTTGTAATGGTAATGGGGATTTGAAGATCTTCCCTGCCCCTTGTACTTAGCTGTGTGATGACTAACTTTTGATAGACTGAGCTCCTCTCAGCAATGCAAAGTTATAAGACAACTCCAAAAGACTTGTGATGGAAAGGATATTCTCATCCAGAGAAAAGAACTATGGAGTTCAAATGCAGATTGAAGCAAACTACTTGCTTCAATCTTTTGTGTTTAGTTTTGTTTTGTTCCTTCTTTCTCATTGTTCACTTCAATGGTTATAATTCTTCTTTACAACCTGACTAACAGGTAATGGGAAGGTTTTTGTACAGCCTATATCAGATTGCAAGCTGCCCAAGGGGGAAGGGAAGACAGAAAGAAGTAGGAGAGGGAGGGGGAGAAAATTTGGAACTCAAGGGATTGTGGAACAGAATGTTGTAAACTAAGAGTAGATAAACAAATTTAATAAAATAAAATTGAAGAGAAAAAAAAGAAATATAATGTTCCAAGCTGATGGTCTTTTAATGTGGAAGCTACTAAGTCTTGCGTAATTCTGATTGTTGCTCCACAGTATTTGAATTGTTTTTTTTTTTTAATTCTTGTTGTTGCTGCTGTAATATTTTCTCCTTAATCTGGAATCTTTGAAACTTGGCTATGATATTCCTCTAAGTTTTCATCCTGGGATCTCTTTTGGGTGGTTATTGGTGGATTTTTTTTTCTATTTCTATTTTACCTTCTTGTTCTAGAACTTCAGAGAAATTTTCCTTAATAATTTCTTGTAATATTGAATTAAGATTCTCATTTTGATTATAACTTTCAGGTAGTTCAACAATTCTTATATTATCTCTCCTTGACCTATTCTTTAGGTCAGTTGTTTTTCTAATGAGATGGCTCACATTCTCTTCTATTTTTTCATTTTTTAAATTTTGTTTTATTATTTCTTGGTGTCTTATAATGTCATTTGCTCCTCCTTGCCCAATTCTAGTTTTGAAGAAGTTATTTTCTTCCTTAAGTTCTTGAATTTCTCTAACTGGTTGACTCTCTTTTCATAATTTTCTTGATTTTCTTGGATTGCTTTTATTTGCTTCCCCTAATTTTTCCTCTATCTCTCTTATTTTACTTTTGAAGTCCTTTTTAAGTTCTTCCAAGAACTCTTTTTATAATTGTGAACATCCGACATTTCTTTTTTGAGGTAGTAGTGGCTTTATTCATTTATTTTTTTGCTTCACTATCATCCTCTGAATATGAACCAAAATCTTCTCTATCCTCATAGTAGCTGACAAGATTGGGTTCTTTCTCTTTTGCTTACTCATTTTTATTTTGTTTTATTTCATTTTTAGCAGCTTATTATTGCAATCAGATTCTAGTTCTAAGGTATGGGGAATGGTGCCTTAGGCCTCAGGTCTACCTTAGTGTTATTTTCTAGATTCTGTCCCAGGGTTCAACCTTGAGCACACCTGTCTACCCCCAAGCCACAGCTAGAGCCCCCAGCCACATTGTCCCACAAACACTCTTCTTCTCGGAGGTCCCATCCTTGGCTTCAATGGTTAGCTCTCCCCTCTATCCTGGAACTGAAACCAGCGACTCTGGTCTCCTGCAAGTGCCCACAGCCAGCAGGGTCCCTGCCCCTCTGCTACAGCACTCATAGGGCATACGCTCACTCCTTCTGGCCAGTAGCCACAGCCCAGGATCACATCTAGTTGGCATAGCTGTGCCTGACATCCAGTAACAGCAGAGGGTCTTTCTATCTTCCCTTGCTCAGCTGTCTGACCCCCACATTTCTGTGAGGTGAAAGTTCCTGAGACTGAGGGTGGTAGCAGACCCAGTTCTCCCCAGAGTTTGTTGTTTGTTGATTCAGTGGAGTCTGCCTGGAGGTGTTTTCATTTCATTTGGGCAGAACTCTGCCCCTGGAGGTAGAGTCTTTCCTGAGGTCTTCTTAAGTTGTCTTAGGAAGAAAACTAATTTACTACAACTTTTGTTGATTTTTACCACTCTATGCTCACCTTGAGATGATGCTCTGTCTTGTTTGTTTTTTTAATTTTAATTTTATTTTATTGCTTTTTGGAGGGAGGAGGGCAGGGCAGTTGTGGTTAAGTGACTTGCCTAAGGTCACATGGCTAGTAAATGTTAAGTGTCTGAGGTCAGATTTGAACTCAGGTCCTCCTGACTCCAGGGCTGGTGCTCTATTCACTGCACCACCTAGCCACCCCCTGTCTTGTTTGTTGAAGAAAACTTGGCAAGCCTGGAATTTTCTGACGTACTCCACCATCTTCCCATCTCCAGTCTATATTGCATATATTTTATTTGCATGCATTGTCTTCCCCAATAGACTGTGAATTTCTTGAGAACACAGATTGTTTTTTGCTTTCCTTTGTATCCAAGGAGACAGCTAGCTGGCTCTATAATGCACAGAGCACTGGCTCTAGAGTCAGGAAGACCTGACTTCAAATCCTGCCTCAGATACTTAATAGTTGTATCGCTCTGGGTAAGTCATTTAACCTCTGGGTAAGTCATTTAACCTCTGTTTGTATCTGTGTGGGGCATGGTGAAGACCCTAAGAATTTAAGGCTGGGCTTTCAATTCAGTTTTTCTTTGAAGACAAGCTGTTGACCCATAGGTGTTCCCGGAGAAAGCATGGAAACACAGGATGTAAGCACATCTGCATGTCGTGTACTGAATCTGTGGGATCATCATATCTGCTTGTGCTCATAGACCATGAGTGAAGTCAGTGAAGGCATTCTCATGGAATGGAGACAGTGCTCTAAACTCAAGCTGGGCTCCTGCTGCAGACAGGCCTAAGTTCTGCTCTCCTAACTGAAACTTACTGCCAAATAAGGTGTTAAATGCTTTGATCGTTTCATTGGTTGAAAGATTGTTTCCTTGTTCCTTGTATCTGGGTAAATTCCGGCCCTAGATTGTGAGGCCAAGCTCTCAACCAATGAGGGCAAGGTCAGTGGGAGGGCTTATCTGTGTTAGGGTATATAACCACGTTTTTTTTTCTATAACTTGCCTCCTTCTGCTAGTCTGTCCTAGTGGAGGTGATGCCCCTTTCTTGTAAGAATTCAATAAATGCTTTTTGTTCCTGTCTTGAAAAACCTCTGGGTTTTTGATTACATTTTGGATAGGGTTTTTCATCCCACACATACCTGTCTTCTCAACTATAAAATGGGGATATTAAGAGCATCTACTTTGCAAGATTATTGTGAGGGTCAAACAAAATAATATTTGTAAAAGCACTTAGTGTAGTGCCTTCCATTCCCATTCTTGACCTCTCTGATACTATGGATCACTCTCTGCTCCTTAATTCTGTCTTCTCTCCAGGTTTTTGTGATACTGTTCTCTCTTGGTTTTCCTCCTACCTATATGACTCCTCCTTCTCTGCTTCTTTTGATAGATATTTATCCAAGTCACAGTGGCTAAAGGTGGGAGTCCCATAGGGCTTTATTCTGGGCTCTCTTTTCTTCTTCCTCTATACTATTTAACTTGGTGATCACTTCAGTTCCTATAGATTGAATGATTATCTCTATGCTAATGATTCTCAAATCTATTTATCTAATTCTAACCTCTCTGTTGACCTCCTGTTGCTCATCTCCGGTTGCTTATTGGTCATCTTAAACTAGATATCCAATAGGCTTCTTAACCTCACATGTCTAAAATAGAACTCAACATCTTTCATCCCACAACTCTCCCCCAATTCCTAACGTTCCTGTTATTATTATAGGTACAACCATCTACCCAGTTCCTCAGGCTCATAACCCATGTTGTATAATTATGTAATTCATAACTATTCACTCTCATACACACCCCTGACTCCTACCTCCCCATATCCTATCAATTGCTAAGTCAAAGCATTTCCACCTTTTCAATATCTCTTGAATATGCTTTCTTCTCTCCTCTGATATTGCCACCACTTTGGTCCATTTCCACATTGCCTCAGTATTACAATAGCTTGTAAATTTCTGTAAATTTATTTGCTGTAAATTTCTTGCTGTAAATTTCTCTGTTCTCCATTCCATCCTCCACTCAGCTGTCAAATTGATCTTCCTAAAGTGCATGTCTGCCCATGTTAACTCCCCATTCAATCCACTCTAGTAGCTGCCCATTGCTTTCAGGATAAAAGGGAAAACCCTCTGTTTGACTTTTAAAGCCATCTATGGGCTGCTCTTTTCCACCTGTTGTAAAGCCATCTATAAGTAGCTTTCCAGAAGAATGCTACTATGAACAGCTTTCAAGGTTCTGATTACATAGTACAGTGAACACTCTATTTATTCAATAACAAATCAGAGCAAACCATTCACAGAAAATCAAGGTACAGCATTCACAATATTACAACTTATCACAGAAAATCAAAATACAGCATTCACAACAACCACAAAATACAAAAGTCAAAGTTCTCTACTCATGAGGCACACTAAGCTATAAATCAGTCACTATGAAGTCATCATTCACTACTCAATCATCAGAAAATACACGGGCCATCCAGCCCTCGGTCACAAGTAAATCACAATCTTCTCAGTCAGTACACAGTATCCAAGTAAAGTCTTCTTTCAGCTTGACTCAGGGTGGTTTCTCAGATTCCCTGGATCCCCTTCCATGGTCCCAGCTTCTATCTGGATGCACCAAATTACCTGAGTTCAAAGGCAGGCAGCTCCTACCTCCTTGTCCAGCTCCCCGTGCAGTTCCTGTCCCACAATGAAGCTCACAGTGTCTAGTCCACCTTAATTCCTTCACAGTCTCTATCCTTGGGAAGTCAAGGCTTAATAAAGCCACAAGCAGACAAAGCACTGACACCACAGTCATGCTTCCTCAGTCTTCTGCAGCTCCGGCTGATCTTGGGAAATCCTCAGCAGCTCCTTAACAGCTCCCTGGCCCTCAGAAGAAGCTCTGCCACCACAGGTTCCCAGGATATTCTGACTTCCCAGCTAGTGCTTTTCCTTATACACATTATTGTTCCTCCCTATGTAGTCCCTTCCTATCACGTCAGCAACATGGATTTCCTGTTCAGCCCCTTCCTGTTACATCAGCAACAGGAATTCATACCTTCTGTTTCTTTAACAGAGGCTTAATTTGAAACTAGGTACTAAATACCTCTTACCTTAGCAATACAAAAGGGTCTTCAAATTTCATTACTATTACACCTGTCCAGTTTTTCACTCCTTACACTACTGCCTTCCCCCCATTAACTCTACAATGCATTGATGCTGGCTTCAGAATCCATCTCCATTTTCAGTTGCTGTCTCCCATATCTGGAACTTGCTCTCCTCTCTTCTCCCTAGCTTCCCTGGCTTTCTTTAAGTCTCAACTAAAATTTTCACCTTCTACAAGTGATCTTTCCTAATCCCCTTTAATGTTAGTGCCTTCCCTCTGTTGATTATCTTCAGTTTATGATGTCTATATCTTGTTTGTACACAGTTGTTTGCATGTTGCCTCCCTTGTTAGGCTGTGAGCTCCCTGAGGTCAGGGATTGTTTTTTTACCTTTCTTTGTATGCCCAGCTCTTAGCACAGTGCCTTAATAACTATATGTAGACTGACTTCAGTTTCTTCATCTAAAAAATAAGTGCCTCAGACTTGATGTCATCTGAGGTCCAGCTCTAGATCTATGAACCTATGTGTAGTAACGCTCCTTTGTTCCCTTTATAGATATCTTGACTCACGATTCTTTATCCTGCTCTACCCGCCATCCCCCTACCTAGCTAATGGATGTAAAGTGTCTAGCCCTTAGGCCATGCAGTTCTCTATAACATCTATAGTGACAGAGACAGCTTCAGAATTATTTCATCACTTTCTATTCTAGCACTAACCCAATTTTCTCTGTCCTGTTCACATGCTTGCTATTTACAGCAACTTGGTTACTAAGGGGAACCACAGTTCTTCCTTTCACATGAGCTTTCGGGTTTTCCACTGGTTATATTTCAGGATAAGATGAAGATGCTGGCAGAGGTTTGTTCTGTGACTTGGGAATGCAAACTTTATTCTCGAAAGATTTCATTAGTGAAAAAAATAAGGCTAGTTTTTATATGTTTATTATATATAAGATGTTTATGGAGAGGCAGTATGATATGGTGGATAGAGAGCAGGGCTTTGAGCCAGCAAGACGTGGGTTCAGCTCCACCTCTGATACATGCTAGTGTATGTGTATGTGGTTACATACATGTTTTACACACACACACACACACACACACACACACACACACACCATCTCCCAAAAGTCTTGGTGCAGTTTTGAGTGTCTTTTGGGACACTCTGTATATACATGTATACATTGCTAGCATTCATATATTTTTATAGATAATATCTTATATATTATTCATATGATGAATTATAACATTTATATTATCATTAATCACTTAAAGGTTTACAAAATATTTAACATAGGTTATCTCATTTGATCCTGTGAGGTAGAGACAATTATTATCCCCATTTAACAAATGAGGAAACCAAGGCCCAGGGAAGTTAAATGACTTACCCATAATCACATAGCTCTAAGTGTCTAAAGCAGGATGGGAATTCAGGTCTTCCTTATTTAAAGTTCCAGGCTCTATCTACTGTACCACCCAGCTGCCTATATATATAAACTGAGGGGAACACGAAGAGAACACTCTCCCTTAGACCCACAGACCCGCCCTCCAGGGATTTAGTCAATTCTGTGACCCAGAATGCAATTATGAGGTGTTAAGATTATTAACCTAGTTATAAAGGTGCCTCTATGCCCTGATCCCTTTAGGAGGTGCTTGAGTCAAGAAACTAACGCCCTGATTGACTAAGGAAACAAATTAGGCTCAGGCTTTGAGGCTTTAAATAGCGAAATCCTAGATGAACTTCAAGTTCAAGTTCAGACGTGGGAGAAGGTGAAAGGTGGTGAGCTACCAGTGTGCAGCATCACATCTTTGGAACTCACCCTTCTCATTCAGTTCTCCTTCCCCAGTGGGCTATCCTGTATCTTGTATTCTCAGGCTTGTTCCCCTCAATCTGTTAAATTAAACCTTGCCAAGGTATTAGCTTCTAAGGGCCAGAGGTATTAAACTTTGCAGAAATATCTGCATTTTAACAAAATACTTTTAGAAAAAAAAAACACTTTTGGAGAAGGGTAGAAATATTTTTGGGTGACAAATAACAACACCTAGGTAGTTACTTAGTCTGCCTCTTCATAAATTCAGCCTACTAAATGTGTGTGTATACATAGACATTCATTAAATATATTTTGGTTTTTATGAAGCCTCTAAAACTGTATATTTAGAGAAAGCACATGCCCATTTCTTCTTCTTATAACCCAGACAGGTGTGGCTTTTGTTTGGTGAGGATGCAAATAAGAGTTAATGCTGTACTCCAATCTGTTCAATAATATTTTTTAATGTTAGAATGAGGTAGCTTGCTTTTTCTCTCCTCTAAGTGAAATCAAGCTCAGTATAAAGTATAAAGCTCTGACAGAGAAATAATAGCACTAGAAAAAGTCAACTTCTCAAATATACATGAAACAACTCTCTCTGGTTTATAGCTAAGATTTACATGAGGTTTAGAAGCTTTAAGAGATAATTCCTCTGGCTGAATTGCCACCTAATTCATCATGTTTTCGGAATCTGCCAATGATTAGGGCTCCAGTAAGAGCAGAAACCACATTCTCCTCCTTTCCCTCAACAGAGTTTTGAAAATGGCAGCCACTCTATAGTGTCAAGGGCTCACTTGAATCTGAACTATGGCAGCTATCTATGTCAACAGAACTTTGCTTGGTGTAGGGACCTCGGCAATAAAGGTATCAGACTCCTTGCCTGAAATAGAAAGCCCATTTTGGACGAAGTACTAGGTCTACCTCTTAGGTCCACGTCTTTGAATTCTTCCCTAACCCATCCCTGATCTATGATGCTAGGGTAGAAACCAATCCAGGGTCAAGCTGCTCCATGAGGATCAGGAGTCTCAGTTTATTCCCCTTTATTGTCCCTCTTAGGCAAGGGATTCAGCTTCCTTGGAATCTCAATGGCATCATAAAATTTAGCATTTAATTATGTTCTTGTTTCATGTATAGTTTCTCTTCCTAGTTTGATTATAAGCTCCTTAAGGACCGATAACAGTCTTATATAGCTTCTTCTTATTCATATCTATGTCCTCAAGGGTCTCTCCTTGACCCTCTCTGCTTTCTCTACACTCTCTTCCTTATCGATTTTCTCTACTACCAGTTTGAGTGAAGACCTCTATTAGACTTCTCCCAACACTGTCACCGTTCCTCAACTTGGAGCTTCTGTCTGTTCCTCTGGGCCCCTTCTCCCATTGGTAAGTCTTTCCCCAGTCCTCCATTTTGGGCAGGGCTCCAGGGTGACCATCCGTAATTCCTCTCCTAGTGTTCTGTACCTCTCTTCCCCACCCCCATTTTTTTATATTCCTTTTATGTGTTCCCTCATGCGACTATAAGCTCCTTGAAGACCAGGACTGTCCTTTTTCTTCATATTTGTATTGTACTTGCAGCACAGAATCTGGCACAAAGTAAGTGCTTAATAATTGCTTATTGGTTGATTGCCTAAGGATGCTTTTCCTCTTCTCAAATTTCCATGCGGGATCATTGGACAGAAAACTGGATTAGTTTCTGGTTGTGGTTGTTGTTGTTGTTGTTCAGTTGTGAAAGACTCTTCATGATCCTGTTGAGGTTTTCTTGGCAAAGATACTGGAATGGTTTACCATTTCCTTCTCTATCCCATTTTACAAATGAGGAAACTGCGACAAACAGGACTAAGTGACTTGCCCAGGGTCACACAACTAGTAAGTATCTGGCACCAGATTTGAACTCAAGAAGATAAGCCTTTCCCACTCGAGGCCCAGCACGCTATTCACTGAGTCATCTAGTTCCCCCATTAATGGGCAAACTATTTAACCTTTGAGATTCCTTCCAGCTCTAAAGCTATGGTGCTAAGATCCTGTATCTAATTCTCTATGCACATGTATACAGCATAAAGTGAGTGCCTTGAGGGCAGGACTATTTTGGTATTTCTATCAACAGCATCTAGCACTGGAACTGTAACCAGGGAAGGGATGACTGTCTTTGCAGCTGGGTGTCAAAATTTAGTAGACGCTGATGACATCTGTATTTTTTCAGCAAGTGAAAGCAATGAGCTTAACACCTAGTTAGCAAGAATAATTAATTAGTTTAAAAAGGAATCTCCTAGATCACATTGCTTCCAGAGGGTGCATCCCAGGTGAGCTGCTCCTTGGTCTGGCTAGATCCTCTTCTCTTCCCCAGTAGTGTCCTGGGGGCTCCTGGTTCCCCTGCTCTCATGAGCTGGTTTCCTGGGGTATCTTGATTGGAACTTGTGTCCTAAGGTCTCTTCACCCCACCCTCACACTAAACTCCTTGCTTCAGGTACCAGAATTTTTAGGTATGGTTTCAAGTATGGAGTGCTTACCAGGCACTTAATAGCTAACATTTATTTATAACTTATTAGCAATTTAAGATTTGCAAAGCTTTTATATGTTGTCTTATTTGATCCTCACAATAACCCTACGAAAAAGTGCTATTATTATCTTTATAAAAATTATGTAAAGCACATTTTATTAATCTATCCCCCTCACTCTGCCACTTCCTTCCCTCCTCCCAATTGGGCAAGTTAAAAAAAAATCCATCAATACATATTTACATGGTCTGGCATAACAAATTCCTACATTAGTCATATTGGAAAATGTATGTTTTTGAATTGTAACTTCATCACATCTGTCAGGAAGTGAGTGGTAGGTTTCATTTTCATTCTTTTGAATTCTGCAGTTTATTATTGCTTTGGTAAAATTTCTAGTGTTTCAAGGTTGTTTTTCCTCTATAATGTTATCATCGTGTAAACTGCTTTTCTCTGTGATAGTACAAAAGGTCTTACAAGTTTCCTCTGAAATATCCATACCATCATTTCTTATGACACGATGATATTCTATATTATTGATATACCACAATTTGTTTCACTTTTGTCCAAGAGGACATCCCCTTAGTTTCTAATTTTTGGCTGCCATGAAAAAATTGCCTTAAAAAGAAACCCCAACAGATTGATCCTTTTCTTCTTTCTTTGATTTCTTTGGATCTGATAGTGGCATAGTTAGGGCAAAGGGTGTGATCAGTTTGGCAACTTTCTAGGCGTATTTCCAAACTGCTTTCCAGAAAGGCTGGACAATTTTCTGTTCCACTGGTATTTTACCTTTCTATTTTTTCCCCACTGTTAATGATTATTAATATAATCAGATAGCCTAGAAAAGGCAAAAAAGACATAAAAAGAAGCAAAGCTTCCCAAACCAGCTGGGCTTCACTTTTCTCTCACTTCCCCATACCCCCTTTTTCCCCACTATGGTCAGAGAGGGACAAAAAGGGAAGCGCAGTTTTCTGAGGTAACAAGGTGAGAAAGAGACTACCAGAGTAGAGACATTGTTTGCCCCCACCAGTGAAGCTGCTACTTTGCTCTAATCTGGTCTCAGTATGTCTAGGCTTACTTACTATCCAAATCCTCCCGGCTCCAGTTCACTCTCCATCCAGTAAGCACCTGGCATCTGCCTTGGGACTTCTCTCTGCTTTTGACCAATGGGGCAAAAAGCCCTTACTCTCTCCTTGCTGCTATGTCATACAGCATAACAAGCACAGAAACCCCCAGAATGACTCCACCTCTTTATATTCATGTACCCAAATACCTGGGCAGAAATATCTACTAGGTCAAAGGACCCAGAAACCCCAACGAACCTGGGTAATGTCTATATGTACTCATTCTAGTTCACAAAATCTCTATGCCCTTTTGTTTTCCAACATGTCTATTATATTTGTGTGGAAGCACTGAGGCAGAGGGAGCTAATTTCCTGTGACTAGAAATTTTGAAGTTCCTTGGATAACTTGATATCTGGAACATCATAAAACCAGTACATCCAGAATGGCTATTTGAACATCACAGGTGATCATCTCACAATACCATTTACCTCATATCCATGTTAATATTACATGTAGTACACATAGCATGACACAAAGCAATACTTGATTGCTTGCTTCAGTGTCTAAATTATATATTCCAAATGTTCTCACAGACCTTCTCTAGGAAAAGAATGCAACTCAAAGGGGTCCATCGGATTTCAAGCTTGAGACAAAGAAGCAGATTTTGTCTCAACATAAAAAAAAGAACCATTGCTGCCCAATAGAAGAACAGGCTACCTTAAGAGAGAATGTGCTAAGTGGTTACTGGACAAGATAAATGTCCTGGAGACTCATACATTAATATGGAATCCTCTTTTTGTCTTCTTTGTATAGGGAAATTTTTCATGTTTTTTTATATTCATAATAATAAAAAAGAAAAAAAATTAAGGTCATTGGAGGTATTCTTAGAATTGCAAATCTAGAAGTGGCAGGGGCCTTAGAAGCCCTGTAATCCAGACTTTTCACTTTATAGGGAGTTTAAATGATTTGCCCAAAGTCACACACATAGTAGTAAGTCAGTGTCAGACATGGAAGTTGAACCCAGGTTTTATTCATTTGGATCAGAGACTTAGAGCTAGAGAAGACCTTAGAGGCCATCTAGTTTAATCCTTTCATTTTACATATGAGGAAAGGTTAGGTGATTTGCATAAGACCACCCAGTAATAGTGGTTGGATTTGTACTGAGGTCCTTTGAGCCCAAATTCAGTCCTTTCCACTCTACCATGCCTTGCAAGCAGCGGTTTGTTGACCAGTGGTCAATAGATGCTATAGAAGGAATTCTGTTGAGGACTATAGGTCAGTGGGACTCTGACCCTGATGGATGACCAAGCTATCTCAGGTGTTTGGCCTGCTGATGGGCCTGGATCGGTTCCCCATCCCCTAGGAAAGTACTCAAATATACAGGTGTGAAGATTAGGTCCTCAAGATAAGCATGGCTTTTACACCCATGGCCTGGGACAAAGAAGTACGCAATATCTGCAGGGGAAAGCAATTAAGAAGCGTCCTATGAAAGCCTGGAAACAGGGTAACAAAATTGGCTCTTTACTTTCACCATTTTTGGAGAGTCCTGTCTCTTTTTATGTACCTACTAGCAGCCTCTGGGTTGGTGATTCTTTCCCAGTCCTGTCTGGGGACAGCAGGGTTCCCATACTTTCTCAGCCCTATCTGGGGATGGCAGGGCTCCCATACTTTCTCAGCCATGCTGCGGGATGGCAGGGCTCCCCACAGGATTCATAGGATTAGAAAATTTAATGTTGTAAGGGAACTTAGAGGTAACTTCGTCCAGCTCCTTCATTTTGCAAAAGTAGAAACGGTGCCCCCAAGAAAGGATGTGGTATATTTGTGATACAAATCTCAAATGACTAAAAATCGAGGACTCTCTTATACCACTGGGGGTAAAAGGATAGATCTGGGGTTTTCTAAGGTCCAATTTCTTTCCAGCTCTAAGATGCTATGATTTTTCCACTTCAGTAAAGATGAAAAGTAGGAGATGTTGACAAAATGAAAAGCAAAATGGACTTTGAAGCCGAAGACTTGAATTGTATTTCTGGTTTGAACTCATCCTGGCTTGTATAACTTTAGCCAACTTATCAAATACCTCTGGGCCTCAGTTTCCTTACTTGTAAAGTGGGCATAATAATTACTTGTACCATCTACCTTATAAGATATATTTTTGTTGTTGTTGTTGAATCACATCCAACTCTCCATGACCCCCATTTGGGGTTTTTTGGCAAAGACACTGTAATGGTTTACCATTTCCTTCTCCAGCTCATTTAAAAATTAGGAAACTGAGACAAACAGGGTTAAGTGACTTGCTCATGGTCACACAGCTAGTGTCTGATGCCAGATTTGAACTTGGGAAGATGAGCCTTACTGATTTCAAGCCCAGTACTCTATCCATTGCACCACCTAGCTACTACTGTACCTGTTACTAAGTGGCTATCAGTCTTTTGAATCTTGAGCATTTTCAATAAGCCACCGTGGCAGCTGAGGGGAGGAAGAGAGAGAAATTTCTATCCTTATTCTTAGTTCTAAGTCTCAGGGAGAGAAAGTACTAGAAGGGAGTCTGATAAAAAGAAAAGCCTAAAACATTCAATCTATTCTTTCTTTAAAAAAATATTGCTAGTTTGGTTTTATACAGGCAAAATTTGTTACTGCTTTCCTCTCAGCTATATAAATAATTTTAATGAAAAAAGAGAAACATCCCAGCAAAATCAATCAAAACATGAAAAAATCTGACAATGTATATAATGTTCCATACCAGAGGACCATTCTACATCTGCAAAGCAGTGTGGGGTGTGGGGAGCAGAGCAGGAGGAAGTCTCTTCCTTGACAAGCAAGGGGCTGCCATTGTGTGGCTTGAAGGGGGGCAGAATAGATATCTCTTGCCTCTTTTCCTTCGCCCTATACCAAGACAGATTTTTTTTCTTGCCAGGAGGGAAAGCAGGTGGTTGGGGTGGGAAGCTACTACTCTGCTCTCCTCAGTGAATGGAGTACCAGACTAGAAGTACATTTATCTGCTTCCTTAAATGTTATTAGTCTAGGGGATATGACTGGGTTAAATCTAACTTCTGATAATTTTTTCATAATTATTGGGGGCAAGGAGGACCACAAGCTTATATCCAAAGGTTGACCCTTTTGCCACCAAATATCACTTCAACAAAGAATACACATAGTGAATATCAAAGAAAATCCATTTATTCAAATCGCAGCAAAACAGAAATCAGGGAAGGTATATATAGGAGAATATATACCAGACAATACAGAGGAAAGGAGTTCTTCCACTGGAAGCAAGGTAACTCAGCTCAACTAAGAGAGAGTGTCCTGGATGTCACCAAAGAGGAAACTGCCCAAAGTCTCTAGATAAGCAAGCTGAGGATAGGGCTATGATGGAGACTGCCAGTTCCTTTTGGCTCTTCTCAGTCTTTTCTTTCAGCAAGCTGAAGTGGGGCTGGTCTCTTCCATCTTCTCTCTTGAAGCTGGAAGCCAGAAATGCCTGAAACAACCTGACACTTGAAGAAGGTCTGCAGCTTGAGGAGTCCCTTGGAAGCCTAAAGGAGCCCAGGGTTCTTCCCAACTCTGCTCTGTCCCTCATGCAGAGCAGGGCACTTACCTCCACCAACAAGGAAGAAGTGCCATACCAATGGGATCCAGGGCAGGGGTTACATAAATAGGTAAATATAGAGCATATTCAAAATACTTTGAGATATGAGATCAGGAAAGACTTTATATGGTAGGTGATACCTGAATGGTGCCTTGAAGAAAGTCAGGGAGTGTAGTGAAATGGGAATACATTCTAGATATGTGCAGAGAACACTTGCGAAAAGGGATGGATGCAGAAATTGGAATGTTAGGTATGGTTAATAGCTAGCAGGCCAGTTTGACAAAAATGGAGAGTTTGTGTACGGCAATAATATGAAATAAGGCTGGAAACAAAGGTGGGAGCTCTACTGTGGAAGGCTCTAAATGTCATATTGAAGATTTTGCATTTTATCATTAAGACAAGAAGATAACTGAACATTTTTAAGCAGAGAAATGACATGGTCAAATCTGTGTTTAAGGCCTATCAATTTGGATAGCTGTGTAGAACATAATTGGAGATGGGGTATATTGGAAAGTAGAAAACAAGGGCATGCTGGTAAATGTTTAACAACTGGCTCTCTAGGGGGAAAAAAGCATATACAATACACTTTTAAGTGTAATCTGTATGATTAACATTTTCTCCATAATTTTCTTAAGCCTAGAGAATGAACAAAGCAATAAATCAAGAACTGATCTGTAGTTTTGCTGATTTCCAGGTTGTAAATACTAACATCGAAAATTTAACAAAGCTCTAGAGCTGGTTTGAGCTGGCTCCAGCAACACTCCTGAAGACAGGTAGGAGGCTATTATGATAGTGCTGGCTAGAGATGATGGGGGTCTCAACTATAGCAGAAGTTCTATTAGTGAAAAGAAAGAGTGTGGATGCCAGAGAAGTTGTAAGGGTGGAACTGAAAAGGTTTAACTATAACAGACTGGACATAGAGATATGAAGGAGAAGGAATAGGCAAAGACATTCTTCTTCCAAGACCTTCTTGTAGTACCAAGCCCCAGAGTTCTTTGTACCTCTTCAATGATGTTCATGGCCACTAGAAAGAAAACAGCCAGAATCTACACAAAGAAAAACCAGGAAAATACAAAGTTGCTTAGATTATGAAATATAGTTGGATGTTTAACCCACTGAGTTTCTCCAAACATACACACACACTTTAGACACTTATTATGGTTAGACAATGAGCTACACATAGAACTGAATAGCAAGAGAGTAAACTAGATTGTATTTCATCAAGTTATTATCCAATTATCCTGTATCTTTCATCCCTTTTATAGCTCCCAGAACATTTTCTCTCCTTTTTAGAATTTGAGAGGTGGAAATGATCTCAGTGGCCATAAGTTTCAACCCATATATGAAAGGATCTCCCCTGTAACATACCCAATAAATATTCATCCAGTCACTACCTGAAGAACTCCAACAAGAGGGAATTCATCACCCCAGGAGGCAGCCCATTCTATTTTTGGATGACTCAAATCATTATTTTTTTAAACTTTTTTTTTCAATTAACAAAAATACATTTTTCTCCCTCAAACCTCAGCCCCTTCCATTAAAAAAAAAAAGCAAAACCTTATAATAAATATGTATAGCGGAACAAAACAAATTCCCACATCAGTCATGTCTAAAAAATGAATGATACACCTTGAATGCATCATCTGTCTATCAGGAAGTAGGTAGCATGTGTTATTATCAGTCCTCTGGAACCTTGGTTGGCCATTGCGTTGCTCAGAGTAATTTGCCTTTATGATGTTTTTGATGTATAAATTGTCCTTCTGGTTCTGTTCACTTTCCTCTGCGTAATTCATATAAGTTCTCTTAAACTGTCCCTCTCATAATTTCTTATAGCACAACAGCATTCCATTACATTCATATAACATAATTTTTTCCAGCATTTTCCCAAATGTTGAGCATTCTCTTATTTTCCAGTTCTTTGCTACTACAAAAAGAGCTACTATAAATATTTGTGTATGTAAATGAAAGAAATAAATAGCTTATAATAAAGTTTTTTAGATGAGTGTGGGAATTCCTGGGGAACAAGGGAGGGATATGTTGAATAATAATAATAATAATAATAATGATATTATTGAATGACAATAATAATTACATAGCTCTTTAGGATTTGCAAAGCAATTTATACATGTCATCTCATTTGAACTTCAAAAGAACCACATGAGGTAGGGGTTATTATTATCTCTATTTTATTTTATTCTATTTATTTTTTATTTTTATTTATTTACTATTTTTATTTTTTTAAACTTTTATTTTTAGCTTACATCATTCATTTCCATGAGATTTTGATTTACAAATTTCTTCCCCATCTTTCCTCTACCCACCACCCCAAAACAGTGATCCCATTGTATACTCCCTCCCCCAATCAGCTCTTTCCTATATCCTGCCCCATTACCCCTCTGACTTTTTGGTAGGGCAAGATGGATCTCCCTACCCCAGTACCTGTATATTTCCCTCCTTCCTATTCCACCCCTCTCTTGTTCTAGTCTCTACTTTGTCCCTGTCCCTTTACAGAAGTATGTGCTTCTAACAACCC
>CM053588.1:178042885-178138289 GCA_028646515.1 Pseudochirops corinnae
CTCAAAAGCATTCTGAAGAGAATAATTCCTTCAAAATTTGAGTGGAGCAAATGGAAGCAAATGACTTTATGAGAAATCAAGATACTATCAAACAGATCCAAACAAATGAAAAAATAGAAGGTAATGTGAAATATCTCCTTGAGAAAAGCAGTGGTGGGAGGGATTTTGAGTAACAGGTTTACTAATTCACAGCTGGTAAAAGATTGGCCCAACTGTTTTGGAAAACAGGTTTGGATTATGTGAGAAAAATTTCCAAATTGTTCATAACCTTTAGTCCAGTGATGCTGCTTTACTAATTTTGTAATCCAAGGCTATCAGTGATGTGCTAAAATGTTCAAAATATACTACTTGTAAAGCATAAAGCTGGACATGAACTATGTGTCCATTCGTTGGGGAACAGCTGAATAAATTGTGATGTATAACTACACCTCTTTTGGTGCAGGTAACGTAATAAACTATTATTGAACTGTAAGGAACAGTGAATATGAACAATTCAGAGAAACATGAGATAATGATTTGAGTAAGCCTTTGCAGAGTAAACAAAACAGACCCCAAAGAAAATATATATATATATGTATATATATATGATGACTACAACAGTATAAATGACGTCATCACTAAAAAGGCAATAAATTTAGTTTAAGTGTAATGAATTATGTTGGGTCTGACTGACTTCTGGGCCTCTTTTTAAGTGAGGGGCTGAGCTCTACACTGGCTTCTCACTGTTTACCCCCAGCTACACTGCTTTTGGGCAGTGGAGCCTTCTACTTTCCTTTTTTTGAAGACCCTCCCCTCCTCTTTATGTTGACTTCTCTTGTCAGCTCCTTGATGCCAGGAATTGCCTTTGTATTTGCATCTCCAGTATTTACCATAGTTCCCAGCCCACATTGTAAGCGCTTGTTTGCTTGATTGACTAAATTGTTAAGATGAAAGAACGAGTCTTTTCTGTTAACAACAAAAGCTACAAGAATGGAAAGTAACATACCTCCAATTGTATTCACTATTCAGAGGTTTTGCCTCACTATATTTTATGGGAAGGATATGGCTTAAAAGAAAGATTTTTATTGGTATCTTTTGTTTCCCTATATTTCTCTCCTCCTACTTCTGAAGAACCATCCTTTATAACACAAGAATTTTTTTTTAAAAACAATAGGAAAATTCTGCAAGACAATGAATAAAAAACAAAAGCAAAAAATACTACTGACATTATGTGTGTCAGTTTTCTACCCTCTACAAAGGTGAGATGCCTTCTCTGCTTTGGGGCCAAGCTTGTCTTTTATCATTTTACATCATTTATTTTTGCCTGTTTTGTGGTTATGTTTTCCACTTACATTGTAATTATTGTGTATACTGTTTTCCCTGCCCTACTTAGTTAATTTTGCATCTGTTCATTCAAGTCTTTCCATGCTTCTCTATATTCATTATGTTGGTCATCATTTCTTATGTAGCACAGTAACATTTCATTATATCTCATGTGCCACAGTTTGCTTAGCCATTCCCTAAATAATAGGTATCTTTGTTTCCAGTTAATTGCTTCTATAAAATTTTTGTAGTTAGGGGACTTTTCTTTTTGTCAGTAACCTCCTTAGAGTAAGTACTTAGTATTGGAGTTTCTGAGTCTGAGTGTAAGGATATTTTGACAACTTTATTTGCATAATGTTTATTTATTTGTATATGTCTATAGGCTGCTAGAGTAGAAAGACCTGAGTTCAAATTAGCCTCAAATAACTTGCCATGTGACCATGACCACTTGTTTATGCCAGGCTTAGTTTTTGTTTTGTAAAATGGGGATGAGAATAATAGCACCTACCTCCTAGGATTGTTGTGAGAATAAAGTAAGATATTTATAAAGCGCTTTACAAACTGTAAAATTTTATATAAATGCTATTCTTAGCATTTCATTGAAAAAATAGGGATAATTCTTTCATTATCTACCTCATAAGATAGTTGTCAACTTCAAAATTCTTTATGATTGTGAGCTATTTTATTTTAATGATTTGTGTAAACATAAAAATACAAGATATATTAGCAAATAATTTGAGAATTCTTTGAGAATGAAATAGAAATATGCTTTTCTTCTGGCTAATTTACTGTTAATACATTGCCTAGATTTTTACATATTCTTTTATGCTTTACTACTTGGCTGTTGTACATTAGTTATCCTTAAGGAGATTGTGAACTGCTTGAGAACCTAGTGAAAGGCTAGGTTATACTTTTGTTATATTTCCTTTAGTGCTATTAGCAAAGTATAATTACTGAATTTCAAAGCTGAAGGGCAATATCTAGTCCAGTTTTGTCTTTTAAATAGAAAGCTGAAGCCCAGAGACATTGATATGACCAAGGTCATGTAGCTAGACAGTGACATAACTGAGGACCCAAGTCTCTTGCCTGCTAATCAGATGTTTGTTTTTTTTTAAATACTCCCCCCCCCTTATTAATAAAAGTCTGCCTTCTCCTTCTTGACATTGTCTGACTACCCCCTTCCCCCATTAAAAAAGAAAGAAGAATAAAATCTCCTCTTATTTCCACATCTGTTGTGGATGATCAGTAATAAACACATAGTCATGTGTGGAGTTGATAACATTACAACAGAGTTAGGGAAGAGTTCATCTAGGTAATCCCTAAAGTCCCTTCCAGTTCAAAAAATTATGACTGTCAAGTTAATTTCTACAAAATGCTGGTTTTTGTTTTTGACTTACAGTTTAAAGTTGAAGGTAAGTTTCATTTGGAGGAAAATGCCTCTAAAAAATAACATTTTTGTCTTTGTCGCATTCTGGATATTATAAGTACTTTTGCACCCCCATTATTCTTTTTTTGCCTAGGCTTTTCGTATCTCATTGTCTTGCCTGCATCATAGGAAATTTTCCACTACTTTGGTGCCATCAGTTGTGTAACAATGTTCAGTAATAGTAATAGGAAGCATTTGTGTTGTGCTTTTAAAGTTTGCAAAACACATTATATGTATAATTTCATTCATTCTTCACAAAACCTCTGTGAGATGGGTGCTGTCATTATCCTCATTTCAGAGATGAAGACATGGAGACTGAGAGATGTTGTTTGTTTTGCTCAGAATTAAACTGCTGGTAATTATCTGAGGCATGATTCACACTTGGGTTTTCTGGCTTTCACCACTCCATGTATTATCATGGTTTGTTATTGTGTCTCTATAGTGTTTTTCTCACCTTGGTTATTTTTATTTTATCCTTTGTAGTCAGGCACTGCCTTCAAGACCCAGCTAAAATCTTACTTCATGAAGCCCTTCCTGAAACCTTCTTTGACCATTTATTCTCCATTAGCACTCTTCTCTGAAGCACTTGTCCTCTTTTGAGAGAGCACTCTTATTTTTATAAAAGAGACATATTGCTACTTAAATTGAATTTTTATTGTCTAAAATTAGAAGTGTTGTACCAGCCTTCATGAGTGCATCTAGAGTGTTGTGTAATTTTTGTGCAAAAAAAAAGGAAGAAAGAAAAATAGAATAGAACAGAAATAACATTAATATGTGGTTTTAAAAATTCATTATGTGATTGGAGATCCTTGTGTACAGTTTAATGGCCCCCCATTTCTATTTGAGTTTGACATTACAGATGTGAAGACAGTGTACTGTGTGTCCCCAAAGTCTTAGTGCAGTTTTAAGCTATTAGAGACTTTTGAGATACCTTGTATGCCAGAGTATTTAATGGCATCAGCTTTTACATCCTTTGCAGTTGCCCAGGATCTTTTTTTCTTTTTCATTTCTCTCTTTTTACAGGTTCTGAGATAGAAATTGACATGTATATTGCAGTTGAGTTTAATTCAACAAACGTTTATTAAGTGTCTACTGTATACCAGACACTGTTCTGTTTTGGGGTTATAACAACAAAAATAGGAATATAAGTGCTTTAAATGCACTTATGTTCATCATTCTGAATCTCATTAGTGGAACTATAAAAATGAGAAGTTATTCATGCCGGCTTTTCTTTGCTTTTCTATTTATATATTTTTAAACCTTCACATTAAAAAAATTGTTTGACGCCTTCAGTAGTTTCTGGCTATGTCTTATCATTCCCCTTGACCTCCAGTCTGATAAACTTTTATTTGTAATCCAGAGAACCAAGAAAAATAATTCAGTAAAAACAACTGACAAATAGCAACTTCATCTGACAGTGTTTACACCATTTCTTATCCATAAGTCTCCCATATTTCCCATGACAGAATGGAGGTGCATTTCTTTATGTACTCTCTCACCCCCAAATTATATGTTATAATTAGTCTTTGGTTTCCTCTTAGAGTTTAAAAATGTTTTTCCCCCATTGTTACAGTCATTGTGAAAACCGATTTTCTGATACTACTTTGCTCTGTTAACCCATACATATGTTTCCATATTTCTCTGAATTCCTCATATTTGTCATTTCCTAAGTTCGTTAATATTCCTGTACCACAATTCAACCATCAACCAGTTAATGATTATTCTCTTTTTATTTGGCTCCCACAAAAAATAGTGCTGTGAAATATCAATATGTTATATGTATGAGTATATCCCAAGGCTGTTACTACATCCTTTTCTCTTTTTTCTTTATATTTTTCCTTCCAGACCTATTTCGGAATTTTTAAAATTTTTCACAAGGGCAAAACTGGCCTAACACCCAGGTCAGCAACCTTGACTTCTCGTTTTGAATTCATCTTGTCCCAGTTCTCTTTAATACTTCAATGAATCCCTGATCTTATACTGGTGGTCACTTCCCCCCAAAGATGCAGAACAGAGCCCATCCATGTCTCCCCATTTTCTGTGACTCTTAACCTTGTTCTTCCATAAATCCTTTAGTAGGTGTTCATCCCAGTGTGTTAGAGGTCTTCCTTTAGATTGCTTGAAGTACTCCTTAGGTTCCTAGTTTGTTCTCAGGAGCTGAAATAGCAAAGGTAAACCTGTAGTTAGCTAGCACTTGACAGTTGGGCACAACTGTAGTTCCATCCATTTTCCTGATTTCAGGTTGCATAAATACTCTAGTGGGACCCACAAGTTGTACACTATTATTTCTTATTCTTATTATGTAATTGGTCCATATTTTTCCTGAGTCAAATATCTCTTTGGTAACAATTTGACTTGAGCATTTCTTAATTTTAATGTACCAGCTTATGTTCTACATGTGCCTCTTCATTATCCTTTTAATGAGCCTTCATTTTAATTCTTTGACAGTTTGATATATTTCATTCTTAACATGCATATAGCATTACTGGAAGATAATTGTTTAACTGTAGGGCTGATTTTTTACAAAATTGTATGATATAAAATATTAACGATCATATCTATTTTGAATTTTTATTGTGGAATATGGTGTAAAAATGTTCTACATGGGGTGGCTAGGTGGCGCAGTGAATAGAGCACTGGCCCGGCCCTGGAGTCAGGAGGATCTGAGTTTAAATGCTGCCTCAGACACTTGACACAAAAACTAGCCGTGTGACTTTGGGCAAGTCACTTAACACCAATTGCCCTCCAAAAAAAAAGGCAAAACAACAACAAAAAGATGTTCTACACGTAATTTCTGCCAGTCTGCTTGTCTAGTTTTCCCAACAATTCTTGTCCTATAGCTATTTTTTTCCCTGGTAATTTATATTGAATTAAACTGTCTTTAATTTTTCTTTATCTAATGGGGTTCATTGATCATCTTTTTCTTTTTTAAAATCAGTATGAAGTTTTTGCTAACTATTTTATAATGTCTAGAAGGGTTATTCTCATGTATGTTCCTGCATATTTTCTTTATTTCTCTTAATTTACACCTTCTGTTCCTCCACATGAAAATGATTATTTTGTCTATCTCTATAAAATGTTCCTATGGTTTGACATTCCTCCAAGTTGACTTTGGTAATATTGACATTTTTATTATATTGGTACAGTCTTGCTGTCAGTACTAAATATTTGTCCTGACTATTTAAATTTTTATTTCTTAAGGAGTATTTTGTTATTGTATTTACATAATTATTTAGAATGCTTTGGTAGATTTACTCAGATATTTTATGAATTTCTGAACCTCAGATACTCTTTTAAAAAAATGCTATTTCCACTTGGTTATGTAGCGCATAAAAGATTATATTATCTTCCAAATATAATAGTTTCATTGTTACCAGTGATGAAAAGTTTGTTATAAAAATCTTTGCTATCTCAGCCTTAAACCAAAAAAAAAAAAATTAACTTGATTTTAATTAGCCTTGCAAAGACTCAGTATTGAATGTTACATAAATTTGAATATAATTAAAGTGTTGGTAAAATAATTTCGATTATATTTTTCACTAAAAAAGCATAAAAGCTGGAAAAAAAAGTGTTTTACTATTGTCCAAGTACTTTTAAAGTTTTTCTATTGTCCAAATATGTTTTAAGATTTTTAGATTTTATATTGCCTTCTGGCATGTAATTCTGAATCTTAGCATCTGTTTTTTATAATAGTTTTCTGAAGTGTTATCCACAATTTATTTATCCTGCTCTTTTATCCTTTTGAAGCCAGTAGATGAAATTCCTGTCAGTTATTCCCTTGTTCCTCAAAGAAATGTTGATTATTTTTAAAGGCCTTCATACAACTCTTCCTTTTCCCCAGATACATCCAAGCCTCTTTTAAAGAACTACAATGCATTTTCACCCTCATTGTTGAATCTTAACAGTAAACTTTTGCCTAGGGGATAGTTTGGGGAACTACCCTTATTTGAATAACATTACTACATGGCTTCAGTTGCAGTTAATTTCTGCATTAGATTGAAAGAAAAATAAAAACTTCTTTACTTTGAAAATGTGAAGAAAACAGCATGTTTTTAAAAAGTTTTCTGAGAACTATGCTTTGCTATATTTATACTAAGAGGTTTTAAAAAAAATTTCTTTCAGTGTCCTAGAAGGAGAACATCACCATGGCTACAGAAATTGGTTCTCCACCTCGTTTTTTCCATATGCCACGGTTCCAGCACCAGGCACCGCGGCAGCTCTTTTACAAACGACCAGACTTTGCACAGCAACAGGCAATGCAGCAGCTCACATTTGATGGGAAACGAATGAGAAAGGCTGTGAACCGGAAGACAATAGACTATAATCCCTCTGTGATCAAATATTTGGAGGTGAGTTCAATTAATAAATCATATAAGAAATGTAACTGCATTTATTTATTTTTTGCTGCAGAGATTGTACTTTAGATAAATTCCTAAAACTATATTCTAGTTACCTATGACTATATTAGTCAGCTCTTGTTTATTCATTTTAGGGAGGAGAAAAGGTTGTACAGCCTATGCTGAATTTATTTTGGAGTAAGGTGGGATGCTATCCCACCTTTTATAAGAAGAACCTGAGATCCCCACATCTCCTTTTTCTTACTTTAAGTACCATGTATAGCTAATTAAAAATAATTTGTGAACTGTGGGAAATGCTTGATTTGATTCTTCAATAAAAACATGTTTTTCATGTGGGAATTCATTGCAGTTCAAGTAGGAACTTGAATCATATTGTGATTCTGTAAATACTCTTAGACCCTTCTCATTTCAGTTCTTTACTTCTCAGTGCTGGGAATAACCTTATGTTTAATACTGATGCAGCTACCCATTTAAACATAGTCTAATTACTCTCTCTTAATTTTGTGGTGTGCCTGGCTTACATTTTAGAGGCCTCAGTAATGAATTCTTTCCATTTAAAGGCTTAGAGTTATGCTTTGTCTAATGTCATTGAATGGCTCCTTCAAAACATTAGGTGAAAATGTCATGGGATTGGGTCTGTCTTTACACATAAGGTTTTTTGTTATGGACAATCAGTTCGCGACAGTATAACATAGTTATAACTAATATAGTATATGGTATAACCCAGTCCCATGGCATTGTGATTGAGGGTTATAATTGACTTTAAAAAAAAAGTACTGATGTTGTTAGTGTAAACTAATCTTACCCGTGAGAATGTTATTCATGCCATGTCTGTTTTAAAGGGTTCAACAAAATATTATATAACAGAAGTGATAATATTAACCATGATGTTTCTTATTTATCCCTTTATATTATTTCTTTCTTAGTAATTAGTTCTTTGAATGAATGAACTTGCAAGCAGGATAGTATATTAATACAGCATGAACATCTAACAGTATGATCATAGGAGCTTAGCTCTAGAGCCAGAAGGACCCAAGAAAACATCTAGTACAAATTTTTAATTTTATAGATGAGGAAATAGCCTTAAGGAGGTTGCGACCCCTCCCAAAGTAGCACAGATAGTAAACATCTGAAGCAGTGTGTGAATTTACTTCCTTTGACCCTGGAACCAGTACTCTTTCCACTACACCTCATTGCATTCCAATATTTCAGGTTCTAACCATTATAAACCTGACAAATATGTGAGTAGAAATAACTGCCTATTTTAAAGTTTTGATAGGGACTCAAACAGTGGTTGTGGTATAACTGCTGCATTTGAGATTAACAACATTAATCTCAAGTTTTAGATGCTCAGATTTTCCATTGAATAATAAGTTCAAGTAATTATTTGTTTTGTTGCTTGGATCAGAGTTAATAAATAAACTAAGTTAATAAATAAACTTAATAAATTCATTCAAGGTTAACAAGAGCAGTTGGTGACATCGAGGAAAGATCAGTAGACTTGAATCAAGAGAGACCTGGTTCAAGGCCTGATTTCAGCATTTATTAATTGTGTTCCCTCTATGAAGTCACCTAAATTCTTTTAGTTTCCTCATCTTAAAAAAAGAGAGAATGCCTTTGGTCTTTAAAGGATTGTTATGAAATTCACATGAAATAATGAATATACTATACTTTGCTTTATAGACCTTAGGGCACTATGTAAATTATCTTCAGTCCAATAATCCATTTTGGTTTCTTTTTTGAACCTGTACTCAGATGGTTGTGTTATCTTATCAGTGTTAATGGTTCCTCTACTGTTGCAGATTGTAACCCATTATTTGTGACTTTTGTCTATGCTGTCTCATATAGTTAATAGATCATGGCACGCTGGAGGTCATCTTTACTTTCTTTTAGTATCTTGTTCAGCTTGGTCACTTTATCTCTTTATTTTTACCATGTGATCAGGCTCATCTTTTTTAGCTATACGTTTATCTAAGCATATCCTTTAGTTCATTTTCTTTATTCCGTGTGATGTATTGCACCTACTTCCCACCTCCCACTGGCACTTTTATTGCCTGGTGAATGAGCTTCGTTTTTATTTCTTCAGAAACTGTAGTTTTTCACACTTTACTGCCTTACAACAACACTGATAGAAATCTGATATTTAAAAGGTGGGCTTTTGTTTTTAAGAGATGTTGGAAGCTATAGAATAAGTTTTGCAGTTTCCTGAAGGTATGCTAACTGTACTCTTTTTTCTAGTTTAATTCTTTTTTGGGGGGATGGAGGTAGGATGTGGGTTGCCCAGGGTCATCTAGCTAGTAAGTTATCTGAGGCCGAATTTGAACTCAGATCTTACTGGCTTCAAGGCTGGTACTATGTGCACTTGAATCACCTAGTGGCTCCCTCCAGTTTAATTCTGGGCCCAGCCTTTTGCCCATTTGCACAAGAATGATATTTTCAAGAGGTATTTTTTGGATGGAAGTCTTGAAAGATAATTTTACTTTTGAAGGTATCTTACTCCATGTCATGATATGGATGATAGGAATCTACCTTTTTTTTCCTTCTCTTTATGATTAGTTATGCCAAATTCTTGAATGGTTATGGATCTTACCTGGGAAGATTTTCAAGCCTTTTCAGCTTGGTACACTTAGAATCAGTGAACAGGAGCATCTGAAGTACCTCATCATCTGTACATAATCCCTCAGAAATTTAGACTGATTAATCTCATTGATAGTGGTGAACACTTTGGCAGACATGATTCTCCTTGCTTTATGCCTTGCTGATATTAATGATCAGAGAGTTGTAGAACAGGGTTGTTTGTTACATTTTTCAAAGAGTTTTGAGTAATTTTGTTATATGAAGGGGAAGTATACTTGACTGGACGAGAGCTTTTACAAAAGTATTTTACTCTGTAGAAATTAAGTGCTTTCCTATAGCCAACTAATAAAGTATAGTAGGATTTTGCATTCTCTTCATCTTTTAGTATGTTGTATGTTAGTAAAAGTTGTCTATTATGGAATATTTTTTGCAAAATCTTTCTCCTTTCATACTAGTTCATCAGAGCTGCCTTTGATACATGTATGATTTATAAATTTTATGAAAAAGCATATATAGACTGATAGTGGTTGAGTAGTTTTTACTTGTTTAGTATTGACAAGGTTCAAGTTCTTTTTGTATCTTCCCTTTCTTTGGCTACCTTAGAATTAATTTCTCAAAGCCCCCAATATTATGGCCTCTCCAATATGGATTTCCTGTCTGTGTACTTGACCTTCCCCAGTTACCATTTCTGTCTTTGTTCTCTTTATTGCCATTTTTACCTCCTTTATCCACACATCTGTGGTTTTCTAGTTTCTTTTATATGAAAATAGTTTACAAAAAATTTTACAGATTTTTCCTTTTTTTTTTCCCATTTATAATTTCTCCATTTTTCTCCTTAAGTGTTCTTCTGAAAGATTTGGCTTAGTTGGGCCTTTTGCCAAGGTTTTATAAATTGGTTTTGCCTCCCACATCTTCAGGTGAGGATTGAGTTTTCCTCATACCCTATATCTTTCTGATTTTATTTTTTACATAACGTCAGAGTAAGCTTCCTACCTGAACAGGAAATCCCTTTACAGTATTCCTGACAAATATTCATTTGAAGACCTTGAGTGATATACAATCACTGTCTATCATGGCAGCTCATTGATTTTTAGACAGTTTCAATTGTGAAGAAATTTTATATTTACTAAAAATCTTACTTATGGCAACTTCTCATTGGTTCTAGGTTTGTTCTCTGATTTTTCTTCTGCGTGGTAGTCCTTCAAACATTCAAAGACTATAGTAATATATCTCAGTCTTGTTTTCTTAGGGCTAAACATCTCCTGTTCTTTCAACTGATTTTCTCAGAATGGTTATAAGTTGTGTCAGCATGTTAATCACTCTCTATCTGAACAATTCATTTCCTGAAATATGGTGTCCAGAACTTAATGTAGAGAATGGCAGAGAACAGAGGAAGTTCTCTATCATGCCTATATAACTCTAGTTATTCATTGAGTTTCAGGTCTGTATAAATATATTGTCATATGGTCTATATCTGTTGTTTCTATAAGGGTATTAAAGTTTAAGGTATACTTTGTTACTTGATTTACCAGTAAGTTTGTTAAAAAAAAGAAATGAAGTTAGCCTCTTATGATTTGTTCTTCATGAGCCCATTTTGGATCAGAGTTAACACTTCTGTTAGTGTCGACAAACTTTTGACCCTGTATTTTTGCTAAGAATTGATAAGCTCACAGGCTTCTAGCTTGAAATACTGGATTCTGTTTCCATCAGAATATTAGCTTTTTGAATAGCGACCTTTAATCTTTGTATCTGTAATGCCAGACAGTATCATGCTTGTAATAGATGTTCAGTAAATATTTGCTGACTGGAATTGTTGCATCCAGCTTCTTCTTTTTGAAAACTGGTATAATAGTACTTCTTTTCATTTCCATTTTCGTTTCTCCTTGATTTCTCAAAAAATCACTGGCAACAATTTAGCCATCACTTCTTTGTTATCTAGAAATGGAATTTATCAGTCAGTAAGATCATAATTTCAGACCTGGAAGGAACTCTAAAGGCCAATCTTAGGGGTCACCTTGTCCAACTTATTTAATTTAGTGACAGTCCTACTGAGATTAGACTTGCCGAAGGCTACACATAGAGGTAGTACCAGTAGCAGGATTTGAACCAGGTCCACCAAAACCAGAGGCATCCTTTTCCACTATTCTACATTGTTCATTTAGGACGGCGATCTTACTATCTTCACTTAGCTTGAATTTCATTTTGTTCTTGATCATTTTTTTTATCTCTTTTTTTCTTTTTGGAGGGGGCAAAGGCAGAGCAATTGGGGTTAAGTGACTTGCCCAAGGTCACATGGCTAATTTAGGGTTAAGTGTCTGAAGCTGGAATTGAACTCTGGTCCTCCTGACTCCAGGGCCAGTGCTCTGTTCACTGTGCCACCTAGCTACCCATCTATTCTTTTTCAAAAACAAATTTTTCTTGCTATCTTTTGTCTCTATGTGTTGTCTAAATTTCTCCTGTTGAGAACTGTCCTATGTAACAAAGAATATCTTTAAAAATAAAAAAGTAAAAGGAGAGAAAAAAATCATCAAACTAAGGAAATACGTTGGAAAAATCTAAAAACATAAACAACATTTCACACCTGTGGGCCTCTCATCTCATCACTTGTTTTTTGTTCCATACTGGCTCTTTGTAATTTCGCAGCATTCACTTTTGATTGTTTTTGTGGTTGTTTTTCCCTTGTACATTTTTTAGTCATTGTGTATTGTTTTTCTTGGCTATCTCCTTTGTTTCCAGTTCCTTGCTTCTGTAGAAAGTGCTGTTATAAATATTATGCTATGTATAGGGATTAGTCTGTGCAGTTTCTCAGATACAGCCCAGACCACTCTTTTCAGTTCTGGGTCCGCTTTTCCTTTACTTTAGCAAATTCTGTCTTAGGTAGATTCACTCACGTGCTATGCACTGCTCAGCTGCGTGTCATAGGAATCTTTCGTTCGTTTGATATTTTTCTTTATAGTTTTTACGCCATTCTTGTTTGAGGAAGACCCTTCGTAGTCTTGTCCCGTTCTACCTTTTTAGTCTTATACTTTAACCTTCTCCACAAAAACTAGAAACCTGCTTCACCATTCTGTGCCTCTCTCCCTTCTCACATCTGCTTCCCGTGATCCCTGACTTCGTTCAAGACTCGGTTCAAATCCCACTTTATATGAAGCCTTTCACAGTATTGACCCCTCTCTTTTTCTCCAAGTGCTATGCTAATACCTTCCCTTTGAGATTATTTCTAACTTTTCCTTATGTGTTTCACGTATATGGTTTGCATTTTGTTTTTTCCCATTAGAATGTGAGCTCCTTGAGTGTAGGGACTATGTGTTTGTTTTTATTTGTATTCTTAGTACTTAACACAATGCATGACACATAAAAGCACTTAATAAATGCTTGTTGAGTGAACGAGGAATTTCATCTTAGAGACCTTTTATTATTCTGGAGCTAGATTCAGTCAACATTGTACCATCTGTAGATAGTGATATCCGCATGGCTTTGTGCTCTGTAGGGAATCTCACTTTTATTTGGAACCCATGTAGGACATAATCCTTGACAATGGCAAACCACGGAATGTGTTTTTTGTTTTGTTTTGTTTTTTTGCTTTTTGGAGGGCAATTGGGATTAAGTGACTTGCCCAAAGTCACATGGCTAGTAAGTGTGTCAAGCGTGTGAGACCGGATTTGAACTCAGGTCCTCCTGACTTCAGGGCTGGTGCTCTACTCACTGTGCCACCTAGCCACCCCAAATGTTTTTACATTTCTAAAATAAAGCAGTACAGAATAGGTTTTTACTTTTCAGTTTTTCCTCCAAATCAGGAAACATTTATCATGTGCTTATATATGCTGGCTGTGCAGTAGAGCTACAAGAGTAAAAAAAAAAGGTCAGGGAAAAATGTTATATTGTGGGATTACAGTATGTTCAAAAGTCAGTAAGTAAAACCTGTTTACCAAATACATAATTTTTTTTGCTAACTTCTAAATATTAAAATAAAATATTAAAACAGTCTAGTATTTCAATTTTTTATATTCTAGCATTTTGTATTTCTTTGATTTCCTAATAAAAATAAAGAAAATTCCTATGGTTTATGTTTTAATAGCTTTTAACCAATATCTTGTCTTCTTATATTGCCTAGACCTTCTCCCTCTTATTTTTGGAGACCCATATATAATAAATATGGTAATATAAATTAATTCATTGATAAGCAACATATGCTTTTTTTGGCGGGTGAATTGATTTGCCCAGAGAGAAGTTCAGAAACTCACTTTGCTGTTCGTCACTGTGTAGTATGTTCAGAGATCTGCTATATCAGTAATGAATGAAAAGTAGTAAAAATTTACTAGTCCACATTCTTCAGCTGAAAAGGGGAATTGGATTAGGTGTGGGGTGGTAGACATTTGAGAACATGGTAGAGTCGAGGGCAGAGCCCAGAGAAGAATCAAGGTGTGAATGTGACTGACCTGGCACTTTCTTTGAGTTGGAGATTTCCTGTGGACTGGACAGCTCAAGGGAGAGGGGCATAGGACCTCTTCAAATCTCAAAGGACTACCACCTCCATTGTGTAACCACTTTTAATTCCCATATTTCCAAAAATGGGCTCTTTCAATGGTTTGTGGTGGCAACATTTTAAACATCAATGAAAATTTTCTGCTCAGGGAAAATAATATGGTCATGCAGGTGAATTATTAAATTCCTGTTTTCCAGAGCAAGATGTTAAGATAGTGAAGTAAGATAAAGACTTTTGTGAAGGGCAGTGTTGGGTAATGGAAAGTACTTGGGAAAAATATAGGAAGTGTTGTAGGCATTCATTAGCCATGTAGATGTGGTCAGTTTACAGAATTATTTTGGACCTCATTTTCCTCATCTGCATAATGATGGAGTTGGACTAGAATTCAGCGGTGGGGAACCTACAGCCTCCAGACCATATGTGACTTTGAAGTCCTCAACTGTGGCCTTTTGACTAAATCTAAACTTCACAGAACAAATCCCCTTAAAAAAGGATATGTTCTGTAAAATTGGACTTAGTCAAAAGGCTGTATCCAAGGACCTAGAAAGCCAAATGTGGTCTAGTGCTGCTGCCGCCGTGTTCTCCTGCGTGTACGTCTCCTCCCCCCCCCCCCCCCCCATGATATCCGGAGTCTTTTGTAATTCTAAATTATGACAATTCTAGATTAACTCTGCTAGGAAATTTGAAGTAGTAGTTGGTAATACTAAAATACTGCAAAAATGCTGAAGGATCTGTGCGTTAATGAAAATGGTAAGTTTTTGAATATGAGAAAAACTCAAGTGGAGGCTGCTTAAGCCATTGCTAGTCGATAGTTTTGTAAGAACCCCATTTTTTTGGTCGATCTGTCACTTTTATGAGAGTCAAGCAAGACAAAATTTAATGAAAAAAAGCGCATTTCAATATATAGCTTTGTGTCAGAACAAATTTGATGTCTCAGCGTCTATAAACTATATCATAGTTGATCAAAATGAAAACAGTTGAGAAGACAGGGTTAAAAATCCTGAGTCCTCAAGAAAAGGTGATTCTCTTCAACATTCCGTTTATTAATGTAGAAATGTAGAACATTTTAGAAAGACCTTTTTAAATTTAAAAAAAAAAAAGGTAGAATTGAAGAATGGCATCCAAAGAGTTAACTCTTCTAACAGTCACCCAGAATTCTTTCCTTCTACCCTGCAAGTAGAAAACATATTAAACTTACTCATCTGTGTACTTAGCTATATTGTTATTATATTTTATTGTTTTAAAGCATCAAAAGAGCAAATCCTCAGTGATTTATTGCAAGGTATAGGAATAGCATTTGCTTTTTTTCAAATTAAATTAACTTTTAAAAGTATAAATCCTGTGGCTTTAAATCTTGACTTTGATGTTTAACTTCTTGTGTTCTTTTGGCCTTGATAGATTATACAGCTTTCAAAAGATTCCTTTATTTGGAATTTTACAATACTCACTGTATAGTCTCAGAACTTTTTTTCCCCTCTTATTATATCTTTTTATTTTGCTCTTGACTTATTGGAGGACAGAAGTGAATATAATCAAATTTTTATTTTTTAAACAAACCACAGAACAGAGTGTGGCAGAGAGACCAACGAGATATGCGAGCAATCCAACCTGATGCAGGATATTATAATGATGTAAGTATTAATTTGTCAGAATCATATAATAAAGCATCCTTTTGGGGAAAGTTTGATGAATAGATACTCTGAGCTCTGAAGGCACCCTGAGAAATAATGCTTTTCACTGATCCGCCATTTTGGATTGCAGTTTGGAACTAAGCCCAACGGGTTATAAAACTGCATACACTTTGATCTAGCAACGCCACTACTAGGTCTTATCCCAAAGAGATTTTTTTAAAAAGTGAGGGGAGAGGGAGGACCTATTTATACAAAAACGTTTATAGCAACTCTTTGTAGCAGCAAAGAATTGGAAATTGAGGGGATGCCTATCAATTGGGGAATGGCTGAACAAGTTGTGGTATGTGATTGGGATATTACTGTGTTGTAAGAATGATGAGCAGGGGGATATCAGAAAAATATTGAACAGACTTAGATGAACTGATGCAAAGTAAAGTAGGCAGAATCAGTAGAACATTGTACCCAACAACAGCAGTACTGTACAATGATGATCAGTTTGTGAATGACTTAGCTATTAGCTTTGTCAGCAATACAACAATCCAAGATAATTCTAAAGGTCTCATGAGGAAAAATGCTATCCACTTCAGAGAATGAACTGCTGGTGTTTGAGTGTAGATTGAAGCATACTATTTTTTACTTTCTGCGTTTTTTCCCATGGTTTATTTTTTCTTTTTGTTTTGTCTTCTTTTGTAATATGATTAATATATACCGTTTTGCATAATTGAACATTGTATAACCTCTATCAAATTGCTTACTGTTTCAGGGAGGGAAGAGGTCAGAGAGGGAAAAAGAAAACTTGGAATTCAAAACAAAAAAAATGAATGTTAAAAATTGTCTTTACATGTAACTGGAGTTATATAATATTATTTAAAAAATAATATTCTTCACATATTCTTAAGTATCCAAAGATAAAGTTATTCCACGTCAAATTTTACCATGAAAGGACAAAATGGTGTTTTAAGACATATATAATGTGAAAATTATATAGAAATTTGATTTTCCAGAACACTTTAGGATGTATTAGCTTTCTTGCTATTAAGAAGTGATTAAATAAGATTCAGAGATTTTAATTTTAATTTTTTTGCCATTAATTTGTGTATTATTGACAGACTTCCATGCCTTTATTTCTTAATATATTTAATGATTAATAATTCAAGAAGGTATTTGTTGTAGTGTCACGTAGAGCATTTTGTAAACCTTGTGCTCTGTATAAATGCTTTAAAGAAAAATAGTGAAGATTACTATTATTGCTACTTTCATTTGCTAGAGTTGTAATGCTTGTTTTGTTCCATACTTTTTCTTCTTTTGTAGCTGGTTCCACCTATAGGAATGCTGAATAATCCTATGAATGCCGTAACAACCAAATTTGTTCGGACATCTACCAATAAAGTTAAATGTCCAGTATTTGTTGTTAGAGTAAGTATTCTTTTAGGTTTTTGGGGGACTGATATTAATCTGGACATTACAATTTATAATACAGTTTTTTTAAACTGAGAGAACCACTCATTAGATAAAACTTTAAAATGTATTCCCGAGGCTCTGGGTCTGCTTTGTTATTGCATATTTAATAGCCTTTCTACTGAGCTGCTTCTTTAGGCTAGTTGTCTGTCATTAAATTATAAGTTTACAGATAAATCATTAGAAGTTAAAATTAATTGCCTTGCTTGGAGGGAAGGGTCATGGGTTATCCCATCTTTCATATCTATTTACTGTGTGATATAGAATATACATTCCTTTCTGGCCTTTTTCTTAATGTTAGTGGGATATATATGAGTCAGCTACTTTTACTTATTTACCAGGCCTCAGACTGCCTTCATGAGCATTTTAGTTATTTGGCTATGAGATACCTATGGTTGTGGTATGGTTGTGAACCTTGGAGTATGTAAGGAAAATGTTTCCATATACAAACAGTAACACAAAAAGCTTAGTTATGCTGAGACTTTCCTTGATATGTTGATTGGTCTTTTTTTGCCAGCAAAAAGAAAAGGAAGAGGATTCATTTATTTGTATGTTGTGTTGCCTAAGACAAATGAAATATAGGGCACTTAAAGTGAAAGAACAGGGCAAAGATGGAGGTAATGCTTTTCAGTATTGAATGATTAGAATTGGCAATAAAATGCAAGAAAGAGTGGCAAGAATCTGAGCTACTGATGAGAAAAAAGAATAGGCACAACAATAAGGAAAGAGGAAAACTAATAAATAGGCTGGAGGGGTTAATTGAAGGACATACTACCACATGTATTTCAATCCTATTGAGGGAGTATATAGACAGGAAAAAATGCCAACTGCAAAAGCACTATTGTCAGGGGTCATTTAATTTTGGAGCAAACTAAGTCCTATGTTTGTGATATGGTTTAGGAAAATACACATTTTTAAGAGGGTAAAGGGGGGAAAAAAGCTTTGGTGGTAAATGGTTAAATTTAAGATGCATAAATTATTTTGCTATTACTGAAAAATCTCCTGACCATGCTAGATAATTCAGTTGTTGCTCTAGTCATCATTTCTATTTTTTCTTTACCAAAGGAGGGTGTTATATTACTAGTCTGATACTAACTCATTTTAAAAAATTTCTTTGATTTTTTTGGAGGGGGGGAAAGGTAGGGCAGTTGGGGTTAAGTGACTTGCCCAAGGTCACGCGGCTCAGTTTTGTGTCTGTGTGTGTGTCTGTGTGTCTGTGTGTGGGTCTGTATATGTGTCTGTATGTGTGTTAAGTGCCTGAGGTCGAATTTGAACTCAGATCTTTCTGACTTGAGGGCTGGTGTTCTATGGACACTGTGCTGCCTAGCCGCCCCTGATACTAACTTATTATGAATGTATATTAAATGGGCTTAGAGAGGCTTTCTTGAGAATAATGGATTTGACTAAATTTTGAGTGAATTTATAAATTAACTAAACTTATAATTTCATTATAATTTAATAAATCAGCATGTTCATAATGTGTGCCTTTTCACACTGCCCTTTTAATGTTTCTACCCAGATTGGGTCACCAGTAGTTGTAGAAAATTGTTTTCATAAAGTCCTTGAATTTCCTGGTTACTAACCAAATAAGAACAAGTTGTAATGCTAATTTTTGCATTTATTTCTTGGAAGATAGACTCTTTACTGAAACTGGTGTATTTTACATAAGCTTATTGTGTAACTTGTGAAATACAGTCTTTATATCCTGTTTATAGATATACAATGCAAAATAATTTTATATATAATGTTGTGAAGCATATTTAACCTGTTCCACTGCTTTCTATCCAGTGCATCAGAACTGTTTTAAATGAATAGACTAAAACAATATTCTTTAACATAATTTCATATAAGGAGGAAGTATTTTTATGCAAAAGCCAAGATTTTCCATTTATATCTATTACTTGGGAAAGAATGTAAAGAAAGTTTAAACATTCATAAAGCAGTGAATGTCTGGGAACTGACTTTTTAAAAACTTCTTTCTTTCTCTTTTTTTTCTCTTTTTTTCAGTGGACTCCTGAAGGGAGACGGTTGGTTACTGGGGCTTCTAGTGGAGAGTTTACCCTGTGGAATGGACTCACTTTCAATTTTGAAACAATATTACAGGTAACTGTATTCATCAAACAGTGGTCCCATTCTCTTGGACTATAAAGAATATGAAGTGTTCTCATTTTACATAATTTTAAAACATAGAGCGAGACTAATTGTTGCTGTGACACAGAATCACAATATGTGCTCCTTTAGATCTTGTAGATCAGATGAACGTTGAAGAAGTATCTGACAAGTATTTTGTGATTCCACAGGCTCACGATAGCCCAGTGAGGGCCATGACCTGGTCACACAATGACATGTGGATGCTGACAGCAGACCACGGGGGATATGTGAAATATTGGCAGTCCAACATGAACAACGTCAAGATGTTCCAGGCACATAAGGAGGCGATTAGAGAGGCCAGGTTTATACACAATATACCATTTTCTGTAGTTCCTATTGTCATGGTTAGACTGATCTCTAAATGTATGCTGGGTGCAGAGATGCATGGGCTCTGTCAGATTCTGGGAAACTTTGTGCACCCTAGAAACACAATATTTTCCTTTGTTTCCACATACTCAACATCTTGCTGGCACCTTTCTGAAGTAGTATTGTCCCAGTATCCGCCTCTGCAATATGTTAGAGATGTATTGTCTGCCGCATTTTGCACTGGTATTCTTTTCTTCATATATATGGTTTACAATGTATTTAAGTTATTCCTTTTTGATGCTCATTGTGTAAGACAAGAATATTTCATTCCAAATAAAGAATTCAGACTTTAATAATCCAAATGAATAAAATATAAAGCCTACAGAAATCAAACACCTACATAGTTCTCACAAATACAAGAAAAAGGCTTAAGTGAAGAACTGGTTGGCTTGGTTATTCCAAGACTTGAGATAAGAAGTATTAGTATTAAAAACCCTTACAGATAAACTCTCTGGTTGTGAAAAACATTAAAGGATTAATGAATGGGTTCTTCAAGCTTTGAAATTGTAAGCAAGCAAACCATGACGAGAAGACTGTAGGACATTTCTCCTGATTCACTGTTGATACATCAGTTATGAAAGTGTATTTTTAAAAAAATAGAGTTTAAAGTGATATTTTCAGCAAGCTGTTAAATATAATCTTTCAGTATATGTACAGTAAAACTGAAGAAATGTTTCATATGAATCTGAAGAATTGCTGCAGCCTCAGAATAAAGCGACGCAGCATTCCTTTAGGTTGGTGCGGCCCCTCTGTGGTAGAAGGTTGACATTGTTACAAAAACACCACCCACAGCAATCACTCTTCTTCCTTTTGTGTCTTATGGAGTAGTCAGATCAATGTACCTGTGCTTAACTGTCTGGTTTAGTGTCATCCATACACTGAATTGCCCCATCAGTCCCCCTTAGTTATAACAGTGATGATTTTGAAATAAATTAGTGAAATTTGGTAACCTTTAACTGCACTGAAAAGGAAGTGACTGCCTTTCATTTGCAGGAGTTACTTGGGCTTTAATCACAATTCCTGTTTCCCTGTAGTTACACCATAGGAAGCAACTTTTGTGGGGCTTTCTAGGAAGGAGATGGGGAAATTCTTCATAGAAACATTTTCAAATGAATTAGAAACATTTTACATAGGATTCTTTAGCAAACACTTTACAGCTGTCTTCCAACTTCTACTTATATTTTTTCTATAAAGACATACTGAGCATTATTCCTACATGTTTCACAGTGGCATGTTTTCAGAAATATTGCCAACTATGCAATTAATGTAGTTCAGCTGTTCTTCAGTTTCTCTTTGTGTCTTTCTGTGTACCTCAGACCCTCGTGCCCCCACTTTCACTCCCTTCCTCTCTACCTTGTGTTTTTTTTGTTTTGTTTTTTGTTTTTTTGCCGGCACCAAAGGGCAAACCTATATTTTGGGAACATCCAGAATTAATATTAAGAGTAAATTGTTAGGTCACTTTTAAAAATACATTCTCAGAATAGGGGATTTGAATACTAGGAAGCAGGAATAAATACTCTGCTGAATTCATCTTTTGATGAAATGTGCCTTTCAGCTGGAACCATTCTCCAAGGGCACCATTGTTGGATACTTTCCCTTTCATCCTGTTTATAACGCCATACAGTATTTTATTTTGCCCTGTCTGAGAAGCACAGATAATCTGTTAAATGCTGACTTCTTTCCCCTGCTGTGTGTCTTCATGTAACAGTTTCTCACCCACGGATAATAAATTTGCTACATGCTCTGATGACGGAACTGTTAGAATCTGGGACTTTCTACGTTGCCATGAGGAAAGAATTCTTCGAGGTATGTGTATCAACAGTACTGATTGGAATTATTTAAATAGGGAAGACACTTCCAGCTAAGTAATCACAGTACAACAGTACCAACTCTTCTCCATTCTACCTTTAAATCCTTAGGTATAATCTTTAAAGAAAACAGAACTTTCAGTGATCCATAATTGTTTTAAAGTCCCATTTTCCAGATTTCTAGTATTTTCCCCCTTAAAGTTAGTTTGGTCATGGAGTTGAGTACAAGTATGTTTTCACATTAATTGCCTTTATATATACCTCTTATGAAGGGGATCTTATTCCTTCCTGTTTCTTATTTTGGGTGCCATTCTTATTATTAATAAACACTCAATATCAACATGCTGATGACATTTTATTCAGATTGCTCACATCCTCATGGCAATAACTTTTAGAAATATTCTACTCACAAATTTTATTGCTTGACAAATAGTAAGTTCCATTAACTACACTTTTCTGTATTGATGGATAACTTAAAGCAGTTAGTTTTCCCATTAACCACATTTGGGCCCACATATTCCTCAACTTTGCTTAATAGTCATTTCCAAGTTATGGAGAGCTCCCTTTAAACTAGAGTATTTATTTGGTATTTAGAAACTATTTCTAGCTTATATGAATTACTCTTTTATTTCTGAAAGTCCATATTGCTTAGTCAGGCTTTATATATAGAGAAGAAAGAGGATTGGGTAACATTATTAATAAAGGTAAAAATTAAAGATGAAATTTTTTTCCACTGCATTGTGTATCTTGTAATAGACAGCTACACACATTTACACCCAGAAACACATAAAAGCTGGAGCATACAAGCTATATCTTGTACTAGTTGGTTATAACTTTGGTCCAGAAGTTTTATTTTTTAAGACTATGGCCTGAACCTATGCTGTTTTAATCATGGTCAATAAAAGTACTTCTGCACTCTTAACTCTTGATTACAGTATACTACAAACATAAAAGTCTTTCCCCTGAACATACAATCATGGATAAATAAAAAAAGACTGGACTACAGAAATTGGTGTTCAAGATTTTCATTTCTTTTCATAGTTAATAATATTACTATAACTAGCTCCCTTGTAAATAATTAAAAGATAGGTCCAGCAGTTCCTTTTGTGTATTTCCTCATAACAGTTTGAAGAAGGGAGAAAGATACTCCTTTTTATCACTAAAATTGTTAAATTTTACTTTATCTTATTTATAGAATAATAATTCTATGACTAGAATGAGATTGTCAACTTGCGTATTGTATATACACACTATTAAGATTATGTAATTGCGAAATTTTTCAACAAAAAAAGTTTTTAGACATTATCTAAAAAATTGTGCCCATTTTGGCCTACATTTAACTTATTCAAAGTCACCAAAGTAATTCCTTACTGATATGGTACAATAGAAAGTATGCTGCATTTGGATTTGGAAGACCTAGGTTCAAACCCAGTTTTGCTATTTAACTAAACTGTTAACCTTGTACAAATCACTTATCTTCTTCTATGTTTTGACACCTGTAAAATGAAGGAATTTACTGGATGGCCCCTGAGATCTTTTGAGCTCTAAATCTGTGATCATCAGATATTACTAGCTGGGAATAGACCCCAAATCTCCTAATTCAAAAGTTTTTCCTTTTTTTTTTACTTTTCTGTTCCCATCTTTTTTCTTTGTCAGTAGAGCTCTTAATTCTTATTTTAGTACATAAGTATAAATGAAATACAAGTTTTTCCTGTAGTTATGGATAGGAGAAAATGGGAATGAGTGAATTGAGTGAAACTTGGAATATAAAACTAGATTTGCTTTCACTGTGGAATGGCAGGTGGTGAGAATGATGTACTTTTTTGGGACTCTACTTAACGAACTTTTATCAGTAGAGGGAATGGCACATAGATAACCCTCCATAAATACAAATTAGCAACTAGTGTATGACTTAAAATCTTAAAGTGTTGCTTCTGGCACTGAAAGGGTAAGGATCTAGGGTATGTATCAGGTATTGCTTGAACTCAGGTCTTTCTGACTCCAACCTGGCACCCTGAACATTATTCCATGCTGCCTTTAATAGAATTATATATATTCTACAGAAGACTGGCTACTGTAATCTCCTTTTCATCCAACATCTTCAGTTGATTCTACAAGTTTGACCCACAAAGTAAGCTCTAGTAGAGGAGGTTATAAATGTTATTCGGAAATTATATTGTAAGATTTTGTTTTCATTTCTTTCATCCGTTCATTCCCAACTTTATTACCATGAATATTTAAAAATTGATTAAAAGTTAAAAAAGCTAGTTGTGAAGAGATTTTACTTCTAGTGATGGTTTTATGATTTGCACTTTTATGCTTGATAGATTATATTTTATGATGAAATCAAGGTGTAAGGGTTACCAATTCTAAATTTTGGAAAATAACCTTTTTACTTTGCTAGTGTCCAAGTAACGTGGACTGGTTTTATAATAACATTTTCTGTGTATTACATTGTATTACAGTGTTTATATTTGAATGTCATGATATATAGTCCCTAGATTTAGATTTGTTAGGGGATCTGTGTTGCAGATATTGACATTCATTGGGACATACAGTTTCATGTTGATTTTTTTTTTGTATCCTTTTTGAATTAGCTTGTGCTGATGTAGAAGGAAAGCAAATTATAGAGGAAAAAATCTTTAGGGTTTTTTATTAAGCTAGGCCTCTAAGAAATAAAAGAACACTGTGTATAATTTTTGACATATGAAATGCCTGGGTTGATTCCTATACAGGCAAAAATGATTTGAAAAAAGAAAAATTGGTTGAATCATTTCTCTTACAAAATGGTACATAGTATCATAAATCAGCTCACTGCTCACAGTCATGCAAAATCATATTCATTTAATACACATTTATTACTATTTTCAAAATAATATTGTGGAGAGAATGATATATCAAATAATTGTTTATCTTCAGAAGTAACCATTTGGAAAACTTGAGTTTAGTAACTTAAAATCATAACTCATTATTCATCCAATGTTTTATTAGGATTTTGCTTTATATTAATTTGCTCTATAGAGTTCAGAATTACCATGATGACAGTCCTTGTCTTCAATGAAATTTTAATAATCTAATAGAGGTAAATAGCACATCTATACATCCATACTTATGTGATAACTACTATGTGAATGGTACAGACAACATGATGTATGGGTATAAATATCAACCCTTAAGTCCATCAGTTTTGTTATCTGAGACGAACAGTAAAAAGGATGGAAGAAACAATGTGGAATCTACAGGAAATACTGAAACATCTATAAACTAGCAGAGTTATTAATCTTGTGTACTTTTTGAATCTGCATAACACATTTGTAAAAGAAAAATTGTAATATAGAAACATTCAAGGTATATAGAACATAGAATTATTGTTGAATTTTATGTGTATAAATTTTGTTGATCAGTTATCTGAGTAAATTGTTGGTTACTTTGACATAACATGGAATAAGGTCATTTGTTTTATGAACCAAATATATGGCACAAGTGCTTAAATAAATATTTGTTGTTAAATTTAAATTAAGTCCAAAATAGGTCTATCAGTAGGAAGCTAAATTTTATACTCTTTTCATTTTCTATTCAGTGAAAAATTTAGGAAAAAATCTGGAAAGTTATTTTTTTCTTAGCAAACTAACCTTAACAATATTTCTTCCTGGAACACTTTCAAATGAATTCCATATTAAAATTGTTGTTCATTCCATGATAAGCTTCAATTTCTATCCTTTATTTCAGTCTTAGATACAACTGTCTTAGAACTGAGGTGTAGATGTATAATTTGGTATATATTTTAAGTGAGGTCATAACCACATTGGAAAATGCTGAGCACTGTCTGAAATTCATTACTGATAATTTTGTGACCTCATTAATGTGCATTTTTTCTGCATCTGGCCTGATAATAGTCTGTGCAGCTTATATTTTTCTCTTTAATTTTATAGAAAACAAATTAATAAGCCCCTTTCCATATGGGTAACCGATAAAAATTATTATTATTGGTATCTTGCTTGCTTTCATATAAATCAGTGCTTCTAATATATTTGAAAAGTTTTCTTAAATTTTTTAAAAGTACTCTCCCATATGTCTTAAACTCATTGATAACATTTATTATGAGTTTTATGGAGAGAAATTTAAGATTGCCTCCTATCTGGATCACTAGGCATTCTGAATTTATATGTTCAGAAATAATCAAGTTTTACTTTATTATAGCCTTTACTGTGTTATAATTGGTTGAATACTAGTGAATGAAAACACACCTTGGAGAAGAGGGAATATTGTATTGCTCTTTTGATATTTTCTTTTGGCTGTTATATTTTTATGTGCCAAATAAATGACGTAGGGCGTTTTGTATCTCATCCTTTTCCTTACAATAAAAATATTCAGTATTTTGTTTTTTCATATTTCTCAAAATATGCAGTATCTTTGGAAGTTTACTTTCTGTCTCTTGTATGCATAAAAACTAAACTACCAGTGCACATTCTACTTAACTTAGCTATTCTTGCCCTTGGATGTGTGACGTGCTGAAAAAGCATTCTAAATTTTAGATGTCAGAACTAAACAGATAATAAGAAGGATTAGAGTGATAAAACTTACCTTGTTATTTTAATGTGAAATAAAATAATATTTCTGGGGAATAAATGGTAGATTTTGAATATAACTCATTTTTTTAAAAATCCTCTTCCATAGAATATTTCTCAGAAATAGAATATTGCATGACCTAAAGCAATCCTGAAGGAAAAGCTGCCTTTTTTTCTTTCAAATTTTCAGCTAGAAAAAGCATTAATTCAGTTTTGAAAAGGTCATTTAAATTTTAGCCTGGGCAATTTGCCCTTGTTCTCATTTTTGCAGTTTTGGAGTATTTTATGTGTTGAGTAATTCTGCGAATTGCTTTCATACTTTAAGCTCTCCTGGTGTTTTTCAGCTAGTTTTTGGAAAATGTTAGTGCAACCTAAACATAGTCTCTGGTTAAGTTACAGTCTGATGGACTTAGGGCTGACTTACCCTAAATGCTGGGACTGTTCTTTCCATGTACCCTGTCTTTTCCTAACTTTGCACACTTCTCTCTGTCATATTTTTATAAATTGACAACACAATATGGAACTCACTTTCTACATCAATCAAGCTACTTCCTAGTGTTGTTGGGTTCAGTTCGGTTTAATAAATTGTGCCCATTGTGTGCATTACATTCTACTTGGGCACACTACAGTTATCTAAAATTCCTAGAGCTTTTTTTGTAACATGACTTTATTATTCTGATTCCTCTCTTCTTTTTCGTAAGGAATGATATTTTAAAGACCTAATCCTTACTACTATATTCACAATTGCCTCCATTTCCCCTTCCCTTTCTTCTCATTTAATTTTTGATTGTACTTGAGAGCTCCTACTTTTGTGTAATATAGCAGAAATTCACATCTTTAGGTGTACTGTTGAATAGGTAATATAAAGTAGGATAGAGAACTGCCTTTGAAGCCAGAAAAACCTGGGTTTCAAGCCCACTTTTGACTTTCCAGGCTGTTTGACCCTGGACAAGTTTCTTAACCATTTTCTGGTCATTTCTTCATAAGAGTTTAAATTACCAAGTACATGCTGTGCTGCATTGGTAAGAGGGAGTTTCCTTACCTGGATTTCACTATACTTAATGAAATCACAATCCAGCCCCAATCTCTGTGCACCATAGAATTCAGAGTGTGACAAAACAAATCTAATAGATTGAGTGATATTGGAACCCATGTGTGATCTTTTAGGCATCAAAGAGAACACAAGTGATGCCAGAAGATGAGATGAAAATTCTACTTGACATTTTTAAAAAGGTGAAAAGGTGGATTCTGCAAACTGATGAGCAAGACAGATTTCTGTCATTAAACAGGACAACTTAGGCATAACTCGAGATAAAAGAACATTAGTATCCATTTGGGTTTACTAGACTAATAAAGATAATCCCATCAAACAACATTTATTAAGCATTTCTTATATGCTAAGCATTAAGAATATCTAGAATTTTAGACAAAAACACCTGAACAGTCCTTACCCTCAAATAACTCATTCTGTAGAGAGAGACTATACTAAGACATTTACAGAACAAATTTATGCAAAATAAAGTGCAGTAATTGGTTAATGTAGGAAGTTATATTTAAGCTGAGCTTTTAAAGAAATCAGGGGTCGCAAGAGGTTAATAGAAGAATGGATAATATTTTAGGCATAGTCAGACCACCTTTGCAAAGGCAAAGAGATGGGATATGTAATGTCACATGTTAGGAACAGCAAGAAGGCAAATTTGGCGAGACCATAAAGTTTGTGGGGTGTGGAAAGTAATATATAAGAAGGAAAGGATGAGGTTAGAAGCAGGTTATTAAGGACTATAAATGCAAGACAGATTTGTATTGGAGTTTAGAGTTAATTGAGAAGCACTAAAGTTTATTGAGCAGGGGAATCAAGGTGTCAGACTTGTGCTATTATAATATCACTTTGACAGGTTGAATGGAGGATGGGTTGGGGGAGGACTGATTATTAGGGAGACCAGTTAGAAGATTCATAGTAAGTAAACCTGGGAAAAGAAGGAGAGGGTCTAAACAAGGATGATCTCTTATGTGCAGAGAGGGGCAGATGGGAGAGAACTTGTGGAGGTTGAATTAGTATAAATTTAGGAACTGAATAAATGAGGGAGAGAGAGAAGATGGAGATTATACAAGAGAAGTTATGAAGATAGGTAAGGGGAGAGAGTATGATTTTGATTTTGAGCATAATGATCTGGATTTAAAGTGTTTGATTAATTTTCATAATACCATAATGAACCTAAAATGTTTCCTGGATAACGTAAGTCGAGTCATAGCTGGTTTAACTGTCCATACTCTCAGAGTCATCCGGAAGGAAGATTTCTAACATCGTGTTTTATAGATACCCTCTGAATTCTGTTAAAAGATGTTTATCCATAAATCAGAGAAATATCTATGTAAGACAATTTTTAAAATTTATAAATTTATAGATGTAGGAGACATTGATAAAATCAGTTCAGAATTAAAAGAAATAATTTTACTTTGATATCCTAGAACTGGGTTCTTAACTTGGAGTCTTGTGAACTTAAAAAAAAAAAAAACCAAACAAATTTGATAATGACTTCAGTATATAATTGGTTTCCTTTGTCATCTTTTATCCTTTATTTTATATATTTAGGAATATTATTCTGAAAAGGGGTCTGTAGGGCTTGACAGGTTGCCAGAAAGGTCCATGACACAAAAGAGTAAGCTTCTATCCTAGAACATAATGAAGTTAAAATGTAATAACCTGCAGTTGCTGTAAAAAAAATAAATTGACCTATGCAGCTTTGATAAAGCCTGGATTAACGACTTTATGTAAAAAAACAAAAAAACAACAAAAATCTGAATGTGTTAATTTACTGGACTCATCATAAACACAAAATGGCAACACGAAAGTGAAACAAGTTAATGTGATCATGGACTGTCCAGAAAAAGTATGATTATAGTCCCACCAAACTACTTTGGTATCATTATTTGGAGTATTATTTTTAGTCCTTAGTACCTCATTTTTGGAATATTGACATTGATGTACGTTAAGAGATAGAAAACTAGGGAGATGAGATGCAGAGTTGTCATATGAAGATTAATTGAAAGATTCAATGATCTTTAGAGCTAGGGGAAATTGTATGGCTTTCTAAATGTATGTATATATGAAAGGATTAGGAGGAAATAGGATAAAATTTATGTTCTGTAGCTTCAAAAGACACTACTAAATCTATACATTAGGGACTTTGAAAACAGGCTGAATATGCCTGATGGGGTTGAGGTTGCTAACCTCTGTATGGCTGTCCTTTTGTTGGGTTCTTAGGCACAATAAGATAAATAAAATATAGCTTCAGAAAAATGCCAGCACTTTCAGCAGTGTAATCTTTATTGAAAGAAACCTAATAATATGTTCTTAGTTCTTTATATTCTTTTTTTCTATTATATTTTCTGTAATTTTATAGTTCATTTCAAATTTCTGTTGCACATAATTGTCCTTTTAATCGATTTATCGTTATCTTCCAAGTCTTTTCCACATATCTAGCTATTATCACCTTTTTCTTTTGATTTTTTTGTTCTTCTCCCAATAAAATTCTCAGTCTTTCATCGCCCTGTGGGTATTGAGAATCTCCTCATTTTTGACACATTTATATAGAGTTTTTTCTGTTTTCCTTTAAAAATGTATTTCCTTCATTTTGGAAGTGTGTAAGGTGGCATTTACCTTTTTAGTACTGCTACATTTTTGTTTTAGTAATTAAACCACTTTTAAATGACACTTGTTTATTTTTAATCATAGTGTTAATAGATAATTGGAATCTCTCATCACTAAGATTCATTTCTAAAATTGGTCAGTGAACTGTACAATAAAAAGTAAAACTTGTATAGACATCAGTCACCGCTTGTCAATTAGAGTGCAACTTCATCTAATTCTAGAGCTGTTGTGTATTTGAATATTTTTGTTAAATTCTTGTCAGTATGTAGACTTTACTCTTAAGACTGCTTTTCACTTTATCATATAGAGTTCCTTTGCATTTCTTTGTGGCAGTTTGTGTAGACATTCATGAACTATTTCTACTTTGTCCACTTTTCTATGTTACAGAACTATGAACCTTTCATTCATACATTCATTTCTCTTCAGATGTATTCAGAAAATGGGATTATTGGTTCTCATGATATTGTTTTTGTCTTTATTTGAAAACTCATTTAAAATAGTCCATTTAAAAATTGGGAACTATTAGTCTTCTAGAACCCAGTTATAAATCAGCTTGTTATTTAGCATACATACTTAAAGTACCTGGAATAATATTTTTTTAGTGCTCATTGGAGTTTTTTATATATTTAAAAAAATTTTAAATACATTTTTTAGAATTCACTTCAGAGACATTCATGGAATTGGTTAGGAATTACAGTCGTTAAGTAGAATACTTGAACCAGATTCTAAATCTATCATAGATAATTCTCTTTTGTGTTGACATCACTTTATCATGTACCTTATTTCACAAAATGGTACAACAGTGTCTTTGTTGAATTTAACTTGTCAAATACTGGATATAGATTTCTCCAAAAATAGTTTACATATCTTTTAGCAAAGGTAAAGAAGCCTGGCTTCATTAACATTTAATTTAATTAACATTTTTGTTGAAACTTTTATTGGGGGAGGAGTTGGGTTTTGAACCTATGATTACAGTCATGTAGAGAATTCCCTTTACTAATGGCAATATAGTTTCCTGGGACACCAAATTAAGATTAAATTACTTTCCCTAGGTCACAAGGTCATGTGTTGGGGATGGAACTTGAACCTAGTACTCTCCATATGATACTTCTCAGGTGAAAACATGAATCTAAAGAAATCATTAGCCTTGGAACTCAGCCTTTTGAATGCTTTTGTAAGCACAATTGAGATAACATGAAAATGTGGCCAATTCTTTTATCAACAGTTATGGACTAGAGTTTAATTCATGCACAAAACTGCCAAGAAATAGAAGTCTATCTTTCTATGACACTTTCTATGAAGTATGGCCAATGGAAAGTCATCAAGAGGACGACTAAGGGATTTGGCTAACTCATAATAAATGATCTGAATAGTTAAGGTTTGACTACTTAATTAGGAAAGAGGCTAAAAGCTGTCAACTCATTTCTGATTACTCAAATCATAAGCTCCTTTGGGGGCAAGAAGTATACAGATTATAAAACACCCAGTATAGTAATTGTTGCCAAATAAATATTTTAAGTATTTTGTGCTATTGAGTATTTTTGGTTTCTTAATATTTTAAGATTTAAGACTTAAAATACAAGTTACTCTTATTTACCGTTGAAAATTGTTTGCTAAAACAACCATATATATATGTAATAGTTGTTTTACTGTGTAGGCATATGGAACATATGACACTTAAGTTTTCTTACATGTGATTTGTGCTTCTAACGTAGTTAGCTGTGAAGATTTCTTGGTGGTAATCCATGTCTTCTTATAGTTTCCTAAAATTTTGTAATGCTTAATATATCTACTGGCAATTGAAAATAGTATCCTTCACTACATTTTCATTCAATTGTTTATAAGAGGAGTTCTTGTAGTCCCAAGAATTAAAATGTTCTTGTTCACCCATCTTTGCCAAAGCTAGGGCCCAGGTAGCCCATCTTCTTATAATAGATGGATGGTCTTCTTTCTAGTGTATTTTTGCCTTAATTGCCTATTAGAATTGTCAGTAATACTGTTGTCAGTAATACCTTGTACTTAATACCTCTTTGTCTTAAGAGTGCAGTATTCTTTATCAAAATAGCCTTGAAATGAAAACAAAACCAAAAAGTCTGGCTCTACGATATAATAAGCTTCTGCTATTTATAGTTTTCTCCTATTCCTTAACCACAGTTTTTGTTCTAAAATTTTTATTATTGCTCAGATGCAGTTTGCTTGTTGTCACTGTATGTGAAGTTCAATGAGTAAAAATTAAGTTTAGTTGCCATTATGTGTCCTCTGTGTATGAATGTGCGGAAACATCAAAGAAATGGAACTGCATTTGCTTGGTATTACTTCATCTTCTCCCCTAAAGACAAGACTGAGAATTATTAAGTGCTCAGCAGCATGGATATTTTCATGTTGGCTTGAGGAAGTAGTCAAAAGTTCAAGAAGAACTTATTTGAGATTTGTTGGATTGATTTCTGGTGATCATATAGTGATCTGGTGAACATTAAAGAAGATATACCTCTTAGTACTGGACCTTGGTTAGCAGTTATAACAAGGGTTGTTGCTTGATAGTAGATAATAACCAACCAGTAATTTTGTTTTTAACCTGTTTTGGTGCAAATTATTAAATAAATTTCATATCGTGTTTTTTTTGATCTTAGACATCTTTTCAGAGAAAACATCTTTTTAGTAGAACTTTACATTTTTACTTAAATGAATTAATGATTCTTGAAGAGGATCACCTCTTTTTCTTTTAAGTGACAGATGAATAATACCCAGCATTTAAAGAATTAGCAAAGATAATAGTTTTGTTTATATCATGTTATATCATATCACGTTAACGTTATACAAATGCTAATTTAATTTATAGCAACATCTTAAGTTTTTTCTAATTCTACTCCAACGTATTTACTCTGCTGTGCTGTTTCTCTGAATAATATACATTATAATGTCTTTTTAAGATTAGTTCTGGTGAGTATAAAAAGATAATTAAAGAGTCAGGAAGTTACCGTTGTTAAATCAGAAAACAGACATACCATGTGCCAGGTACTACTTACCACTTGAAAGAAAATCCTAAATGTTTATTTTATAACAAAATTGTTCATTTACTAATTTCCAAACTGGCTTTCTCAAGATATTCTTCATTCTACATATATGTGTTATAGTCATCAATGATATGGCATGTCCATTGGAAGCTTGACTCCTTGATGCTACTTTGTAGTCCAATTTCCTTCCTAATTTCCTTGATATCTGATTTTTGGGAGCTTAATTTTAATATACTATTTAATATAGTATTATGTACACTATTCAAGTATTATATTTTGTTATTGTGAGTGAAACAACTTTTACTAAAGTCCTACTCGAAGACCTCTTGTATCATGGGGTGAGTAGGAAAGCTTGAGTTAAGGATCTGACAGCAGATTATTTCTGTCTCCCGTGTACCATTCCAGATAAGTTTAGGGACATTTTCACTAGCAGCTTGACAACAATAATAAATTTTCTAACCATAACAGTTTATAAAGTTTACTAAGGTCCCAGGAGGGTTGTTATTTTTGTTGTTGATTGGATTACTACACTCAAAATCATGATTCCTTTAAACTAAATAGCACCTTTGATGGGTGGCAAGTAATGAAAGAAATAGAGATAGTTCATTGTGCAGTTTATCTCATAGGTAGGCAGGCAGCCACAGTTTGCACATATCTTGACGTTTCCTTTTTGCCTTGAATGGATTGCTTACAGCATTGAGAGCAGAACAAATTTTCCTCCTTTGAAATCTCTGATATTTGAAATTTTATCAGTTTTCAGTGGTAATTCATAGATTAGATGACTTCTTCCTTAGGACTAAATTGAATCTCCTATTATATTTTACATCACTGTTCCACATTAAAAAAGTGACGGCAATTTATAGTGATTATTAAAAATTTTGTCTATCCTGCAAGTTAGTTCATTTGAAATATTTGAAACTTCAGAAGAACAAAAGGTTTGTTCTTATTTGTTTAGTACAAGTGAGTAAACATAATGTTTATTTTTCAGAATTGTTGGTCTGAAGGGGTTTTGAAGAATTCATAAAGGATGAGGAATAGAAATGAGGTAATTTATTGAGGAGAATTAGTGTGAGAATAATTACAAGGGAATTATAAAAATGTTTCGACTGACATTTGGACCATACATTATATGCCTCTGATAGTTTTAGATGAGGGGAAGTCATTAATATTGTAAATCACACTTGAATGTGATATTGAAATGGAATTTTGACTTTTTTAGTGAGTTTATTCTTTTTACCTTTCGCTAAAGTCTTAATCTAGCTTTATTGGTGTAGAAATATTCTTAAATATTTAAATGGTTTCTTAAAGTCTATTCTAGCAGAATGCAGCTTATATCAGGTTCCAGCAAATTAGGAAGAATTTCCAATGTGGTCCTTATGTGTCATTTGAGAGCCATTCTAATTAAATGTAGAGAAACTCATTACTAGATGACCACATTGATTTTTCAGGAGGATTCTTTAACATGTTGAGATAGAATCACAGATCTTTTGAAATAACCCATTGACACTGTTCTCCTTACTATAGTAGTGCTATAAAACAGAAGCAATAGAAAATTGTGACTAAAAGTGCTAGCAGAATCTTTAGAAAATACTGTCTAGAAGCTTACAAATATTGGATCTTATTCTTTAGGCATCTTTCTTTTTCTAGTTCTCTCAGTGACTTGATTTCCCTTTTCTTTCATAAAGGCGGCTCTATTAACTCTAGTAGATCTTTCTACCTTTATGGCCTCTAGTTTCTTCATCTCCAAAATTAAATGATCTCTTAAGTCCCTTCCTGGCATTGTCCATATGCAAAGACTGAAAAACAGAAACAATCATAAGGTTCCATCAATCTATTCAAATTGAATTCCACCTGAATACTTGAAGCAGATACTCCAAAATACAGGATGTTTGAAAAGTCGAAGTGCAATTTTAAGCTTTGATAGCTCTTGTGCATTGGGCTAGAACCATTAATTTAGCTCTTATGAGGGTAACTCATTGAAGTTTGGAGTCCATCTCTCCTTTCTAGTGTCAATATTTTTTTATTGGTATTTACACAGAAGATCAAAGTTAGGCCCCATTAATATTTCCTTTTTTTTCTTCCTGTGTTTGTCTTCCTTTTCTCAGTCATAAAAGTAGACAATTGGGGATTGGGTGTGGGGGGAGGAGAGGAAAGGGAAGGAATGATCCTGAAAAATCCATTCCAAAGGCATTGCTAAGACTAATGCTTTATTTTTGGCCCATTGTTCATTTAATTCAACGACATTAGATTGCAGTATGACCCTGTGGCTAGTAATAAAAGGAATATTTTAATTAGATTGACAAAGAGAAATAGAACTACCTGTGTATTCTCTCTCCAGTTCATCTTTCTTCCTAAAGTAGCCATTTTTTGCTTGTTCAGGCCCCTGTGATAGTTTTGGTGATGTATCTTTACATAATAATAGATTAAGTATTGCTTTAAAGTTAGATCTTACTCATTCAACTGGGACACCCTCTAAATTATTGGTGGGTATGGCAATCACATATATATGTGGTTATGTGGCAGCCTAAATTCATAATCATGAGGGTTTGTGTTATACATTTTAGCATATCAGAACTGCAAAAATGTTATTATTGAACCACTGTCAGAGCATTGTTTGAGGTCTAATAGTTGTGCATTTCCATCAGTCCATGTAGAATCTCTTTATGAATATGGCATAATATTACAAAAGTGAGTGGTCAGAGTTCAGTCTCACCATAGGCCAAAGTAAGTGAGTTAGATAGGTGTCTAAACTGTAGTCGTGATCTCATAATTACTATGCTCTAGGTAAATGACTGAAAACTGCTTATAACATAGCATATAAGGCTATAGAATATAATGTATAGGATTCTTTTTTCACTCTCTAAACAAGGAAATAAATTAATCTGTAACATGGAAGTAAAATTTTTATTTGTGAGGAAAATAATTAATAGTTTGAAACCCTTTTCATTATGATTTGTAATACGAACTTTTTACTTCATTAGCACATGGATAACTTTTACAAGTACAGGATCACAGATTTTGAGTGGGGAGGGACCTTAGGTTAAATGACTTAACCCATCGTAGACTGTGGTTTTGTTATGCTTTGGGGGTTTGTGTAGTGCTTATTAAAGCACAGTGTTTGGCACACTGCATGCCCTTACTAAATATTAGTTTAATAAATATGTGCAAGTCTAAGACTTGTGTTAAAGGGACATAGGCATAGATTAATACAGTATGTTGGAGTGGGGAGAAAGGGTAGATAAAAAGTTTATGCAGAAATGGATCTGAAAGTGAAAAATACTGTTGATTACCTGAATGTTTCATATAGCATTTTCACTGGCTTCTGAGGTAAGGCAGTACTTGATACCTGTCATCCTCTCTAGTCTTTAGGGTTATGGCAAATTAGATTTTGAGATGTCCTCGTACAGAGCTTATTAGAGTCAATAAACTGAAACCAATTTCTGACTAGATGTGGGTTGTCTCCATATGCTTTTTCGGAAGTTTTTACATTTTTATCTTTATAGGCTCATATATCGTATATAGCTAAAAGGGATTCTAGAAGCCATCTTGCCCAACCTTTTCATTTTTCAGATGAGGAAACAGACTATTGGGAGATAAAATAATTTGCCTGTGGTTACACAGGTCATGAAGAGATGTTTCAATAAAATGTTTATAGTTAAAATCTAAGGAAAAACTGAGAATTGGGAATTTTAAAAGTATGATTATGCAAAATATTCCATGGAATCTAGACTGGATTAAACTAAGAATGTCTTGTATATGACCTTGGGCAAGTGACATGGTCTCTTTGAGCCTCAATTCCCTCTTCTATAAAATAAAGGGTTGGACTAGATGGCCCCTGAAGTTCCTCCCAGCTCTAGATGTATACTCTGTTTCCTAGATATTAATAAATAACCAGAAAATAGTAAGGAAAGTATTGTACTTTATAAAGCCATTTATTAGCCATTCTCAATAACTGATCTGATGCTGCTATTTGCTTTCCTTATAAAAGGACTTGAACTGATTCGACAGGATGATTATTTCCGCCCCTGATTTTGGTGATAGGATCTTTCTCATGAAATTATATTCATGGTTTCTACTTTAGTTAAATTTTTTTATTTATAGAAAACATTGAAATCACTTCCAAAGGTCATCTCCACCTTTCCATTCACTGTAAGAATCCCTTCAATATCTCTGACAGAGTTCAGCCTGTTTATACTGATATTTATGGCAAGAAGGTATTGAGCCATAAAATTTTTACCCAAAAGAAATTCCCCTAGTGATTCTGATTCAGGATTGATATTTGGCTTGCATGTATTGTTTAGGAGTAGGATATTTTTCTTAATGAAATCAACTGATACTTGAACTAATGCACTGAAATGAAGCTGTCTTGTTTTATACATTGTCATTACTGCTTTTAGAATTGCTTTGATATGGTAATTTTTCTTTACCATAACTGATATAACTTTTAGAATATTAAGTCTGAAGGAGTCCTTAAATATAAGTTCTCAACTGGGTAAAGTTGATCATTTACTTCCTATGGTTGAAGGAAGAATGTCAGAGTGTCTTATTGTTCATTTCATTTCCACAACTACCTGAAGAGTGGTATTATAACAAGCTTTCAATCCATTTTTTAAAATAGTGATTTCTTTTATATCGTTAACTTTATAATAATTCCTTTCTTCTATTCCCCAGTTGAACCTTCTCTCTAACAAAGACTTTCAGTTAAGAAAGTTATCAGTGTATTTCCCATCTGTGACAATATATGCTTCATTATGCACTTAAATTCTACAATCTATCTTGACAGGAGGCATACTTGACCATCAGAATTTAGAGGTCTTGGTTGGCCATTGTTTTAATTGGAATCATGAAGTCTTTCAGTGTTCAATTCATTTTCTTAGAGAACATTTTTACTGTTCCACGTCTAAACTTGTAGTCCTCAGTTGACTTAACTAATTGATGATTTAATGACTCATTATATAACCTTTAAGCAGATGAATTCTTCATTATTTAATACATAGAAATCCCACCTAACATTAAAACTGTAAGGTGAAAGAACGTTACCCAGAACAGTTTTGTTACAGAGGTACAATTTAATAAACAAATGATTGGATGAATGGTATGATAACTAGGTTTAAATATGTTAGGGTCAATTTTGATAAAGGAGTTGGGATATTATTATAAAATGGTTTTTGTCAGTCTGATAATATTGCATATTCCTGCATGAAGGTGGTGTTCTGTGTTCAGATATCCACAGTTGAACTAATGTCAGTTGAGTATTATGTAAACCCCTTTCTATAATTCAGGAAATTATTTTCTGGTATTGTCTCGTTTATTCTTCTGAAAATCCTTAAAACAATTTTTTAAATAATAAGCAATAATAATAATAAATAATTATTCAATAATAAACAATAATAATAAACAATAATAAACTCTAAAAAAGCTATCTAGAACTCGTTTTAGAAACTCAGCAATCCCATTTCTGTTTTGAATCACATGCCAGCCTCCATCAGTAAAACTACATCTCGGTGCATTCGTATGGCATTAAAGGCCATTCAGTTTGCAGTAAATTTTACAAAGTCAGATACTACAAAACCTGTGGGTTGTATGAGAGCTTTCTAGGCTTACCAAGGCCCAAAGATTTAAGTATTATATTTACAGCATTTGGTAGTCTTGACATTTCTAGGTTTGGGGAAGTTTAAGCATTCTTATCAAAACCTGGCTGTACTTTGAAATCATTGTGTTCTCACCTTAACTCACAAATAGCTTTTTGTTTGCCTTTTTAAAAAAATAAACATTTTCTCTTTCTCTTCCCTCCTTGGAGAAAAAACCCCAACAACTTTATGACAAATATGCATAGTCATGCAAAGCAAATAATCATGTTTAAATTATCCAGAAATGTGTGTCTCATTCTTCATTTTGAGTCCATCTCTTCTCTTTCAAGAGGTGGATAGCATGGTTCCTCATTTTTCTGAAATTGAGGTTGACCATTGATCAGAAAGACTGAACAAATTATGATACATGGAATAGTTAATAGAATGGTATTATACCTTAAAAATAGTCAAAGGATGGATTTAGAGAAACTTGGAAAGACTTGAATGAATTGATGTAGAGTGAAGTGGGCAGAACCAGGATAACAAGTTAATATGGTAAGAATGAAAAGAAAACTTTGAAAGGCTTCAGAATTGAGTACAGTGCAGTGACTAGTAAAAGCTCTTTATATTTTTTAAAATAGCATTTTATTTTTTACTTAATTACATATCACAAAGAATTTTAAGTAACAGCTTTTTAAAGATTATCTGGGAGGAATCAGTTATCAACATTTTAAAAAGAATATATCTTGTTTCTTCCTGACAGGCCTTTTTTTTTTAAAAAGAAAAATTTTTTTTGCTTTTTGGCGGGGAGAAGGTAAGGCAGTTGGGGTTAAGTGACTTGTCCAGGGTCTCACAGCTAGTAAGTGTTAAGTGTCTGATGCGAGATTTGAACTAAAGTCCTCCTGACTCCAGGGTTGGTGCTCTATTTACTGCACCACCTAGCTGCCCTACAAGGTGGGTAGAATTCTTTATTGGACCTCTGGAATCATAGTTGATCATTTAGTTGATCAGAGTTAAGTCTTTCAAAATTGTCCGTTTTTATAATTTTGATCTAATAGTATAAGTTATCTCTCTCTTTTTTTTTTTTTTTTTTTTTTTGCTTTTTGGAGGGCAGTTGGGGTTAAGTGATTTGCCCAACGTCACATGGCTAGTTTTTGTGTTAAGTGTCTGAGGCCGGATTTGAACTCCGGTGCTCCTGATTCCAGGGCCTGTCCTCTATTCACTGCACCACCTAGCCACCCCTATAAGTTCTAATTTTGTTCGCTTTGCAGCTATTTACTCAAGTCTTTCTATATTACTTTGAAATAATTTTTTCTCATTTATAATGCTTCTGTCATATTCACATCCCACAATTTGTTCAGCTATTCGCAGTTGATCAGTGTCCATTTTTTTGCTGCCTCAAAAATAAGAAACTATAAATATTTTTTTCACATCTGACCTTTTCCTCTAGGAGCAGCTAGGTGGTGCAGTGAATTGGACCTGGACTCAGGAAAACCTGAGTTCAAATCCAGACTTGGACACTTACTAGCTGTGTGCCTCTGGGCAAGTCACTCAACCTCTTCCTCAGTTTTTAGAATGGGAATCATAGCACCTACCTCCCAGGGTTGTTGTGAGTATCAAATGAGGTAATATAAAGCGTTTAGTACAGTACCTGGAACATAGTAAGTGCTATATAGATGTTAACTATTATTATTGTTGTTGTTGTTTTTATTTTCTTGAGTATCATGGTATAGTTGGGTCAGAGATCATTTGTTCTCCAGCCTTAAAATACCACAGAATCTTAATGGTTTTTCACAGATTGCTAGCAGTGACTTTGTTCTTTCTGTAGTTCATCTGGAACTAGTGTCTTGAATTTGTCAAAGACAGATGTTTTTTAATAATACCCCCCTTTTTTTTTTTGGTTTCAGAGTCCTTTTAACAAATTCAGTCCATTAAAATCCAAGATAATTTTTCATTGTTCTCTTCCTGCTATTCCCAGCATGTTACTTTCTGAGGGCCTAGAAATAGGAACTGTACCTTGTGGTAAGGTTTTACCATTTATAAAGTCATCACCAAAAGACCTACCACATTAGCCAAAGCCAGTCTGGACTCCTGTTCCTTTGCACTGATAATTTCTACTTAAATGATCTCATTATCTTCCTGTACTGTAGCACTATGCCAATTCTTCTGGACTGGGTTTGTCTCAGGCCAGTTCCCTGGAAACTTAGGTATGATGTTGGAATACAATGAAACATTCAGCTGTTAACAAAATATTTTATTTAACCATTGACAAAAGTGTTTTCAATGAGGGAAGGCATGGAGGACACCTCAGGCTTAGCTGGACAAAATTCCTTGCTTTCATTGCCCGTTGTGAGCCACCAGAAAATTTAAGTGCTGCTTTAACACACCACACCGTTCTACTATTCAAGACTACATAGGTTTTTCAGAGTACTTTTATCTCTGCCTCAATTTGGCTTTTTCCTACTTTTTCCATTGTTTCTCTAACTACATTAAAGGTAGGGAGAGAATGCAGTTCAGTTTCTTGGAGAAACAATTTGACATTTGAAATGGAATAAAGAAATATGGTACGTAGAATGAACACTGAAAGAGAACTTTGAAGTCATTTGATCCATTTCCCTCCATGTGAAGAAAGTGAAGTAACTTGCCCAAGATCAATACATCCTTAGAGGTCTCTGATTGTTATTTGATGCTTGACTATTTGTAAAAGATTAGAATTTAAGACTTTGAAATACTATTTGCTTCTTACATTTTTTAGTTCTGCATCATCAAGTAGAGGGAAGAATGATGATAGAGAATCATAGGAGTATATGAGGATTTTTATGAAATAACCTGGTTTCGAAAATATTTTTTTTCTTCTATAAGCCCTGACTTCTACAGAATTTTTTATCTCTTGCTTTTGTGTGGATTTATTTCATCTTTCATCCTTTGGTTTAAAAAGTCTATTTTACCACATTATCATTTTACATTGTTCCTACAAGGAACAATATTGTAGTAATCTACCAAACAGCACCTCCTCTTTTGCTTGTTATTTTGTCTTCTGCCCAGCTATAAGCACTGTTATCTAAGATGCAAATGAGATTTCTTCTTTTCGTTCCCTTTTTCTCTTCTTTTTTTTCAGTGTTTATAGTCTTGCTTCATGTAGATTTGAGGAAACTTTAGCTCCACTTAATCTTTGCTCCTTGCTTTCTCCACAATATTAATCTACCCATATCACATATATAGCAGTATCAGATAATGTCCATTCTGAGCCCAAAAGTATGCAGCACTAGACCTATATGATGTTTTAATTTTTAATTTTATTGATTCATAGCATAATTTATTTTAGATCTCTGGCATTTGGCCAGTCCTTATGTATGTTGCTCACATACAGGGAGAGAGGCAGAGACAGACAGATAGACAGTGAGTCAGTGTGTTTGTGTGGGGTTGGGGGGGAGGAAATTCATGTCCGTGTTCCCTTGTGCTTGACTCTCATCTCAAGAAAAAGTATACTTGGGGCAGAAAAATAAGCACTTTCATGCTAATTTGTCTGTTTCCTTAATACACGTGAGTTCTAAGTTTTCATTTTTTATGTACTTAGCTAACAACATAGTTCCATAGAATGAGTGTTGGGTTTGGAATCGGCAGATCTTAATTCAAGTACTGGCTCTGCCACTTATTAACTTATTGATTGTGGGGAAAGTTAGCTAACTCGATCTTAGGTTATTATGTGTTCAATTTGTACAATTTTCAGAAGCTTGTTTTGTGATGTTGGCAAATTGTACAATTTTTAAAAAATGAAAAACAAGAATAGTCTTTAATACTTCACTTTGAGTTACATTTTGATAATTAGATTTTTTTCTTAAGTGATTCAAAATTAAAATATGACTTTTTTATTCTTTGAATCACATCCACTTATTTAAAGCAAATATTGCTCATTCTCTAGTTGGTATTGACTTCTTGGTTGTAATAAAGAAGCTAACTGGATTACCATTTCACTACCTTCCTCCCTATATACAGTTATTAAAATATTATGTTGGGGAGGTTTGAGGTTTTTATCTTATTGTTTGGAACTAGCTTTTTATTATTGTAATATTGATATTTTATTTAGTAGCCTTTTCCTTGCTGTTACTGTACAAAGTAGTGCTTGGACTATTTATTTACTGTCTTTCTTTCTGTATCTAAAAATCATGGTATTGTTTGTAAGAATGTGTAAAAAGATACCAATTTTCCAAATGGCTATTTTTGTTGATAAAATTGACTCCTTCCCCCTTTTGAAAATAAAATGAGATGAACACAATTTCAAACCTTGTTAATAAATCTTCTTAGAATGGAGATTTTTCAGACAGATTTTCATAGAGTGCTTGATATCCATAGGCTTTCCTTTAAGGGAGATGTAGTTGTGCAGCATATGTTTAATTTTTGTCATTTCTATCAATACTCAGCTTTAACGTCTCACTATTATCTTTTAGGCTACTGGGCTTCCAAAAGCAACATAGCTTCTATAACCATAGAAAGTTTAAAACCCTAAAACATTTTCTACCCAGTTACTTCAGCTTTGTGTTTTAAAGATGTTCAAGAGACTGTAGTATTATTTTGATAGGCTTTAGATTTGAAAACTGAATAATATATTAATCTTTTATTCAATTGTTATGACTATCATAAGCTTAGATATGGTTATGTAATTAGTCTGGCTAGAAGGGATTTTTTTTCTTGCCCTTAAGTTTAGTGCATAACTTTTTTTTAAACAATAGTACAAATATATATTGGGTTTACATTTTTTAAAATTCAAATTTTTGTCTATTCTAATAATGAACATTTTCCTTAAAAATTAGTTTTCTTGAAATACTTATCTCTATTAAATGATAGATTAATATCACATTGCAAAGGTGGTTTTTTTTTTTTTCTGATAGTTCTTTGTTTTAACAACTTTTAAAAACCAGCTATTTTCCTGTAAGGAGGCAAACCAGAAGTGTCTTATTTGAGGTAAATGATCAAGAGATGTTTATTAATTATGATCATGGATTGAAATGAGTAAAATTAAAATCCTTTACTACTAGCCTGAAATTAATTATTTATGTAATCTTGGCAAGTAGTTCTTTGCAAGGCTTCATAATGTAGCAATAGCTAGCATTTATATATACTGCTTTAAGGTCTTCAGAGTGTTTTACAAATGTTATCTCATTTGTTCCTAACAACAGTCCTGTGAGATGGTTGCTATTATGATTATAAAGTAATTTAAACACTTCATTGAAGTTCATAATGTGCAAATGATCATGTAAGTCTACCAGTACCTTTTATTGTTGCTAAAACAATAATAAAAAACCCTGAGAAAACACTGCTTTTTTGCTTCTCATTAAGCTACTGAAATCAGCACCAGATCAGATAAAATTGACTTGAATCCATCACCCCATTTTACCCCAAGAATAAAAAAAGCAAGGGGTGGCTAGGTGGCATAGTGATTAGAGCGTCAGCCCTGGGGTCAGGAGGACCTGAGTTCAAATGTGACCTCAGACACTTAACACACAAACCTAGCTGTGTGACCATGGCCAAGTCACTTAACCCCAATTTCCCTCCCCCACCAAAAGACAAAAAATAAAAAATAAAAAAAGCACTTTGGAATAATTTTGACCTTAATTTTTCCCAAAGTCAGCTTTTGCTAGATTAGTTTAAAAAACTCACATATTTAAAGACCTTTAACTATCACACATTTACTTCCTAAGTCACTCCCTGATAACGGTTGGTTTATAAGTGAAACTAAAAATATACTTCTATTTAAGGTCCTTTCCAAGTTTAAAATGCTGTGATTTGAATCCTTTTTTCAGTATGAAGCATAGCTTTGTCTACAATGAAGAACTTTACGTTATTTAATGTAAATATTTGTAATACCAGTATAAAACAATATGGTCCTAGTTTTCCTTTAAAGGAAAATTTCTCAATTATAAATACATATTTGAATAGATCTATAATTTTCTTATGTGGGTACCCAAAGCTACTGATTGAAATTTATCTATAACTTCACATTCCTTACCCATATTCTGTAAATCTTCTACACGGGGCCTTCTAGTTTTCTTGACATTGAGCGAATACCAGTGGACTCTTCCATCCTCAACCCTTGTTCCCATGTCACACCCACTTTTCACAGTCATACATTTTTCTAATAATATTCATTACACATTATGTCTTGTGCCATTCTCAGTTGGGAATATGTTATAACTAGGCACATGCACATTACCTCTTTGCTTTGCCTTTGGATGACCAGCAACTTTAATTCTTTGGAGACAGTGATTTTCAATTATTGTGGTATTCTGTGATTCAATTATACAGCATCACTGGAAAAAGAAAATTGTTTTTGAAAGATGGACTTCTGCTTCAGGGAGAAGATTGGGGTCAGTTAAAGAAGTTTGGTTTTCCATAAGCAATCCAGCCTGCTCTTTTCTCCTACTTTGGGTCTGGTTTATTGTCTAGCCTATTCTCTCTTTTTCTCTCCCTTCTCCCTGTTTCTGTCTTTCTCTCCACAATGATGGGTCAGCTGGATTTTTCATGAAATACATATCATAGTTTAAAAAAGTCAAATTTTCAAGGATTTGGTATTTCTAATGACTAGGCCAAATTGTTTTAAATGGTTATGGTTCTCCTTTTGGAGTTTCTGTGATGTTCTACAGCTTGATGCAGTCAACACAAGATCACCTGCAGTTTGGAATATTTGAAAGACCTTCCTTCCTGTTCTTGAAAGACCTTCCTGTTCATGGGATTATAAATTTAGAGCTGGATTGACCTTAGAGGTTATCTAGTCTGACCTCCATATTTTACTGGAGCCCATAGAAGTTAAGTGACTTGTCCCAGATTACACAAGTCAGAACCAGAATATAAAACCCTTGTTGGCTGATTCTCTGTCTGTGAGCCTTCTCAAAACTTCAAGGATGTCCTTGATGAACATGTAAGTACTCAGATATTTTGTAGAATTGGGACACAGTAAGTATATGTCCCTGTAGTTAGTAGTATTTTGTTGGTCACTTTGGGTAGAAATAAAGTTTCCAAGATTTTTTTTCTCCAAAACTTTGTTTTTTTCCCCTCATAGATTTATCTCCGAATTCTATCCCTCAATACCCTAAGTATTGTAATGTTTCAGTACAGATGTTTGCTTTATTTGATACAGTCTCCCTATTCTTCCCATCTTTGTTTTTTGGGATACTGTGTTTTTTGTTTTCATACAGTATATTTAGGACTATGATTTCAAATATAGTGGTTGAACTACAATTGATAGAAAAAATAATTCTTTTCCGTTTTGCCCTGTGAATACTTCATTTCCTCCATTTTCATCTCACTTATTTGTATTACTTCTAACATGAGATTAGGATTAATTCATAGAATCACATACTTCTGTGCCTAGATGGTTTCTGGGATCCCTTTCACTCTTAGAACTGTTGTATTGTTTTCCAAGTTTATGATTAGATAATTTGCTTAGAACTTTAATTAATTTCATATAGGTGATGATATTTTAGATTCTTAAATACATAGCTTGAAGAGACTTTAAGAGATTAAGTGATTTGCTCAAGGTTACACAGGTGGTTTCATTTTTTTCCATGTTTAAAGTTGTGACTGAAAATTTAGGTAAGAAGTTTTGGTGCAAGTCTCTGCAAGCAGCATAACTAAAGATTGGTCTTTATGGATGCAGCCAGTATTTATGGAATCTGTCACTCATGCATATAATATATGCTTTTTGAAGCCCTTATTCAAATTCTCACTGTTCCTAGTTACTGTGGAAATATGGGTGGAGCCACAGAAAAATCTCTATAGCGATTTATAAGTGCTTACCTTTATGGTAGTCCGTATGTCCCTAAAAATTTTTTTTGGAGGGGGGAAGGCAGAGCAATTGGAGTTAAATGACTTTCCCAAGGTCACATGGCTAGTAAGTGTTAAGTGTCTAAGGTCGAATTTGAACTCGGGTCCTCCTGACTCCACTTCACTGTGCCACCTAGCTGTCCCTATCCCTTAAATTTTTAAAGCTGTAGCTTTCAAACACTGCTTTCACATGCTTTCTAATATAGCTTGTAGCATAGTCATAAATGAATATTCAACAATATGTGTTCTTTGGTGATTAAATTGTTCTTAAACTATTTTTTATAGTCCTTGTAATGCTTTTGGTTGTCTGGAAGACAAATTCTTAGAAATTTATTCACTCATTATATACTCAGCCTTGGTTTCGTCATCTGCAAAATAATAACAATAATGTTATTGATAGAAATTAGCATTTATATCGTTCCTGCTGTGTGCCAGACACTTTGTAAATATCTCATTTTTTTCCTCACAGTACCTCTGGGAAGTAGGTACTGTTATCCTCATTGAAAAAACTGAGGTAGACAGACCAAATAACTTGCCCAGGGTCAGCTAGTAAGTGTGGGAGCTCAGATTTGAATTTAGGGGTTCCTGACTGACTCCTGACCTATTGTTTGATCCACTCTGCTACCAGTTGCCTATGGGTGAAATAACACATTATTTCAGTGGGCTATTATGAGGACTATATTACTATTACTACTACAACTTCTGCTGCTACTACTAATCCTAATACAACTACTCCTACTCCTACAGTGATACTTACATATTAAACTATTTGCTCTGTGAAATACATTTTCTTATTGCCACTGGAGACCTTACTGTTACCTCCATCTTTTTTTTTTAGTTACCTACAGTCTTCAGGTGCATAATATCTAGCTGTCAACATCATTTAGATTATATTTTGAAATAAAATGCTTATATTGATAGGAAGAGCTTGATGTTCCATATTGGTCTCTTCAAAGGCTCTAAATAGAATTGTGCCCTTACAAAGGCCAGTTTAGATAGCAAAGATTATTTGATGTCTAGGGAGATGTTACCAATTTAGAAATCTTCATCTTTTGCTATTAGTATGCTCTTGGGTTTTCATTTCATCAGAACGAGAAACAACCATGACTGATCCTGCCCTGGTGGTCTTCTAGAAGTTGGCAAATTTTTAATTCTAAAAAGAAAGGAAAAATAATAGTAAGTCCTTATAATATTGTGTAGATAAGTTTCCCTCTCTGGCTACCAACTAATTGTGTTAACTTGTGGTCCTTGAACTTGTGGTCTTCAGTTTTATCTTTCTATGATACCTTCCATTTCAAAGATTCTTTGAGAAGAACATACGTAAGTTACCTAATCTCCTTGAGTCTCACTTTCTTCACCTGTAAAATAAAGTTGTTGAATTAAATGACCTCTAAGGTCTCTTTTGGTTCCAGAAACACCCTATGATTGTTCCAAAAATTTATTTGCAAGTCAGTAGTTTAGAACTTGGGATAAATACAGTTTAAAAATGCTTCCATGCTCCAAAAGTTCAAAATAAAAATGATGAAGTTTAGTAGTTTTTGAACTGTACCTAAGTGTCACTTGTAAAATTCTGTGGGAAAATGCGTTCATAGTTCCATAGTTCATGCTGTTCTTCCATGTCATTAGAAAATGGAATATACCAGTAACTTATTAACTCAACTTGTACATAGGATGAGGCATTGATCTAGGTAAATAATTCTTCAGATGTTCTGAATTGAAGAGTATAGGTCAATTGCTGGGGGATGGATAGGAGGGAGAGTGTTGTGCCAGATCTTAGACTCTTTTACTTAGACTCCCAAATTGTAAATTACTGACTTACAAGGAACAAATAATTCCATTACTTATTCCTATGTATGACAGTGAGTGGCACAGGGCCTTGGACCTGGTATCAAGAAGACCTGAGTTCAAATTTGGCCTCAGACACTTACTGGCTGTTTTCTAGGTGAATCACTTCTTTCTGCCAGAGTTTTCTCATCTGTCAAATGAGGCTATCCATGGTTGTTTTGAGGAAAAATAGGAGATAATTGTAAAGTACTTTGCAAACCTTAAACACTGTAAAACTGCTAGCTATTACAACTGCTACTACTACTATTACTATTATGACGAGGAGGAAGAGGAGAAATAGGTCGGAGATTAAATGGAAGTATGATTAATTTCTTCCCCCTTTCCCTTTCAGGTCCAATACCTTTTTTTTTTTTAAGTGTGCCTAATGAGTAGACCAGGAAAGAATCTTTTTAATATGGCAGCTCTTCCCCTTTCACCCACAAAGTACTGGTCACTTTGCAGAATATTCTTAAAATATACAAAGTGTTAACAAACTGATATCGCCACAATGTTAGTTCTTTGGCCATGCCAACCAATGAAACAAAAAAAATATATAAAATCCTTATGTGATCTTTAATACATCTGAGTGATAGTAGCCTAATGAAGGCCAGAAAGTGTAAGAATAAGAGTCATTCACTTTTTTAGAACGACTTGGAGTTTTAATTTGACTATTGCTACTTTAAATATGAGATCCTTGTTCAGTGATCATTAAGTAATCATATTGCTGGTGGAGACGAATCTAATAATTTTGACTTTCTAACTATAAAAAAAACCAAAAGAAAGAAGTTTGCAGCTTAAAGGTACTCTTTGGAGGGGCAAAGAAAGGAGTTGATTTTACGTTATATTCAAAGGCGACAAGAAACATCATTTCAAGGGACAGTTGGTCATCTTATATTGCCTGCTAATAATAAATGTTTTCAAAAATACCACGAAAATATTGCAACTTATGTACCAACATCGGCTGTAGAACAATAAGAAATAGATTCTATGGGGGACTTTGTTAAGATCTTACAAATTATGTGAGCATACTCTCTAATACCCTAACTTAAATGCAAATGTAGGAAATAAGATGAACGTGGGGAGAAATAAGTCAGAAAGCGTGGGCCAGAAAGAAATGAGAAAAGGCCTAAAACTTGTAGTGTGCACAAAAGTACGACATCATTATGTAACAAATTCTTTTTCTCAGGAAAAAAAATTGCTAAGCAAGTGTACATGGCAAGCAGTGTTATGAAATTGAATATATTTTGATAGGAAAAACCCCCTCATTGTGGAAGTCACCGATGAATTAGCTGTCTGTGTACTGTCAAGCCACTCGTTTAAATTCAGAATTAGTAAACAAAAGACAGAATAATCAGAAAACGGTAGATATAATTTAACTAATTCTATCAGTAAATCAAGTGATCTTGAAAAATGGATAATAGCTGAAATGAATGATGTGACAGTAATTATAATAATTTTGTAACATTCAACTAGTATAAACCAATTACCATATCAAAACCAAAAAAATCTAAAAAGCATTTTGGACAGGAAGCACTTCACTTACTTGCCAAGCAGAAAGAGTTGTTAACTAAAGGCATTGGTACGTTAGTATATTATCTCAATTTGAGATCTTATAAAAAAATAAGATGATTCATAATGAACTATGTTAGCTAATGAAACAAAGAGAAACAATAAAGGGTAAAACTAATTTGCCAAACACTGGAAAGAGATCCCGCTGAGAAAAATCTAGCCGGGGCTTTTTAAGGATGAAAAATGCTGTATGGACAACAACAAAAAGGAAAATGGAAAAGATCCACAACGGTTTTTTAAAATAATTTTTTTAAATAATCAAGGACAATGCAATCAACACACTTGGACTTTTAACATTATAATTATGGATGTGCTTATGGAATAGGTAGAAATGGCACTGACAAGAATAAAGATTGGAAAACCAACTGGGTTGAACCATATATACACAGGTCCATGTTTGTGGCTACAGAAGAGATGTATAACAATTCTGAAGGTTATCAAGGGATCATTTTCAAGCTATCTGAAGGATACCAAGGCTTAGGAAACAATCTCTACTATCTACTTATATTTCTACATTGTGATCTGTTTAAAATCTTCATGAGACTTGTCTACAGTTACATTAAGGGCATCCTTGATGAGATTATCAGAAGGAAACAGACTTTTACAAGTAATATAATAACATTTATCATCTTTCTAAATATGGTGTACACTAGATGTGTCGTACAAAATTCCCGAGTGCAGCCAGAGCCAAATTAATTGGGAAATGTTTAACAAAATGAAAGTAAATATAGCGTGGATGACATTAATTTGTGATTTTCTGAGTCAAGTTGTGGCTTTCTGGGATCTGTTTCTATTTAAGTTTGACATCACTGAGGTATGGAATACGAGCTCCCACTTTGCTTTTATCATTTAATAAAAAGACATTTGACTTGGTAGAGGAAGCCACTTTAAAAACTCATGACAGATCTATCATTTATATATCAAAATCATTCAAGATTCACTTAAAGATATAACAAATAACTTATTCAACTGTTCTCTGATAACAAACATCAAATGAGGCATAAAGCAAGACAGTGGATGCTTGCCAAATGTTTTTGCCATTGTGATGGAAGAGATCTTTTGCAGTGTGTCTTTTGAAGGATTCCTTGTACATCATAAGGTCCTTCAGATGCTCCTATTTGGAAATGACATTGTGCTGGCTGCATCAAACCCCAGAGAATTAGGGAGGATCTGTAACTATCTAAAAGAGTTTGGTCTGCTCATCCACATAGGAAAGACCATTGGATCAAGTATGTTTATTGCCCAGATTATGACATACAGTTCAATAGAGCTTGTCTATCAGTATGTATTATTAGGGACAGACAATTAAAATAGACAGTTAGTTGGACCAAGAATTAAAGAGTAGGTGGAGACTGGGCTGGATTACACTGTGACTGGGAAACTGCAAGCTCTTTAGTAAACTTCATCTTCTACAAGAAACAAAGGCCTCTCTTTTTAAAAACAATATTCTACTAGTATATCATTGCAGCAGAGAGCAATGAAGAGACATGTGATGATTGTGTATGTATAGGTTGCAACATATTACCCATGAGCAGCCCTAAAGGCTATCAGGAATAAAGATGTCATCAAGGAAATATATGATAAGAGAAGATGGTCTGGTTATGTTTTGAAAGATGACGAGTAGGTAGCCCAAGTGCTCCAATGGTATCCTCAGGGTGTCAGGAAAAAGCAAGGAAGGCCCAAAGTACATTGAATGTGCCACTTGTGGCAAACTTTTGGGGAGGAAATGGATAACTGTTGGATAGGTTGGGCAGCTATGGATGGATTGCAACCTATATTCTTGCAAGGAATCTTGATATTCATAAGATTTCAGGATTGTCATAGGGAAGAAGGATCATGGATATATTACCAGTGATTAGTAACTGATGAGAATTGGTAGAATTGGACCATTTGTACACATTTGGAGTAAATTCAGATCAAAATATTTTTAGAGTGATTTTGAAATTATGCAATAGTTTCCTCTGAATGTACATTTTGTTCCCAGTCAGTACTTTTTAAAAATTACTTTTTTAAAACCATTTTTCCTAAGAGTATTCTAGTCCTCAAAAAATTAGTAAGTATGCCTAGGCCTACTTTCTTGATATATATTGTATATGTACTCCTGTAAATGGAATTTTAAAAAATCAGAACCTATTATTGTAGATCACACTTTCCCAAGTAAAGACAAGTATTATTAGATCTTCATTTGACAGTGATGTCTGAACCTTTAAGCTTCTCCATATTGTATGTCTCATGGCCAAATAGAAGAAAGTAGAGAACATCACATTTTAAAATTTTTTTACTTTAATTATCTTTCTCCTTTTGAGTAAGTGCAAATAATATCAGACTTTTATAATCTTCCCTTTTTCCTATTTTTTCTTGGCCTCATCTTTTTTTCTTATTTTCTTTCTAAAAGTTGAAAGATATTAGTAACTGTGCTTAAAATTGGGAGTGGGGAGAAAGATGAGGTGATTCCTGATTATTTTTTAAATTTAAGTTACAAGTAAATATTGTTCCTCTTAGTAAACTTGCCATTGAAAGGAAATTTGTCTTATCTTTTTGTAAGACAAAGAATCCTCTCACTTTTTTTTTTAAACAACTTTGTAAGTCTTGATTTTCATATATTGCTTTTTCATTAAGAAACATTGAGCATACCCTAGTGGACAGAGAGCTGGTCTCAGAGCTACAGAAGACCAGGGTTCAAGTCCTGCTTCTGAAATACTGCTAATGTGATCTTGAATAAGTTGCTAACCTATCAGGGCTCCAGGCAACTCTCTTTGGAGACAAGCTGCATGATAGAAGGAGTTTCCTGATTTGGGCATTTCATGTAACAATGAATTCACACATCCAGTCCTTGACTTATAAAAAAAAAGATGGAGCAAGGATTTTCCACAAAGATGGAAAACTTTGAGGTATTTGACACAAGGGGAAAATAGTTATGAACCAGTTACAAACAGTTTTGACAAAAACACCCTTTATGATGCAGAATGAGCTGCGTGTGCCTTATCTTTGCACCTTAATAAAACTTGGACCATTCAATTCTACCAACTAGTGGGAGTGCTATGTAGTTTGTCTCATTTCTTTTATGTGACTTTGTCCTACAGAGGGATGAACAACTCCAGATTCCTAACACCACAACGTGGTTGACTATTAACAAATGATTTTGGAATAAGACCAAAGATATAATCTCCTAAAAGTAAGATTTAGGGTCATTTAATGCTGAAGTGAAAAATAAATATTTAGAAGTCCCTTCACATCTTCTTACATTATGTTAGATTGTAACTTCAAAAAATTTAGTTTGTTAGATTATTTAATTGACTTTTGTTTCCAACAGGGCATGGTGCAGATGTGAAATGTGTAGACTGGCATCCAACAAAAGGCTTAGTAGTTTCAGGAAGTAAAGATAGTCAACAGCCAATTAAGTTCTGGGATCCAAAGACTGGGCAGAGCCTTGCAACACTGTAAGTGAGAGGAGCAAAGCACTCTTAATTTATCATTTTTGGGTAATGTTTAACTAACAGTTTTTTGTTGGTAGATTTTCCTGGAAAGTGAAATAGGGTGCCTTAGAGTTAGTTTGGATAACAGATTGGTTTCTTTATGTTTCTATACTAAATATTCTCCATCCACAATGTAAAACAAACTTTACTTCTGCCTTCCACTTTTGTTTCCATTTGAGTGATGCCAATTAAAGAATAATATTACCCATGTGTTCATTGTCTCACTTACCTGTTTTATCATTAAACAATGGAAGGTTTGATTGTGTTAGTTGTCAGAAAAAGCAATGCTTTCTACCCCACTGTCCCTTCTGATAAGATGTCATCTTTATATTTGTGACCCTATTGTTATCATGACTTATGAGCGTTTCATGAGCTCTTGGAGTTATATGGGCAGATTTATATGTATAGACAGTGTCTGTACCATAATAAGAGCATGCTAGAGGCACTATTTCTTATTACTACAAATAGTTGACATTTGTATGGTGTTTTAAATATGTTGTTTCATTTGATCCTCACATCTCTACTGTGAGATAGGTATCATAGGTATTATTATCCACATAATACACATGATAAAATTGGGTTTTGAAGGCTGTCACTTGCCCATGGTCGCACAGCCAGTAACAGTCATTGACAAGATTTGAACTCAGGTCTTCCTGATTCCCAATACAGTGCTCATTATACTGCTTCCCTTAGGATCTGAGTAATAAACTGTAGAGGTCTTAAAAGATCAAATTCTATCTATAGCAATATTCTGATAGTCAAAGTGAATTATCTTATACGTCATCCAGATTGGTCTTAAGTGTCCTGTAACCATGTGGTTAAGATGTCTTATCAAGCTCAGTGCGGCCAAGTAATTAGAGTCCGAAAGTACCCCTCTCCCTTTAGAGATGGGTTTTGGAACATTGCCTGTAGTGTTAGACCTGGAGTTGGAAATTCCTCAGGTCAGATCTTGCCTCAGGCTCTTATTAGCTATGTGATCCTGGGCAAGTCACTTAAGTTCTCTAACCCTTAATTTCTTCATCTGTGAAATGGGGGTAATAATAGCATCTATTTCACAGAGCTCTTGTGAGGATCAAATGTGATAATATATGTAAGCTTTAAAGTATTGGGTCAATGTTAGCAGGTGTTATTTCTTTGTTCATATACTCTACAAATCAGCTTTTTACTTCAGATTGAAGCTTTTTTGCACTTTAGCCTTGTTAATGCAAAACCTGAGGAGTCAAACTCTCTTTTGAGTTTGTCTATTTAGTTTGTTAACTGTCTTTCCAAAATCAGACTTCCTACTACCTTTGGTATCTGGAATAAAGCTAGGGTTCAAATTTCTATGATAAATGCCCAGTTTATTACTTTTTGTCACATACCCTTCTAATCTTGGCCCTGTTATTTCTGAATTGAAAAGGTAGTTATCTTGTTTTGTTATGTTTTCTTAAATTTCAGGGACACTGCTAATTGTTTTGTTGGTAATTTGTTTTTAGACATGCTCATAAAAACACTGTTATGGAAGTGAAATTAAATCTCAATGGCAATTGGCTACTTACGGCATCCCGGGACCACCTCTGTAAACTTTTTGACATCAGAAATTTAAAAGAGGAACTTCAAGTCTTTAGAGGTCATAAGAAAGAAGCCACAGGTCAGTGACCATATTTGTAATTTTTTATCATGATGCTGTAGATAATCTATAGCATTCTCAACCATCTAACCAGTTTTGATCTCAGTTCAAAGAGACTCTAGCTTTACTCAATGCATTCTTTATTATAATTGTTTTTTTGATTTGATTTGTGTTTTATAGCGGTAGCCTGGCATCCTGTTCATGAAGGTCTTTTTGCCAGTGGAGGATCAGATGGTTCTTTGTTGTTCTGGCACGTTGGGTATGTAATATTTCCTGAGAAAATTTATGATTTTGTTAGGATGTTACAACTAAAATGGAGATTTCTTGTCAAGATTTCTTGATCTCTTCACTGTCAAATTATACATCTCTAAATACAATTTCTAAGTCTAGCCTAGGATGGATTTTGTTATTAGTGTTTGAGAAGATAGAATGTATTATTTTTGTGTTAGAGAACTATATTAGCAATATTTCTTAGTATTAGATAAAATATCAAACATTTTATTCAGATATTACTTGTATCTCATTAATACATGCATGGAACTGCAGATAAGCCTGGGAGAAAATAGGTTAGCATAGTGTCTGGCATATAATTCTCCTTAATAAATGTTGACTATTAACTATGTTAAAATAGGCATATTGAAGAAAAGTTTAAGAAAATCAAAAGAAATTATCTGTTGTCAACTTATATAAAAAACATTACCTATGTAATATTTTTAAATTGTGGTTTTAGGGTAGAGAAGGAAGTAGGTGGAATGGAAATGGCCCATGAAGGAATGATCTGGAGTTTAGCTTGGCATCCTCTTGGACATATTCTTTGTTCAGGGTCAAATGACCATACCAGGTAATTTTAGGTACTAAGAAATTGCAAGGAATAACTTTATTATATACATGAGGGCAATGAAAATTATATAATTGCATGACTCTAGGGTTTATTTTATACTTTAGTGCAATATTATGTTTTATAATTCTTTTAAAATGATCATTTTAACTTTTTAATTGCTACAAGAGATTGGCTCTTTGGGAGGGGGAAGATGAATGTGTACAGTATGTTTTTAGAGTCATACTGTTTTAAGCTTTAAACAATTAAAACTTCACTAAGGTTTTCCAAATGCCCTGTGTTTGGGGAAATGTTGGTAATTTAAACCAAATGGTATTAATAAAAATTAAAAGAAAAAAGTAAAATCAGTATAAGACAGATAATGTAAATCCATTGTTTTTATCATACCTATATCTCCAGTAGTTTGTTCACATGTATTTAAAACTGATTTAGACTAAATTTAAAAAGTCATGCCTTTTTTCCTTTTTCCTTGCATAGCAAATTCTGGACTAGAAATAGACCTGGAGATAAAATGCGGGATCGTTATAACCTGAACCTACTCCCCGGAATGTCAGAAGATGGAGTAGAATATGGTGAATATAACTCATTCCTCTTTTTTGTGCAGATGCAGTTTTTCTGAAGTAATGGTGAAAGAAATGGGTGACAGTCAAAAATAATTTCAGCTCTGTAGTTTTTGGAGACCTTTATCACTTGGAAATGTCTATAAAAATTTACTGAAAGAAACTATTCTGATATCTCATCATAATCTTATCTTGCCATTACTTCCTCTTCCTCATTCCTCCTAAATTTGTTCTTCATCTTCATTGTGACTTCCAGTCTGGGTATCCCTTCAGTACTATATCAGATACCTGATCTGACCCTATTCTTTTTCTTTCTTCTCAATTCTTGACTCCTTGATGAACCAGTTCAGTTCTACCCTGTCTTCTTTTTTTTCCCTCTACTGTATCTTGTACTTTTGAATCCTTTGTTCCCTTTTCTTCTTACTTATCATGTTTTGCCAAACTCCATCCCTGGATTACTTTCACTATCTCCTTCCTTCATTCTTGCTCACTCGTGGCTGAAAATAATGATTAAGTCATCTCAATGGGACCTTTAATCCAGCAAAGCAATCCTACTTCTCTTCTCTAATTGATTCAACACTTTGGCTGTTCTCAAGTCTCTCATTCCTCTTTCTTCTCTGTTCTTCTTTGGTTAAGACTTCTTTTCATACTTCACCAAAAATATAGAGGCCATTTGCCAAGAACTCTCTTTTCTGCTCTTCATTTCACATTCTTCTGATATCATTCCCTACTATCTCCTTTTGTACTCTAGTCTCTTATAATCAGATCACCTTTCTCTTTGTCAAGGCCAACCCTTCCACATGTACCTTTAATCTCACCCTTTCCAGTTTTCTCTAATAGATTGCCCCTATAATTATCCCCACTCTTTAATCTTCAGTCTTTATTTACCTATTCCTTGCCTACTACTTGTTAACATGCTAAAGCCTTCCCCATCATTATAAAACCCTCACTAACTCCAATCATGCCTACCAGCTATTGTCCCATGTGCCTCTTCCTCTTCTTAGTTAAACTTGAAAAAGCTGTCTGCACTTGGTAATTCCATTTTCTTTCATCACACACTCTTTTAATTTCTCTGCAGTCTGGCTTTTGATCTCATTATTCACCTGAAACTATTCTCTACAAAGTTACCAGTGACCTTTTACTTAGCAAGTCTATTGTATTGTTCTCTATCCTTATCATTGTTGATCTTTTCAATCTTTTTTGCTGAATTTCCATCTATGTCATACCCACTATAGGTGTTCCCCAAGATTCTATCCTAGACCCTCTTTTTTTTTTTTTCCTGCATTCTCTCACTTGGTGACCTTATCAGCTCCCATTTGTTCAACTATCATCTCTATACAGATGATTTCTGGATCTGTTTATCCAATACTAGTCTCTCTCCTGAGTTCTGGTCCCACATCACTAACTCCCTTTTGGACGATTCAGAGTGGAGATCTTCTAGGCATCTTGAGCTCAACATGTCTATAACAGAATTCATTTTGCTTCACAAATTCTCCCCTCTGAAGTTTCTTATCACTGTTGAGAAAATCTCCATCCCCACAGTTGTCTGGGTTTGCAACCTTAGTGTCATCTTGGACTACATCTTGCTCAACCCACAAGTCCTAATTGTTGCTAAATCTTATTGTTTTTACTCTCGCAACATTTTTTAATATGTTCCTCTCTCCACTCACAGTCACCATCTTAGTTTAGGTCCTCATCATCAACTATTGCCTTAACTATTGCAATGGCTTTTAGTGTGATTCTTTATCTCAAGTCTTTCTCCACTCTTAACATATTGTACCTTGCTACACACTCTGTGATCCATCTATATTTGCCAAATTGCTGTTTCTCACACAGAACACTCCTGTTTCCTATTTTTGTGCTTTTGCATGGACTGTCTCTTATTCCTAGAATGTTCTTCTTCCTTGCCCCACTGACTTAGAATCCTTGGCTTTCTTTCTTTCTCTTTTTTCTTGACTTTCTTTAAGGCTCACATCTAGCACCACCTCCTCTGAGAGAACTTTCCCATTCTTAACAGTACTAGTTCCTTCACCTCTAAAACTTCCATCTACTCTTTATTTATGATATATGTGTTGATTCATATAGGTTGTTTCCTCTAATAGAATGTAAGTTTCTCCAGAGAAGGGACTTTTTTTTCTTTGTATCCCTAGCTCTTAGCTCAGTGTCTGATATAGTAAATATTTAATAAATCCTTCCTGAATAATTTGCTTATTGGTTAATAAGATGTTATTATCCGCAGATGACCTTGAACCTAATAGTCTGGCAGTTATTCCAGGGATGGGAATACCGGAGCAGTTAAAACTAGCAATGGAACAAGAGCAGATGGGTAAGACATGGAAATTATGCCTAGAAAGCTTACTTTTGATACCATTTTTAAGTACTGGCTTTGTCTCTTTGATCTCCTTCACTTAGAAATTCATTAAAAATGTTATCTTTAAAATAACCCTACGTCCCCAAGAACACTGATAAATGTCATCATGATAAACTCTTTAGTAAAGGTAGAGGTTGTATGTTTACACTCTTCATTCAGTAGAGAAATGAACAGCTTTTCTTTGTTTATTTTATATATGAGATATGAGAAGTTCTGAACTTATTATCTTCTTGCTTACAGGGAAAGATGAGTCAAATGAAATAGAAATGACTATTCCAGGATTGGACTGGGGAATGGAGGAGGTAATGCAAAAGGATCAAAAGAAGGTGCCACAAAAAAAAGTTCCTTATGCAAAGCCTATTCCAGCTCAGTTTCAGCAAGTAAGTACAGGAAAATCAATCTTTATTCATAACAAAATCTGTATACAATGATGGGATACTTTTAAAAAGTACTGTTATTAACAGTTAATCTTTTTGAATTATATTTGACTTGTTGCCAATAAAAATATTATTTCTCTTATTTTATTTAAGCATTCATTTAAAAATTTTCTTCTCCAAATTCTCTTCCTTGCTCTAGCCTCACCACCATCCATTGAGAAGGCAAGCAATATGATTCCCATTATACATGTGAAGTCATGTGAAACATTTCCATATTAGCCATGTTGTCCCCAAGGGTGGAAAAAAAGGAAAGAAAAATAAAAGGAAAACAAAAATGCTTCAGTCTACATTCAGTTCATCAGTTCTCTCTCTGGAGGTGGATAGCATTTTTCGATATGAGTCCTTTGGAATTATCATGGATCATTGTACTGATCAGAGTAGCTAAGTCTTTCACAGTTGATCATTGCTACAATTTTGCTGTTATTGTATACAGTGATCTCCTGGTTCTGCTCACTTTACTTTGTATCAGTTCATATAAATCTTCCCAGGTTTTTCTGAACCCATCTTGCTTTTCTTATAGTACAATTGTATTTCATCACAATCATGTTACACAGTTTGTTCAACCATTCCCTAATTGATGGACATCCCCTCAAGTTTCAATTCTTTGCTGCCATAAAAAGAGCCACTCTAAATATTTTTGTACTATATTTACAAAAAGGACCTATATCGTCCCTTCCCTTTTTCTTTGATTTTTTTTGGGGGAATACAGACATAGTAGTGGTATTTCTGGATCAGAGGGTGTGCAAACTATATTATAAAAACAGTAATCATCAAAACAGTCTGGTTTTGGATAAGAAATAGAGTAGTGGATCAGAGGAATACATTAGGTACACAATATATAGAAAAAATGAACACAGTAATCTATTGTTTGATAAACCCAAAGATCAAGCTTTTGGGACAACAACATACTATTCAACAAAAACTTCTGGATTAACTGGAAAGCAGTATGGAAGAAACTAAGCACACACCATATACATATCTCACACCATGTACTAACATAAGCTCAGAAATTGGTACAAGATTTAACCATAAAGGGTGGTTATCATAAAACAATTAAAGGTACATGGAAAAGAATTTATGACCAAGTAAGAGATAGTGAAGATCCAGTGGGAGGAGGGAAAGAGTGATGAATAATTTTGATCACATTAAATTAAAAGATTTTTTTGTAATTAAAATCAATGTAGCCAAAATTAGAAGGAGAACAGGAATGGGGGGAAAATTTATATTAAGTTTCTGTAGTAAGGGCCTACGGATTTCTCAAATATATCAAGCCAAATTTATCAAATAAGAGCCATCCTCAGTTGGTAAAGAATACAAACAGGTAGGTAGTTTACAGAAGAAATCAAAGCTGTCGGTAGTCATATGAAAAAAAGGGCTCTAAATAAATATTAGAGAAATACATATTAAAACAACTGAGGTACCATCTTATACCTCCATCCTATTTTTTCTTATTTATCCTATTTCCCTCTGTCCCTTCCTCAAAAATCTATTTTGCTTCTGACCTTTTCTGTGTCCTATTTCTTACCATCTCCTCTCTCTGCCCCCTGCCCAATCCTTTCCCTTCAACTTTTCTGTTGGGTGAAAAGGATTTCTATACCCAACCACAGTAGATGGATAGATGGATGGATGGATGGATGGATGGATGGATGGATGGATGGATAGATTAATTGATCTGTATATAGATATATTTGTATGTGTACACATACACTCTCTCTCTCTCTCTCTCTCTCTCTCTCTCCCCCTTCCTTCTTTGAACCAGTTCATATGAGAGTAAGGTTCAAGCATTGCATGCTCCCACTATTTTCTCCTTCATTATAAAAGCTCTCTTGTTTGCCTCTTCTAGGTGAAATAATTTTCTCCATTCTTTCTCTCCCTTGCACTTCTCCCAGTACATCCCTCTTTCTAACCTTTCCATTTTTCTTTTGAGATTGTCCCATATAATCAACTCATACCCACGCCCTCTATGTAGATTCCTAACTAACTGCTTTAATGATGATAATCTTCTTGGGGGTTATAGGTAAGCTCTTCCTATGTATGAATGTAAAAAGTTTAACCTTGTCAAATTCTTTATGATTTCTCACTCATGCTTACTTTTTTATGCCTTTCTAGAGTCTTGTGTTTGAATGTCAAATTTTCTATTCAGCCTCTTCAGGTCTTTTCATCAGGAATGCCTGGAAATACTCTTATTTCATTAAATTTTTTTGTCCATTTTCCAAGGATTAAACTCAGTTTTGCTGGGTAGGTGAATCTTGGTTGTAATCCTAGCTCCTTTGCCTTTGGGACTATTGTATTCTAAGCCCTCTACACCTTTATTGTGGTAGCTGTGGTGTCTTCTGTAACTGATTATGACTCTACAATATTTGAATTTTTTTTTTTTTAACTATTTGAAGCATTTTCTCTTTGAGCTGGGAGCTCTGGAATATTGTTCTAATATTCCTGGTAGTTTTCATTTTGGGATCTCTTTTGGGAAGTGTAGTAGATTTTTTTCAATTTTAGTTTTCCCTTATGGTTCTAAGACATCTTGGTGGTTTCCCTTTATATTTTTTTTTAAATATGATGTCTAGGCTCTTTTTTTGATTATGACTTCATATAGTCCAATAATTCTTAAATTTTCTCTTCCATCTGTTTTCCACATCAGTTTTTTTTCCCCCAGTGAAAATTTGATTTTTTAAAATTTTTTTGATTTTGTTTCATTGGTTCTTCATGTCTCATATAGTCATTAGCTTCCAATTGACCAATTCTTATTTTTACTTTCTTCAGTGAGTTTTTGTACTTCTTTTTCCAGTTGACCAGTTCTATTTTTTAAGGAGTTATTATCTTCAATATGGTTTATTTTGCCTCTTTTCTTATTTGGATAATTCTGCTTTTTCAGAATTTATTGTCTTCAGCAATTTTTGTGCCTTTTAAACGAGCTATTAATTCTCTTTTTCATAAATTTTTTTGCATTGCTCTCATTTCTTTCTCAATTTTTTTCTCTGCTACTCTAATTTTATTTTTAAAAGCATTTTTTTGCTCTTTTTAAAATCTGTCTTTCTCTTTTTTTTTGCTTTTTTGGAGGGGGGAAGGCAGGACAATTGGGGTTAAGTGACTTGCCCAAGGTCACATGGCTAGTTTTTGTATTAAGTGTCTCTTTTTTAAAAAAAGTTATTTATTTTGCTTTTTGGAGGGGGAATGCAGGGAAATTGGAGTTAAGTGACTTGCCCGTGGTCATTCGGCCACCCAGCTGCCCCTAAAATGCTATTTTTTTTTTCTTTTTAGAGGGGGGGAAGGCAGGGCAGTTGGGGTTAAGTGACTTTCCCAAGGTCACATGGCTTGTAAATGTTAAGTGTTTGAGGACAGATTTGAACTCAGGTCCTCCTGACTCCAGGGCCAGTGCTATATTCACTGAGCCACCTAGCCGCCCCAAATGTCTGTCTTTGAATAATTCTTAGGTTTGTTTCCAATCTGCAATTTTTCTTTGAGGCTTTCCTTATAGATATTTTTAAGTCATTGTCTTCTCCTGAATTTTCTTGAGTTTTCCTATCACATCAGAGCTTTTTATTACCAGGTTCTTTTGTTGTTGTTGTTTTCTCATTTTCCTAGCCTATTTCTTGAATTTGGATTTTATTTTAGAGTTTACCTCTGTGCCATTGGGGATAGGGATGAAGGTGGGGTGTTACTATCCCAAGCTTCAGCCTTTTTTGCCCTACTGTTATTACAGCTAACTCTGGGGGTCTGTAAATTTTCAGTGCTTCCAGGGTAGTGTGATCTGGAGAGAGGTATGCTCACTGCTCTCCTGGTCTCCCCTTTGGTCCTTGCCCAGGTAGGGCTTCATTTTTCTTATGATCACATCTTCTCTCCTCCATACAACTAACTATGAGCTCTACACAGGGTTGGGCCTTTGCTCCCTTGTGACTACAAGCTCTTCTCTCTCCTCTGCAGTTGAGTAATGGGCATTGGAGTTGCCAAGTGGCACCTAGTCCTGTGCCCGGTAGTAGCACAGGGGTCTTCTGTGAATCTTTGTCATCAATTATTCAATCCCTTTATCATTTCTGAACAGTGAGTACTCCTGGTACCACTGCTACTGTTGTGCCACAACCTCTAAGGCCCACAGGTGGTGTTGCTACTGTATTGTATTCCTGACTAGCCTCTGCTCCAGGGCCACAGATCTCTCCTTCTGTTTCAGGTTGTCCTGGGCTGGAAAAATGTCCCAACCTGACTTTTTGTTGGCTCTGCTGCTTTAGAATTGGTTTTAATTTGTTTATTTTAAAGTTTTTTTTTTTAAAGGAAAATGTTGGGAAAACTTGGATAGAATGCTCACTTTACTCTGCCATCTTGGCTTCACCCCCCTTTATAAAAAATATTCTCAGCTGCTACAAAATCCTTTGGAGAATTCTCATTATCATTGACATATTTTGCTTCTGTTTGACCTAAATTATTCATTACATTTGCAATAACCTCTTACTGTTCCTGTCATTAATGTTATTGAAATCATTGTGTATGTTATTCTCTTTGCTTTACTTTCTTTCAGCATCAGTTCATTCCAGTCTTATGTGTTTTGGAATTCTGCATATTTGGCATTTTTATGACATACTATTCCATTGCATTCAGTTTTTGTTTTATTTTAAAGAGTTTTTTATTAATGGCTTTTGTTTTTACATAGCATTCGTTTCCAGATATTCTAACCTCTTCCCTTCTAACAAAATAAAAACAGAGAAGTAAAATGAGTTCTGATTACTTTGCCTCAGTTCAAACAAGCCTTCCTGTTTCTCTGAACTCTTTGTTGATTTTTTCTTCTAGCTCAGTAATATTACATTCTTTTCACATGCCACATTGAGGCACCCTGTTTTTCTTTCTAGTTTGTTACCCAATGTGCTGCTATTTTGTTGTCTAGTATTTTTTTCTTGGAAACTGTCCATAACCTTTCACTTCACCTAGTTAGGTTTTTTTATTTGCTACTCAAACAGAGATCCAGATTGTACTTCCATATCATTAGGTCCTTAAGAATAAGGAAACAGAGAGCTTAGATTGACTTTATTTAATTATTTCTTATAGCTTCTTTAGCTTTTCTCCTATACAAAGAATATGAACCTATTAATGACTAAATATTGATAAACTTTATATACTAGATGTTCATGGGTTTTGTTTTTAATCTTTTAACAGATTATTAGTTTCTAATTTAAGAAGCATACTTATATCCTAGGTCACTTAGAAATTAGTATTAAATAAGTGTTGATATCCTAGTGAATTGAACAAAGTCCAATTCTTCTGAATGCATCATTGGCAGTGCAGAATTTTATTATTAATTGAATATGTATAGCTCATATCAGGTTTTGTTTTTAAACAGTCTCTCTCTCTCTCTCTAGGCCTGGATGCAGAATAAAGTTCCAATACCTGCCCCAAATGAGGTACTGAATGACAGAAAAGAGGATATTAAACTTGAAGAAAAGAAAAAGACGCAAGCAGAAATAGAGCAAGAAATGGCAACATTGCAGTATACTAACCCACAACTTTTGGAGGTATGTGAGAAGGCTTTAGGTCTTCTTCATGTTTAACAATCAAGTGATACTCATCTTTCTTTTATGGTGTGTTGTGAGTATAAAAGTCAAAAGAGGGGAAGGAAGGAAGAAATCACAATGTTAAAATAGAGTATTATTATTAGATAGTGTTAAAGTCCAATTAGCCTTCTATAAAGCATTTTAAAGTTAGTGTGTGAATACCATTACTAAATTGAAATTTTTTTTTTGTCAGAAGTTTACTGTACTATTTAGGTCTTACCCAGTTGAACAGATTTGTAAATTTATGGCAAAACAGAACATTCATTCTTATATTTAAACTTTTTTTCCTATTACTTATCAGAAAAGACAAGGTCGTATATTAGCTTTATTTGTTTCCCTTACCAAGGTGAATATAGGTCTGTTTTTCCCACTAGCTAAATGAAAGGCAATCATTTTAAATTTTAATTACAAAATAAATGTTTTAATTGATATCATTCATTTTTACATTGCCATACATTTCTCCCATACCCCTTTCCAGATAGCCTTACCATAAAAATTTTTTAAAAGAATGAAAGAAAAATTTCTTAAAGGTAGCTAATATATATATAAAAGTTTTATATGTAGTATCCCACACTCATAGGACCTCATTTCTGCGAAGTATTCTGTCTAAATTGATTTTTGAAGCCTGAGTAGTACTTATATTAGGGATTTCATGAAATACTACTTTTTTTCCTGAAAAAAGGGACCATAAGTCTTGCCATTCCTTTTACAAAGACTTTAAGGAATTAAGAAATGTATAAAATGAGTATTTCTTCTAGAGAAATTTATTTAACCAATAGTATTACTGTTAAATGCTATAGACTTGTTTGATGATTATGATTCTTTGGTTTTGTTTGATAGCAACTCAAAATTGAAAGACTTGCACAGAAACAAGCTGAACAAGTCCAACCACCTCCACCACCAGGGGGTCCTCTACTTGGACCCCAGCCTTTTCCAGGACAAGGTCCAATATCTCAAATTCCTCAAGGTTTTCAGCAGCCTCATCCACCCCAACAGATGCCAATGAACATGGCTCAAATGGGACCTCCTGGTCCACAAGGACAGTTCAGACCTCCAGGACCTCAGGGGCAGATGGGACCACAAGGCCCTCCATTACATCAGGGAGGTGCTGGTCCTCAAGGATTCATGGGACCACAAGGACCTCCAGGGCCCCAAGGCCCACCACAAGGACTCCCAAGGCCTCAGGATATGCATGGCCACCAAGGAATGCAAAGACATCCTGGACCCCATGGCCCAATGGGACCTCAAGGACCACCTGGGCCACAGGGTAGTTCTGGACCACAGGGTCCCATGGGCCCCCAAGGTCCTCCTGGGCCACAAAGTCATTTGGGCCCCCAAGGTCCACCTGGTCCTCAAGGTCATTTAGGCCCTCAGGGTCCACCTGGTACTCAAGGGATGCAAGGACCACCTGGGCCAAGAGGGATGCAGGGACCTCCTCATCCCCATGGAATGCAAGGGGGACCAGGCTCTCAGGGGATGCAGGGTCCTGTGTCCCAAGGGCCTCTAATGGGTCTAAATCCAAGAGGAATGCAGGGACCTCCAGGTCCCCGAGATAACCAAGGACCTGCTCCACAAGGGATGATGATGGGACACCCACCTCAAGAAATGAGAGGACCTCACCCACCAAGTGGACTACTGGGACATGGTCCTCAGGAGATGAGAGGTCCTCAGGAAATGAGAGGCATGCAGGGGCCTCCACCCCAAGGGTCAATGCTAGGGCCTCCCCAAGAAATGCGTGGGCCTCCAGGTTCACAGGGACAGCAGGGGCCACCCCAGGGTTCTATGGGACCTCCACCTCAGGGAGGCATGCAGGGTCCCCCAGGACCTCAAGGACAGCAGAACCCTTCAAGAGGGCCTCATCCTTCTCAAGGCCCATTACCGTTCCAGCAGCAGAAAACACCCCTTCTAGGCGATGGTCCACGTGCACCCTTTAATCAGGTACTTCTGGGTTACACTTTCTATAGGCATTTGCACAGTAAGAATATATATTCATACTGCATAGATCCATATGATCATATTATACAGAGCTAAAAGGGAAGGGACCTTACAAATATCATCTAATCCAATATGTGTATTTTATAAATGATAAAACCTATGCCCAGAGAATCACTTGCCCATGGTCACACATACAGTAAATAGTTCAATCTCAAGTCCACATAAAGTATAGGAGAGCTGAAATGTGTAATGATTTGAACATTATGGGACGTGAAAGAAACAAAGGAACTGATTGATGGATGGACGAACGTAATGGAAGTGTATGTAGTTTAGCATAATAGAATTGAGGCTGGAAAACTATATTTTAGACAAATTTATATGACCCTCTAGTAATCTCTTTAATCCTTTTATAAAGTATAAATGTATTAGAGTTTTAATATATTATAATGACAAAATGAACTAAAAAGATCCATTATCAATTTTCAGGATACATTAAAAATGATACTCCTGTATCAATGATTCCTGAATGGGAAATTGTTTTTGTTGTTAAAAGTTTTCCATCTATTTTTAATCTTCTCTTTAATATTATACTGAAGTGTTTAGAGTAGTGGTTCTCAACCTGTGGGTTATGTTGAATTTGTAACAATGAAAATACATCCTGCATATCAGATATTTACATTACAATTCATAACAGTAGCAAAATTACAGTTAGGAAGTAGCAACAAAAATAATTTCATGGTTGGGGGTCACCACAACATGAGGAACTATATTAAAGGGCTGCAGCACTAGGAAGGTTGAGAACCACTGGTTTAGAGGGAAGTGGGATGGAGGGTAAAGGCAGGAAGAGGTTTACTTTGGTGGTTCTATAGACAGTGAACAATATTGGAATGTCCCTTTTAAAAAACTAAATACTGTGGTATTTGAGGTATATTATTTTCTTCAGTATTTGATGGTGGTTTGCAAATGAGAATAATTTTCAGACCTGTAAAAGAAGTGAAAATTAATTGAATTCTTTGGGTTCAAGAACTTAATTTATTCTGAAATGATAGTTCTTTGGCATATTTCTTAGTCCACACATGCAAATACTTTGCAGTGGGATTTGGGGAATTTTTCGAGAACATGTTAATAAAAATAACTTCATTTTTGAATAAACTCTTCATATAAAACTCGTTATATATGTGTATGTACACACACAGATAATACAAGATAGAAACAATGAGCTTACCACCCTTTTTAGGCAGACATATATTTATAGATTAGTCAGCTCTTTATATGTATATGAGTTTACCAACCTTTTAGGGAAACTGCCTTCAACCTTTGAGTATTTTTGGTGAGCAGTCCAAATAATTTTCACTGTTCTTTTCATATTTAATATTAAATTGATGAAGACTTTTATTATGCTTGATCTTGTTTTCAAACTTTTCTAAAATTCTTAACTTTCTTGCTGGCTTATTTATTTTGGGCTTAGTTAGTTTTATTTATTTATTTATTTTTGTTTGTTTGCTTTTTCTTAGTCTTATTTCTGAAAGAGGCCCTGGTAGTAATTTGCATAAAAACAGCTGAAAGCCTCACTAAAATTTTATTTTAATAAATAAGTACAATTAAAGTTTTATCTTCAAGGAAGAAAAATTTCCCACACAGTATTTTAAGCAAAGAAATCAAGAAAAGTGACATTTCTTTGACAGAATTTAGAAATTGTACCTATAGTAAAATCTATGAAAAATTTGCAGAACAGTTAAAAAAAAAACCGAACCTACAACAACAGTTATTTCTCTTAAATTTTAGAGAAGGTGAAAGTATAGTATATGTTTTTGTTATGGAGAATGGGCCATATTGCTCCTTTCACCTGTGCATCTTTATTGTGGGGGATTTCTAGCCTAAGAAGTTGACTGAGGAAAGGTTTTGTTTGCATCTTGGTCCGCGATTGAATTCTCAGCCTCACTGCCTCCACTTGTTTAGGATTCTTTAGCATGTGGACCAGATTAATCCCGGGACAAACTAGAACTTTGCTGCCAGTATTGTTTTCGTTTTTATATTTGTATAAGAGTTCCTTGGTGATAAAAGTAGCAGTGTTATTATTTTGGCAATCTAATAGGTAATTTTATTACCTTAACAATTCATAACACAATTGTTTAGCCTTTAGTCATGTCTATGTTCTTATTGTATAATTAGAAATGAAAACAACACTGCTATTAATGTTTAATTTCTTTTCTTCTGGGATAGTTCTTTGTTTTTATTTGTTGAATGAGTTTTTCAGCTGCATCTGTTCGAAAATTCTTGGGCTGCATGGGAAGAATTATATATCTAACGTGGTATACGCCCATCTTTTCCCCTCCCTTTCCATACTCCAGTGGCAAATCTGTTAGAAAAGGTCTGGGGCGGGGGGGAGGGGGGGTGTGGGGGTGTGTGTGTGATGTTCCTTCAGGATTGTTAATATCAAAAATAGACTGGATCAGGTGAGTGTTTGGGTCCATAAAGTCAGAACTTAAAGGTTTAGGTAGAATAGGTATAGATACTAGGATATTTCAGTATATCTTGAAGTATTAATGATGGTACCTTTATTTGGAATGAGTAGTATAATGCCTGGTAAGGGAGGTAGAAGGAAAAAAGGAAGCAAAAGAAGAAACAGAGAGAAGGAAAATTAGATCCTCATTTGTGGCATTCACCTTTTAGATAGGATTATTTAAATATTTAGTACAGGAAGAGTTAGGAATGAGAAATGCAAAAGTAAATATACATTTGTAGATTCAAATTTTATTGAAAGTGTATATCTGTATAGCTGCTGTATATGTAATCCAGACTTTATAAGAAACAGATATTGTGCTACATTTTCTGATATCCATTTAAAATTATTGCTTGAAATAATTGAACTCACAGGTATAAAGTGCCTATATTTCGTGTTATCATTGTTTACCATAGTAAATAAATAGAACATCATTAATTTTGAAGTCTTTTTAAATGAATGTTTCCCTTAATGTCTTTTCCTATTTCCCAATATAGACTTTGGGGCCACCTAATATTACTGTTCTGTTGCTTTGTGATGAAACTGTTGTTCATGAAACACAAATCTGTGATTTCACCCAGTTTCTAAAAAAAAATCTTTTCAGGAAGGACAGAACCCAGGCCCCCCACCCTTGATACCAGGACTAGGACAGCAGGGATCACAAGGTCGAATCCCCCCTCTTAATCCGGGACAAGGACCTGGCCCTAATAAAGGTAAATATCTGTTTGGCTTAATGAAAAAGACCATACTTGACCACTCTGACAATAAAGCAGAATTGAAAAATACTTGGTAAGTAAATAAAAAGAACATTTGAACCTTCTAGAAAAGAAACAGGACAGCCACTTGAGGTAATTGCTATGTCCAGTTTTGTTTTCTTATTAAATTTAATTTAGTAACTCATAAATATGGGGAAAAAAATAATTTGGCTTTTTATCAGTAGGAGTTAGAAATCACTTGATAACCATAGTTAGCCAGGTTGATGTTTACAATGTTCATGGCCTAATTTATTGAGGACAGACAGCTTGGCATTTGGATAGAGGGCTGGACTTGGAATCAGAAAGAACTGTTTTCAGATCCTGTATGTGGCACACAGCCAAGCTGTGTGACCATTGCAAGGCACTTAACTTCTCAGAGTCTCAGTTTCCTCATCTGTAAAAATGAGGATAATTTCTATAATAACCTCCCTCACAGGGTACTGCAAAGCTTTAAAATAGTACATAAATATTAGTTATTATTGCTCATTTATTTTGAAAGTTTATGGTCTTTAAAAGTGGTTTCTATTCTAGATGATCATAAATGAGTGCTTTTAGTCACATTTAGAGGACCAAAGTGAGCACTGAAGTTCAGATTTTTTCCATGGAGAGAAAAAAAAAAAAACAAATTCCAACTGACTTTTAAAAATAATTGTGTCATTTGTTGGGTCTCAGATTCCATGATTAATCACATTTAACTATACCATTGGAAATGAGAAAATAAGCAACAGTGTCAGCATTATGCATTATGTTTATGAAGTTTGAAATTTTATAAGGGGAATTATGGGCAAAATTATAGTGAACTATATTTAGTATTTGAACTAAGAGCACATGGAAATCATCATAATCATAGATTTGGAAGGGTCTTTGAGAAAGACCTCCTAGGATGGTGAATATGTAACTTAGATCAGTGATCATTTCTATGTTTTATCTTTCGGTCACAATGAAAAGTTAAATCATGATATAGTGTTTTACCAGTAGTGGAAAAAAAAATTTGCAGACATTTTTTAAGTAAAGAGAATAACTATTCAATGTTTAAAGTGTTAAAGACTATTGGGTAGTCTGAATTCAGGGGAGAAGTAAACAGTGGAGTTGTATCTAAATCTGTATTCAGTCCTCATAAGAGGTAGCTAAAATAGATAATTTTGGTGATTACTTTGTAATTAATTTATGAAGAATTTCACAATTCATTTAAACATTTTATTAGATAAACCTTACACCAATTAGAGATATATTACCCACATTTTACCAGATGTAGAAATAAAGGGGGTGGTCCCAAGACTTCGGTGTCCTCAACTAACATTAGAATCCCCAAATCCATTGTTGATCACTAGAATTTTTTAATTTGAAAGACTTTAAAATTTATAGGTTTATGTACTTATTTTAGGCATAAAGTGTGGACAAGGAAAAATTGTTACAGGAATTTATCTTAGTCCCATCAGCATGAAAAGTAATAGTTAAAGTTATATAGAAAGAAGTTGGCCAAGAGTGAAAATATGGAAGAAAAGATTCAAAAACTAAGCCTTTAAATTATTGGGACCTCCATAGAGGAAGAGTTTTGCCCAGAGGTGGAGCCATCACCAAACTGAGAGCCCCTCCTCTCTCTTCCTCTCCCCTACCCTCTGTGTCTGTCTCCATCTGTTTCCTTTTCCTTCTCTCTTTCTCTTTCTCTCTTTCTTTCTCTTTCTCTCTCCTTCTCTCTCTCTTTCTCTCTCCCTCCTCTCTTTCTCCTCCCAGGGACCAAAGGGAGAAGGGAGAGCCGAGAAAGTGGCCCCGCCATCCCCTACTGGATTAATCAACGCCGCCGCCCCCACCACCGGTGGCCACATCCCTTCTAATTTGTAGTGGTGGGTTTGTTTCCTTGGAGGAACAGGGTGTGGGTGAGACTGAATATTTTTTAAACAGATAGGAATGATAGGAGGAGTAATATCCATTAGGTAAGTCATAGTAGTGTGCCTTGAACCTCCTCAGGTAAAAGGTCTGTTCTGGCAGAGGCTGCACCAAGTTCAAGAATCACAAGGTGAGAGAAGCTGCTTTTTAGCTGCATCTGTTTGAAGAATGTGGGCCAAGTTGAAATATAGGAACAGGATATTTGAAAACCAGCTGGATGATTTATGAGGGCACTTCTTTTTCAGGTATCTTTCTGAACAAAGAGGGCCTAAAAGTGATGTAGTTAATGTAACTCAAAAGGAAGATGAGATACAATAATGAAAAGGTTATAAAGGAAGGAAATATTTCTCTAAATGTTGTCTTTGTCCTAAGAACCATAGATTTTTATATACATTCATTTTTTGGGAGAGGAAGAAAAATGAATGGAAAAAAAGTAATAGAGGTATATTGAAATGATAAAAGCTAAAATTAGTCTTAAATGCATGAGAGAAAAGCTTTGGACATGTGACAAGCTTAAATTGTATCCTTTTACTTTTTCAACAGTGCTTTAATTGCTATATGTGTTGACCAAATTTTATGTAATGAAGGTGTATGTTCAATAGCTGAGGAAATAACATATTGAAAAATTAGTAATTATAACTGTAAATATGCCAGAACAAATTTAATTGGCCACATAATATTTTTTATTCCTTACTTTGTATAAATTTTAAAATGTACTCAAAGATTTTCAGAGGAGCCCAGTTATTTATTAACTCTTACTGCTGGGGGAAAATATGTATCTTACTGTACTTTGGAGATATTGATAGAAGAATAACATCTTCCAGTAGAAAGGTCTTAAGAAGATATTTCTATAAAGAAGTGTAACTTAGGGGCAGTTACTAAAGTCAACAAAGACTTAGTAGAAAGAATCTCAGTTCTCAAGTAACCCATTGTATTTTAGGAAGAAATCTCTTTGTTTTGCAAGAAACTTACAGGAAGAAATCTGTTTTATGGACCTTTTTTAAAAAAAAAAATCACTGAATTAAGTGATAATAAGCTGTTGAATGAAGAGTTGAGTTAAAGTAGTAATATTGGTGACAATAACTTGGACTTAGTCACAGATTGCTGGGGTGCTTTCTTAGGCTATATTATTAAGTTCACAGTTGAATTCCTGGTCTTTTTTGCTTCTGGCATGCACTATGAATTCTACCTACTGTCTCTTTATGAGCTTTTCTGTAGCATATGGATCATCACTGACTGGCCTTAAGGAAAACACTATAGCTGAAAAGATTGGGAGCAATGGCATGTTTTCTAAGAACTCTGACAGAACAAAGAGAAATAATTTGATAAGTAAAAAATACTGACTGTATTTTGTAACTTTTTACTTACCTAACAATGAGAAATTTCTTGGAAGGTTTTCTAGAAGACATCATAAAAGTCAGATGTGTTCTCCTTTAGGTGATTCTCGTGGCCCTCCAAACCATCACATGGGCCCAATGTCAGAGAGGAGGCATGATCAGAACAGTGGTCCGGATCATGGTCCTGAGAGAGGACCATTCCGAGCTGGCCAGGACTGTAGAGGTCCCCCTGATAGACGTGGGCCTCACCCCGATTTTCCTGATGATTTCAACCGACCAGATGACTTTCACCCTGACAAGCGATTTGGCCATAGATTACGTGAATTTGAGGGAAGAGGAGGACCTTTGCCACAGGAGGAGAAGTGGAGACGAGGAGGCCCAGGTCCTCCATATCCTCCAGATCACCGAGAATTCAGTGAGGGAGATGGCCGGGGAGCAAATCGTGGCCCCTCAGGTGCTTGGGAAGGACGAAGACCTGCAGATGAGAGATTTCCCAGGGATCCAGATGACCCACGTTTTAGAGGAAGACGGGAAGAAAGGTAGGTGGGTTACGTTTAGGAGGTCTAAGTTGGATTGGCCTTCAAAATTACTTAAGGCCTCTTCCATGTAAAAATTTGTTTTGTATTTTGCCTAGGGACATCATTGGATTTGAAAACATTTTATTGAAAAGAAATTGTGAAGAGACAGCAGTATACTTAATAATGACCTTTTCTTCTTAGTTCTCATACATTCAGGATAGTCTCCTATCTTCACTTTTAAGCTTCCATATTTATTTCTTTTACTTGCAGAAGTCTTAGAAACTTGGGAGTTTCTCTTCAGCCTTTTTGCCTCTTAGTGTATTTTTTTTATTTTTGTAGGGAAGAAGGCAGGACAATTGGGGTTAAGTGACTTGGCCAAGGTCACACACCTTGTAAGTGTTAAGTGTCTGAGGCCGGATTTGAACTCAGTCAGTCCTCCTGATTCCAGTGCTGGTGCTCTATTCACTGCACCACCTTAGTGTATTTTTAAAACTTACAATTGTCATTCTGAATTGAGCTTTGTAAAACTGGTAGAATTTTCCATATTATTCATTTGCTTATTACTGGCATAAATATTTATATTTTACAGATGTTATATATGTATTACATATATTACACATATATTATATACTTATCTGATTTGAATTGCTCCTTTTCCTTTCCCTCAAATTATATATGGTAGCTTAAAGTGGTCAAAAATGTGAAAAACAGAGGAAGACATGTAACAGTCAGTGACAGTGAGGATTTCATAATTTGGAGAATCACCACTTGAGTATTTATTTACAAAAAGATTCCTTTAGAAGAATCTGTATTACATTTTAGTATTTTAGTTTATTTGAACCTTGTTCAAGGAAAAAAATGTATTCAAAAGAAAGCTTTTCTCTTTACATACCTTTTTTCTCTTTGGGGAGTTTATGTCTTTAAAGTAATAAAGATATTACTTTAGTTAACAAGCACAATTCTCTTTTTGTTTTATAGCTTTAGAAGAGGAGGGGCACCCCAACGGCATGAGGGTCGAGGTCCCCCCCGAGGAAGGGAAGGTTTTCCTGGCCCTGAAGACTTTGGACCAGAGGAAAATTTTGATGCATCAGATGAGGCTACAAGAGGAAGAGATCTTAGAGGCCGAGGCCGAGGTACTCCACGAGGTATGAGTCAAAGAGGAGAGGCCATTGAAAACCTTAAAAAAGTGTCAGGATAAAGAAAGTTATTAAAGTCCTGGAAAATAATTTGTGTGTGTAATATTTAAATAAATTTTTAATTGCATAGGAGGACGAAAAGGCTTACTTCCCACACCAGATGAATTTCCTCGATTTGAAGGAGGACGGAAACCAGATTCATGGGATGCAAATAGAGAGCCAGGTAAAGAAATGAGAAATTGTGATTAGCATATAGGGACTATAAAAAGGAGACAATGTAAATGTTAATATATAACCTAAGTACCTCTCTCCCCACAAGTAATATTAGTTGCTTTTCCTCTAGCTTTAATCTGAACCATCTAGTGGTTTGATACGTGCATTACTTTTGTGACTTAACTAATTAGAGTTTCTTTGTGATACTACCTTTTTTTGTTCATTTTAAGATCCATCTGCTTCTGCTCACTGTATTTTCCAAATCATGAAACTACAAGGATGTTCTTATTCACTCACATATGTGACAGAGTATTTTTTTCCTTGACCAGGCCATGAACATTTCCGGGATGGTCCACGTCCTGATCACCCTCCTCATGATGGGCATTCTCCTGCCAGCAGAGAACGTTCTTCCTCTCTCCAAGGCATGGATATGGCTTCTTTACCCCCCCGAAAGCGTCCCTGGCATGATGGACCTGGAACATCTGACCACAGAGAAATGGAGGCTCCAGGTGGACCTACAGAGGATCGAGGCAAAGGTAAAAATTGCAATTTCATACTCCTGGGGATGTGTGAAATGGCCTCACTATCAGAGCTATAGTGACAGTTAATAATGTTGCCAGGAAATTCTTCAGGGTAACCCTTCTCATTTCTAGAATATGCTGTTGCTCCCTATTGAGCCTTCCTATCCACCAAAATATTTGATATGACACAGGCTCACGTGTAAATTTAATGTTTATTAACAAGCACTTACTAAGCATCTTCTCTGTGCCAAATACTGTGTTAATCCTTTACAGATATTATCTCATTTCATCATTTTAAATGTAGACCAATGATTGTAGGCCCTAGGTGGCCTTGCTCTCTCATGCTTACAACTTAACTTTGTAGGAATGAGAACTATTTTGTAGGCACCAATTCACTATTTGGGAGAAGTAATCACTGAATTATAAAAGATATTTTGGGATCACGCTAACCTAATAGGTGGATTATATGGTTTGAGATATAGGTCTCTGTGTTTGAAATACTTTTCATTGCCAAACTATCATAGTGCTTGAAATTTCACTTGTACTGTTAAAGATTCATCCCTTTGGATCGTGATGGTTTATTGGTCTTACTCCACGTTAGCTTCCTTTGAAATGTTGTCATCCAGGTCATGCCTATTAACCCTGGGTATTCTCCCCAGGGCTCTTCCTGGGCCCTCTTCTCCCTGTTATATTATTTTGCTTAGTGATCTAATCATCTCCCATAGATTCAATTTTATATATATGGTTCTCAGATAACATTTTTTTCATTAAATTTTATTTTATTTGCAGTTCCAGATTCTCTCTATCCCTCACTCACTTCCCTAATCACTCCAGTGAGAAATACAAAGCTCATTACAAATACAAAGTCCTACAAAACAAATTTCTGTATTAGTCATGTTCTCCCCTTTCTTACCCCCACCTGAGAGTGAGAGGAGGGGAGGAAGAGAGATGGAGGGAAATATGCTTCAGTGCGCATTGAGTCCTTCAGTTTTCTCTCTGGAGATGGATAGCACATTTCTTCATGATTCTTTGGGAACTCTGATATGCAGTTGTATTGATAAGTTATTAGGTCTTTCACAGTTGATTATCTTTACAATATTGCTGTTACCTGTGTAAATTGTTTCCTTTCTGTTCACTTTGTATCAGTTCATGTAAGTGTTTCCAGGTTTTTCTGAAATCCCCTTCATCATGTCTTACAGTACAAAAGTATTCCATTTCAGATCTATTTGTCTACCCCCAACTTCTCTTCTGACCTCCATTCTCCCATCTCCAGCTGCCTATTAGACATCCTGGAGTGGATGGCTTGTTTAACATTTTACATTCAATATGTCCAAGACAGAACTCATCATCTCTCTCCATGACATCTTTCCAGACTTCTCATCCTTGGCTTTTCTCTTACCTTTCATATCCAGTTGTCAAGTCTTGCTGTTTTTACCTTCATAACATTTCCTATATGCCCTGTTCTCTCCTCTGAAATGGCTAGTACCCTGGCATATACCCTTGTCACCTCATTCCTGGACTGCTGCCATTGCCTTGTAGTTGTTTCCCTTCTTTTGGATGTTTGTCTACTCCAGTGGATTCTCCACTCAGCTGTCAGTGCCTGTGTGATCATGTCACCCCACCCTTTCTCATTTAAACTAACAGCTCCCTTATTACTTCCAGGATCAAATATAAAATGTTTGATTTTTAAGTCCTTCATAACTTGGCCTCTTGACTGTTTTCATAGGCTGTCCTCTCTTTACTCATCTGTTGCCTGGCTTCCCTCAAATTGCAGCTAAAGCCCTACCTACCCACTCCTTTTTACTCAGTTCCTTTTCTTTGAGACTACTCCCCAGTTTATCCTGTATATATCTTGTTTGTACGTTGTTTTTATGTTGTTTTTCCCATTAAACTGTGAGCTTCTTGAGAGCAGGGATTCTTGTTTGTATCCTCACTATACGCATTTAGTAAGATAAATATGCTTGTTTGAATGACTTTAATTAAACCTATTTTCAAAATTCTTCCATTAAAAGTAAAAGAAACTCTGCTCTGAGAATGAAACACAAGACAGGGTACAGATGAAGGGAGATATTGAAATGTCTACTTCCTAATTTCTCCAAGGGTTAAGTCTAAAGAACATTCAGCTAACTCCAAATGCTATAATCTGGGTGAATTATTTATCATAATCAGATTTATATAATGCTTTGCAGTTTACAAAGCATATTCCTTACAATTCTGAGAATATTTAATGTCAATGTTATCCGTTTTAGAGACGAGGAGATTGAAAAACAGACAAGTGACTAACGTCCCCATTACATAGAAATGGCTGAGCTGGGACTTGCACCCTGGCTACGTAGCAAAAATTCAGTTGAGAAATGAATTTACTGTTGTTTCAGGACGAGGTGGCCCAGGACCATCCCAGAGAGTGCCAAAATCTGGAAGATCCAGTTCGTTGGATGGAGATCATCATGATGGATACCACAGAGATGAACCTTATGGGGGTCCTCAAAGCAGTGGCACTCCTTCCAGAGGAGGAAGGAGTGGAAGTAACTGGGGGAGAGGAAATAATATAAACTCTGGCCCACCAAGGCGAGGCGCGTCAAGAGGTGGTGGAAGGGGCCGGTAGAAGAGGTTTTGGCTGGGAAGCTCCCAGTCTTAACTGGACAGTATTTAAATAATTCTTGTGGACTCACCAAGAGAAACAAAAGGATTCCTGTACCACCACAGCACTGGTTGGACTCTTCACTGGGCTATTTTTATACCCAGTAGCTCCCAATAAGGTCTTCTAGATCAATAGACTGCTACTGGCTACATCATGGTAGCTGGTTTTCTGTTTTGTCCTGTCCACCTTTTTTCTCACCCCTGCATTGTTTTGTGGAGATAAAAGCTGGAATTTTTTTTTTTTTTAGTGTTGTGGGACATGGAGCACCTCCACAAATTTGAGTTCATGTCTAATTGGAAACTTGTTTCTATATGTACAGTTTGTCAGAAAAAAAAAGTTAAGTTGTTTTTGTATGAATACAGAATGTGATTTGCGTAAGAATTAACAGAACAATCATTGTGTCATGATTTTTATTTACAACTACAGTTGTGAAATACATGCCTTAAACGAAACCCTGAACTTCTATAATATATTTCAGTTATCCCTAATCTTTTTAACTCTTTTGACTTGTTAAAGAAATTCTCTTAGTGGAATAGTAAATAATACTCCAAATTGAAGTTTGGTTATGAGATACCATGTGAGGTTGACATGACAGATAGATTATCCTTCCATCAACTAAGCTTCTAAGAATTGATTATGAATTCATTTGAAGTCAGAAGCTCCTTATCATACAATAATGCTTCGTACGGTGATCTATTAAAGTATCCTACAAATGGAAATGAATTGATCACTATACAATAGTCTTTCTTTCCTGGTGCCAGCCCCAACACAGCTGTCCTGTAAAAGTTGGTCACTTTCTGAATTTCATGACCAAATCACCTAATCCTGGATCCTAATGACCCTGCTTCATGGGTAAGCTCTTTTCTTCTCATCACCTGAAGCAGAGTAGGGTTGGAGCTACTTACGTATGCACTCTTCATGACACCACAACCAGAAAAACACTGATAGTATCAATAACAACTTAGAGCATTTCTTTGAACTATCATTGTGTTTTCACCACTTAAATTGTAATTTAAATTTTTTTTTTTACCTTTTGTATTTCATAAAAGTTGTAAAGCAGCTCTTTTTCAGAATTGTCTTCTCCACCAATACATATCCTTGTAGATGGTAAATTAGTTTGAGAAGACATTTCACACAGGTCATTGTAGGAAACTTTCTTCTTCTACCCCTAAATCAATACATGTTCCATCTCATAAAGCTGAAATAGAAAATTATCTACTGAGAATTTCTTAAAGATTATAGTACTGAACATAGTATATTATATGGAAAGAATTTCTGTGAATATACTTATCTATAAATGATGCCACTCTTTTTCCCCACAAATGCATTCATTATACTAAAATGTCCTTTAATAACTGGCAGCTACTAGCACAGGCTTCCTCTTAAGTTCTAGTACCTGGTTAACAGGAAGCAACGAATGGAGTTTCACCATAGTATCATTATAACCAAACAAGTCATGAACAAGAGTTGTGGATCATAGCGTGTTTTAAAAAACCATTATGCTTTTTATATTTTTACTTCATATTTGAACAGATCTTTGAATTTAAGCAAAATAGTAAGTACTCTATTGGGTACAATTGTTTTGTGAAAATGATTTAAGATTTGGACTTCAGTATATTGTGACTTTTCTCTGGATAGCAATCCAAAGCATATGTGTAATTAAAACTTTAAAAAGTTGTTGGCAAAAAGTCATAAAGGGAACATGTTGAAACTGAAGATTATTTCAGAAAGGGAAGTAGATCATCTTCAAAATTTAGGGCTAGTTTACTAAATCTTGTGCTGGCTATTTAACTGCTAGAGCTAGAAAAGAAATCAAGAGGTCAGTTTAGCTGCTTCATTTTAAAGGACCCAGGACCAAGTAAAATTACTTTTTATTTAACTTCCACCACCAACTGGAAAACTAACTAATATTTGGCAATATTGACTTTCTATGCCTCGAAACAAAATTCAAGAAACAATTTATCATTTGGAGCTAGAACCTTAGTGATCATCTATCTAGTCTAGGGCTCTCAACCTTTTTGGTATCAAGGGCCCTTTCTTCTTCGTTGGTCTGGTAAAACCTAGGGACTCCACAGAATCATGTTTTTAAATGTATAAAGTACATTGAATTATAAAGGAAACCAATTCTATTGAAGTAATTTTCAAAATATTTTTAAAACAAGTTCATTGACTCCTAGATTAAGAGAGTCTGAAGAATCCAGGGCTTCTCATTTTCACAGATAAAAGTGACCGAGACCCAGAAAAGTTAAGTGATTTGCTCCAGGTCACAGGTTAGAATGTCATTATTAAGGAATTTAAGTTTATTTCCGTGGGCCTATTTGGGAATGGAGGAGATAAATAAGAAAAATCAAATTCTCCAAAGTTGAAAATTAAAATTAATAATACTTTTTAGAAACCCAAGGGACGATAACTTATGTAAAACAAAAGTCATCAATAAAACCTTATTTTATAAAAACCATAAGCTAAATGCTCCAACTTATATTAGGCTGTTCTCCAGATTTATTAAAGCATTTCTTATAATTTTAAGTTTTATGCCTTGATCAAAAGCAGTCAAAACTCAAGTCTATAACGAACTGCATTGTTGACACATATTGATTCTATCCCTGGAGAATAATCCATTTATTAAATGCATAGAGATAATGTGCATGGAATTCTGAACTGTAATGGTCACTGTACATATTAAATATTATGATTTTTAATTTGTATAAAAATTAGGTCTTTAATGAATATCTCAAGTCTCCATTAATGTTGTTTTATATATGACAGGCATTGGTCTTAAACCCTCTTAAAATTTTAAGTCAGCATTAACAAAGGAAGCCCTTGGCTTATAAATATTATATACTGTGAATATAAAGTCTTTTTCAGCCAGTTATACTATGCTTATTCTAAAGACACTGCTTACTGTAATATAATGGATTAGACAAGACACATTCACACAAAATGCTCATTAAGGATTCTTCACAAAGCAATCAGTGGTACCAATTTTTCTGATTTCAAGGTCAAAATTTATTATAACCCAATACATTAATACAGTATTATGATATTGTCTTTGAGAGGTAGGTAGTTATCCCCATTTTACAGATAGGGAAACTGAGGCAGAAAGTTATAACTTGCTCAAGTCCACTTAGAATATTCAAAGAATTTTAGTGAGGATATTTGTACCAGAGACATAACCTGAGTTTACCATAAATGGGACATAGGCTATCATACATATCCACTTGGCAATTACCATTTCCTGCACAAGGGTTGGATGTTAAAGACTACTCAACACTTCTGGGAATCAGGGAAATCTGATAGCACACGCCCAAGTTCAACTACACATGTTAATATTGCCCAGCATTTCTCTTCTGGAATTCAAGCTGCAATCAGTTTTTAGTGCAATTGGTGCACTGCTTTCTATTAAGAATACTGTATGTTATAAGCTAGCCTAAAATCACAATGGTGAAGCTGAGTATTCAAACTAATAACGCCTCATTCAAGATTTGCACATTTTAAACATATAACGGTATAGTACTTATCTCCTATCCGTTTTGATAAATTTTTCAATTGTTAATCAGTAGACTCACAAGTTTAAAGTGCAATATAAGCTTGTAAATAAAAAGATGGTATTTACTAAGACTATTGAAACCTAGGAATAATAACCAAGAACAAGGCGGTTTAAAGTCTACTAACGAAAACACCAACAGTACTTAGAACTTTTTGTCAGTTTACAAAGTTGTATAACAATATTAAAAACTCTGACAGTTATAACGGAAAATACATATATGGTTTAACTAATTTGCTCCCTTTGGACACAACATAACTTCTGTAGTAACTTGCTGATTCTCTAAGTTCTTTCATGAGGTTTTCCAGCACCAGATGCCCGCTCGTTTTGAAGCAAGTTGTAGGAATCCTGCCCGAAAGCGGGATGTTTGTCCTTGGTCACTTCAGCTTTCCGAAGCACTGACCATTCTCCTTTAATCCTACAAGGCACTATAATGGCAACTTCTTAAGTCAAACTCAAGAGAAAATAGAGGTGAACTACAGGAATACAAATAAAACTCAGCTTTTAATATTAAAATTGCACTTAAGCCTAAACGCACTCCTACCGTAAAAGCAAACAGCAAGGTGAAGAATGAGGGGCTTAACATTGTGAGCGAGAAAAAAAGGCTACTGAGGTTAAGGTATTGTGAGCGCCTGCAATTTTAAATTACAAGAAAGAGATGAAAAGTGGAATACGCCAGCCCAAAATATCTAAATGAAATAAAAACTGGCTAATTAGACAAAAGCCCAAACCGAAGTCTCGTTCTTTTTCACCGGCCTTCTTTTAATACAATGACAAGATAATACAACCCCAAAAGCTATTCCACAGGTAAAGTCAAAATTCACCGGAGAGATCGTCGCGGTTAATTCACAAGCCATTTATTCGTATCAGGAAGGTGCCGAAATCCAGGAGCAGGGCCCCGGCTCCATTTCACGGGCCTCCGGGCTCCTTCACATCTGGGCTGCCGCCCACGTCGGGTCACCCGCGGTCCCGGGCCGGTCACGCACAGGGCCACCGCCGCACAGTCTCCGAGTGCGCCCCGGGGGCGCTCAGCTCACACAGGCAGGGTCCGGGCCAGGCCGCCGCAGAGGCCCCCGAGCGCGTAGCGCAGGGCCGGGCGGCTGCCCCAGGGCAGCAAGCCCAGCAGCGCGGCCAGCAGCGCAGCCACCTGCGAGGCGGCGCCGAGGGCCGTGAGCGCGGTGTTGCGCAGCACCAGCGCCGCGTAGAGCGTGCCGCCCAGCGCCGCCAGGTAGATCAGCGCGTCCCGCGACGGCCGCTCTTCGCAGCGCAGCAGCCGGAGGCAGGCGGGGCCCCCGCGCAGCAGGGCAGCGGCCGCCAGCGCAAACACGGAGCCCAGCGACCAGAGCAGGGCGAACTTGCGGGCGCGGAGCAGCAGCATCGGCGCGTAGAGCGCGGCCAGCCCGAAGCAGAGCGCCGCCAACACGAGGCACACCCCGCTTGCCGACAGGCGCTGCCAGCGCGACAGGCTCGGCAGGCACGGGGGCCCAGGGCCCGGCTCCGGCTCCTCAGGCGGCAACGCTGGGCCCCGCAGCCAGGTCCAGCCTACGCTGCCTCGGCCCGGGAAAGGGTTCACTCGGCTTAGCCATACTCCCACCGAGGACGTCCTCCCGTATTCCACCGCCTCCTTTCCCTCCACGGGCAGCAGGGGAACTGTATCTGCCGAGCCGGCGCCTTTCGACTGGGCTAAGTATTCCTGCAGCTGCCGGTTGAGGTCCGCCATGTTAGAGGGGGGCGGGAGTCGGTGGCAGTACATCCGGGTTACCCGTAGTAGCCCACGTGAAGCCGCCTAGTGAGTTTCGCCAGGGGGTGGGCACGTGCAAGACAAGAAAGGCGGGGCAGGCAGCCGCGAGGCCGGAGAATGCTGACCTCCCTCATCCTCTACGCCCCTCCTCCACAAACCCTATGATCTTTGTTCTAACCTGTTCTTGTAGGGCTGTTAGGGGATGTGATGTAACGTTATTACCGGGGTGCACACAAACTTTACGCAAAATTGAGACGGGACCTGTGAGTTTGATAAAATCTTTAAAACAAGTCTTTGAAATGAACGTTACTACAAGAAAAGTGGGGGCGGCTAGGTGGCGCAGTGAAGAGAGCACTGGCCCTGGAGTCAGAAGGACTTGAGTTCAAATGCAGCCTCAGACACTGGACACACTAGCCGTGTGACTTTGGCAAGTGCTTAACCCCAATAGCCCTTCCAAAAAGCAAAAAAAAAAAAAAAAAGTACAGTACTTTTGAAGGATTTAGAAGTCCTGCCCTTAGGGAGCCTATAGTTTGATTAGGATTTGTGATACCAACCAGATGATAAAAGAGATTTGGAAGGACAGACCAAAAAGAATAGAAAGTACCTACAATTCCAGAGAAGGCTGCCGTATTTAACTGGAAGTCAGTTTTCTAGAAATTCAGTTTGGACCAATATCCAACCACATACATCTGACTGCACCAATATAACAAAGTAAACTCAAAATATGTATGTGCTCTGATTATTAAAAGTTTTCATATTTGCATTCTCTCCGTCCTTCCTCCTACCCACCACAGCGAGAAAGCAAGAGAAGCAAAACCTTGTTACAAACATAGAATCAAGCAAAACAAATTCTCTCCATTTGCTGTGTCCAAAAAAAAGCTTTCAGGAGATGGGTATCAGGTTTCTGCTTGAGTCCTGTGGAATTGTGGTTGATCTTTGAGTCATGTTTTAAAAAGTAGAAAAGAACCAAATATGGTACCTTTCACAGCTATAGTCAGGAGAATTCTTAACCAAACAAGTGACAGAAATGTAAGAAAAAATAGACAATTTCACATATGTGAAATTGAAAAGCTTTTGCATTAATGAAATCATTACAACTAAAATGAGAAGAGAAGTCCTCATTAAGAAAAAAAACTGCATCCTATGTCTGGTACCAGTTAAATGCCCCAGAGCTACCAATATGTGTGCCAGAGCAGTTCTTTAACACGTAATCAAAGATGGTGCGTGTTCTCAAAAGGAGAAGTGCATACCATTAACAGTTATAATCAGGAAAATACAAATCAAAACATCTGACTTTATTTCACACCCAAGAAATTGGCAACGATGACAAAACCAATTGGAATGGCCAATGTTGGAAGAGTGGTAAACATCAAAAACACTGGTAAAACCCTTTCTGGAGCTGTGAATTGGACCAACCACTTTGTAATCATGGAAAGAAAGTGACTAAAATGTCCATACCCTTTGACCTAGATATCCCACTGCTAAGCATAATACCCAAAGGGAGGTCAATTATTAAAAAGTCCCATGCACCCCAAAATATTTATAGCATTACATTTTCTTTTTAGAAAAGAATTGGAAACAAAGTAGATGCCTATCGAGAAAGAGCTAAATAAATTGTATTACATGAATGGAATACTTCTGTACTGTAAGGAATGATGACTATGAAGAATGCAGAAAGGAATGAATGGAAAGATTATATGAGTTGAAATAAAATGAAGTAAACAACCAGGAAAATAATGTACGTAATGACTAACAATATAAATAGAACGGCAACAAGAGAAGAGAAAATGAGGGCTTTGAAATTCCAATAGCCAAGCTAAGTCCCAAAAACAGATATGAAGAGATGGAGCATTGTATGCGGAACACTGCAAATACTGGACAACTTGGCTATTTGTTGATTTCTTTTAACTTAAAAAAATAAATTGTTTTTAATAAGATAGCTCTTTGGGAGTAGGGAACATGGAGAGAGAAATCAGAAAATTAAAGTGATTTTAAAATGGAAGCAATTCATTTTTAAAATCAAAAGGAAAAAAAGGCCCTAATTGTCAATAACCCATATTTGTCAAATTTTGCCTTGAAGTTCACCAGCTCTCCTGCTCAGTTCACTTCCAGCTCCCTTTGTCTGATATGCTCCAGCTTCCAACTAGCTACCTTTTTCCTCCTCCTCTGTCCCCTATTAAAATATAAGCTCCTAGAGAGCAGGGACTTTTTTTTTTCGGTGAACCTCCCACACAGCCTGGCACAAAGTAAGCACTTAGTAAATGCTCTGTCATCTGTCCATCATAGAATCTTCAGGTTGGTCTCTGAGAGGCTTCACCGTCCAATTTGTGCCTTGAACAAAAATCCCTTCTACCATATACTTTTTACAAGTTATTATTCAACCTTTATTTGAATATCTCTGGGGAGGGGTGAATTTACTACCTTAAGAGGCAGTCCATTCCACTTTTTAATACCTCTGGTTATTAAGAAGCTTTTCCTTACATGGAACCCAAATTAATTGTCTTCAGCTTCTGCCCAGTATTGACTAGTTTTGCCCTCTGAGAAAATGTAAACCCTTTCCCACCTTCACATACTTAGGAACAGCTATGTCACCCAAGCTTTTGTTTCTAGAGGGTAAGTGTACTGCATTCCTTTAACAAATCCTATAGTGAGGTCCTTAACTTTTTTGACTCAGCTTAGTATAATGGTAAGACGGCTGGATTTTGAGTCAGGACATGGCTGCAAACCCCAACTCTGCTGAATGGCCTTGAACAAATTGCTTCACTTCTCTAGGCCTTAGTTTCCTTATCAGTGAAATGATTGGATAAGATGGGCATTGGACTAGACAACCTCTAAGTTCCCTTCTGGCTTTGAATTTATCTCCTTGTGACCTGACCATCCTGGTTTTCCTTTGTGTGTCTTACAACTTATTCATGGCTTTGCTAAAATAGGATGCCAAGAACTGAGCAGAGTATGTGGTGATGTCATCTGAATACGAGAGAGTACAGTAGGATGGTCATCTTCCTATCATATATTTACACCTTTACTGAACATCATACTCCAGTGCCTCATTTTGGTATAGAGTGTCAAAGACTCTGCCAGGAGTTTGAACACATGTTCTGACAGCTCCTTATAATCTGGAAGGACTTTTAATTGGGCAATGCCAAGTGTGAAAAAGCTCATCACAAAGGGTTGGTCAACAGGTGATAATGTGTTGGGTTTTTTTTCCCAAAACAGGGCAAATCCTGAAGATTCTTTGCTAAGGTTTGGAGAAGTTGCAGTGTGTATCCATCTAGGGAGTAGGTGCATGGATGAAATTATGGATCTTTTGAAGAATTGCTGTATACTTCAAGTCAGTTCAGTTTAACACATTGCACTGTGTGCAAAACTGTGCTAGGTGCTAGAAATACAAAGACAAAAATGAAATAGTACTTGTCCTTAAGGAGCTTCTATTCTACTGTGGGTGGTGATGTTACAGCATTCGGAAATTAGGAAGGGCCTTGTGTAGTAGCCACTGAGCTATACTTTGGCAGAAGTGAGGAATTACAGGAGACCATCTGTATAAAGTTTCTGAGGTGGAAGATGGATTATTGTAATCAGGAAACAACAGCTGGTACAGTTAACTGGAATGAATGGTATGTGAAGGGGATTATTAAGCCTGGAATGATAGGTGGGAGCCATGTTGTGGAAGGCTTTAAATGTCAGGCTGAGGAGTTAGTGTTCTGTCCTAGAGGCGGTAGGGAGTGCTGGAGCTCCTTGAGAAGGAGAATGACACATCAGACCTGTGTTTTAGGACTATCAATTTGGCAACAATGTGGAGGATGACTTGGAAGGGGGGGGAGACTTAAGGCAGGGACAGCTCTTTGGAGGCTATGGAAGTTTTTCAGGTGAGAGGTGCTTAGGGCCTGAAATAGGCAGTGGCCATATGAGTGAAAAAGAAGGGCGTGGATACAGGAGATATTATGCAGGTAGAATTGAAAAGGCTTGATGGGAGAGAAGTAGAGAAGAGTCAGATTTTGAGTTTAGAAACCTGGTTGACTAGAAAGGTATTGGTCACCTTAGCAGAAATAGGAAAATTTGACACAGTAGTGAATGTCAGGGGAAATATAATCATTGCCATTTTAGATATATGGAATTTGAGACAGTAATAACTAGACACAGAGGAGAAATGTTTGTCTTCATCAGGTAGTTGTTGAGTTATTTCTGACTCTTTGTGACCTGGTGGACCAAAGCACACCAGTGCTGTCCATGGGGGTTTCTTGGCAAGACATTTCCCTCTTTAGTAGATTAAGGCAAACGGAAGTTAAGTGACTTTTCCAGGATCACACAGCTAGTAAGTGTCTGAGGCTGGATTTGAACTCAGGTCTTTTTGAGTCCAGGCCCAGCACTGTATCCACCTAATGTGATTTGAACCTTCTGAGATCCAGTTTTGTATTTCTCATTGCTAGGTTTATGTCTCCACTTGGATGTTAAACTCAACCTTTACAATCTGTACAAAAACTGAATTAATCAACTTACCTTCAAAACTACCTTTGTAATTTCCCTTTTCTGGTTCTCAGTGATGTCAACATCTTCCCAATTACCACAGGCATGAAACCTAAGACTTTAGACTCTTCCTTCTTTTTCCTATCATCTTTCCTATCAGTTATTATGCCCTGTCCTGTCTCTGCAATCTCTCTCCCATCTGTCTCTTTCTTTCCACTTCACTTGAAAGTGTTCTAGTTCACACACCTATTTCTTCTCTCATTTAGTGTAATAGTCTCCTAAATGATTCAAGTCTGTCCCCTTCCCATCACTGAATTATAGGCACTGGAATGGCCCAGGAATTATCTGTGCTTGGCCCTATGCTGAAGAACATTTTGCTCGGTGACTAGATAAAGGTACCAAGAACATACTCATCACATTTGCAGGTAAGACAAAATAAGGAAGCATGGCTGATACTTTGGATTGTAGAATCAGGATCTAAAAATATCTTGACAGGATAGAACATTGGGCCAAATCTAATAACATGAAACTTAAATGGGATAAGTGCAAAGTTTTACACTTGTACCAAAAAAATACAGTTTCCCATCTCTAAGATGGGGAAAGTATAGCTTGACAACAGTTTATTTGAAACAGAGCTAAATGTTTGAGGGGACTGAAAGATCAATGTAAATCAGTAGTGTGATATGGCAGTCCACAAAGCTAATACAATCTTGGGTGCATTACAGGAAACATCCTGTGCAGGATAAGGACAGGATAAGAACAATAATCTGCTTGGCACTTTGTCTTGGTCCAGCCACATGAGTAGTATTTTTTCAGTTCAGAGCACCACATTTTAGGAAGACATTGATAAGCTGTATAGCATCAGGAGAAGGTGATCAGCGTGGTGAAGGACCTTGAAATCATGCCAGATGAGAGTCAGTTGAAAGAACCAGGGATGTTTATCATGGAGAGAAGAGAGGATAGGGTGGGGGAGGAGGGAGCAGGTGACAATAGCCACCTTTAAGTATGTAAGTGACCGTTACATGGAAAAGAAATCAAGCTTGTTCTACTTGGCTATGGAGAGCAGAAGTAAGAACAATGGGTGGAAGTTGCAGAGAAACAGATTTAGATTTGATATTAAGGAAAACTTCCTGAAAACTGGAGCTATCCAAAAGAGGAAAGAGCTAGCTCAGGAAGGAGTGAGTCCTTCTCTTTTGAAAAACAAAACTATTTTGATGTTAACGAACATCAACTAAAATGAGCACTCCCACAGAGACAGAACAGGAGGAAAAAGAGGCTCGTTTATGAAACTGCAATTACATACAGTTGCTTAGATTGCTTTCACTAGATGTCCTCTAGTAAAGGCCAGAGGACCGTGTGTGTGCATGGCAGAGCTGAACTAGGAGGCCTTTAAGATTCCTTCTACCTCTGAGGTTTTGTGATTCTACCTGCTACATGTAATGGGGGAGGGGGAGGAAAAGGGAGAGAGATTGGCCTAGGGCTGGGGAAGCCTTCGACCTCGAGGCCACATGTGGCCCGTTAGGTCCTCAAGTGTGACCCTTTGACAAATCAAAATTTCACAGAACAATCGCCTTGATAAAAGGATTTATTCTGAAAAACTTGGACTTCGTCATCCAAGGACCTAGTAGGCCACATGTGGCCTTGAGGCTACAGGTTCCCCACCCCTGGACTGGCCAATGAGGGCCCAGTCCTTAGAAAATGGGTGATATTCTCTGCCTGCTGTATATTCATATGGAGGCTTGGTGAGCCTGCTTCCAGAGATGGATGATAGAGTGGTACTTTCCCTCCCTGCTTTCAGAACCTGTGTGGGTATTCCTTGTTTCCTATGGTCTCATGATGTGGAGGGAATAAAAAACAACAAAAACCCCAACCTTTTAATTAGCTAATGAGATGGATCTGAGTATGCATACAAAAATTTGGGACAAAGTAACTGTCCCTTCCAAAGTCTGAAGCAACACAAAAGCCACTATAAGCCCTTGGGTGGGGACAGAGGTAGCAGCGGCATTGGCTACCTTATCTCCTTACCAAGCCACCCTGGGTTATTAACACATGTTGCTTTTGTGTCCTCTGTCACTACCGTGTTTCATTCTTAACTGATCTTAGCTGAACCTATGTTAGAGGTGTGTGCTTTCAGAGCTTGAGAGAGCCACTGGTGGTCCCCTTGGCAACTGGAGCTGGTAGCAGCAGGAGCCAAGCCCAGTGGGTAGACAGCCCTAAGGGGTGACCAACTCTACGCAGTCCAGCAGCAAATGAACTTTGCAGCACAGCATCCTAGTGTCTCATGAGTAAGAGACTTTCACCTGCCTGTAAAGAGGTGGGTAGTACAGTGCATGAGTCCCCTGGAATCATGGCTGATAATTGCATTGTTGGTAGATGTTAAAATTTTTCAAAGTTGTCTGTCTTAACTCTGAAAGACCTAGGAACTCTGAGCAGTGTTTATGACCAACCACAATTCTGGAGGCCCAGTGGGGAAACATGCTACCCACATCCTGCTAGAGGTAAAAGACTCAGAGTCTAGACTGACACACACAGACAGAGGCATATATATTTATATCTATATATTTCTGTCTAACTTCTCTACTTCCCACCCCTTTCCATCACAAAAGTATGTCTGTGTGTATCTATATATATATACAGATATATAGACATATGTCTATATGTACATAGATTTATAGATACACATACACGTATTATATATACATACATATATATGTATATACACACACACACATCTCTTATATGTTCTGCTGGATGGTTGTTGTCCTTTGGTTCTCAAAGAGGGCTGAAATGACATCACTATGCTAGAGTCAAATTATAGTGTGTCTGACTGTGACTGATCGAACCACAATGCAAGCTCAGAATGCTTTACCACAGGTTGGCCACAAATAGTCCATGTGAACATTTGAGGTGGATTCTCTAAATTTGTGTTTTTCCAGTTTCTTTTGAACTATGTCAATTTTGCTTTGTTTGTAGAGCACAGCACCTTCTCTGGTGAGGGCATGCCATGCTGGGCAGTCCTGTGCCAGTGTCTCCCATGTCACAATCGGTTCCAAAGTTCCTAAGAGAGACCTTGAGAGTGTCCTTGTATCACTTTTTGACCACCATGTGACTATTTGCCCTGTGTGAGTTCTCCATAAAATAAGGTTAGAGTCAATTGACTAGAGAAGTTTTCGTCAATTCCATAATGGCCTGCTTGCCCAGGTTCTGGATAATGGATGATGGATAATGGACGAAGCTCTATTGATTTCCCAGTCACCAATGAAGTGAAGCAAGGCTGTGTGCTTGTTCCCATGCCTTTTTAGCATGATGCTCTCAGCCATATTGTCAGATGCCTTCAATGAGGATGAACTTGGCATCGAGGTCAGTTACTGCACTGATGGTAAATTCTTCAACTTGAGAAGGCTACAAACCAAGACCAAAGTGGAGAGAGTTTTGGTGCATGATTTTCTGTTTGCAGGTGATTGTACATTCAATGCAGCCCCTGAAACTGAGATGCAACAAAGTATGGATCAATTCTTTGCTGCTTGTGCTAATTTCAGTCTAACAATTAATACCAAGAAAATACCCGTGCTCCATCAGCTAGCACCATATCCATATATGGAACCATTGGTTACAGCAAATGAAGAAGTTTTGAATGCTGTGGATAAGTTCATTTACCTTGGCAGTGTTCTGTCAGGTATGGCCAATGTGGAAATCTGTTTCTCTTGAATATACATGTTTTTAACAAAAGTTTTGTTTTTCTTCTGTTCTCTGTTGGGGGGAGAGTAGGGAGAAAAGGTAGATTTTTGATGGCTAAAAAAATAAAATTTAATGAAAAAGAAAAATTTTAAACAATTTGTCTTTAGATGTTTTTCTTTTGTAAATTATCATCCTGGTTTTGTTCATTTTGCTCTGTATACAAATTTTTCCAGGTTTCTCAGAACCAACTCACTCTCTTTTGTCACTTCTTATGTTGTTGTGTTTGCACTTCATTCTCAAAGAGGACCGTGACACATCAGGGAATGATGACATGACTTGTAGTTGACTTGGATTTAGGGAGGGAGGGCCATGCAAGGTCACCAGCCTCACTTTCTCCTCCAGAGCCATCTGGGTCCAGTGGCCTGATAATCATTAGGACGATTGGAGATGGCCCAGGATGCCATGGGAGACCCTGGCTGTTTTAGGCTAAGGCCATTTCAGGTTCTACTTTGAGTGAGGTAATGCCCATTCAATGAGTAGGCCACTTTAAGAAGTGAGTCAAGGGATGGGCCCTTTAATAAAAAAAAAATCTCAAACTGGGAGGGGAAGACCTTCAGAGTTGCTGGTCAGAAGAGAAACAGTTACTATACTATTTACATTCACTCTGTGCTAGGAGGACAGGGACCTGTTGTCCAGTCTGTGAGCTCCAGGGTGAATTGGGTAGTAAACAGTAAAATATGTTACAATAGTATTTTATTGGTATGCCATAAAATGTTTAGCTATTCCTCGATTGATGGGCACCCCTGTAGTTTCCAGTTCTTTGTTACTGCCAAAGAACCGCAAGGAGTATTTTTGTACTTATGGGTCTTTTTCTTCTTTCTTTGATCTCTGGGTCTTAAGGCTAGTAAAGAAAAGTGTTGCTGGATCAAAAGATATAGACAGTGTAGTGACGTTTTGGGCATAATTCCAAATTGTTTTCCAGAATGGATTGTACTAATTAACAGCTTAGTGCTGGAAAATGTAGCATGTTATCAGAGAAGAGACAACAAAACTGAGGACAGATAGTTTAGATAGATAGATAGATAGATAGATAGATAGATAGATAGATAGGTAGATTGATTGATAGGTAGATAAAGCATTTATTAAGCTCTTTGTGCTAGGAACTGTGCTGGAGATAAAATAACAACAACAACAGTGTTTATGTCGTACTTTATGGTTTGCAAAAGCACTTTTCACATATACCATTTGATCCTTACAACAACCCTAGAAGGTAGGTTACTATCCCCACTTTACAGATGAGAAAACCGAGCCTGAGGTTAAGTGACTTGTCCAGGGTTATATAACTAGTAAGTTTCTGAGGCAGAATTTGAATTCCATTCTTCCTGACTCATATTCTCCCTGAACATATTCTTTTGTGGCTTTCCCTGGATTCCTTTTGTGTGGGATACAGAGATCCCTATCTAAATCAATTATTCGGAGACGTCTCAAGGTGAAAGTAGAGAAAAGTCTCTATTAGAATCTCGCGGGAAGCGGGCAATCCAACCACTGAAATGTTCAGAGGAGGGAGGCCTCTGAACAAAAGCAGAAGGGTTAATTATGCTAGCCAGGTGAGTGGGGGTGGAGTTTGGGAGTGGTCAGGGAGGAGTTTGGGAGGAGTCAGTGCTTAAAGGAACATGCACTTTTTATGTCAACTGTGCAGGTGCATTGCCCATAATTCACTGGGAGAAATTTGAGAGGGGTCAGAGGAGGAGGTGTGGTTTTTGCCTTGACGTGTCACTAGATAACTTCTGGTCAAGGATGTATGACATAGGTCTTGGGAGGATAGGCTTGATTGTTCTAGGAGGTGCCAAGTTTGGAAGCTAGACTGATTAGTAACCATCTTGGGAGGAGTTATCTCTTTGATAATGTTATTCAAGGTTAATGTTATTCAAGGTTTCTACGTGCAGCTGGCCACTAAGAACAAAGGAGTTATGTATTTCTCTAAAAATACTTGGGTGATGGATTCATGGGAAACTATCTAAGCAGACTGACTGCTGGCTTGGGAAAAGAATTTCAGGCTGGGGGCAGGGGAGAGGCAGAGTGAATGCCTTTATGTCTGGGGGAAGTGTGACTTTTACAACTTAATTGCACAGGCTTGTTACATACTGATGTTACATACATAAGTACCCGAACGCAAGTGAGATTTTACAAACAGGTTACAGACAAAGCGTCCCAGACCTTATCATTCCCCCCTTAACGGATAAGACACAAATTCATTTGAGGAGAAGGGACAAAGGTCTCAGCTTCCTGAGCTGCTTCATACTGAGAAAGGTTGTAGAGCTGTCCCTGCCTCACATCAATCAAGGGGATGGGGGGTTGCGGCCAATATCTGGAACTTGGCAGACACCAGATCCAAAGGGTGTTGGGTAATTACTTTGGGCAGCGATTGGTATTCAGCCTGAGCCATCATCTGCAAGTGGAGGGTTGCTGAGCCTAGAAGATACAAATCTAGCAAAGAGAGTAAACAAACAAGAGCCTAAAGAAGTAGGAGAAAAATGACCAGAAGTATAGTGAGCATGGGCTAGTATAATCCATTACTCAGACTTTAACTGTCCTTAATATTTCTACATGCTGCATAGACTAGGTACCTCATAAGATATTATTCTTCACTAACATAACTCTAGACCTTAAACAAAAGAGGTTTCTGACTTGAATCTTACAAATGCACATATATCCTTGTTTCACAAAGCTTATCTATCGTCTAATTATATTCACTTTGGAAGAAAGAGTTACTTCAGAAATTGAATCTTTTACATATACACTCAGTTACAAATATTAACCTCTGCTTTGTTCATGGAATAGCCACAAATTCATATTGGAACAGCAAACACTGTTCTGCTTTACAACTCATTACATCAATTTAGCAATACTCAACTGAAAACTCTGTAAACCTTCAGAAATTGTCATACAAGACTTTCAAAACATCTTTTCTAACAGTAAGGGATCAAAGTAACACAATGAGAATAAAAAGCAATAAGCTAGAACTATTGCAGTTCCTGTGCAGACCCGGTCTGGATTTTTTGGAGATGTTGCCTACATCTGATGTCGTCTTTTCCAGGTCCTTTGGCTCAGATGTTCACTCAGGAGCAGGGATAATCTGTCAGGCCCAACAGAGGCTCACAGAAACATGATTTAACACCAAATGCACATAGAAATGATTCAGTTTCCTAGCCATGCAAGGCTAGGTTTACACAATATCACAAGAAGTTCAGTTTTCTAGCCACACAGGGCTAGGCACAAACATTACAATAAAGTTTCACAGATAGTTACAACATTGCATCAAAAATCCAAACTTTTGTTCTTATTACCAAACATGCTCAAGGTTTGAGTTTCCATGATAGAGAAATCTTTGAGAGCCAGTCTTATACACACATATATTTATAGTTCTTAGAAGAATCAATCAGATCCTGTTGCTTTCCTCAAAATTTTAGAATCAAGTTACAAATCTTTCTGCTTTCTAGAAATACTACCTCACACACTCTCAACATACTTAAACCTTTCTTATACTGATATCAACTATCTGGAGAAAGGAGGGGCTTGGGTAAACCCTCATTTGTCCCCAAGCCTTCCTATCTGTCTTTCACATTTCCTATCAAACCTACATCTGTCTTTCCAAATCCCTCAAAATCATTATCCAGATTATTCAGCTTTCCTTTACATTTGTTAACCACAAAACAAGATAGTTCATATCTTTTACTGACTACTTGCTCTGATCATAGAAACTTGCTATAGAAGGAAAAAAACAGGGACATATGACATTCCAAATATGACAGGATGAAGGGGCAAGGTAAGCCCCTCTGTAAGGAATAAGATTATACAAACCAAGGCCCTAACTCAATAAGACCTTTCTATTACCCTGAGTTGTTTTGGAATAGAAAATCCTGAGAACATGAGGGCTGCGCTTCTCCTGAGACCCTGGCCAGGACCTTGAGAAGAGATATGGTTAACTGCCCAACTCCTGGAACTAGCCACTCCAAGGAAACATTGTTCTTGGGGGGGGGCCTTGGAGGGATTGGCCTCCCTCCCCAGCCTCACACAAATGATGCTTGCTAAAAAACACCTGGCAGTATGCCTTCTTTGTTC
>CM053588.1:178146693-178207562 GCA_028646515.1 Pseudochirops corinnae
GGATCTGCAAATACTTTCACATTGTACAATAGTCTGGTTGTGTAGAAGGGTTGTAACCAATGGAGTGAACAATCGGAAAAAGGAAACAAAACCAAACATGGAAAAGAACGCTAGCATGTAGATTGCTTCAGTCTCCATTTAAACTCTGTTCTTTCTAGATCTTTCTCTGAATGTGGGTATCTCCTTCCATCCTGAGACTTGTAGTTGTCTTATAGCTGTTCATTGCTAAGAAGAGTCCAGTTTATCAAGATTGGTCGTCACACATATGATGTGTCTGTGATTGTGTACAAATTTTTCCTGGTTTTGCTCTTCTCACTTAGCATCAGTTTGTATAAGCCTCTCCAGGTGAATATGAAGACTGTCTCCTCCCTATTTCTTATAGCACAATACTATTCCATTATGTTCGTATACCACAACTTGTATAGCCATTCCCCAATTGATGGGCATCCCCTTAATTTCCAGTTTTTTTCCACCACAAAGAGAGCTGCAATAAATATTTTTGTACATATGGGTATTCTTCCCACTTCTATGATCTTTTTGGGATACAACCCCAGAAGTGGTATTACTGGGTCAAAGGGTATACAATTATTTATAGCCCTTTGGGCATAGTTCCAGATTGCTCTCCAGAATGACTGTATCGGTTCACAGCTCCACCAACAATGCATTAGTATTCCAATTTTCCCACATCCTCTCCAGCATTTGTCATTTTCCTGTTTTGTCATCTTAGCCAATCTGACTGGTGAGATGTGGTACCTCAAAGTTGTTTTGATTTGCATTTTTCGAATCAATAGTGATTTAGAGCATATTTTTCATATGCTTATAGATATCTTTAATTTCTATCTCTGAAAATTGCCTGTTCATATCCTTGAGTCAAAGGAATTTTCTTTTCTGAAACACTCTCTCGAGCCTATCATCTCAGACTACCTATTATTAACACATTCAGAGTATGATACTCAAAAGAAAATATAACAAAACCCATCACTGAACTTTCAGTCCCCTTTTATTAAGAAAGTGGTAACACTACTAGGCAGTGCCCAGCCCCTTCCTCTAGAACCCAACTTTGATGCATGTTCAATGATCAACAACTTCTTTCACCGCATGTGTCACCTGTAGGCTCAGGGATGCCTATGAGAATATAGAGAGTACTCCCTTTAGGACAGGGTAGGGAACCTGGGGCCTTGAGGTCCTCCAGGGCAGTGCTTTCACTGGATCCAAACTTCACAGAACAAATTCCCTTAATAAAAGGATTTGTTTTGTAAAATTTGGACTCAGTCAAAAAGGCTGCACCGAGGACCTAGAGGACTACATGTGTCCTGGAGACTACAGGTTCCTCACCCCTGCTCTAGGAATTCCAGTGAACTAGTTCTTCCACTGGTCTATGAGAATTAGACATTGGAAAAGAGGCAAGTCAAGGATTTCAGTGTCAGGCTTGCTAGGTTAAGCAGAAGCACTTGTGGCCCTGCGCCAATTCAGCATTTCCTGGAGAATTAGGGCAGGGCCACAAAGGGGTTATGGGACACTCCCTGTGTAGCAGCTTTTTGTATAAGGGAGAACGTGTTGATATTTAGGGTTTTCTGAAAATGAATTAATGGCCTTAATTCATAGAGTTCCTCATTACTGAAGGTGTTCTAGCAGTCTGGATGACTATCCGATAACTGATTCATCTGTAAAATAAAGGGGTTAGATTCAATAATAATAATAGCTAACTAGCATTCATAGAATGCCAACTTATGTGCCAGCACTGATAAATACTTTACAAAAATGATCTCAATCCTCAAAAACAATTCTGGGAGGTAGGTGCTGTTATTACCTCATTTTACAGCTGAGGAAAGAGGCAGCTTGGTGGCAAAGTGGATAGAATGCGGCGCCTGAAGTCAGGAAGACCTGAGTTCAAATCTAGCCTCAGACACTATCTGTGTGTCACTTGGGCCAGTTTGCCTCAGTTTTCTTATCTGTAAAATGAGCTGGAGAAGGAAATGGCAAAGCACTCCAATATATCTGCCAAGAAAACCCTAAATGGGGTCATGAAAGAGCTGGACACAACTGAAAAAGACTGAACAATAATGACAGCTCAGGAAACCGAGGCAGACAAAGGCTAAGTGACTTGCCCAGGGTCACACAGCTAGTAAGTTTCTGAGGCTAGATTTGAACTTTGGTCTTCCTGAATCTAGGCACAGAACTCTATCCAACTTTACTTTAACTGCCTCTATGGATGCAGTAATCCCTAAGGGTCCTACAAGCCTCTGATGTTTCAGAGGGAATTTTAATGAATTGGGCAGAGGAGGGTGAAACAAATTAGCTGTATATAATAACCAAACACCTTCAGTGTGTTGTGAGGCTCCATTGAGATAATGGGTGTAAAGCACTTTGCAAACATGTCAGTTGGTATCATTATTATTATTAACTCCAGTGACCAGGCCTCCATCCGATGACAACTTTCTACTGTACTCCTGCTGGGCTCAAGCACTGTTTATAGAGCAGTACAAGGATTTGCTGTTAAATGTTTAACCATAGGCTAGGGGTGGGTAGGTGGGGGAATCTGCCGGGAATGGATCTTTGTTTGCACTTTAAAGTTTAATCTACGTTATTAACACTTTCTTAAAGCTAGACAATCAACACCACAATAAATCAAGCCCTAATCTGGAGAGACTGCCGATTTCGGAGGTATAACTGCTGATACTGAAAATTTAACATTCAGCTCTCCAGTCACTTATAGATCGCTCCAGCACACTCCTGGACCCTTTCCACCTCAAAGATCCCACATTTCAGAAACACAGGATGTAGGAGCTTAAAGGGAACTTAAAGACCATCTATTTCAACCTCCTCATCTTACTGCTGAGGAAACAGACCCAGAAGGACAGCATTATTTGTCCACTCAGCTACTAAGTGTCAGAGCTAGAATTCAGACTAAGTTCTCTCTCTAATTCCAGGGTTCTTTCCATTGGTACCACGTACTCCTCTTCCTTTCCTTTCTTTTTTTTTTTTTTTTAATATTTATTTGGATCTTTTGCTTTCATATCACCTACATTTCCCAATTTTCCCCCTTATTTTCCCTCTGAAAATGTTACAGAGAATAAAGAGAGAAAGTTCAGTTCACCAAAACTAACTAGCACACCAAAAAAAATCTTGATGTTATCTGTAGCAGCGCATACCCATAGTCCTCTGCTGCCTATTCTCTGGAGCCCTCTGCCCCCTTTTAAAGAGCTGGTGGGAGCCCTCAGAAAGGCAATCCCCAACAGACATCAGAGCATATGGTATGTGTTACAAGTCCTAGGACCACAGCTGTCATTCCAGGCTATCATCAGCTCCATGCTTGCCAGAGCTTCCTGGATTCTGATCCAAGCCTCTTTACATTTCAGTTTTTCAGGGAAATATTTCACTTAGCATTGCTATTCATGAGTAATTTAATAAGATCAGATTTAGAGTAGAAAGGGGCCTCAGAGGTCATCAAGTTCAACCCCTTTATTTCATGGATGAGGAAACTGAGGTTAAATATGTTGCCAGAGGTCAGATAGGTAGTAAGTAGAAGAGACAATCCAACCCCCTCCTCCCTGTCTAACCCTATTTCCCATTACTAGCAGACACCAATCATTACAGTAAACTTTAACCCCTTTCTCCCCTACCCTATGCTTTTTTGTTTGTTTGTTTTTTGTACCTGGACCTGCAATTTCACTGGTATAGGGAACTCCCACTGAGAAAGCTACCTCAAAGGACGAACCTTCTTCACAATTTACAATTTAGTGACTTGCTGTGGGTCACAATAGCAAATACAGTCAGAGATGAGACTTTCTAGCCACTAAGACTTGATGCTCACCTCACATCATAGTCATTCTCATTTGCTCCTAAGTGCTCGCAATTTCTATTGGATGCTTTCTTCCGGGGTATTAGGACAAGAGAAATCGATCAAGTGATTATATGTATAGATGCTCATGCTCCTCTGGGATCATTTGCCCTCAGCCTCTTTCCATCAAGGCAGCAATCATATTTAACTCTGTCTCCACTCCGAAGGGATTATGAAATTGAATTATTATGTGTGTGACTATTGGGAAGTGTGGGGCAGCTAGATGGGGCAGTGGATAGCCCGCCAGACCTGGAGTCAGGAAGATTCAGCTTTCGGAGCTCAAATGTGACCTGAGCTACTTATTAGTTATGTGGAAACTTTGCCTCAGTTTCCTCATCTGTAAAATTATCTGGAGAAATAGATGGCATATCACTCCAATGTCTTTGCCAAGTTTGGGGTCACGAAGAATTGGATTCTTTGTCAGGAAAAGAATCTTGTAAAGGACATCTAAATAATAGTAACAATAGCAACGTTTACAAAGGTAGGTGGTACAAATACTATAATCTGATTTTATAGAAGAGGAAGCTGTGATCAGAGAGAGAAAATAACTTGCTCATGGTCACACAACTAGGAAGTATCTTAGGTAGGTTCGAACCCCTGGTCTCCTGGACTTTTTTGTGACTTCTCTCTTCCTTTATCAGGGCCTTTTCCCTCTATTCCACACAGCTACAATACTTGTGACTATGCAGCTCTGTAGGTGCTACCTCTAGGGCTGCTACCACAGAAAGCTGGATAAAGAAAGAGTAGAAAAACGATGAAAATCTGTTTCCTTGAGTATGAGTAGCGCTGATGGAAGGCCCCGGGCGCGGACCGGACCCAAGTTAGGAGGCAGGGTGCGGCTCGGAAGTTCCTGGTCTTCACTCTGCAATTACTCCTCGCCCGGAGCTTGGGCCCAGGCGAGACAAGAGGCTGGGGCTCTATGGTCCGCTTAGGATGCTGGTCTCCCTTATTATTTCATTCCCTTTAAAAGGAAAACTATGATTGGAATCCGGGAGGTGGCGAGGGGAGGCCCTGCCCGGGGAGAAGGACGTGACTTAAACACGACCGCTGACCCAGTTTAAGGCAGCCGAAGAACCCCGAGTGCTTGCAAGCGTCTGTGTGCGTGTGTGTGTGTATCTGTGTCTGTCTGAAAGAGAGAGGGAGGGGACGGTTTGGAGGATGGCACTAATACGTGTAAAACAGAGGGAGGGAAAGGGGGAGCCCCAGGAGGAGACCCGGCTCGTTGGGCGGCCTCTGAGGGTTGGGCGGGAGGGTCCCTCTGGGTCTGATGCAGGGGGTGAAGTGGGGGGGGGCGAGGTGTGGGGGCGGGCAGGGCCGGGCTTCCCCTCTCGGGCGGAGCTGCTCTTTCCCTTTTTTGGGCGGCTTCTCTCCCTGCAGCTGTTGCGGAGTCCGAGCCCGCCCGGCTCAGCTCAGCCCAGCTCAGCCCGGCGGGTCCTGCCCAGGGAAGCAGCCACCATGACGGGAAGGTAACATCGGCTTGAGGGGATGCCTGGGAGCGGGGGTAGGCTGTGGGTGAGTGCTGGGAGGGATACTGAATGGTGTCCCTTTCTTCTGATCAGTGACTGAAGACTGGGGATCCACTGTCAGTCTCTGATCAGTGGGGGTGGAGGGGTGGGGGTGGGAACCTTCTACAGCAGAGTGTGCCCGCACCCCTCCGGAACCCCCGGGACGTGGGCATCGGGAGGGAGGCGAGCCCCTGATGTCTGATGGCCGCAACAGCTGCAGCTCTAGGCGCTGCCTCGGACCAACCCCCTGGAGCTGGGTCTGGACCCCGCCTACGTTCCCGAGGGAGAACAGTGTGCTCCCCTTCCTCCAGACTCCTCGGTCCTCTTGCCACCCACCAGAGCCACGGCACCCCCGATGGGGGGGTCTGGGGTGGGATGAAGCTTCAAACTAGGCAGGGGTCAGGAGACCCGGGTGGGAGTCCAAGCCTTGGTCACTGACTAGCTGTATAATCCTGGGCAAGGTATCACTCCTGTGAACGTCCGAACCTCTTTGTAAAAGAAGATAATTAAGCTTGCCTGCCTGCGAGGGTGAAATGAGTCAATACACCCAAAAGTCCTCTGGAAAGTATTGCACTAAAAAAATGTAGTTTATTATTAACGTTGGGTCAGAGAACTAGTGGCTTCACAAAGCGAATTGGGTGGGGCAGAACGGTCTGCTTCTTGTCTGGCTGCCTGGCTCCTAAAGAAACACCCTGGTAATCGCCACCAGAACAGGCAACTGGTGCAGAGAAAAAGGCAATGGATTCATGCGAAAGACCTAAGTGTGAATTGCAACTGCGCTTGCACAGTTCTTAAACCTTGATCTCTTTTCCTCATCTGTAAAATGAAGCGAGAGGTGTAGTGGATTGAATGGAACCGGGGGAGATCTGGGTTCAAATTCCACCTCCCACGCTTAATAGCTGTGTGACTTCGGGGAAGTCACAACTCCTCGGACACTCACATTCCCTCATCTGTGAGGTGAAAGGGTTAAATTAGGCCATCTCCAAGGTCCCTTCCAGTTATAGGCCTATTATGGTATGAATTTGCTTTCCAGTGCATAGCTAGAAAGTACTAGGGCAGTACCTAGAACTCAGATCCTGTAGCTCCTAGTCTCTATGCTACTGAGTAGTATAGAGGTGAATGGGAAGCCAATGGTATTTGTTTTGTTCCTTTGGGGGAATGAGTAGGATTGGATGTAATTTACCATTTGAGTTCTAGGGATAGGCTTAGTAATTGTAAGGAAGAAGATATTTGAAATCCCAATTTAGTGGACCTGTAGTCACAGAATTAATTTGCTTGGGAAATGGAGGAGAAAGTTGATGACCAGACATTACTATCAGGGGAGAGGCTAAGAGGCTTCAAATAGGGTAATAGATTTAGGCTTATTCTGCTCAAAAATGTTAAAAGACTGGGGCCATCATTTGCCCTGGAGAGTTATGCTTCAGTGATCTTGTGAGCCCTGTCCTTGTGTTTTATTATATCCAGGAGAACTCAGGGTTGAATTACAACCTCATTATTTAACAAGTTCAGTTCTTTGAATGTAATTTTTGCTTCTCTCACCACAAATCTTCCTTTTGGTGGCCTCTGTTCTGTAACTGTTCTCTGAGTTCAACTAACTTTTGGACATGTCCTTGACCACTCTCTTCCTGCTGAGTTGTGAGATGGTGCTGGGGTTAGCTAGATGAACAGATGAAAATATAGCTCCCCTGTGAATTGGATTGTATCTTCCTTCTTTGGTTATTATGGGAATAGCAATGGAAGCCAGCAGCATTTGAACCTCCAGACTCCCTGACTTGGAGGCCTGCTCTCTAGCCTTTTCATCACACTGCTTTAGATCAGGGCCCCCAACAAACTCAGGATGGACCATTAGGGTCCAAAGAGCCATAAATGATAAATCTTTGAACCAGGTGCTTTCCTCATCATTTTCTTCAAACCCCACACATCATTCTTCCTGAAGTTTGGGGAGATTCCTGATGAAGAGGGTAGCTGCTCCTGGTGCTTCTTTCCTTGTAGAACTTGGGGACTTTACTTTTAGGATTCCTCCCCACTTATAACTCCTTTGTAATCTGAATCATTTCTGGAAATAAAAATACAGAAATAAATTGGGGGCCTTTGTTTTTCATCCATTTTAATTGCGAATGAAGAGGAGATGAAGAGGGGAAAAGAGGAGTACTTTCCATTCAGATACAGAAAGAAGGTAACTAGACAAAAGTTGTTATGTGGACATATTTATTGGTCACTTTTCCCAATAGCATAGTCATCAACATCACCAAATTTTTTGAGGGGAGTGACTAGTAGTCATATACTGGACTACATCCAGAGAAGAATAAGACACTACCCCATCCCTGAGGCTGATAATGTCTCTGGGTTGGGTAGATAAATGACAGTACAAAATATGATATACCAAAGGACCAGAGTCCTAGGAGAATTAAATGAAAGGAGTGATCTTCAAGTGAAGTTTTGTGGATGAGGTGGGATTTGAATTGGATCAAGCTGGATTGGTTAAATAGCAAGGACATAGTTTAGAAGTCACACAGGAATGAGTTCTGCTAATTCAGTAGGTGGCACTCTCTTCTCTAAAGTAATCACACCCTCCATCAATTTAGTTGACAATTCATTGCTGGCCACCTTAACCAGTAGTCTGGCAAATGTATATGACCGATGGTCACAAGAGGGACTTTGTATGGATGGGTGAGTGCAAAACCATTGTCACCAGTACAAAAAGAGCAGTAAGGGCATTACCTCAGTATAAACAAAGAGAGACCTTTGCAAGGAGAAAGAAATGTCTTGCAGTACAGGGAGTGGGACCTCACCTTTCTTTCCCAGCTGACATGAATGGGGTAGGAGGCAGCTGCACATTTTCCCAGGTTTGATGCTGTGTCAAGCTCCCTGTTAGTTTACAGGGAGAGGCAGCTTGGCAGTGGAAAAAGCACTGGCTGTGGAGTTAGAGGACCTGGGTTCAAATCCTGCTTCTAAGTCACTTAACCCCCTGGACTTTAGTCTTATTTATCAAAAGAGTGGGTTCATTCTATCTTCCAGACACAAGACAGTACAAATCCAGACTCTAGGCACTTTTACTAGCTCTCCCCTATACCTAGAATGTCTCTTCATCTCTGACCTTTGGTTTCTTTCAAGTCCTATCTTCAAGAAGCATTTCCCTATCCCCCTTAATGCTAGGGCCTTCTCTCTAAGTTTATCTTCCATTTGTCCTATATAAATTTTGTTTGTGCATGCTTGTTTGCATGCTCTTCCTCCTTGAAGGCAGGGGCCATCTTTTGCCTTTCTTCATACCCCTAGGGCTTAGCACAGTGACTAACCTAGAGCAGGCTACCAGATTTTAAGAATACCCTGAAGGACCAAGTTGCTTCAGTTGACTCAGTGAAATTAAAAAAAAAAAATCCACTAGGCAAATAAATTAGGCAGTAGGATGAAAATTTTTGTTTTCATTCAAAATTATTATATCTGTTCGTAATAATTGGTTTGTGAAGTATAATTACACAGGTAGACTAAACAGATGAACCTGTTTTCAAGCTGCCTACTTCCTTCTTTCTTTTAGATCTTAATCCTCCAAGAAAATGGAGGCCATTTATCTTGAACTTGATCTTCTCACCAGTTCATCACCTGCTTTCTTAATTCATTTACTCCAGTCTCCAGGAAGAGGTGACTCTTCTGGCAAAGGCTACATCTTTTACTTGTGTTCTAGAACCAACCCATCCCTTCTCACTTCCTGCAGGAACTTGACCCCTCAACCATTCCCCTCTCTCACCTTCAATTTCATTTCAGTGTAATTCAACACACAAATATTAAATATCTATATTTAAGGCACTCTGCTACATGCTTAATTGGAATAAAAAGACAAAAATAAAATAGTTCCTGCCCTTAAGGAGTTTATATTCTTTATTCTGTTAATTTCTCCTCATCCATTGCTTCCTTTACTGATGCCAACAAACTTACCAGGCTTCCTTCTTCCTTAAAAAACCTTCACTTTATCTTGCCATCCCCTCCAGCCATCATCCTATATTTCTTTTCTCTTTCACAACCAAACTCCTAGAAAGTGTTTACATTTCCTGCCTCCACACCCCTCTCACTCACTTCTTGTAATCTGGTTTCTAACTCCGCTCAATTGAAATTGTTCTCTTCAATGTTACCAACCATGTCTTAACTGATAAATCCAGTAGCTTTTTCTCAGTACCTATTCTTTTTGACCTCTGTAGCTTTCGACACTCTTGACAACCAACCTTCTTCTCTTTGATTCAGTACTCTCTTCTCCCTTGGCATATACTCTCCTTTCTCTTTTGGTTGTCTTCATACCTGGCTGTCCCTTATTCTTTTATTTTGCTAGATCATCATCCATCTCCCACATGCTAGGCATAGGTGTCTCCCAAGACTTTATCTTGGGCATCATCTCTTCTTTACACACCCTTTCCCTTGCTGACCTCATCAACTTCCAGGGAGTTAACTCATATTTTTAGGTAGATAATTACCAACCTATATATCCAACCCTAATCTCTCTCTCCTGAATTCCAGTCCCAGGTCACCCTTCCTTCTTTCCTTCCTTCCTTTCTTCCTTCCTTCCTTCCTTCCTGCCTGCCTTCCTGCCTTCCTGCCTTCCTGCCTTCCTTCCTTGCTTCCTGCCTTGCTTCCTTCGTTCCTCCTTCCTTCCCTCCTTCTTTGACTTGCTTCATTTCTAACAGGGGTCAGTTGCTCCTCCCCCTGCTCAGGGTTTAGTTGGCTCATGACTTACTACATGACACCTGAACCCTGCTGCAGCTCAGAACTTCTCATGAGGCTCAAGTGATCACCAGCCTCAGCCTCCCCAGTGGCAAGGTTGATAGTCATTCACTACCATGTGGGCTCCCGTGCTGCTGTTCTTTTATATAGGCTGCCTCTCATGTCTTGTGTGCATTTTCTCCTTGGAAATTCTAGTCCCTTGGAATTCTTAATATCCTTCAAGGTTTAACTCAGGTGTTGTCTTCAACTGGAGATCTTTCCTGATTCCCTCAGTTAGAACTGCTCCCTTCCTCCTCGAATTTTCTTCTTCTTACTTATTTATGTGTATGTTATATACTGCCCCACCTCCCAGACCACTATGATGTGCCCTGTGTTTCTCCCCCTTGGGATTCCTAGAATTTAGCTCAGTATCTTGCCCAGACTAAGGGCTTAAGTAATTGCTGACTTTATAGCTACGTAAAGCTGGTACTGCTGAAGCATGGTGGCCCCAAGGTATATTCCCATAATATCCATGCTATGATATTGGTTCCTGCAAAATATTACCTCTTTCCTATGGCTCTCATTATCTCTGTAAAAGATTTACCCTGGTCCTTGGACTTTGCTAATCAATTCCTTTGTGGAACTGACCTTGGGAACCCTTGTCCTCTGCCCTTCTTTCTCTTTTGCTGATTTTTAAGCTGTTGTGATTTCTAACCCCCTCTTGAAATGAAGTCTCCTAATCCTGATGTCCCACAGCTTTCTTGGGTTCTTGGGTTCAGAGATATACTGTATCTGATGACTTACGTCCTTTCTCCCTATATTCTGTAGGGCCTACCAAATTTTAGTGCTTGTTTCTGGCTCCCTTTCTCCTGGTCTTGCTACGATACATTCTGAAACACAAATGTGTATTTTTTTTAGGGTTGGTTCACAAGAGAAAGAATAGCACACAGAAATATCAGAAGTGGTGTTGTAGGTAATTGAAAGTGTGTTTAAATGAAATTGTCTTCCGTAGACTAGATGGTATATAAACTTGGCACAAAAGTTGAAGTCCTCTGGGCCTAGCTTGGTACATGATAGAAGAAAAAAAAATTATACCGTATGCTGTGTTTTAGGTATGTCTGCTATAGGCAATTTTATTTAATTTACCATTATTTTATAGCCATCTCTAGCTGAGAGAGAGGTATCCAAAATGGAAGAGTCTCCCCTGTCTCCTCTCACATATCCCAAGGTTGTTTGAGGTAACATTGATATGAATCTTGTACAAGGAAAAGATTAGAGTATGTTGAAATAGAGTTTTGGGTTAGCATTTTGGTGTAATAGTTGCTACTCTACTAAAATTACTGGAACTTCTGGATTCCTTCTTTGACCTCTCTCTTCAAGGACTGAGAGGCCACCTTCTTGTGATCATTGTTTGAATCCTTGCATATTAAGAGGACACTGCCCTTAGGTAGGTTATGGTACCAGTCTGGGGTGGGGGTGGGGGGCGGGGAAGGGGATTGCCAAGGAAGCAGAAATCCTATCTGGACAAGAGTCAAGTTTTCTCTATCCTTGATCCGTTTTCTGGCATATTATGTTTTTGGAAAGGAGTTTGGGGTTAGAGAAAGTATTTCTTTTCAAAAATTTTTTTTAAAGAATGGTTTACTTTTAGTTTATAACATTTATTTCCACAAGTTTTTGAGTTCCAAATTTTCTCCCCTCCTTCTTCTCCCCTAACACTGCCCCCCCCTGCCATGGTGGCATGCAATCAAATATAGGATCTACAAATACCTTCACATTAAACATTAGTCAAGTTGTAAAGAAAGATTTTAACCAGTGGAGTGAACAATGAGAAAGAAGAAGAAACAAAACAAAACAAAATGAAAATGAGAGAGAGAGAGAGAGAGAGAGAGAGAGAGAGCAAGTAGTTTGCTTCAATCTGCATTCAGACTCTGTAATTCTTTCTCTGGATGAGGACATCCCTTTCCATCATGAGTCCTTTGGAGTTGTCTGCTAGCCTTGTATTGCTGCAAAGAGCCCAGTCTATCAAAGTTAGTCATCACTGATATGATGTGTCTGTAATTGAGGACAATGCTCTCCTGGTTCTGCTCCCCTCACTTAACATCAGTTTATATAAATCTCTCCAGATTACTATGAAGTCCGTCTGCTCCTCATTTCTTATGGCATGGTAGTATTCCATTATATTCATATACCACAACTTGTTCAGCTGTTCCCCAATTGATGGCCATCCCGTTGGTTTCCAATTCTTTGCCACCACAAAAAGAGCTGCTATCAATATTTTTGTACATGTGGGTCCTCCTCCCACTTGTATCTCTTTGGGATACAGCCCTAGAAGTATTTCTTAATAATTTCAGTTGAATTAAAAGGATATATTAAATATGCTTTCACACCTATGGCTAAAGGCCGTGCTCTGTTGTATTGTTCCCATCTGACCCCCAAATGAGAATGATCTCTTACTCTAGGACATCATAATCCTTCCTGAGTTGGGATTGGCCTACTTGGGTACTCTGGACCAAACTCATTCATTGGTTCACAATCCTACACAAAAAACAGCCTAAAAGACATTGTAGTTTCACCAGTCATATAGAAAAAGAAATAGTTTAATCAATTTAGTTCACATCCACCCCCCTATATTTCTGCACAAACAATAATAGCTAACATTTACATTACACTTAGTATTTCGAGGCACTGCACTTTACAATGATTATCTCATCTGATCCTCGAAACAACCCTTGGAGGTAGGTTTAAGTGTTTGATGCTGAAATATGTTAGATAAAGGCTTGTAAGCAATGGAAACCATCACCAGACCCCTAGGACTCTAGAAGTGGTTAGCCACCCTCATTTAATCAATCAATATTTATTAAGCACCTACTGTGTGCCAGACATGGTGTTAAGAGCAGTGGTGACCCAACCCTCTGGGGGCCTTGAGTTAAATTAAGTGACTTTCCCAGGGTCACAGAACTAGGAAGTACCAGAGGCTGGATTTGAATTCAGGTCTTCTTGATTCCAGGACAAATGACATATCAACTGCATCACATAGCTGCTTCACCTGGAATGCTTTTTGAATTGATGCCTTTTGTTTTAACATTACTGCTCACTTCCAGAAATATTCCTCCCCTTATCCCTTACCCAGCAAGCCTTTCCTTGTCACAAAGTTTAAAATGAAAAGAGGGAAAAAAAACAGTTCATCAAAATTAACCAAGACATCAATTGACTAAATAACAGGATATAGAGCATCCCACACTCATAGTCCCTCACCTCTACAACCAATAGTGGGAGGTATGTTTTCTGTCTTGTCTCTAAGTTCAAGCCTGAGTATTATAAAACGTTTTATTTTATTGTTCTTTCTGCTTACATTGTAGTAATCATTGTTTATATTGTTTTCCTGGTTCTTACTTCACCCTATGTAATTTCATTTAAGTCTTCTTATGTTTCTCTGAATTCTTTTTTTGGAGGGGGGAAGGCAAAGCAATTGGGGTTAAGTGACTTGCCCAAGGTTACACAGATAGTTAAGTGTCAAGTGTCTGAGGACAGATTTGAACTCAGGTCCTCCTGACTTCAGGGCCGGTGCTCTATTCATTGCACCACCTAGTTGGTCCTCTCTGAATTCTTTATAGTCGTCACTTCTTATGGCACAGTAATATTCTATTATATTCAGGTACCACAGTTTGATTAGCCATTCCCCAGATAATGGTCGCCAAATTTGTTTCTTGTTCTTTTCTACCAAAAAAAAGTCACATCTTGATTACTATAATGGTCTCTAAACTGCTTTGGAAGGGGTTCCTGGTACTTTGTGATTTAGGCCAAAGAGATTGTCAGGGACAAATTTGTCAATTAACTTATAAGCATGATAGCTTAGAGAGAATGAAAATCCAAAGGGACAGAGATACATCCTATTTTGAAAACTTCTCATCCAAGACATTTTTACTATCAATTTATAATATTCCCAAAACAAAAGGAAAACAATTCAACAATAAGATAAAATCTAGTGTGGCACCTTTTCTGGGTTCATTCTCCCAACTCCCACTCATATGGGGAAGTTGGCTCCCCAGAGGGTTGGGTCACCACTGCTTAGCACTGTGCTTGGCACATAGTAGGTGCTTAAAAATGTTTATTGATTGATTGAGGGTGGCTAATCACTTCCAGAATTCTAGGGGTTTGGTCATGGTTTCCATTACTGATGCTTACAAGTCTTTATCTAGTATCTTTCAGTATCAATTAAATAGTTGGTATTAATTAACTTTTACAGCAGGATATTTACTGAGACACTCTTCCCAGTACTCACACTTGGTTACTGGGGAGACTGGGCACAAACTTAACATGGCATTCTCTCCTCCTCCCAGTCCCACTCCTAATATAATACACAGAACCCTTTCAAAAATACACAAGGTCCCTGGGGAGAGTGGGATCAGTTCTGATCTTACAAATCCTTTTCTCCTTTTCAAGGCATCATCAGGTCTACTTCTGAATATCGTATAGCTGGTGGACGAGTTTCCCCTTTGCTTGTAGAACATGGTTTCTTAGATATTGGGTTGATTAATTTCTGGACTGAGCAACAGATTGCTCCACAGGGCTGGTTCTTCACCAGACATGGTTACTGTGGCTACTGGAAGATTCAGTTATTGATTCCATCTGGCTGAATCTCAGATGACTCTTCCAACTTTTTGAAGTGCACAAGGTTTTAACTTGGACTATTCCATCTCCTCATGTGCATTTACCTAAGATCAAGATAGAAGAAACCCAAGAGATGAAAGAAACAGAGGCACTTTGTATTTATGTCTACATGTTAGTAGTAGGAGATAAGAGTCTAATATGCCTCTCCCCTACCTGAAGACCACAGTAATTCTTGCTCTTTAAAAGTTGATAGGGGAGAGAGTGAAAGATTATACAGTCAAACCTTTTGTATATATAGCTCAACAGCCAATTAAAAGGATTTTTTTTCACCTAGAGGCAACAGGAAACAGCCGCATGATATCTGTGCATGCTATGAAGTATGAGGAAGGGTCTCTCCATTACACATGCCCAGAAGCAGGTTCATCCAGCATCTGTGGGGATTGGAATGGGTCAGGACATATTTTATAGTCATGAAGGACTGGGTCTTAGTTGGCTAGTCCTGCTTTAACATTTGAAAAGTTTAGATAACAGTTTTGGTTCATCTAATAGAACAATAGTCACAACTTTTGGTAGACCCTGAGGAATCATTTTCTCAACATTCATTTGAGGCTCAATTTTCTTATTTGTAAAATGAGAGTGTAAGACTAGATGATTTCTAAGGGCCATTCTAGGTTCTATTTATATATCCCTAATATATATATATGTGTGTGTGTATGTGTGTGTGTATATGTATATACATATATTTATATATGCGTGCTATGTTCCTATAACTCAAATTATACAAGAAGGAGGGTCAAAAGTAACTCCTTAGGGTTGAAGAGAATAGTGGTGAACTTTGTAAACTTGGAGCCCACTACCAGTTATAGTTCATGCCCAGGGGAGTGCCAGGCTGAACACATCCTAACCAAGACTCTAGATGTTCAGCTAGGGTTTGATAGGCTTTGAGGCTCGACCCTCTGACTGCATTCCATGATATATGATGCATTTTCTTTTGTGCAGACATTCCACACTGTTGGGTCATACTGGGTTCTAAAATACCTAGTTATTTCTATGGTGGATGGTCTGTTTCTTTTCTACTTTAAATTCTAATCCTCAAAAAGTTGGTAAAGCATATTAAAGTCTGAAAGGAACGAATAATTTAGAAATAAAAAAAAAAAACAATGCTAGAGAAGGTAATTTCCCAGTAACTTCCATAGCTACAGATGAGAAGTTGGGGGTGGGAGCTAGGGGTAAAAGCAGAGAAGGAAGGACAACATGACAATTGTCTACTAGTTAAGGTAAAATAATGGTTTTTGCTCTGTCTCAGAAGGTAGGAGTAGTGGGTGCAAATGGGTTAAAAGTGGAATCATCACTTCCTGTGTTCTTCTCAGTGGAGATCTATGAGCAGAGGCCAGTGATGAACACTTTTGGGGGGAATGGTGAAGAAAGGGTTCTTGTTCAGATGGTAGTTAGATTGGATGACGTCTAAGCTCCCTTATGACTAAGATTCTGTGATCCAGCTGTATGATGATGTTCCAGCCAATATGGAGGCTAGAGAGATTTCTAACAGAAGATCAGGGAACATCTACTAAGCTTCAGATAGGGTTAATTCAGAGAAGTGGAACTTGTAGTGTGTGATTCTAGTACATTTTGCGTTGGGCCACACACTATTTGCATTATTGAGTTTTCTTTGAAATTGATAGTTTCAGTGTGGATATGATCAGGGATTAAGTTGGGAACAACCTAGGGCTGTCCCTTGAATATGTTCTGGAATATTGGTCTTTATTATGGGAATAGGATGAAAAGAAGAGGCAATCTACTCTTTGGGATAACCAAGCATAACTCTAATTCCATTTCCAACAGAATTGTACCTACCCTTTACCCATTGCAGCTCAACACTCCCTTATTCTACTTCTTCCCTTTAGTGGTGTAATCTCCGAGTATTCTCCTTTCTGAGTCAGGTGCCCATGTCTGAGCTCAGTCATAACCTAACCCCAACCAGGGTATCCACAACATCAGCTATGTGGGTGCTACAGGATAAATTCTACTTTCGTTCCTACCCCAGCATTCTGACCAGAAAAAAAGACTGCTAGGAGTCCACTATTAAAATAGCTTAGAGACTGATGAATTTCTAGATTCTGGAGAATATGGAAGTATTCTGAAGTGAATCACTGTCTATGACTGCAACTTAGTCATTTAATAGGGAGAGGGAGTGCCTGCAGCTGTTTCTTCTCTTTATTTCTGAGCAGCTGGAGGAAACCACATCACTGTATTGACAGGGTCTACTGAAAAGTCATGTCATCACAACTGGCCCTCAATGTACCATGGCAATACTTTTTATTTCTTCCCTGATTGATTTTCTGTCCAACCCCCCACCCCAGTGCCTCTTCCAAACCTTCTCTCTTCAAGTCCCTGATAGCTCCTCCACCCCCAACCACTCTTCACAGGTGTCTTCACTTCTTACATTACTGAGAAGATAAGGCCATCTATTGTAAACTTGGTCATTACCCCTAGTTCCTATCTCAAAACAAATTTCTGCACCTCCCCTCGTATTACTCCTGTCTCTGAAGAAAAGATGGCCAAATCCTGCCTTCTGCCAGAGGCCTTTCTACACTCCCCTACACTATCCGCCTTCCTCCTGAGGTTACTTTCCATCCACACTGGATATACCTTGGATGTGGAATGTGCATTATTGTGTGAGGGCTGTTTCCTGCATTAGAATGAGCTGTTCAAGAGCAGGGGCCTTGTTTTTGTCTTTCTTGGTGCTCAGCTAAGTACTTGGCAAATACCAGGTAGTGAAGGGTATGGAGTGCTGGGCCTGCAGTCAGGAAGGCCTGAATTCAAATCCAGCCTCAGACACTTATTAACTATATGTCACTTAACCTCTGCTTACCTCATTTTTCTTAACTATAAAATGGAGATATTAACAGCCCCTACCTTGAAGGGTTGTTGTGAAGATCAAATGAGATTTTTAAAATACTTAGCATCTCCCTAGCATATAATAGGTGCTTAATAAATGCTTATTTCCTTCCCTTTTCCTCCCTGGCTTATTAAAGTGACTGACTTACTGATGATCCTGAATCCCATCTCTTCTGGAAGTTTGCTTCATCAAAATATCATTCATATCACATCCTTCCCCCAATGTTTCATTTCTGTCAGTGTATCAGAGTATAACACTTAGGATGGTTTTTTACACATAGCTGGTGATGCTTAATCAATGTTTGTTAAAATGAATTTATTTGCAAGTTTAATGCTTTACTAATAATCATTAAAAAGAGTATAACTGTCTGCTGGACCCAGAGTCAGAAAGACTCATCTTCCTGAATTCAAATCTGGCTTCAGACACTTACTAGCTGTGTGGCCCTGGGCAAGTCACTTACCCTCGTTGGCCTCAGTTCCTCATCTTTAAAATGAGCTGGAGAGGGAAATGACAAACCACTCCAGTATCTTTGCCAAGAAAACCCCAAATGGGGTCAAGTAGAGTCTGATGTGATTGAAACAACCAAGCAAAGAAAATAATGTATAACTGTAATGATATACATGTTATGTGTCACAATCCCTTTTCTTTCAGGGCTTGTTCAAGTGAAACACAGAAGAAAATATCCTATATTAAGCTCCTGTGCTAATCTTTTGGGCATAATCAGAGAGCCGCCATTTCCGGGAGCTCCATTGTTCTCAGGAGGAAATTCTGCCACAGACCATGTGGTCACCAAGGCATTCAGACTCTCCTGGAAGCCTGATTCCCTTAAGTACAATTCCCATCTTCTCCTCCTTGTGGACATGAATTTTTCTGGGTTTGTTGTTTTTCTTCCCTAAAGCAAATGGACCTTTGAACTGGGTGGCTCACATGTAGGTGGAGTAAATATTTACTGGCTGGTGTGAGCCTTTCATTCCAGATAACTGGTATCCAACTGGAGAGATTTTTTTTTTTGAGTTCTTTGTTCTCTCTTTGACCTGGCTCAGTTTTCGTAAATCACTGCAGTTTGATAGTTACTGAATTTAAATGGGGAATAGAAGGACTGTTAGATATTATATTACCGGACTGTAAGGCCAGGGACAGATTTCATTTAAACTCTGTCTCTCTCCTGGCACCTAGGACAGATTTGTAGTCTAACAGAGATGCCTGTCCCCTAGTCCTGTGAGGAGATGGTACGTGGCTTGCCCAGGGACCTGCAGCCAGGATATACATACATGAGACTGGAATCTAGTTCTTCCTAACTCTGTGGAGAGTTCTCTGTCCCTTTATCCCCATTCCTCTTCTTCAGAGCCCTTTCATCTGAAACAGGCCTGACTATAGCTGGCTATGCTACAGTTGGGGTTCATAAGAAAAGATTACCTGAAGTCAGCAGCTAACCAAGATCCTCTTTCGCTGTCTCTTTCTCTCTCTCTGTCCCCTCCAACCAGAGATGTGCTTGTGACTCTCTGAAAATGAATGACACACTTTTAAGTTTAACCTGCTTTATTAACATTTTCTCTACTACTTTCTTAAATCTAGCCAATCAACAAAACAACCAATCAAATTCTTGAGTTATAGCATCTGATTTCTGAGGTGTAAATGTGTACACTGAAAATTTAACTATCCACACATCACTGTCCGTTCCTACCCTTCTTCTGTTGGCCACTCTTGCTTTTTAATCTCATTTAGTGGTTCATATGTGACCATATGTGTTCTCAAAGCTCTGCCCTAGGACCTCTTTTCTTTTCCCTTTGCAGTATCTCATTTGGTGATCTCATCAGCTCCCCTTTAATTATTATTGAATTCTAATAATTATTTAATTATCATCTTCAGGCAGATGATTCATCTATCTATCCATCTACCTATCTATCTATCTATCTATCCATCTATCTATCTATCTGTCTATCTATCTATCTATTGTGCTCTAGTCTACCTCCTGGACTTTAGTCCCACATTACCAAGTGCTTTTTGTACATCTCAAACTAGATTGATTTCCTGTAGGAATCTCAAATGTCTTTTTCCCAAAGCCTTGCCTCTTACACATTTCCCTGTTCCTCTTCAGTGCATCACCATCCTCCTAGTCACTCAGACTGACAACACGAGTGTCAGCCTTGACGCCTCGATTTCATTGACATCACATATTTGATCTGTTACCAAATATTGTTATTTTTGCCTTCACAAAAATTACAATCAATTCACAATCATTAGATTTTAAGCTGCTTGAGGGCAGAGACTATTTTTTTCCTTTCTTTTGTGTTCCCAGCACTTTAATACGATGCTTTGTCCATAGTAAGGCTTAATAAATACTTGTTGACCTAACAGCATCTGTCACATATATCCCCTTCTCAACACTTACACAGTCACTACCCTAACTCAGGCCTTTGTTGCCTTTCACCTGGGCTGCTATTACATCAGCTTTCTTTAAAAAAATTTTTTTGAGGGGCAGCTAGGTGATGCAGTGAGTAGAGCACCCATCCTGGAGTCAGGAGGACCTGAGTTCAAAACTGAGCTCAGACACTTAACTTACTAGCTGTGTGACCTTGGGCAAGTCACTTAACCCCAATTGCCCTGCCTTCCCCCCTCCAAAGAGATGAAAAAGAAATTTTAAAAAATTATTTCACTAAATTTCCTAATTACATGTAAAAAAATTTTGAGTTCCAAATTCTCTCTCTGCACTTGAGAAGGCTAGCAATGTGATATGATTATTCATGTGAAGTCATGCTAATATTTCTATATTAGCTTTTTAACTGGCCTTCTGGTCTCAAGTCTTCTTACTCTAGTCCATCCTCCCCTCATTTATCAAAGTGATTTTTCTAACATATGCGCTAAGAGCTATAAAATCATTCATATCCTTTGGTCCAGCAATACCACCACTAGTTCTATATCCTAAAGAGATAAAAAACAAAAAGGAAAAGGACCTATAAGTACATAAATAATTATAGCAGCTTTTTTAATGGTGGCAAGAATTGGAAATTTAGGAGATGTCCATCAATTGAGGATTGACTGAACAAATTATTCTATATGATTGTGATGGAATACTACTGTGCTATAAGAAATGTTGAGTAGGATGCTCTCAGAAAGACCTGGACTTACATGAACTGATACAAAGTGAAATGAGCAGAACCAGGAGAACATTGTATACAATAATAGCAATATTGTATGAAAATCAACTGTGGATAACTTAGCTCTTCTCAGCAATACAATGATTCAAGACAATTAATTCTGAAGAACTTATGATGAAAAGTACTGTCCATCTCCAGAAAAAGAACTGGTGAAGTCTGAATGCAGATTGGAGCATACTTTTTTCTTTATTTTCCTTGTTTTTGGCCTATATCTTCTTTCACAGCATGACATATGTAGAAATGTGTTTTGCATGACTACACTTGTATAATCTATGTCAAATTGATTACCTTCTCAATGAGTGGGGGAGGGGAGGGAGGGAAGGAAAGAATTTGGAATTCAAGATTTAAAAAAAGAATGTTGAAATTGTTTTTAAAATGTAATTGGAGGAAAAATAAAACATTAAAGTACAGGTCTGGCCATGTTATCCCACCTATTCAGTAAATGTCAGTGGCTCCCTATTACCTCCAAGATCAACTATAAACTCCTCCTTGTCTTTTAAAGCTCTTCATAACCTGTCTCCTTCCCGCCTTCCCAGTCTTCTTACACTTTACTCCCATCCCAATGTAGGCCATCTACATTGGCCTACAGCTATCTTCACACAGTGGTAAATCTTCCATCTCTATACTTTTACATTGGTATTCAGTACCTGGAATTCTCTCCCTTCTCACCTCTGCCTCTTAGTTTCCCAGACTTCCTTTAAGACAGCTCAGATCCTCCCTTCTGCTGGAAGCCTTTCTCAGTTTTCCCAGCTACTAGTGCCTTTTTCTCTTAGCTTACTTTCCACCTAATCTGCGTATATATTATATGTACATTAATTACATATTGTCTCTCCTCTTAAAATGTGAGCTCCTACAAGGTCGTTTGGAGCCTTAATGCCTGGCAGAGAGTGCTTGTAGACTGGCTGACTGATGCTTGCTTTTCCCATTACTGATGGGAATTTCCCATTTGCTTAACGGTTGTATACTCTCATTCCCAGAAGTGGTAGTTGTGAAAGCAGGGTCACAAGTAGTCAGTGGTAGGGAATGCCCTTAAGAGTGACCTAACTGTAAGATGCAAACATTTCTGCTGGCAAAATTATGTAGTTGGTGAGGCCTGGTTTAATATCCTTCTACAGGGATCTGTGCTCTTAATTCACTTTCCCCATTAAATTAAAAAAAGTCTCATTTCTGTAGGGCACTGATCTCCATTTGCTTTTTTGGGGGAAAAAAAATGTGAGTTGATAAATGAATTCACACAGGTGTGCTAATAATTGATGAGGATTTACTTTCTGCCTCTTCCCAGGGATGTTTACATTTTAAAAGAGGAGAATGAGAGTTGAGTACCTTCCTTCTGAGGCATGAATCCTAGGTTTCTGTAGCAGATCTTTAGGGGAAATACTTTTGCGTTTAGAGCCCTTTCTAGCATCACTCAGAATCTACCACCTAGTTCACTACCTATTCTATCAGTGTATGAAGCTCTTCTTTCCCCCTGGACCAAGAACAGGGGAAGAGAACTTCCAGGTATATTCTATCAGTCCCCATTCATAGAATAATCCGGATGTGGGTAAATTAGAGTGATTGCAGAACTTTCCCTCCCAATTTGGTTAGTTTTTTAAACCCCAGTCTTTGTATTGCTTTAGTGTTAAATTTTGTGTTTTGTTTCCTTGGTGATTTTTTAAGAGGCAAAGATGCCACAGTAGTATTTGATTGTACATTTATCTTGGTGGATATGCCGTGATTGTCTTCAGAGTACTGGATCCTTGACTTGAATTTTCATAACTCCTACCCTGAAGAAGCCAAACCTACATGGCTGGTAGTTCACCACCTCCTCTCTTACTACCCTTCTAACCATGATTACATCAGGGAGTTGGGGGGATGCAAAGGGTAGGGCAGCTATAGGATAGGGGTGGGAGAGTCAGAGGTTGAGTTATGGGTAGAGAAGAAGATCCTGGTCTTCATAGGCTTTGCTCTGGAGTTCCTGGGATTCTGGCAGAGTGTTGAATTCTAGATTTAAATATCTTTCACCCAAAGTCTCATTTAAGAATTCTCTGTTGGGTACAGAATAATTCCTCACCTTTGATTGGGCCAGTCAGTTACCAGAGAGGGTATGAGACTTCTCAGTAAGTGACCAACAACCTGGAAAGAGCTGCTAATATTTTTGTTTATGGCCTGGTCTAGGAGAAGAGATTTATAGGTTTGAGTGGTAATGTATAAGATAATTCTTTGGCATTGCTACCTTAGGAGTCATAGACCTAGAATTGAGGATGTTGCTGGAGCTCTTGGCTCCTAAAGATTCTCAGGAGCAGAGAGTAGTTGATGATAAGGATTTACTGGAATACAGCGGCCAAGGATAGAACTGAGGGAGAATGTGATGGTAGGTTAATATACAATAGAAAAATCCTGTGGTCTTACCTGTAAAGAAATATGAATACAGTAGAAGTAAAAGGGAATTTAATTTGTACATTTGAAAAATTTCCAAATCCCACCCCCCCCCTCTTTTAACTTTTTCCTTTATAATTTCTTTTATGCATTTACTTTGCTATTGTTTATGCTGGCTTGAAGCATTAAAAATTTTTATTCATGTCTTTTGATTTTGCAAACTTTAATTTATGAATATATTCTTCCTTCCTTCACTACTCAGCAAGTCATCTCTTGTAACAGAAAATTAGAAGAGAGAAAACAAAGTCAGTACAGCAAAACTTCCCAAATGTCAACCTAGCCTGACATGATATATAATGATTCACACCCATAGTTTCCCATCTTTGTTAAAAAAAAAGGGAGTTACATTTTCTCATTTTTTATTTGGGCATAGTCTTGGTCATTAGAATTGCACAGCATTCAATTAATTTTTTTGGTTTCTTTTTTTCATTTACATTGTAGTTATAGTTATATATATAGTTATATATACATATGCACATATGTTGTTTTTCTGGTCATGCTTACTTCGTTCTGTATCAGTACAGATAAGTCTTCATACTTTTTTTGAATGCCACATAGTGATCATTTCAGTAATGTTTTTTTATATTCATATGTGACATGGTAGAAAGGCCTCTGACTTTTTGGAGTTAGAGCATCATAGTTTACATCCTATCTCTATTTGCCCCTTTCTACCTGTGTGGCTTCGGCAAAGTCACTCAGCCTCATTGTAAAATCCTCATCTGAGGGCGGTTAGGTGCTGCAGTGAATAGAGCACCGGCCCTGGAGTCAGGAGGACCTAAATTCAAATCTGACCTCAGACAGTTAACACTTACTAGCCATGTGACCTTGGGCAAGTCACTTAACCCCAATTGCCCTACCTTCCCCCTTCCAAAAAAAAAAGGGCAAAAAATCCTCATCTGGAAAAATGGATGGTTGTACCAGATCAGAGATTCTTAATGTGGTGCCCATGAATTTGTCTTTTAAATATTTTGATAACTATCTTTTAATATAATTGGTTTCCTTTGGGTCCTTTGCATATTGTTTTATGCAATTAAGAACTTTTTGAGAATAGATTTCATTCACCATACAGTTAGAGGAACCCATAGCACAGGAAAGATTAAGAACCCCTGGGCTGGTGTTCTCCAAGGTCTGTCCTCCAAGTATAGAGTTCCTAATGTACTTCAGTTCTCCAATTAATGGCTATCAACTTTGTTTCCAGCTCTTGGCCCCACAAACAGCGCTACCATGAATTATTTGATGTATGCAGGACCTTTCTTTCTCTCTTTAACCTCTCTGGAGTATTTGATTAGCAATGGGATCTCTGCCTGCCTTGCTTTTGAGAGCTAAGCCACCACTTCCAAGTCCCAAGCTTGTAGATTTTCTCCGCTTCTAGACACCATAACCCCTTGAAGAAAATGGCTGCTCTTGTGTCCTCTCCTATAAAGGAAGGATTGAGAACTAACAGCCTTTGTTTCTAAAGAAAGTTCACTGAAACATTTTCCCTGTCATTTCCTATCCTGGGCTTCATCTCAGTGTGATACAGCAAAATGAACACGGGCTCTGGGGTTGGAGCTCCAGTCCTGCCTTTGATCCATGCTGCTTGTGTGACTTTGGGCAGGTCACTTCACACCTCTCTGGGCCTCAGTTTCTTCATGGGTAAAATGAGAGAGTTGGGCCTCTACATAGATAAGCACATGATCTTCTCTGTTTTTGGGTCCCCATGGTCAGAGTGGTCTGAGAGGTATTTGAATCCTTAACCTTTTCTCACCAAGGCAGTAATACTGTTGTGCCCTGATAGCAACCACGCAGCCAAAAAGATCTCTAGACAAATAAATGCCTTTGGTCTTCTGCTGGGTCAAGGCCTACTGATAATCTATTTGTTTTTCTAGCCATATGCACACATGCGATTGTTAGTTTAGCTCAGTGACAGGAGTCATGGAAACAATCTAGTTCTAATTGGGGCTCCTAGTCTGACTCTGCCACTAACCAGCTTTGTGATGTTGAACAAGACACTGAACCTCTGTGTACTTTCTTTCTTCATTTGTATAATGAAAATACCAATGGTTGCCTTTGTCTCATAAGATTGTAGAGACATCAGTGAGATAAAGTATGTAAAAATATCTGGCAACATCTAAAGTACTGTACAAATGCAAAGTGAAATGCTACATCATATTTAATTATACATAGGCCCGTGTGTGTATGTGTGTGTGTGTGTGTGTGTGTGTGTGTGTGTGTGTGCGCACGCATGCGTGCACACACCACAATGGATAGAATGTTGGACTTGGAGTCAGGAAGACCTGAGTTCATATCCCACCTCAGATACCTACTTAGCTAAGTGATCTTGGGCAAGTCCCTTACCTTTGTCAGCCTTAACTTCCTCATCTATAAAGTGAAGATAAAAGTACTTACCTCCCAGGGTTGTTGTCAGGGTCAAATGAGAAAACACATGTAAAATACTTTGCAAACCTTATAGCAATATATAAATTCTAGCTAATATTATTGTAATTGTTTATATATTTATATGTGTGTTTAACTACATAGGCTTAGAAACTGTTGGATTTTATACCAAGAAAACAAAGTTCTTAGGATTTCAGATACACTGGGAGTGATTTGTGTCACGTCTTCAGAATATAGGTATAGTTCACCTGACTCCAAATCTAGCAGTCTTTTCATTGAATTGTCTTCTGGGCGCTGGTCCCAGCTTTGACACAAATTAGTTGTGTGATTTCAGGCAAGTCATCTAACTTAATTTTGTCATCTGTAAAATGGGGATAATAACACTTGCTGTATTTACTTCTTTGTTTTGTTTTAAAATTTCCCTTTTTATTTATCACACGGTTGGGTGGCACACTAGATAGATTGCTGTACTTGGGGTTAGGAAGACTGAGTTCAAATCCTACTTTGGATGCTTACTTAGCCGCATGACCCTGGTCAGGTCACTTAACCTCTCTTTACCTTAGTTTCATCATCTGAAAAATGGGGATAATAGCATCTACTTCATAAGATTGTTGTGAGAATTAAACAATATAATGTATGTAAAGCAGTGCTACATAAACGCTCAACTTGCCAAATGTCAACAAATGGAAACATCTCTCTATACAAAGAAGAGAAAAGAGGGCTGGGAATGAAACCTTGAATCTTGACTTGTGTATATTGTATATGTTTTAAATTTAACGTGGGAATGCCAATACTTCCCTGCTTGTCTGTATTCCTTTCTGAACGTCCTTCTGCTTTTTTCTTCTGTATTTTTAAAACGATTCGTTGACACTTTTTTGTTTTCTTAATTTTTTTTAGTATATCAATCATTATCATTCTTTGCTATTACTCCATCCCTCTCCCCATTAGTAAAAGCTCACTCCTTCAAAAAATAATTAGAATCATGTGAAAAAAATCTATTTATTGGCCATGTCTGAAAATGTGTATATAGTGAATAGAGCACTGGCCCTAGAGTCAGGAGGACTTGAGTTCAAATCTAGCCTCAGACACTGAACCTTTACTAGCCGTGTGACCTTGGGCAAGTCACTTAACCCCAACTGCCCTGCCCTCCCCCCTCCAAAAAGAAAAAAACAAAGATTAATGTGTCCAAACTTGGAAGATGTAGTTCCTGAGCCCCTACTACTATGCTTAACATTTTTACACACCAGTAACAGTGTTATTTTCATTATGTAAGGCAAAATCAAGTATGTTAAAATATAACAGTCCACCCATAAACATTTTCTTACCAATAGAAACATGCCTAAGGAGGGAAGAGTGGACATATTTATTTGAGAGGCTGGTTTCGCTAGGATCTTCAGAACTGTTTGTGTTTTTTCAATCTGAGTTTTTAATGTGATTTCTTACATGAATGTCCTTTTTCTGTACCTTTTGTCAAATCAAATAACCACATAATAAAGGAGCAATACTTTACAATTGTATGAATTACTCTCCTGGTTTTGCTTTCTGCCCTGTCTCTATGTCAGTTCATAAAATCCTCTCAGATTTTTCTGAATCTGTTCCTTTTATCAAACTGTCTTATTTATCTCATGGACTACATAAGATAATAAATGAGAACGTCTTTGAAAAACCTAAAGCAGTTATAGGTAACCTTATTATCAAGTCTCTGTTACTCAGACGGTAATTTAAAGTGCTTAGCATCTTGGCAGTGCTTCTATTTGACAACTAACTATGACATCAGGAATACTAAAATTCACACACACATACACACACACACACACACACACACCAACTTAAGTCTATTTAAGGTAGAAGCCTCTAATTTGTGTCTTCTAGGAAGATTTTCCATTTATCTTCCCCATCCTCCTCACCCATCCCCTGGCTTCTTGTGTCTTTTGGTTGTATACCTTTTACTTGGCAAAGAGGATTTGGATCAGTTATAATGGGTAGGTAAAAAGTCTCAGAGAAGAGGAAAAGTAAGAAATGAATGACCTCAGATAGTAATATTAAAGAGATAATTCAGGGATTACCTAAGAATAGTTTAGCCAGGGCAAATAGGTTTACATAGTCAGTCAGCATGCATTTGTTAAGCACTTCCTGTGATAAGTACTAGAGATATAAAGAAAGTAGTTGTGCATTGTGCTCACATTCCAGGATTGTATAGCAAGGCATTTCGTAGGCTTCTGATTCATTCATCAAGATGTGGGTCCCAGGAAAATCTTAGAGAATGACTGACTTAGGGTGCTTGCTGGATAACTTCTCTTTCAAAAGAAACCAATCTTTTCAGTCACTAAGCCTAAAATCTTGAATGTGTGTGTTACTGCCAGTATTAGGTGAAGAGAAAGTCTTTTATTTGAAGATCTGCCTGATGATTTCTTCCTGTTTAAGTTAAAGGGGGAAAAAAGTCATGGTGCTGTACATAGAGAGCATTTTAAAATAGCTAATGTCTTGCAGGCACTTTATTTTGAAACAAAGGAGGGAGATATCACTATGGCTTTCTGACAACACTGTGCAATAATTGGAAGGAAATTGAATTGGTATTAAGAATTTTCATGAGCAGTTGGCATCCTACTGTATTAGTAATTACTTTTAGTGTTCAAGCTGCCAATGGAAATTGTTCAAACACTGCATGAGAGATTCTTTTTTTCTAGAATCACAAGTGACCCCATTAATCTCTTCCAATTAAAAAATGCATTTAAATTGAGCCTTCCTGGCATGCTCCCACACACTCTTGCTCCTACCTACCCTCTTGGACAGGTTAAGAAATATTATCTTTCATGCAAATATTTTGAGGCTTAGGTATATTTTGAATTGCTTCTCTCAGGGTGTTAGTTGCCTAGCTAGGCACAGGGGAAATTGGCCAACTTTCTACTTATAACTAGGGAGAAGTGAAGTTGTGGTTGTTCCTTGGTCTCCTCACTTTGCCCTTCTTGGATCTGGACCCAGCAGCTTATCATGCTCCCAATCCCAATTGCTTTTTTAAAATGGCAAAGTCCTTCTTCCTAGGGTCCTTTGGTACTCTCCTGCTGGCTGCTGCATTGGACAGGTTAGGAACCACAGAGTTCTGCTTGTCTGGAGTGTGGCATCTTCTTACATCCATCCAGACAAACTCTCATGCCTTGTGGCTCTGTGAATATACCTCCAAATGCCTCTTTTGGCATCTTTGAAAGTTCACTGTTCAATGACCCATCCCTAGATTAAACCAAACCCTGAAACAGACTTGTTTTTCATTCTCTTGCTCCAGATTGAATAACATCCTGGCTAGGGAGTTCCATCAGTCTTCCCCTCCCCACTTCTTTCCTCTTTGAAACTAAGTTTGCCTTCCTTCACAGATTGGTGCCACTGCCCTTTGGAGACCCTTTGTGTAATGTGAGCCTCAGTTCAAGAGTGGAGGAGGGGTGGAGAAGAGGTGGTGGAAAGGGTGGGTTACTGGTTAAAACCCCTGTTCAGTTTGCTACAAACAGAGCCAGTGCTCTGAAGGCTGGAATGTAAAGCATGTGCCTTTTCTTGAGTTCCCGATTCCATCCCTAGCTCTTCCAGATTGGAGGGCAGAAGTCTACAAGCCCGCCTCTTTTTGGTTTGTTGAGGGTTGTGCTTGACACAAATGGTTTGAGGAGCTTGGTTTATCCCACGAAGGAATGTGAAGATACTGTCCAATGCAGCCGCCAGCAGGAGAATAGCATTGAGCTGATAGAGCTCTGTGTGGCATACCTCTAGAGTTTCTTTTTGGGGTAGGGTTAATTTATCCTAATTCATTTTGTTTCTGATGCTCTGGACTAGTTTGACTTCAAGGCTTACTGCATTGAATTACCACTCAATGCTAGAAGGCATAGAATGAAATTCATTTAATTGAAGATGGACCTTTTGCAGATTGATCCTTGAAATGTATTGACCCAGATGGAGTGACTGTCTTTGGATGGATGCTCATGGAAATTGTTTTGGAGGTCAGTAGGAGAGGCTGACTTTTATTACAGAGGAAGTTCCATGCTTTTAGAAGAGTAGAACAGGACTACACAGCTTTGGGGCAGCCTTCTGACCTGTCTGTCAGAACTCTGCAAAAAAAAAAAACAACAACCAAAAAGTCCATCGAAACTCCTAACCGGAAAAGTGAGTCACTTGGGCTTTGGCCCTCACAGAGCCAATTTCCAATTGGCCTTCCCTATTCTACTTGCACAGTGGTGTGGGGGCACCATGGCTGGCATGAGACTCCGGGATCTGGCATCCTCTGAGCTGTACCGACGCCGGCAGGATCGGCAGAGCAGCACTGGCTTGTCCCTGAATGGTGGGGCAGAAACAGCCGGGATCCTTGGGTAGGTCTCTTGAGATGAAGGGGCTGGTATTACTGGAATGTTTCCTAAGGCACACTCGACTTCTGTTGAGGCGGGCTTTTGTCTGTAGACAGTCTGACTAGGCTCCAGGTGATATGTTGATTTCTGGTAAGTGTGTAAAAGAGATTGGGATGGAGGCTATTAGCTTATCACAGTAACAGGAAAACAACAGAAAGGAAGCCTTTCTACTGTGAAACACCTTCCCGAATTCTCCAGACCCAGGGTCCTTGTTTCCCTGTCAAACACAGGGCACGGGGTTTCAGAAAGAGAAACAAGGACTAAGGACTAAGAGCAGATGCAGCTGTTTTTTATTTTTTTAAATACGATTTTCGATCCATTAGGGCCCTGATGATCAACATTCTCCATCAGGGCCTGTGGTGATTGGATCATTCTAGATAAGTTATTTGATAGTGCTCCTCACCCTTTAATATTTGGCCAGTGCAGGAAAATACTCTGTTGAACTTGAGATGCACCCCAAAAAAGGAGGGAGAGAAATCTGAAGGAATGATCAAGTCATTAGGTCTTAGATTTGGCCTGCCTATTGCTGAATGGTTTGGGTTTTAAGTGTCTTATAGTTAATAAAATAAGTTACTATTATATTGGTCTTTAAAAAACAACGATGTTGATTCCTCCTGACTCCCCAATCCCCCATACAACCTTCTCTTGTAACAAGAAGTACAGTTAAGTAAAATAAGTTAACCTATCAACCAAGCCTGAAGACAGATATCTCCTCTGTGCCTCTGGTTCCCTCTTTTATGCCAAGGGACAGGAGGAAGGCTTCACTCTCAGTCTTTTGCAGCTATGTTCGCTTATTGCATTGATCAGAATTCTGAGGTTCTCAGTGCTGTTTCCCTTTATATTATTATGGTCATACTGTAAATTTTTCTCCTGGCTCTGCTTACTTTGCATTGCATCACTTTTTACAAGTCTTCCCAAATTTTTCTGAATTCTTCAGTTGTCATTTCTTAAAAAGCATTAATATTCTATTAGCTCCTATCTCTCAATTTACTCTCTGCCATTAAAATGCTAGAAGGAATCAAACCATAATCTATAAAATCAATATGATCCTAGCCAGCATACCCAATACCTTGAAGTCACTACCATTCATTTCCCTGATAGAAAACAACTATTAACACTTTGGAGACAAGAAAATCTAAAGTTCTTGGTCCTGTGAGACAGCATTAACTAAGAGGTCCAGGAAGTCCCATTTGTAGGATATTACTGCTGTAGATGAGCTGGCAGGAAACCTGCACTTTGACTTTTTAGACCCGAGGCTGAGTGTGTATTGTTGTCATAAGAAAACACAATCGCTTTGTGATAGTCAATGAAAAAAACATTTTATCGAGCACTATCTATATGCAAGACACTCTGCTGAGTAACTTGGGACATACAGAAAGCTCAAAGAAGCGATCCATGTTCTCACAACCTAGTTAGGGAGATAAGACAGACATAAGATACCTAAAAATAGATTCAGAGTGTGTTAGAACCGGAAGGAAGCTGAGAATTTATCTAATCCCATTTTCTCACTTTATAGGGGAAGAAACTGAGACCCAGACAGGGGAGCTAGTCCAAGATCTCATAGTTAATGGCAGACCCTGGAGTAGAACCCGAGTTTCCGGATTGTACCTCACAAAAGAGTATATTTTGTGTCAGACAGCAAGAATTTCCAGGAAGGAAAGGATCGCTGGGGGGTTTGGTGGCTTCACAGAGGAGCTGGGGCTTGAGCTAGGCTTTGGAGGAAGGGCAGGATTAGATAAGAAGAGAGGAAAGGAGCAGTGGATGGTGCAGGGTTTTCCTGAGTGACAGGTTGGAGGAAGCAGAACCATGGAACTAGAAATGTTCATTTTGTATGTTTGGGGACAGTGAATTGATCATAGATGTTTGGAAATGAGAGGAAAACCATTTGGCTAGAAAGAGTGTTTATGTAAAGGGATAATGGTAATCAGGATTAGAAAGACAGGATTATTCAATTCAGTTCATTTTGATTCTATCTATCTAGAAGGTATTTAAGAAGTGTCCAAGATGTACAAAACCCTATATTACATATTGATTGGAAAATAGCCTCCCCATTCCCATTCCACCCACCCAAGGAGGTGAGATAGAGCATGGATAAGTAAATGCAAGATAATTTAAGGAGCCAGCCTTGATAACTAGTGCTGGGTGGAGAGAAGTACAAATGCCAAGATTTCTAAGAGTGGGAGGTGGAGATAAAGTGTACTCTAGGTGTCAGGGTAGGAGATGTCATGCCAGTCTTGGGGGATAGCTTATAGGTCAGTTGGGCTGGAAAGTAGAGAGGGTGTAGGGGAGTAATGTGAGATAAATGTAGAACAGAACCAGATTGGAAAGGCTTTAAACACCCAGAGGAGGAAGAGTAAAAACATTAAAAAATGTTTTTTTTTAATCCTAGAGGCAACAGAGGATCACTGAATAAGGGAATCTCATGGTCAGTTTGGGTTAGATTGAATCTAGAGTTAGGTCATTAGGAGTCATCTGGTCATTGAAACACAGGATTGATGGAGGATCCTGAGCTGGAAGTTATTGTTGCTGTTCAGTCATTTTGGTTTTGTCTGACTCTTCATGACTCCATTTAGTTTTCTAAATGGCTTGCCATTTTACAGAGGCAAACAGGGTTAAGTGACTTGCCCAGGGTCACACAGCTAGTATTAGTGTCTGAGACCATATTTGAACTCAGGTCTTCCTGACTCTGGCACTCTATCCACTGAGCCACTTATCTGTCTAGACTTGCTGACAGACTAAATGTTGAGGACAAGTTTAAGAAATCATGGGTAGCTAAGATTTTTCCACATGGCAGAAATAGGGAGTTCCAAAGGGTGAGCTCATCGGAAGAGAAGATGGTGAGTTCTATTTTAGATATACTGAGTTTGACATTGGAGTGAAAATGTCTTAGTAGGCCGTTGCAAACAGGAGACCAGAGTTAAAGAAAGGGGACAGGCCTGGAGACATAGATTAGGGATTTATCTGCTTAAAGGTCATGTAAATTGAGTAATTTCATACTGCTAAAGTCACTGACGGTAAACAACTTTAAGCCCATGCTCAGAGCATAACTACTTACAAAGCATATTAGATTTATTGGAATGTCATAGCAATTAAGGGAGATTTGGATCAGTCTTCCTGACTATAAGAGTTATTAGGTACTTAGAAGGTTGAATGAAATCTGTGGAGTCATCTTCTCTGGTTTTCTCTAATGGTCATAGAGTTATCTAACTCAGGGGTTCTTAATTGGGTGCAAAGAAATTGTGTTTAACTGTATTTCAGTATGGTTTGTTTCCTTTGTAGCCCTATGCATTTTGGTTTGTATATTTAAAAACATTATTTGGAGAACAGTACCTAGGTTTCTCTAGACTGCTGAAGTGTATTACACAAAAAAGCTTGAGCTATGATTAAATAATGCAACAGAAAAGATAAATTTTCGATTTCTTTTCCTTTCCATGATATGGTTAGAGGTGTAGATTATAAAAGAAGATTTTTGATTTTTAGTTCAGACCTATTATTTTATTAATGTTGGAAACTCCCAGTGAGGAAACTCTCTCTATCAGCACAGATAGCAACTGCTATGCAACTTGAGGTATTTCCTGGAGCAGGTTAAGAGACTTGCCCAGTGTCACACAACCAGTGTACATGAGGGGCAGGATCTGAACACAGCTCTGGCTCCAGAGACTTCTCGTTCTCTATTCTACCACCCTGATTTTCAAAAAAAGTATAATTAAAAACAAATATTTACAATATTAAAAAAAATCTCCACCACTCTAGGCCAGAAATTTACCGCTTTTGGCAGAAGACCACAGCAAATCTTTCAGAGCAAAGAACAGGTATTGTTCTTCAGAAAGAGTTATATGATTTCAGATGGAAGAGAGATGGAAGGAGCTGTGACCTTGGAGATGAATTAGCATTTTTAGACATAAGTTTATCAAAGGAACCATCTGACCCATACATTTTATTGTAGTTGTTCATTCATGTCTGATTTGTCAGGACCCCATTTGGGGTTTTCTTGGCACAGATACTGGGGTGGTTTGCCATTTCCTTCTCCAGCTCATTTTACAGATGAGGAAACTGAGGCAAATAGGGTTAAGTGACTTTGCCCAGGGTCACTCAGCTGGTAAGTGTCTGAGTCCAGATTTGGACTTGGGTCTTCCTGACTTCAGACCCAGACCCACTGAGCCACCCGGCTGCCCACTTTGCATTAGGATGATAGAATTACAGAACTGCATAATTGGAAGGAACTTTAGAACTTCTACCAAAAATATGAATTTTATGCTTATGACATCCCTTAAAAATGTTCCTTATAAAAAGTTACAGTATAACCAGGAATGTTTTTACCTGGGCTAAACATCACAAACCGTGCCTGAGGCAAGCATCCAAGACACCCTCATATAATGGTGGGGAATGGACATCTTTCTGTCAGACTCCAGATCCAGCAGGCAGAGGCCTTGCTGGGGAAGCCATACCTTGGGAGGGGAATGGGGCATTCTGATAACTTCCTACTTTAATTAATTATTTTTGATAACTAGGTGCTAAAGTCAGTTGTTTCTTTACTTTTTGGCATCTGAGAAGCCTGATTACTCAGGGGGCGGGAGTCCTTATATCAAAGAGCCTTAAACACACTTCTGTCCCCTCCAAAATACCCCAAATGACACAACGCTCAAAGTATCACTGCAGAGTGTCAGTGCTGGATCATCTCTACGATTCCTTCATTCTCCAGAGGAGAAAACTTGGCCCCTCAAGAGAAGGGCCTTGCCCAGGTCCCTTGTTTATTTAACCTGTTACTGACGTTGAATCTGGGCTGAGGTAGTATCCAGTGCTCAACTATCCACAGCTGGAAAGAACTAGAAAGGACACTAGACATCACCTTGTGCTATTGTCTCATTGTGGAGAAAAGAATATGGTGGCCTGGAGATAGCTGACCAATCAATCATTATTTATTAAGCATCTACTATAGGCAGCCACTGTGCTAAGCTCTGGGAATGCAGAAAGAGGCAAAAAGGCTGTCCCTGCCTTCAAGGAGCTTACAGTCTAATAGGGGAGACAACATGCAAGCAAATGTATAAAAATAAACTATACATAGGATAAATAGGCAATAATTAACAGAGGGAAGGCTCTAGAATTAAGAGGGTTTGGGGAAGGCCTCGGTAAAAGATATCAGGTCTTTTGACTCTCAAACTAGTGCTTATTCAGCTTGCTTTTAAAAAATTTGACCTTTGGTTCATAATAGAGGAAACGTTCCTTCCTGAGAATCAGCCCTGAATAACATGATTCAGGATGAGCAGGGGACCTTCTGCCCTTTCCCGTGAGTACACTAGCTCCAAATTCAGCAACCTCAGAAAGCTTGTGTCTTTTCCTCCCTGGCTGTCTAGAGAACTACACAGGAGGGAGCTGGAGCTGGGGACCTAGATGACTCCCTCGGAGGGAACCTACTCTTCCTTTCTCACCATCCTGTTGATCTGCTTACTGCCAGACTCTGTCTCTGCATTCTTCCTTAGTGGAATACAAATGCTGTCAGAACCCTTTAGGATTACCCCTCTGTCCCCCAGGACAAAGCCCTGGCCGCTCTATTCTAGTTTCAGCTCTGATTCACTCTCTACTTAAAAACCTCCAACGATGAGCTTCTTACTACCTCATAAAACATTACATTCTGTTACACTCACACCCACACCCCCCACATAAATTATATAACAGACATAATTTATATACATATAGCCACATGTCCAAAACTGAATATGAGGTTAGTATCTTCCTCACCCTCTCCTCTTCCTAATTTCTCCATTACTGTTGAGGTATTATCCCCAAGTCCTCACTCTCTCTCATATCCAGTCTGTTGTCAGGTCTTTTAGATTCTACCTCAGTAACATCTCTCTAATACAATCATTATTACTTTTCCAACCCCTCGTTTAGGCCCTACGGTTGTCTCCTGTCTCAAATCCTTCTTCACTGAATGGACATTGTCTCAGACAAACTGAGGTCTGGGAAAGACCTTAATTTTGAAAGAACAAGGTCATACACTGTATCTCGGACTAGGACCAGTTGTCTTGACTTTTGTCTTGCCGCTGGACTTCCATAACACTGAAGGAGAGAGTGAGGCTGATGACTTTGGCTCTGCCTCACTTAAATCCTCTTCACAGGCAAGTCAAGACACCAGCCTTCTGATGTCATTGGCTCTCTTTGAAAATGAAGGACAAACAACATAGCACAACACCCCACTCAGTCCTCCATTCAACTATCAAACTGAAACGTTCAAGGCAGACAATGTCACTACTTCCCCAAACCTTCAATAAACTACTGTGGCTCCCTATTACCTCCAAAATCAAATATAAAACCCTCTGTCTGGCCTTTTATCATCTGATCCCCTCCTCGTTTCCAGTTTCCTTATGCTTTATTCCCTGCTCCACGCCTATCTTGTCAATCTGGTGACACTGGTTTCCATGACACTCCATCTTCTGACGAGCCATTTTCTTGGGTCATCCTCCATGCTTGGAATGTTCTCCCTCCTTCATGTCTTGAATTGCCTGGCTTCTGTTAAGTCCAGAATGAAATCCCACCTTCTATAAGAAGCCTCTCCTGATCCTCCTCGGTGCTAATGACTCCCTCTCCAATTCATCCTTTCAATAGCTTGTTTATACATGATTGTTTGTATATCATCTGCCTGTTAGACTGTGAGCTCCTTTGAGAGCAGGGACTTTTTTGTTGCTTCCTTTGCATCCCCAGGGCTTAGCACAGTGCCTGGCACATTGTAAATGCTTAATAAATGCTTGTTGAGTGGCTGACTTTATAGTTAGGAAATTCTTCTTTATGTTGAATTTGTCTTTCTGTGACCTTCTCCCACTCTTCCTGGTTCTGCCCTCTGGATTCAAGCACAACATGTAGCTTGTCAGCTATTTAAAGAAAGTGATCATTTCCTTATAATAATAATAACTTACATCTATCTATATAATACTTTCGGGCTTACAAAGTACTTTCCTCAAAACAACCCAGTGAGAGAAGTGTTGTATTGTTTTATCCCATAAATCTCTATGGTAACATTAACAATAGTCTTTTAAATCACTAGGTAACATCTCTAATTCTTATTCATGAATTCATAAAGCCAGAAGGGCCAACCATAGCTATTCCATGTCTGTCTAATGAAAAAACAGTTTATGGTATTATGCTATTAGTGAAATTGCATTTTAAAAGCTTATTATGGTTGCTTAGTCATTTTTCAGTCAGGTCTGACCCCATTTGGGGTTTTCTAGGCTAAGACACTGGAGTGGTTTGCCATTTCCTTCTCTAGCTCATTTTACAGATGAGGAAACTGAGGTATGTAACAGGGTTAAGTGACTTACTTACAGCTAGTAAGTGTCTAGGACTAGATTTGAACTCAGATCTTCCTGACTCTAGGTCTGAAACTCTATCCTCTGTGCCACCTTTTTAAAAGCTAATTAATGGTTAGCAAATGGGAAGTAAGCTAGGCGATTAATCAGTAATAACTTATATTTATATTGTACTCTAAGGTTTAAAAACCTTTTTTCCAAACAACCTTGTGAGGTAGGTAGTACAAGTATTGTTATTCCTGTTCTATAGATGAAAAAACCAGAGCTACCGAGAGGTTAAGGGCATGGCCAGGTAACACAGAGTATAGATGTTCCAGCTCCAGGCTCCGCTGGCCCCTCCCCTGCCATGGTTACAGTCAACTCTTGATTGGCCATGCAAAGAGGACGGGAAGATACAGATACTGAATTTAGTTAATTCCAGACTAGTTCCCCAACTTGCACTGGCACTCGTGGGCTGGGTACCCAGAGGGCACCTGACTCCTGTTTGTCTCAGGTGTCTATGGCCCCGAGAGGCTGGGTTTCTTGTACTTTCAGTTACTGGTGTGCTTCCCCCTAACAATCAATCCAACCTGACTTATTAGCAAGGATATTCACTAAGGTGGTATAGAAAGAATTGTAGTTATAAACCCTGGGGCACCATCTCATACAGAGAGTGGGCACAAGGTAATGAGGTGCCTGTGCAGAGAACTCATGTGGCAAAGGGATAGCATAACTATGGGGCACTTGTAAGTCCTTTTCTCCCTTCCTAGAGGCCTCATGAAATTTCCCTTCTTTGTAGCTCTCTGCAAGGCTCTTCAGGTCAGTGCCTTGGTACAGATTTCATCAGTCTGTAGCCAGCGTCCTCTCTACCAAGACTGGTCACTCCCTGCAGCTACCTTTGCTTGAGTTACTCTCATGCCTGGCTAGATGCATTGTCTCCTCCTGGTCCTGTTGTCTAATCCCAGCAGGATGCCCTGTCTGCTACTGGTCCAGTCTCTTGTATGGCATAGTCACTTGTGGGAGAGATGAGTGATGGGAAGGGGAAGAGACAGAGAGATTACAATCTGTCCTAACTGATTAAGGATTTATTGATATATTTTTAGGCAAATTCTTTAAGACTACATACTAAGCTGATTGATTGATTCATTTGAAGGATTTGGGCTTTCTGTGATTGTGTTAAGTGGTGTGGTGGTGGATCCTCCTTTCCTCCCTCACCATATTCTTACAAAAATAATCATATTTGGCTTTAGAATGCAGATTGAGTCACATAGGGAAGCTGTTTTTACATAAAAAGCTGCAGAAAGATTAGAGAACAGGTCTGACCATAACTTCTTCCATTTGGCCCAGCGACTTTCTGCTGCTGCTGGAAACAAACACATGACCTCACACTCTTCAGTAAGGTAGTAAACTATTACAGTCCATTAACGTGTAAGCTCTTTGAGTGCAGGATCTGTTTGACTTTTTTAAAAAAAATTTTTGGTTTATAACATTCAGTTCCCTTGAGTTTTGATTTCCAAACCCCCCCCCCCCCCTTCCCCCATGGCAGCATGCAATCAAATATAGAATCTACAAATACCTTCACACTAAACATTAGTCAAGTTGTAAAGGTTTATAACCAATGGAGTGAACAATGAGAAAGAAGAAACAGAACAAAATAAAATGGAAAAAAATCTGCATTCAGGCTCTGCAGCTCTTTCTCTGGATGAGGACATCCCTTTCCATCAGAGTCCTTTGGAGTTGTCTTATAGCCTTGTATTGCTGAGAAGAGCCCAGTCTATCAAAGTTAGTCATCACAGATACGATGTGTCTGTAATTGCTCTCCTGGTTCTGCTCCTCTCACTCAGTATCAGTTTATATAAGTCTCTCCCAGTTATTATGAAGTCCGTCTGCTCCTCATTTCTTATAGCACAATAGTATTCCATTACATTCATATACCACAACTTGTTCAGCCATTCCCCAATTGACAGGCTTCCCCTTGATTTCCAATTCTTTGCCACCACAAAAAGAGCTGCTATAAACATTTTTGTATATACGGGTCCTCCTCCCACTTGTATGATCTCTTTGGGATACAGCCCTAGAAGTGGCATTGATGGGTCAAAGGGGATGCACTGATTTATATCCCTTCTGGCATAGTTCCAGATTGCTCTCCAGAATGGCTGAATCAGTTCACAACTCCACCAACAATGCATTAGTGTTCCAATTTTTCCATATCCTTCCCAGCATTTATCATTTTTTGTCATCTTAGCCAATCTGACTGGTGAGATGTGGTACCTCAGAATTGTTTTGATTTGCATTTCTCTAATCAATAGTGATTTAGAGCATTTTTTCATGTGCTTATAGATATCTTTAATTTCTTCCTCTGAAAACTGCCTGTTCATATCCTTTGACCATTTTTCAATTGGGGAGGATCTGTTTGACTTCTGTCTTTGAAACCCTGGCTATTAGCACAGTGCCTTGTATGTAGTAGGCGCTTAACAAATGCTTGTTTGATTGATTAAGCCATAGACATACTTAATCCCTAACCCCCCTTTTCCTCACTCCCCATAGAAAGCTATTGTTCTGGGACGGGTGTGGCAGAAGAACCTGGTTTGCAAACTCATTTTATGTCCCTACTTGTTTGATGCAAGCAGGGGCTAAGGAGCCCTTACACACACACACACACACACACACACACACACACACACACACTTATTGTAAACGTCAGTAGCACTGTGAAACTTGCTTGACAATGTTGGCTGTAGAGACCAGTGGTATTTTAGAGAGTTGAGGCGGGAGGAATGTTGTAGTGTTATGTTCTTTCCACAGCTTGGTGGTTTGACTTGCCTGCCTCTCAGACATGCCCTTGACTGTATCTGGCCTGTTGTCCACTTTGGAATGGGGGCAGAGAAAGGGGAGTGGCATTTTTCTCCTTGGGGGATAATCAGACAGACATTGTATTCTCTGTTTCCCACTGGAATGTGTGAAGGAGGGGGGAGGGCTTGGAATTTTCATTTCTTCCACCCTTGTTCCCTTCATATAACTGCTGTTGGCTACTGTAAGCCAAGCTGGGAAGGAGTACTTTAGGATCCCCGGGGTACAGTTCTCTCTGTGAGTGTCTTGTACTTTGATGAACTCCTTTGATTTATCTTTCTGACATGTTTCCCCTGATTCAGAATCCTCCCAGGCCCCCTTCCACATACTTTGGTGATAACACATAGAAGGTCCAGTGTCATGGAAGGGGGACCATGCTGAATGAACAGCTCCATTCATGTTGTGTTCAGTGGAAGCATGTTTGAGTCTGAGGGGCCTCTAATTCCTGGGTAGTTGTTTATTTTAAAATTTCAGTTGTATCATTAAATTTCATATTAGAATTATGCAAAACTGGAAGGGAAGGTCCTTTTAGAGGAAAGTCCTGATCTTTTACCCTCCCTTGTATGACACAATTCTGCTTTACCTCCTGTACCATTTGGAATACAAGAGTACCCCAAATAATGTGCCGCCTTACCAATGTGGGGTCACTGTAACATAGATAATGTTGTTGTTAATTCGTTTGTCAGACTCTCTGTGACCCCTTTGGTGTTTTCTTGATAGAGATACTGTACCAAGTTCATTTTCCAGCCCATTTTAAGTGTCTTGTCCAGGATCACACAACTAGTGTCTGAGACCAGATCTGAACTCATGAAGATGAGTCTTTCTCATTCCAAGCTCTAGCCACTGCACCACCTAGCTACCCATTCTTCCAGCTTAGAAAAGTTAAGAAATTGAGTTCCACTAAAATGAAGAATGTGCATAGAAAATTAAAGTCAAGTAAGGCTGGAGAGATAAACTAGAAAGATATTATGCAGGATCTTAAATGCTAGATTGGGGAGTTTACATTTTTCCTGCAGGTAATACAGAGCCATAGAAGGCGTTTGAGAAGTTGCATGATAGTGGAACCCTTCCTTAGGAAGACTTTTTGGAAGCAGTGTGGAAGAAGGTGAAACAACAGTCAGAAGACTCATTGTTAATGTAACATAGGTCATAAGTAAGCCCTAGCATTCGGGTTAGGGTGAGAGTAGAGGTAGATAGGAGTCAGTCAATCAACAAGTATTCATCATGTACCCATTATGGACACGGCTCATTCAAGTGGCTTTGTGTTATGTAATGAAGTAAAAGGCGTACTATTTGGGCCTTAAGGTGCCTATGATCCTACTGAAGGATACCAAATGAACACAGTATTTCAGTGCTAAACTGTGCCTTAAGGAAAGGTTCTGACCCTGTGATTTTTCTGGATATATAAGATGTCCGAGTGCAGTTTTTGGCTTAAAATGGCACTAAGATCTTTGTTTCGCTTTCTCAAGTCTTAGAGAGTTACCTAGAGCAGTGGTGTCAATGGAAATGAATGCAGGATGCATGTTGCCTTAGAAAAACTACAAATTAGTATTATCTATGTTGGGCTGTGTTTTTATTTATTTTTGCTTAACATTTGCCAAAGACATTTTAAATCTAGTTCCCTCACACTGAGGAGCCACTGCTCACTTGCAAGCTAGGAATTCAACCCCTCTGCCCTAGAGCAATGAGAGGTCAAGTGACTTGCCCAGGGTCATTGGACTTGCCTAGTCTATGTCAGAGGAAGAATTTGAATCCAGCTCTTTCTGACTCTGAGAGCAGTTCTCCATATCTGGCAACCATGGCTGCCTCTAAGTTATGTGTTAAAGACTCTCAGTGTCACAAGAGTTCATAGAAAAGAGAGATCCCTGGAGGCTCATGTGGTTGGAGACCCCTTCATGAATGTAGAGGGCTTTGAGCTAGGCCTTGAAAAGGGGAGAAAGATGTAAACATGGGGAGGTGGGAAAAGCAATACCAATGATGCCTGGGCCCTTGGCCAGAGGAGGGTGTGCTTTAACCAGCGATCTGAAAGCCTGTATCTGGGCTCTGGGAAGTCTGTTATGTCATCGGCTCCAGTGGTCATCGAATCAGGCAGTTCAGATTTCAGAGTTACGGGATTTCCTGTTTATTTCTGATTTCCCTGAGTTATATGAAAAGAAACAAAAAACAAACCTCAAGGATATCTTGCCCATTGCTAAATGGGTGGTTCCCCTCAACACAGCTTTCCTTTGCCGGTCGCTTGTTCTTCCATTTGACGGCTAACGAGAAAAGAAAGGGATGTTATTTTAAAAATGCAGTCTCGTTCATAGCTTCTTTTGTGGGGGTGGGGAGAGAAGGAAAGGGATGAGGGGGAAATATTGATGAAAGTATGTCCAACCCAATAGGGGATAAAGCTGAAAATACAAATGTGCTCAAGAAGGGCTGTGATAGCCAGGAGGATGGGTTGTTAAGCAGAAAGGGCACGTTTAGGGCCATTTCTCTAAGCTCTAAGTGTGGACAAGCCACGGCCTCCCCAAGCTGCCCCCTTGGGGACATTCCATGTCCTTTGTGCAGGACTTGGTGCAGGCGGGTCCCATGTCTGGAATGTACTTCCTCTTCATCTCCACCCTTTAGAGTCCTTCACTTTTTCTAGAACTCAGCTAAAGTGCCTCCTCCTTCCCCAGACCTCTCTTTATCCTTCCACTGAATTGACTATTTCCTTTGTCTACATTTTTTATTTACTTCCAGCTATACATGTTCCTTCTCAATCGAATAGAATCAACAGGATGGGGACTGTTTTGTGTTTCTCTTTGTATCTCCAAACACCTACAAGAGTACCTGGGTGTTTAGTAAATGCTTGTTGAATAAATGATGACATTGTCACAGACAAAATTCTAGGCTGGAAGGATTTAGGGACTGATCTGGTATGGAGTTCCTACGTTCATTTTTGATTATTAACAATGATAGAGAGTAATTCTGTGACACTTTGAGGTTTGCAAAGTTAGTATCATCTCATTTGATCCTCACAACAACCCAGTGAGAGAGGTGCTTTTAATATCCCCCTTTTACAGATGAGGAAACTGAGGATAAGAGCACCAAAGTGGCCAGGGTCACACAGCTAATAAGTGTCAGGGGTAGGCCTTGAATGCAGTGTTTCTGACGCCAAGTCCTGTGTTCTGTCCACTCTGCTAAGAGGTTTCTTTAGAAGACAGTCTAGACTCCAGCCTCAGTTTCTGGCTTTGCACCTGATTGAGAATGGAATATCCGAACTGTAAAATTATAGGGCCACAAATGCTTTTTGTGTGTGGTCCCAAACAAATGATAAAGCACAGAGAAACTCTGGGACTAGGGACATTTTAACTCCCTGGCCCTAGGGCCAAGCCTGGATCACAGAAAAAAGTTCTTGCCAGAAAGAATGAGAGAGTTGTTGCTCTAAACTTTGCTCCCCCCACCCCCTAGTACGTTATCATTTTTGGATGCCATTCAGAACCTGACTGATTTTTTTTTCCCTTTTATTCAGTAACATGTCTGATGCCCTGGCAAATGCCACATGCCAGCGCTGTCAGGCCCGTTTTGATCCATCAGAAAGGATTGTGAACAGCAACGGAGAGCTGTATCATGAAAATTGTTTCGTCTGTGCCCAGTGCTTCCGGCAGTTCCCAGATGGACTCTTCTATGAGGTGAGGATGTTTGCTGTGCAGCCCTGGCCTGTTGCTAGGGCCTTACCCTGCACACTCCCTCGGGGTTATGGGCTGCTGCTGGCCCCATACTGGTTTATTCTCAGTCTCTCACCCCTTTTCTTCACTGGCTGCTGAGTCTGCTCTGCTCTTCTTCTCTGAACAGCTCTGCCTTGAAGTCCTCACTCCTAGAACATCTGAGACTTCTTCCTTTGCAATCAGTGGTCTTTTGTTTTTGCCGACATAGAAAAGTCAAGCAGCTGAGGGTTCTGAGACAGAAGAGTATTGTGTGGAGGGGAAAGTGAACACCTAAAACCTCTGTGCCCTTAGCCAAGCCAATCACATTCTTTATATTTATTTTGCAGATAATTTTTTTTAGTTGTAAGAAACTGAAACAGAAAAAAAAGAAATATTTTTAAATGTAGGGAGGTGTAACCAAAGCCGATGCCAAGGGCCCTTCCAAGTCTAAAGCTCAGTTTGAATTATGCCTTTTACCCAGTGCCACAGATCATCTGCTTCTAGTCTTCATTTCCAGACTCATCTATTGTGCTCCATGCACGTCACGCCCTAGACAAACTGGACAGCTCTCTGTAGCCCCAAATCATGTGCGTCCTTTCACTTATCATCATGGCTGTAATGTCTGGCCTCTCACCCCACAGCTGTTTTTACTACTTTAATTCCTTTTTCAGGAATTGAAAAATTCATTTTTTTTGAGTTCAACTGAAAGATTCAGTTGGGCCAACTCTCTATGACCCCATTTGGGGTTTTCTTGGCACAGATACTGGAGAGGTTTGCCATTTCCTTTTCCAGCTCATTTTACAGATGAGGAAACTGAGGTAAATGGAGTTAAGTGAATTGCTCAGTCACACAACTAGTAAGTGTCTGAGGTCACATTTGAACTCAGGAAGATGAATCTTCCTGACTTCAGGCCCAGTACTCCACCACTGTGCCACCTACCTGCCCCTTCAATCCCTACTCATCCCTTAAATCATCACTCAAATGCTACCTGCTCCAAGAAGCTTTCCTTTCTCTCCCTTCTTACCAGATACCTTCCTTCTTAGACCTCACTTAGCATTTTGATTCACAGCTCTCTAATATATTTATGTAATACCACATATTAGTTTTCTGTCTTTATATTTTATTCTCCTACTAGACTATAACATGCCTGATGACAGTCACTAGGTCTTCTCCCAACTCTGTCTCTCCCAGGGCCAGCCTAGTGGTAAGTGCTTTCAGAGTAGGTGCTTAGTCATCATTATTTGTTCATTTGTTACATAGAACATCAACTCTGATATGTGCCACAGATTGCCTTCTATTTGTTAAAGGGCTGAAGTTACCATCACTAAGTTTCCTCTCTTCCTTTCTTTTATCCTTCTGTTCTTCCCATTTCTGTTTCTTTCCTTGTGTTTCTTCCTTTTAATTGAACGATTTCCAATGCTGCCTGTTTAAGGCTTGTGTGCAGAACCTGGGGTCTTTAGGTAAAGTGCAATGGAAATATAATCTGCAATAGATGAATCAGAAAATAAAGTAACCCCAGCAGCCTGGCATTCCTCTTACCCCTTCTCTCTGTGTTTTGATTACAGTATGAAGGTCGAAAATATTGTGAACACGACTTCCAAATGCTGTTTGCTCCCTGCTGTGGGACATGTGGTAAGGCTAGACTAAAGCCAAATCTGCCATTTCCTTATTCTGAAGGCTTCATTTTATGAAGTGGGGGAGGTTGGGATAGCAAGGGGGAAGGGGTTTGCTTTTAGAGGCAAGTGAAGGCTAGCCTTTGAGCAGCTGTCATTTGAGGGATGTAGGGCAGGGAACCTGAAGAATCACCCTCATGTTTGTTATGGTGCCTGACATTCAGCTGTGGGACGATTACTCATTTACTCCATAAGAAATAGATGCTGTCTTCCTGCCCCCCGCCCTCCCCTTTTCTGAGTCTGTTAGCAACATTTTGTCATTCAGTTGTGTCTGACTGTTCAGGACCCTATGGACCATTTTATACCAATAATGTCCATGGGGTTTTCTTGGCAAAGATACTGGATTGGTTTGCCATTTCCTTCTTCAGTGGATGAAGGCAGAGCTTAGGTGACTTGCCCACACAGCTACTAAATGTCTGAGGCTGCATTTGAACTCAGGTCTTCCTGATTCCAGACCCAGCACTCTATCAGCTGAACCACTCAGCTGTCTCTACGAGCAATGTAAACCCTTATCAGCTGAGAACAAATCTCTGAAGAAATGTGACATAGGATAATTATCCACAGTTCAGGAAGAAGCCAGGCGGGGAGCAGTGGGGCCACAGTGATCCTGACTGGGGAGGTGGCAGAGCCCCAGGGTCAAACTTCACAATGCCATGGAGGGTCAGCTTTGAGAGAATAAGATATAACCTAGAGATGGCACACCCCTACACAGAGCACAGTTATTTTCTTAGCACTTGCTTTAGACAGTACATTTATTTTCCCCGTTGGAGCTTATTTTTCATCTCCTGTTATAGTCCATTGGAACAAACTTGGCAAAGCAATAAGAAAATACAAGAAGAGTGAAGCTGTTTCTTCCCTGGCAGGTAGGAGTGAGTGCATCTCCTTCCCTACTCAGATCTGACTTTTAATTTTCTAGGTGAATTCATTATTGGCCGAGTCATCAAAGCAATGAACAACAATTGGCACCCAGAATGCTTCCGTTGTGAATTGTGTGATGTGGTTCTTGCTGACCTGGGCTTTGTGAAGAATGCTGGGAGGTGAGGAGGAGCCGAGGCCTAATGGAGCAATGGGAGAAGAGTGCCGACTGGGGAGGAAGCTTGCGGTTAGAGAGCATGATTTGGGGAGGGCATGTGAGCTAGCCTGAGATGTCACTGATATGTAAGGCACCAAAAGAAGACTGGACTAGGGGCTAGGGAGACTTGGATTTTAATTCTAGCTCTTCCTATCTTGAGCTGGGAAACCTCAAGTAAAGCCTCTTTACCTCTCTGGGCCACTGTTTCTCCAACTCCAAATGGGAATAACACCTGCCTAAGCCAGCCATCCCCTGGGGATGTTGTTCTGATGGCACAAGAGAACTGGTGTCAAAGTTCTTTGAATAGCTTGCATGTATACAGTGTTCTAAGTTTCCAAAGTGCTTTATGTATATTATGGCATTTGATTTGCACAACTACCCTGTGAGGCAGGCGCTATTATCTTCATTTTACAGAAGAGGAAACCGAGGCCGAGAAGGTTAATTTACTTGCCCAGGGTGACACAGCCAGTGGGTATCTGAGGCACTCTATCCATTGTGCCACCCAGCTGCCTGAAAAGTAGTAAGAGCTATACAAATTCTAGTCAATGAATAAACATTTGCTAAATGACTTCTGTGTACCAGGTACTGTGCTAAACACTGGGGATATTAAAAAAAGCAAAAGACAGCCCCTGCCCTCAAGGGGCTTACAGTCTAATGCAGGAAACAACATGCAAACCAATATATACAAAGCAAGCCACGTACAGGATAAATAGGGAATAATTAGCAGAGGGAAGGCTTTAGGTTTAAGAGGGGTTGAGAAAGGCATTTTGAAAAAAGATGGGATTTTAGTTAGGATTTAAAGAAATTCAGAGAAATCGAAGGTCAGGAGCAGAGGAGGGAAAGCATTCCAGGCTTGGGGGCAGCCACAGAAAATGCCTGGAGCGGAGCTGGAGTGTCTTGTTTGTGGAATAGCCAGTAGGCCAGTGTCACTGGTTCCAAGAATATGTGGAGGGGAGAGAAGTATTAGTGTGATGGGAAGGAAAAGGGGATGAGAGTACTAGCTTAAGGGTTAGGTGCAAGAAGATAACCCTAAGAAAATGTCACATTTTGGATTGGGAAACTATGGTGACTAGAACTATTCAGAAGAAAATTGAGATGAGAAGTCAAGGATCCCCATGAAGTTCATTAGTAGAAGGGGTAGAAGAAAGGTAAAGGAGATTTCCTGGTAGCTAGTAAAGGGAAGAGAGAAATTTTATTAAAACAATATGATACAGCTTCACACTTTAAAAACTATGCATATTTATAATCAGCATATACAGGTTCAACAAAGGAAGATCACTGTACAAATGGAAAGCAAAAGGGGGATAGGGTGAACTCGACAGGCAGGAGGACATGGTGTGAAGGGTGCCCAGACTTCGTTGGGTTCATTTGGGGATCACCAGGGGCTGGAAAGAGGCATGCTGGGTAGGGTTGCTTACTTTTGCTGATAAAGCCCATGTATCTTCATGCCCTTGAAGTCAAATGGGAGGGAGTGTGCAGCCTGTGTAAGGCATCCGTGATCCATGCCATGGGTTTGCTCAGCTCTCAAGCAAGATGGTCGGGCCAGTTGCAGGCCCTTACATGAGGTACATGACATGTATTGGGAAATTGGAAAGAGATTGTCAGAACAAGTTTTTAAAAGAAGAATTTTTTAGGAGCTTTTTTAAAAAATTAGATCAGAAAATCTCTGGAACAGAGATAAAAGTTGTCTCCCATTGTTTTAGGCTACACATGGTAAGATGTCATTTGGGGACCAGCCCGACTTGGTCTCCATGGGTCCAGTTGTAATCACCCACCAAATCACTGTGTTAACTAAACTAAGCTGGCGACGTCTATAATCAAAGACCAGATAATGTGAACACTACAGCATTTCTTCCCTCCGTCCCCCACCCTCATCCCCCCAGACACCAAAGCAGACACTTAAAGGCACTCTCTCTTTCACTCCAGCAATTTTCGGATCATTTTCTTGGATTCTTTGGGGAGTAGCCTCCCCCACTCTTGCCTTAACATAATAGGAGGTCAGTAGCTCCGGTCAGCATTGAGCTTAGAGAAAGACTTTCATTGTTCTCCAATTTACATGTCCCTCCCCCCTTTATCTAGGCTGAGATCATTGGGGTATCTAGTAACAGTAAGTAAGCATAGCTGAAAATGTTCCTTCTGAGGGGGAAGGTGTCTTGGTTTGATTACATGTTAGTCCTTGCTTTGCAGAAATTTAAGAGCTTGTTAGAAACTGAGTGACAGGCGAAGCTGCCCTTCAGGTGTCCAAGTGGAATATTAGTGGGCCACCAGGATTTGAGTCTGTTTTCTCAGTAAGAGGATGGTTGGCTGTGTTTGTGTGGAAGAAGCTGGATTCCTCTACTTTGACATACAGAGAAGTGCCCTCCAATGGAAGGTCTTTGCACAGGAAGAGTCTGCTACCTGGCTCACCTAAAGAACACATCGAGGCAGCATTTTATTGTCTGGATATCTCTTTCACAGTTCAGATTTAGCACTTAGGGAGCTCTCATTTGTCTTTCCCTCAAAACTTGGTGGTAGGGTCATGGCCCTTTTGCTGCAAAGCAAGTTACACAAAGCATCTCGGAACTTCTCAGCCACAAAAAAATACATGACAGGGTCCAGGGCCCCGTTGAGGCTGGTGAGGCAGGATGTGATGCGGTTACTGAGGGCCAGGACGCGCTGGGCCTCACAGGAGGCCCGGGTGCCATCGTAGCGCAGGACGTAGATGTAGCGGTTGACGTGATAGGGCACAAAGCACACCAGGAAGATCACCAGCACCATGATGATCATCTTGATGGCTTTGTCCTTGAGGTGTTTCTCCACCCGGTGGCCACTGCGCAAGTTCCGAATGATCAGCAGGTAGCAGGTGACGGTGGTGACGAAGGGGAAGGTGAAGGCCACGGCCAAGGACACCAGGGCGTTCCTCGAGGCTTTCTCCCGGTAGAGCTGCAGGCAGACCGTTGTGCTGTTCACCTCCGCAGTCTGTGCGCTGACCAGCAGGGGGGCCATGGCCACGGCCACCACCACCCAGAGCAAGGCGCAGGTCAGGTGGGCATAGAGAGGCCTGCGGAGTTTGATGGACTTGATAGGGTGCACGATGGCCAGGAAGCGGTCAACGCTGATGCACGTGAGGAAGTAGATGCTGGCGTACATGTTGAGGTAGAAGAGGAACCCGGTAAGGCGGCATGGGATTTCCCCAAATGGCCAGTGGCTTCCAGAAAAATGATAGACAAGTCGGGTGGGAAGCACCAGTACAAATGACAAATCTGCCACAGCGAGATGCATCAGAAAAACGTTGGCTGGGGTGCCTGATTTTTGGTCCCGGATAAAGAGCCAGAGGGCAAGGGTATTGCCAACAAAGGCCAGGATGAAATCCAGAAGATAGAAGGAGGCAAAAAGAACATTTTCCAAGGGTGTTTCTTTGCCACATTGCTCAAAAGCATCCAGGGAATTGTTGAATTTATTTGAAGGGTCCACCTCCAGGCTTTTCATTCTTCAGCTCAAGTTGGGAGCCCAAAGAAAGATCCTGAAAAGAATCAGAAGATCAGGTGACCAAAGAGCTGACAAAGTCACATGCACTCTTTGTCTGGCACAAGTGAGGGTCTAAATTTAGCACGACCCCAAAGGTTTGTGGGTTACAGAGTTTAGCCTTTTTGACCAACCATGAGCAGATTCAGGAAATCCCCAGCAGTCTAAAGATCCAAAACAGAAATCAAATGAATTCAAAATTCAAGTTAAACTCTCAAGATTTATGAAGTGGTTCCCAGAGAGGGCAAATCCCTTTCCATGGGCTTAGTATGATTTCTGAGTATCCTTAGGGCTGCCTCTGTTAGTTCTGGAACATTAATTAGATAAACAATTCCAATGCTGCAATTACCTCTTTAATGAGGCTTATTGATGCCCAGACAAATTTGTTTGGGTGTCACAAGAGTCTTTTGTTACTGAAATTCTCATACACAATGCTTCATTTAGGACCTCTGCCTTAGACTGAATTGGGAGGGGGTGGGGTGTAGTACGTGTGGAAAGAAAGGCAATGTTTGGCTCCCAGTCTTACAAACAGTCAAGAACTCAGTGATGGTGAGCCTGGGCTCAGGAGTCAAGAATGCGGACTTCATATATTTACTATCCAGCCTATATAACCCCTGGGCAGATGAAAGTGAAAAAGAAAGAAAAGGAAAAAACAAAGAAAAAGAAAGAAAGAAAGAGAAAGAAAGAAAGAAAGATAGGAAGGAAGGTAGGAAGGAAGGAGAAAAAAGAGCAAAAGGAAAGAAAGGAAAGAGAGAAAGAAAAGAAAGAGAAAGAAAGATCCCATCAAACATAGTCTAAGCTCTTTCTCTTCTTCCTTTTAATTTATTTAGGTTAAAGAATCTACTTAAGACAAGTTTTCCCAGCTTATGTTTTTCTGACTATAGATCAGGTTCTGCCAGTTCTCTCCAGAGTTCATTGTCAACAAGAACTCCTTTGGATCTGTTGAAAGAAAGCTGGTTACTTAGGTGGCTCAGGGGATAGAACACTGGGCCTGGAATCAGGAAGACCTGAGTTCAAATGTGGCCTCAGACACTTACTTGTTGTATGATATTAGGTGAGTCACTTAACCTCTGTTTGCCTTAATCCATAGAAGAAGGAAGTGACAAACCATTCCAGTACGTTTGCCAATAAAACCTTTTTGGCATGCTACGGTCGATGAAGTCACAAAGAATTGGACATGACTAAACAGCAACAAATAGCTAATTAGTATGTTTATGCTATTAAAATTAGTTAAACCTGACATTACTGTTAGCAAATTTATTCTTTAGGATCTTCTCTGGCATTGAGGCTAGGATATTAGACTTGAAATCAGAAAGACTTGAGGGGAAATTCTACCTCCTATACTTCCCAGCCATGTGACTCTGACCAAGTTTTATAATTTCCCTCAACTTCAGTTTCCTCATCTGTAAAATGGGTATTATAAAGCTCTGTAGTACTTACTTCATGCTTTCACTGTGTGGATCAAATGAGATAACATATTAAAGCATTTTAGAAAAATCTTAAAGTGATATATAAATAGCAGAAATAATTATTATTGTTTTTGTCAATGTTTTCTCAGTTTATTAGAAAAGTGGAGATAACTCTGTCCTGATGGTTGCCAATCAGGACATAAAAACACTTTCAACTGATAACATCTTTATGATTTCTAGCAAGCAGTTTAATGATAATAAAGTCCTGCCCTTGTCCATTCTCAGAAGGCAGTTCAGTACTTCTTCACTGCTAGAGAGACAAGTGGGTGACAGGCAGCCCTTCCACCCTCCCAGAACAACCAGAGTCTCCCAGGCGGTCTTTGGCATGGATGCAGAAGAACTCTTATCTGTTCTTGCAACCAAGTATGGCCACTTTCTGTACCATTAGTTCATCTGTTTACAAAACTACATCCACAGCTTCCCTCATTGTCTCACTTGCTTGGCGTACTTCAACTGCCTCTCCCAAGATGAGAATGAGAAAAAAAAAAGAAACTAGAGAAAGAAACTAGCTCCTTTCTGACAACATAACTTTCCAAGTCATCTTGGATTCAAAAGTTCTGTTGAGATTTGACAGCTCAGAATTGGGACAATTACAGCAAAAAGAAAAAAATGTCCTGGGGCAGCTAAGTGGCACAGTGAATAGAGCACCAGCCCTGCAGTCAGGAGGACCTGAGTTCACATGGAGCCTAGACACTTAACATTTATTAGCTGTGTGACCTTGGGCAAGTCACTTAACCCCAATTACCCTTCAAAAAGCAAAAAAACCCAAACAAACCCCAAAACAAGAAAGTCCTAACTAGGCTCCTCCCCCCCCCCCCGGGCTATCTATCTATCTATCTATCTATCTATCTATCTATCTATGTATATTTTTTTTTTTTGGAGTCCCTTGACGTTACATGGCCAGCTCCTCTAGAGCTGCATAATGTATGTGCAGATTCAAAATAGCATTATATAAGTCTCCAGAAGCTTGCTGAAGACATTCTTCATTTAAAGCCAGGCTACCAAATCAATTAGTGAGCATTTATTTGTTTTGTTTTGTTTTTGGAGAGGGCAAGGCAAGGCAATTGGAGTTAAGTGACTTGCCCAAGGTCACAGTAAGTGTGTCAAGTGTCTGAGGTCAGATTTGAACTCAGGTCCTCCTGACTCCAGGGCCAGTGTTCTATTCACTGCTCCACTTAGCTGCCCCAGGAGCTTTTATTAAGTACTTAATATGTGCCAGGTACTGTGAGATATGTATTTATATATGTGCGTGTGTATATATATGTACCTGTATGTGTATGCATTCTTTTAGACTTGCAGTGGTTCTCAACCTGTGGGTTATGTTCAATTTGTAACAATGAAAATACATCCTGCATATCAGATATTTACATTACGATTCATAACAGTAGCAAAATTACAGTTATGAAGTAGCAACAAAAATAATTTTATGGTTGGGGGTCATCACAACATGAGGAACTGTATTAAAGGGTTGCAGCATTAGGAAGGTTGAGAACCACTGAGGGTTGGGCTCATGAGATCCCTTTTAGTTCTGACATTCTGAAAAATTCTTCCTACAATAGTTTTTTTATTATTATAAGAACAAAAATATCTGGTGTGATAGTATTGGGAGTTTGATGGACCTTAACATTAAGGAACATTGTCAATATCATCATCATCATCATCATCATCACTAGCATCTAAACCTGCTTCTAGTAGGAAATATATATTATATACATGCTTATATATGTATGTATATACACACAAGTGAACTTGTCCTTGCTGTCAGGGAGCTTACAGAGTTCTGTTTTATGACCTAGAAGTACAATTGAGCCTCTTGTGTAGAGGAGTGATGTGGTCAGACTTATGCCTTGGAAATGTCAATTTAGCAGCTGTGTGAAAGATGAATTGGAGAGGGGGAAGATTATAGGCAGAAAGATCAATTAGGAGGCTGTTATAAGTGTTTAGACAAGAGGAGATGAGAGCCTAAATTAGGTCCTGGTTGTGTGAATGATGTGAAGGGGTTGAATGTAAAAGGTAGTGTTGAGATACAGTTAACAACAGTTTAGATATGGAAGTTAAATGAAAATAAAATATTAAACAGCTAAGTGACTCTTTGGGCTGGGAATTAGGAAGACTCATCTTTCTGAGTTCAAGTCCAGCTTCAGACGCTTACTAGCTGTGTGACCTTGGGCGAGTCACTTAACCCTGTTTGTTTCAATTTCCTCATCTATAAAATGAACTGGAGAAGAAAAAGGCAAATCACTCTAGTATCTTTGCCAAGAAAACCCCAAATGGGATCATGAAGGGTTGGATAGGACTGAACAAAAAATGTTAAGGATGACTTCTGTAGTCACAAACCTGGGTGACTGAAACAATGGTGGTGCCTGTAATGATTTTTGTTTTGCCTGTGTAGAGTCTGGAGTAGAGATGTCCAGCTGACATTTGGAGAAGTGGGAGTGGAGATCTGGGAGGGCTGGATATGCACATTTTGGAGTCATTTACATAGAGATGATAATTGAATCCATGGAAGCTAATGAGATGACCATGATAGAGTGCAGAAGAGAGAAGAAGAGAAGGCGGAGGGCACCATCAACTACCCTGTGGCACATACGCGTCAGAATATTTGTTCAAATCCATCTGGTACCTCTGCGCGATCATAGGATTATAAATTTGGAGCTGTAAACACCCTTAGTTCACCGAGTCCATTTTACAGATAACAACAATAATAATAACATAGCATTTATACAGTGCCTACTAAAGTGCTTTACAAACATTAGCTCACTTGACCCTCACAACAACCCAGGAAGGTAGCTGTTTTTTATTATCTCCCTTTTAAAGATGAGGGAACTGAGTCCTGGAGAGGTTAAGTGACTTTCTCAAGGTCTCACTGTAAGTGTCAGATGCCAAAATTGAACCCAAGCCTTCCTGACTCAGTTTATGTATAGTGCTCTTTCACCAAGACTATAGCACTGGAGTCTGCAGACTCCTGTGATATTAGCTGTATGACTTGTCCTAAGTGGAAATTGTATGGGGGAGGAGGGTATGGGGTGGGCAGGAATGGAGTGGGCTTAAAGAATTGTGCCAGTCTTTCAGGAAGGCCCATAACATTTCAAAATTGTTGCTAGGTACAATACTCTGTCTGTATTTCTAAACTCCTAAGTTAAAATTCTTAACCTCTTCTGGTCTCCCCCCAAGTATCACCCTCCTCTCCTTCCCAAATCCACTTCCAGAAGGAGAAAAGAGCCAGTGATGGCATTATCACTCTCACTTACTGCCAGAATGTTAAGTACAATGAAATCTGTCAAAAATCCAAATTCTTCTGTGCAATTTCCCTCTGCTTCTCCCACATGTCCCTACTCTGATGGCTGCTGTCAAAGCATCAGGTGACAGGCTGTATGATATAAATCATTCCTCTGAGCACCTGGATTCATTGTGGGGGAGGGGGTGAGGCACTTCCAGGGGAGAGCCTCAATCTGATTTTGAGAGGAGGCAGCATGAAATAGTGCAAAGAACACTTGCCCTGAGAGTCAGAACACCTTGAATTCTGGCTCCACTTAGCTTAGGCAGGTCACCCAACCTCAGATTCAGTATCTGTAAAATTAGAGGGCTGGCCTCATGACCTCAAAGATCCCTTTCAATTCTGATATTCTGGGGAAATCCTCTCAAAAGAGTTTTTTATTATAGGAATAAAAAGGTCCAGTGTGATAGTGTTGGGAGATGAAGGTGAGACCTTAAAATTTAAGGAACTTCATCATAACAAATAGCATTTATAAAGTGCCTACTTTATATTTATAAATTTATATTGTGCTAAGTGCATTACAAATATCTCTTCTTTGATGCTCACAACAATCCTGGAAGGCAGATGATGTTATCCTAATTTTACAAATAAGGAAACTGAGGCAAACAGGAATGAAGAGATTTGGTCAAAGTCATAGCTACTTAGTGTCTGAGGAAGGATTTGAATTCAGGTCTTCCTGATTCTAGATTCAGTGCTCTATCCACTGTTGCACCTAGTTATCTACTGTATACATTTATACAGTATCTGTAACCTCACTATAACTTTGATGTAACAAAACTCAGTGTAAAAGAAGAACCATCTTGAGCCTCACCCAAAGGGCTTTAGCAACTAAATTAGGTGGTCAGATCGACAGATCACATGAATCTCACAGATAACAGTATAGGGCAGTTTTCATATATAAGTATAAATAATAACTCCAATAATGCCATGTGCCTATTTCTTTGTCACATGTTTATATGAAAAATAATTAGTATGTGATGCCATATGCTATGATTAGAATATAACCCCCCTCCTCCAATTTTTTTTGGAGGGGCAAGAATGAAAGCTATCCATCATTCTTTCTTCCCTGGAGAGACATTTGTCACTATCTTTATAGTGCTGCTATAAATTAAATATTAATCCATTATCTCCAGGAAAATGCCAGTTAATCCCAGTGAACTTCCTCCAAGAGACTTCCAAATCCAAAAAAAGAAAAAGAAAAATTAAAAAAGGGGGTGGCTAGTTGCTGCAGTGAATGGAGGACCGGCCCTGGAGTCAGGAGGACCTGAGTTCAAATCCAGCCTCAGACACTTAACATTTACTAACCCCAATTGTCCTGACTTCCCCCCTCCAAAAAGAAAAAAAAGAGAGAGAGACTACCAAATCACCAAGATGGCAGTTGTGACATGGAAAGATACAGAGAGTACGACCAAGTTATGTTCTTTCCTTATAACGCATTGTCTCAGAGGTCATTCTGAGAGCCCTAATGGTGAGTGGGAAGAAGTCCAGGGTGACAAATCAGAAATGGCTTGAGTCTTGGCTGGGTCACTCACTAGTTCTGGTACCTAGAACAAGTCACTAGAGGCTCAGGTTAAAATGGGGACAATAATACCTACCATGCCGACGTCACAGGGTTGTTGTGAGGATAAAAGGAGATTACAGGAGAGATCCTTGAGGGCAGGTCCTTAACCTTTTTGTTGTCATGGGCTCCCTTGACTATCTGGTGAAGCCCATTTTTATATGTATAAAATACATAGGATTAGAAAGGAAGCCAATCATTGGAATAGTTATCAAAATATATTTTAAAAGTTTATAGACATTAGATTAAGAACCCTTATCTTAGTCAGGGGTGGGGAACCTGCGGCCTCAAGGCCGCATGTAGCCCTCTAGATCCTCAAGTGTGCTGCAGGTTCCCTACCCCTGTCTTAGATGAATGCTTTGTAGAGAATCATAGAATCCACATAAGAAGGGACCTCAGGGTCATCCAATCATACCTGAAAAGAAATTCTATCTATAACATCTTTGATAAAGGGTCATTCAGCTTAAGCCTGAACACCTCTCATAAAGGGGAACACTCTGATCCTTCAGGGCAGCACATTTCATTTTGAGATAGCTCTGATTGTTAGGAAAGCTATTCTTATATCTCGATGAAACATCTTTGCATCTTCAGTCTTCCATGTACTGCTCTCTGTTCTGCCCTCTGGAACGAAGCAGAACTAACTAGTATCTTCCACCAGACAACTCTCCAAATACTTGCATATAGCAATTATGGTCTCTCCCCTCAAACCCCATCCCACCTGGCACAGCACCAATTCTCATATAGGACATACTTCTCTGATTTCCTTATCATTCTAGCCACCTTTCTGATACTGTCTAGCTTGTTACCTTCCTTCCTAAAATGTGGTAACTAAAAGCCAACACAAGATTTCTGATATGACATAGTACTCTAGGGTAGAGTAATAGAAGGACCACTATCTTCTTAATTATGAACATGATATGTCTTTTCTATTACAGAATAAGACTGTCTCACCCTTCTTCCATGTAACACTGTTAACACATATTGAACTTTAACTAAAACCCATATATATATTGGAGGGAGGAAGGCAAGGCAATTGCAGTTAAGTGACTTGCCCAAGGTCACACAGGTAGTTAAGTTTCAAGTGTCTGAGGTCACATTTGAACTCAGGTCCTTATGACTCCAGGGCCAGTGCTCTATTCACTGTGCCACCTAGCTGCCCCACTCAGATATTTTTCATATGCACTGATATCTAATCACATTTCATAACCTATACTGGTAAAGTTGATTTTTGAAACCAAGGTACAATCTTTACATTTATCCTGATTCAATTTCATCATATCAGATTCAGTTCATTATTCTAACCTATAGATACCTTTTTGAATCTGTCATCCAATGTGTTAGCTATCCCCTTCCCAACTTAGTGTTATCTATGCATCTGATAAGTCTGCATTTATGCCTTCATCTAAGTCACTGATAAAAAAATTGTCAAATAATGTAGTGCCAAAGACAGATTATCTGAGAAACTCTCCTGGAGACCTCTCTACAAGCTGTGGACCCATTTATAATGTGGATTCATTCATTAATGACAACTTCTTGGGTCTGGTCATCTGACCAGCCTAGAATTCACCTAACCATGTTATCTACCATCCATTTGAAATCTATCCATTATCACTCCTGCTTTCAGAAAACATTTCAGTACTGCTTGCATTTCATATTCTTTGCAGCATGGAGCACAGCCCAGTATTCTGAACATTTGTCCCTATAGCCAAAAAGAAAGATTACACTTAAAATTTATAGTCTGATGATTCTTAGTTTCCATTAATAAAAGAAAGCAAAGGTTCACTTTGAAGGTCTGCCATATGCTTCATTAATTCAGTATGAATATTCCTAAAGGAACAGTCCTTGATCCCATCAATAATCACTCATGTTCATGTAGACAGCTGGCTTTCCATTAAAAACACATTACTGTAGTTTATGGTAATGTTTAGAAATATAACTGAGTAGAACTGTGATTATGAGGACACAAAAGGAGAGTTAGCATGAAAAGATGTTCAGTTTAACATCCTTTCATTGAGCACCTACTGTGTGCAAGGCCCCATGCTAGGTGCTGGTGGGACGGAGATGTCTCTGTCTTTGGTGAGCTTATATGCTAGTAGGGAGATGAGATAAGGACAAAAATGATCATTGATACCAATTAGAAAATGATCAGTGCACAGGAGAGGCAGGGATAAACCACTGTGACTTAGGAGATTTGAGGAGAGAGTGGAGAACCTGGAACATTTTTATGTACAACTCTTAATTTTATAATACTCAAGGTGTATCTGATGACTTTGAGTAAAGTACCAGATGCCCTAGAGGTTATCCTTTTGATTTTTATCAAGCTTCTTTGCTGCCCAATTCCTTTTTCTTCTAGCTCAGTGGTAATTTTCCTGAATCCTAAGAAAGTTACAAAGTCAGCAGGAAATAAATCAAGACAAAGGAGAAGAAGCTCTCGAGAAGAGGGAATATGGGGCCCTGGGGGAGCAGCAGTACCACACAAGCACTGGGGACTTGTAGGAAGGATGCTGAGAGGCATGAGAGACAGTCTGGCCACCTACTGACTGTTTGGAGGAAGGAGAGACTCATGGAATCATTTGGACAGAGGGCATATGGGATCACCTTTTTATATTTGTGTGTTGACAGCAAGACCTACCCTTCCCCCAGTTCTCTACCCGACAGTGACATGGGGTGGTGACCAGTGATCTCAGGCTAGGGACATCCCCGAGCATGTATTGGCTCTTGCAGCACAGCTGTAATGACAGAAGTAACAAAAACAACAGCTGACATGGAGACAATGCTGTACATAGCTCTTAGCACAGTGCCAGGCACACAGTAGGCACTTAATAAATGCTGATTGACTGACCGACATAGAGGATATGCCATAGCTTTTTAACAATATGTCTGAGGCAACAAAATAGACTGGACTATAGATATTTTTTTTAAAAAGAATTAGATAGACAACTGCTTTTCTAACCATTAAGAGCTGAAGAGCTGACTTGTCTAGGGACTGAAAAACAGTCCATATCAAAAAGGGATTAACAATGTCTTTTTGAACATCAAAAGGCTATGTATCTGTGAGATACTAAGAACCAATAAGAAAGTATCACCTGCATCTTGCTTATGAAAGAGAAATCCGTTCCACAAGTCATATCCAGCAGTGCTCTAGTGGATGGACTGGGAGCTTGAGGCAACAGCTGTCAACATTCCACATCAAGTCAATACGGTGTATCCCTTGGCACCCAGGGGACCTCAGTTCTACTCTTGGCTATGCTTCAGACTTGCCATAGGAAACTGACTTACCCTCCCTGAGTCCTAATTGCTCCTTCTGGAGATGGGACTAAACAATCTCCACGGTTTACAGAGGGCCTTGAAGTTGGAAAAAATCGTGGCAGTCATCTTGTCCAACTTCTGCCTAATCAAGAGCCAACACCCACCCCACCCTAGCATTGGCAAGAGGTGGTTACCCATTGAATACTCGCCGTGAGCTCACTGCGTTGTTTCCTATTCCAGGAATCTACATCTCAAACCAAACCTACTAAAACAGCAGCCCCTCACCTTCCTGAAAAAGGAGTTATGGCTGAGATAAGACTCCCTTACAGATTGCTTCTCTTTGGACTGAGCTCTAGACAAGAGTGACTCAGAAAGATGCCATTGGAAAGACTAACCTCACACTTCCTTCACTGAATGACTCACTCCTGAATTTTGACTTCAGTACTTTAAAGAAGCAAAATAAACAGAGCAGGGAAGGAGGATTAGATTCCAAACTCACCCCCACACTACTTACTACACTCCCACTACTTCCTTCCTCCTAGTCACTCAAAAATCTAGCTTTTCAGTAAGCTGGGAAAAACAGAAAAAGAGGCCTGGGAACAGCCTGAATCTTTGCTTTTAAACCACCGTACTGACCAGAAGTGGTCTAGTTGCTGACCCCTATTAGCTCTCTGATGAGAGAGTGGATTTTTTTCCCTTTTAAATACTTGTGATTATTAATTACTACTCTCTGGATGTTCTCTGAGATATTGTCCAGCTTTCTGATTCCCCTTTGGGGGACCTCACATTCCAGATATGAGCCTCCTGCTCTAATCATTTCTTATCTACTTCACTATCAAGAAAAAGGCTGTGGGTATGAATGTATGAAAGATTAAATGAATAGGACTTCTGCATTTCTGATTGTGGTCTTGCATACCTCTGGGCCTATTTATAACATTTATGTTTGCAGTAAAATCCCATTGATAATAATGGAGGTGAGTGGAGGCATGGATAATCCAAGAACCTGAGCTGAGAGGAAAGTGTTTGGAATAGGTTATGATGTTTTACCAGTAAATAAGCCTTCTTAGTAGTACTTTCACGTATGCTGTTCCTTGGGCAGAAGGAGGTGAAATTCCCATCCTCCTGCTCCCTTTCCACCGTGGGTGTTCAGGGTGGGTAAAGGAGGGGCAGCTCCAAAAAAGAGGGAGGGAGAGAGAGAGATGAAGAGGAGGAGGAGGAAGAAGAGGGGGAGGAGGAGGAGGAGGAGGAGGAGAAGGAAGAGAAGAAGAAGAAGAAGAAGAAGAAGAAGAAGAAGAAGAAGAAGAAGAAGAAAGAGATGAAGAGGAGGAGGAGGAAGAAGAGGGGGAGGAGGAGGAGGAGGAGAAGGAAGAGAAGAAGAAGAAGA
>CM053588.1:178208062-178235386 GCA_028646515.1 Pseudochirops corinnae
GAGAGAGAGAGAGAGAGAGAGAGAGAGAGAGAGAGAGAGAGAGAGAGAGAGAGAGAGAGAAAATGATTTTCTAATTCACCCAAGGGTTGCTTTCTTGACCAAGACTTTCTCTTCCCTCTGGCCACCCAGATGATCAGTAAAACAACTAATCCCACTCCTTTTTTCAAGCCTACAAGAGTTTTAAATCCAAACCAATTTCAATTAAATTCTTTCCTTCTTTATTCTAAGGGCGAGACTAAATTGTGAAAAATTATTCTGAATTTAACCGACCCTCTCCCCCACCCTCAAACATTTCAGTATAGGAGATTAAATTTTAACGCTTTCTCTCCAAATCCAGGATAAGGACCAGAGAACAGTGCTGAACATTACCCCTAGCAGTATGAAACTATAATTGTTTTCCCTGCCATTTAGAGTCTTTTCTTTCTATTTTTATATTGTTGAGGGTATTCAGGTGCCTGAGTATGGACGTATAAATGCTAACAATAAGTGCTCCCAGACAGAAGGTAGAAGAATTCTTTGTGAAGAGAGCAGGGAGTCAGCCACTTAGCCCCTCTGCTAGTGACCCCTGCTGGACACTTCTTGTAATTCCATAAACAGCCGCCAATCAACCAACAAAACGTAATGAGCATCTATGATGTACCTGGTCCTGTGTGGATACAAGAGAAATGGGTCTTATCTCCAAGAGCTTTGATGCCACCCACATACTTGAAACAATAAGAGAACAATGTGATTATTATGTAATTATGTGGCAATTGTTGTTATTAGTATGTGATTAAGGTCTGAATTGTGGAGTGGGGGACAATAAATACATCGGAGTTTAGAAAAAGACTGGCAATCGCTGAAGGTTGACATATTATGGAAGAGCAGGGATTTAAGCTGGGCCTAGAAGGATAGTTGGGTTTGGATGGGCAGAGAAGAGAGGATGTGGACTAGGCAAGTAGGGGGAGTAACTTAGGTAAAAGGTCTGAAATTGAGAATGGACATCAGTTCATCATAGGATCATGGATTTGGAGATGAAAGGGCTCTCAGAGGTCATCCTGTCCAACAACTAAAATTTACAGCTGAGGAAACTAAGACCCAGGTACTTGCCCAATGTTCCTCAAGTAGTAAGTGTGGCGGTGTTTGGACTCAGGCCTCCTGACTCCAGAGTCAGGGATATTTTATTATACTACACTACCTCCCATACTAGTATACCTTATATATCATCTCACCTAACTGCATCATTCATTTTTTCTTAAATTTGCGGATGAGGAAACTGAGACTTGTAGAGGTTACATGATTTGCTTAAGATCACACAATAGGTTAGTGCAGAGCTAGCATCCAAACTCAAGTCTTCCGATTCTAAATTTGGGCATTATGCCACGTTGACTGCTACTAAAAACCCAGCCAGTTAGCATCTTTTGGGCTGCTTGGTCGGGACAACTAGGTGACACAGTAGATAGAGTGCCACACTTGGAGTCAGGAGGTCCTGAGTTCAAATGTAGCCTCAGACACTGATTAGCTGTGTGACCCTAGGCAAGTCACTTAACCCTGTTTGCCTCAGTTTCCTCATCTGTAAAATGAGAATGGAGAAGGAATTGGCAAACTGCTCCAGTACCTTTGCCAAGAAAACCCAAAATGGGGTCACAGAGAGTCAGACACAACTGAAACAACTGGTATGTTGTTTCAAAGACAACAGGTATGTACAGGCAATAGTGAAAGTAGCTTGAGTAGCACCTGAAGGCCTACATGAGCTGCATGCTGAGTGTGAGTCTGAGAGGGGAGCCGTTGTGAGCTATGGGGGCCAAGAAGGCATTAAGAAAGACATTGTGTTTATCAGGACTAGAGAGGCAAGTGGAGCTGTTGTACTCTCCATTGGTCACAGCAAATCTGGCTTCTCTGGCTTCCTTTAAGTCCCAGTTAAAATCCCTTTCCCAATCCCTCTTAATTCTAGTGCCTTCCCTCTGTTAATTATTCCCTATTTATCCTGCAAATAGCATTTTGCATACATGTATATGTATATATGTATGTATTTATCTGCATGATGTCTCTCCTATTAGATTGTAAGCCCCTTGAGGGCAGGGACTGACTTTTGCCTCTTTTTTGTATCCCTTAATACTTAGCACAATACCTAGCACACAGTAGGTGCTTAAAAATGTTTATTCTTTGATAGATTATTGGGTTTGCTTCTGGGTGCTTCTCTTTAGGAAAGGCACTGAAAAGCTTTAGAGCATCTAGTGAATGTAAACAAGATAGACATCATATGAGGTTCAGTTGAAGCAGTTGAGAATATTTTGCCCGGGGGAGACTTAAAGGAGGCATGATAACCACCTTTAAGAATTTGAAGGCTAGGGGCGGCTAGGTGGCACAGTAAATAGAGCCCCGGCCCTGGAGTCGGGAGGGCCTGAGTTCAAATCCAGCCTCAGACACTTAACACAAAACTAGCCATGTGACCTTGGGCAAGTCACTTAACCCCAATTGCCTGCCTTCCCCCCTCCAGAAAGCAAAAAAAAAAAAATTTGAAGTCTCTAATGTAAGAGGGAAGAGGTTTGTTCTACTTGGCTGTATGAGGGAGAACTAGAGACAAGGAACATTAGTTACAAAGAGGTGACTTTAGGGTTGAGGTGTGGAATAGGCTTTCAACAGGTTATCCAGAGGTGGAATGGGTGCCTTGGGGAGCAGTGGGCTTCTCCTTGTTAGATGTGCAGTGGAGAGAGTCCTGAGCCTGAAGTCAGGAAGACCTGAATTTGAATCCAGCCTCAGATAATCACTAGTTGTGGGACTGTGGGAAAATCATTTAAATGCTGTTTGCCTCAGTTTTCCCAGCTGTACAATGGAGATAATAATAGCACCTGTCAGGGCTTTTATGAGGATCAAGTGAGATAATACTTGTGAAGGGCTTAGCCCAGCGCCTGGTACATAGCAGGCACTTATTAAATGCTTCATTCTCCTTCCTTTCACAGATCTGTGGCTCTTAACCTTTTTCTGTGTCATGGACTCCTTTTCCAGTCCAGTGGGGCCTATAGACCCCTTCCCAGACTGTTTTTAAATGTATAAAATAAAATTATATAGGAGATATATAAATTATATAAAATTATATATAGGAAATCAATTATATTGAAATATTTATTAATATCTGTGGATATACCTATATCCATATACCTACTGAAATGTATATCTCTATAGTCCCCAGACTAAGAAGTTGTGTTTTAGATAGTTTGGGTTAGGCTAGATGGCAGTTGAGGCTGTTTAAGTGGGATAGGGCCATCTTATTATAGACCTTGAAAAACAGGTGGTGGTGTGAGTCATCTCAGTCATATCCCACCCTTTGTGACTCCATTTGGGGTTTTCTTGGCAAAGATACTGAAGTGGTTTTCCATTTTCTTCTCCAGCTCATTTTACAGATGAGGAAACTGAGGCAAACAGGGTTAAGTGACTTGCCCAGGGTCACACAGCTAGTGTCTGAGGTCACATTTGAATTCAGGTCTTCCTGACTCCAGGTCCAGAGCTATATCCACCACACCACCTAGATGCTGAAAAATAGGTAGAGGAGTTTAAACTCAGTGGGATAGGCTATTGTTGATCAATATGGTTCTTGATCAGTAGAATGACATGGTGGAGGAGATTCTTTCGGAATTTCATGACTAGTCTTACAGTGTCTCATGGACATCCCTTCTGCCTGATGTTACTTATAGTAGTCGGATGCTAGGAAGTAAGTCTGTAGAAAGTGAGGAAGGTTCTATATGCGTGTGTGTATATGTGTGTGTGCACACACGCACACACACATGTGGAATTGGAACCACAGTCCCACCAGGCCCAGTAGAGGAGGGTTCAGGGTAAGGGTGTTTCCGGAAGAACCCTTTACAAAATATTGCTCAGGGTTAAATAACCCAGAATTTAAACTTCCTACCCACTATGCTGTTGGATGTTCACACTGATTTTTTTTTTTTCCCACATGTAGGGGAGACAACTATTGTTTCACATGAATAGTGTTAGAAACCATTTTGAGATCATCAGAGTTCTTTAGGGACTTTGTAAGTGTGATGGTTTAAAAATGGACATTTTTCTATTTGACTTTTGAAATTGGTGTAAAAATGAACCAACATTCAAAAACTATCTACAGTTTGAAAAATGGAAGTTTTTCCATTACCACATATTTGCTTCTACTTTTCTCATTCTGTATATTTCCTTTCTGCATATTTATATACCTTAAAAATAATTTTATTATAAAGACATGCAATAAGTCTCCAGTTCTGGGTTTGCTGATCTTGAGGAACGGGAAGTAAATACAGAAGTATCTATAGAAGTATAAATACACCCCACCTTTACCAAGCCTCCAAAGGAAGGAGAAAAGATTGTACTTGGTTTGGACTTCTTCCAGCTCCGTAAGGAAGCAAAGACATTATACAAATCTGTGGTGTCAGGGCTTGGAATAGAATAGATTTAGAGCTGAAAGAAAACTTTGTAGGGGATGTCCAGTCCAACCCCCTCATTTTACAAGGAGAGAAACAAAGTCCTAGAGAAGTTAAAAGACAACCTCTTGTGAACCCAAATCCTCTGGCTCCAAATCCAGTCATCTTTCCCTTGTACCATGATGGTCATTTCCCAGATGTTTCAGGTGCCAGTGATTCTTGGGAAGACCTAGAAGACAGAACATAACTGGTGAGGGGTGGGGTCTCCGGAGAAGATGGTGACTGTGGATGTCTGATGTTTCTCTCTTCCTTCTTCCCTCAGGCACCTGTGCAGACCTTGCCACAATCGAGAGAAAGCCAAGGGCCTGGGCAAATACATCTGCCAGAAGTGTCACCTGATAATTGATGAACAGCCCCTGATGTTCAAGAATGACTCTTATCATCCAGACCATTTCAACTGTACTCACTGTGGGTGAGTGCCCTGGCATCTGTGGGAGCCTGGTAAACATGCTATCCATCAGGGCCTTTCAGCCTAAATGTTGGAAACAACCAGTCATGTAAATCAATAAGATTTTGATGAACTTCTCAGTAGCCTGTTTTGCACTACACTCTGGGGGTCCCATGGGTTACTGGAATTATCTATTACTGGGGTATTTTGGAAATAAGTGCACCTGAGTTCCTTCAGGCTTCTGTCCAAATTTCTAAAATCATCTGAATGTGGTTTGCTAGCAGGCAATACTAAGAGCATATATTTTTAAAGCAACACATTTAATTAGGATGTTAAAAATTAGCAAAAGAATAGAGTTTGAGATTCAGTTCTTCTCCCTGAGTGAATATTGTAGGAAAGACAAGGGAGCAATCTCTGGGGAGACTCATGCTCCAGGTAGAGAAAGTACCTCATGTAGCCAGATGGATTTGGTGGGAAGGTGAAAGGAGTGGGAAAAGCAAAGATTCAGCCATGCAATGTCTATCTTTTTAGTGACCTCTTAGCTATCATTGTAGTAGCAGAAGGAAGTTGTCTCTGTAATCTCAGCTCTTTTTTCCGCTGCCTGCAATCAGATTTTGTGGATGGCCTCTTACTGGTTACCACCATGAATAAGTCCCAATGAATGATTGTCCCCTAGCATTATGAAAGGTATAGCTGGACAGACATATTTCTATTATAGCTCCTCCTGTGCTTTCCTCCTTGTGCTGGATGCTATGGGGGATCAAGAAAAGGAGAAGGCATAGTCCCTGTCTTAAGGAAGTGTACAGTCTGGTAAACATGACAAGAAAATTCTCTTTAGCTTCAGATCTTCAAAAGATTTCATCAGTGTAGACAGTATCTCCAAAGCAGATCACAGCTCCTCCATGCCTTACAGCGGTTCTCAACCTGTGGGTTATGTTCAATTTCAATACATCCTGCATATCAGATATTTATATTACGATTCATAACAGTAGCAAAATTACAGCTATGAAGGAGCAACGAAAATAATTTTATGGTTGGGGGTCACCGCAACATGAGGAACTGTATTAAAGGGTCACAGCATCAGGAAGGTTGAGAACCACTGCCTTAGTAGATGTTATTCATGAGTTTCTGTGGTCAAAATGATTCCTTACCTGGTGGCTGTCTCTGATCGTGAACCTTTCTCCACTCAGCCAAGCTGATCCTTGTATTGACAGACACAGAGACCATCAATGAACTTGTACCTGAAGCCTTTCCAGCCTGCTAGGATCTACCAGAGTTTAGCTAGCATAGCTTTGAGAGCCCAAGGTCACTTCAATGCCAAGATGAACCTTCTGAATAGGACTTGAGTGGAGAATACCAGTCCTAATTAGGAGAGAACAGTGTCATTTTTTTTAAAAGAGTACTTTGTGTGAGACTTTATGGAATTAAGTTTAACTAAACAGAATGTATTTTTTAAAAAAAGAAGATTTTTTTTCTGTTTACTTTCCTATTTGCTATTTACTTTCTTCCATTTAGTTAAAAAAATTCCTCACCGGGCAACATACCCTAAAAGGCATGGGAAATGATGAATTTAAAGGATGTGGGCTCTTGAAATCTCTCTTCTGCCTTACAGTTCTGTTTTTGGAAGAATATCTAAAGCCATCACAGTCAGAGATAGGAAGTGACCACTGGCAAGGCCCAGCACTTCTTTGTTCTCCTAAGGCCCTCTGTTTATGTTCTAGGAAGGAACTTACTGCGGAGGCCAGAGAGCTGAAAGGGGAACTTTACTGCCTGCCTTGCCATGACAAGATGGGGATTCCCATTTGTGGAGCTTGCCGGAGGCCCATTGAAGGCCGTGTGGTCAATGCCTTAGGAAAGCAATGGCATGTGGAGGTAAGTCCAAGTCACTCAAGGTCTGATATGCCAGAGTACTATAAAAGTGCTCTGGTTAAGTTATAAAAAAAAAAAAACCAAGCCAGGTAGTAATGGTGCACAGACCTTCCTCATCTACACTCACAGATGTGCACAGTAATGCCATCTTTAGATATAACTCCTAATCTTTCTCTTCCATTTTATTTATTTTTTCTTTTTTAATTAATTAATTAATTTATTTTTAGTTTTCAACATTCATTTTCATGTGATTTTGAGTTCCAGATTTTCTCCCCATCTCTCCCCGCCCCACCCCAAGATGGCATACATACTGATTACTCCTTTTCCCATTCTGCCCTTCCTTCTATCAAGCCCCTCCCCTTATTCCCTTCCCCCTTAACTTTCTAGTAGGGCAAGATGGATTTCTAAACCCCATTGCCTGTATATCTTACTTCCCAGTTGCATGTAAAAACAGTTTTTAACATTTGTTTTTAAAAATTTGAGTTACAAATTCTCTTCCTTCTTCCCTCCCCACCCACCCTCATGGAGAAGGCAAGCAATTCAATATAGGATATGCATGTGTAGTTATGCAAAATACTTCCATAAAAGTCATATTGCAAAAGACCAGCTTTATTTCCTTCCATCCTATTCCGCCCCCCATTTATTCTATTTTCTCCTTTGACCCTGTCCCTTTTCAAAAGTGTTTGCTTCTGACTACTCCCCTCCCCCTTCCTTATCCCCTTTCCCCCTACTTTCCTCTAGGGTAAGATACCCAACTGAGTGTGTATGTTATTTCTTCCTTAAGCCAAATCCAGTGAGAGTGAGGTTCACTCATTCCCTCTCACCTCCCCCCCTTCCCCTCCATTGTGAAACCTTTTTCTTGCCTTTTTTATGTGAGATAATTTACCCCATTCTATCTCACCCTTTCTCCTCCCAACATATTCCTTTCTCACCCCTTAATTTTATTTTTTAGTTATCACCCCTTCATATTAAACTCACCCTGTGCCATCTATCTATCTATCTATCTGTCTATCTATCTATCTATCTATCTATCTATCTGTCTATCTATTTATATTTCTTCCACCTACCCTAATACTGAGAAAGGTCTCATGAGTTAAAAATATCATCTTTCTATGTAGAATTGTGAACAGTTCAACTTTAGTAAGTCCCTTATGATTTCTCTTTCCTGTTTATGTCTTCATGCTTCTCTTGATTCTTGTATTTGGTAGTCAAATTTTCTATTCAGCGCTGATCTTTTCATCAAGAATGCTTGCAAGTCCTCTAATTCATTGAATGTCTGTTTTTTCCCTTGAAATATTATACTCAGTTTTTCTGGGTAGGTGATTCTTGGTTTTAATCCTAGCTCCTCTGACCTCTGGAATATCATACTCTAACCCCTTTGATCCCTTAATGTAGAAGCTACTTGATGTTGTGTTATCCTGATTATATTTCCACAATACTCAAATAATTTCTTTCTGGCTGCTTGCAATATTTTCTCCTTGACCTAGAGACTCTGGTTTTGCTATAATTTGGCCACAATATTCCTGGGAGTTTTCCTTTTGGTATCTCTTTCAAGAAGTGATCAATGGATTCTTTCAATTTCTATTTTACCCTCTGGTTCTAGAATATCAGGGCAGTTTTCCTTGATAATTTCTTGAAAGATGATTTCTAGGCTTTTTTTTTTTTAATCATGGCTTTCAGGTAGTACAATAATTTTTAAATTATCTCTCTTGGATCTATTCTCCCAGTCAATGGTTTTTCCAATGAGATGTTTCTATTTTCTTTTTTCTATATTTCCATTTGCCTTCTATTTTCCATTCTTTTTTTTCTGTTTCATATTTTCTTGATTTCTTATAAAGTCATTAGCTTCCATTTGCTCTGTTATAATTTTTAAGGAATCTCCAGATGAGGAGATTATCAACCCCAGGTGAAGAGCTCTTTCAAACAAAGAGCATTCAAACTAATTAGCAAATTCTTTATTTAGGTTTAACCTTTTAGATTCTTCCTGATTTGGGGCATGGTCACCTTGGACAGGATGAAGGTAGGTGGCACAGTAGCTAGAACACCAGGCCTGGAAATCTGATCTCAGAGACTTCATAGCTGAGTGACCCTGGACAAGTTGCTTAACCTTGTTTGCCTTAGTTTCCTCATCTGTAAGATGAACTGAACAAGCAAATGGCAAACCACTCCAGGATCTTTGTCAAGAAAACACCAAATGAACTGAACAGTACCTTGGTCAAAGATATGACCTTAATTTATAGTGACTTTCCAGTGCATTTCCCAAATTTTCATCTCTTCTGGCTAGGCTAGAAACTAGGCAATGGTTATTTGCTTAAAAGCTCTGAGGTCCAGAATATTCCTGTTTTTAAACAGTTAAGTCTCTTCCTGTTCACTGGGGAAGAAAAAGTATAGAAACTAGGGGGAAGGGAAGGAAGGGCGTGTAAGATTATTGTTTCTGATAAAAACTCAGCCAAATTTGTGGTCTTTTCATCATGCAAAAGAAAACATTCTCAGTCTCAAAAGGTTTTTTTTTTGGTCTTACCCTTTTATATCTTGCAAATTCATCCATTCGGTCAATCTCAAAGAGCAGGTATTAAAGCCCTTTCTCATTGCTAAGCACTGTGCTAAGCATTGGTAATACACAGAAAAGCAAAAAACCAGTTCCTACTTTCAGGGAGCTCACAGTCTAACATTAGACTCAAAGCCCAATAAGGGGCATAACTTACATCTCATTGTCTCCACTCCCTGTTCTGAAAGGTGCTTTGCTGACCCCATCTATCTGTGGTTTTTATCCTTCCCATTAGGCTCTAAGCTACTTAAGGACCTGGATTTGTAATTTTTCTTCCTTGTATTTCTTTGTATCTTTCTTAATAAATGTTAACTGAATTGGGAAAAAAAACAAACCAAAACCTCTCTTTCTTAGCTACACATGGATTATCTGTAGCTTTGAACAGAAATAAGCTTCTACTTGCTCCTCTGAAGCTCCCAGGAGGCACTGTAAACTTTGCTAAGGGAATGAAATCTCTTGAGGAACCCATAATAAAGGTCTCCATTCCTCCTCCTTCTCTCTAATTTGCTAATGCATTCTAAAGCCAAATACAGAAACGTCTGAGATTATTTGGATCACTGCTGCCCCTGCTTCATCACAGATAATAGAGAATTATCTTTGTGTACTTACACGCACATACATTCAAAGTCTGGCTTGTTCTCATATCTTAAATGGATCAACTACAAATAAATTCATTGATCTGCTTAGCTGCTTATTCAGCTTAAAACCATTTGTTCATTTGAACTAAGTGGACACAGAAGGAATCTATGTATTGATTTGTCTGTTGTTTAATGACAGAAAGCATAGCCTCCAACCCTATACCCTGCTCCCTCTCTCTAATCCTCCCAGCCATAGCTATGGGTTATTAGGTCCAGCTAACCCATCAGAACAACACCTAGTGGGACCAGCCACATGACTGCCTTTTTCTTCCAAATAGTAAAAAAGGCCAGGAATCCTAGAATTCTCAGACTGAAAGAGATCTTCTGGAGGTCTTTTTGTTACCTGATTTTCAGTAGATGGCTTCCAGGCAGTGGGAAGGCATGCCTAGGATTAAATATTAGTCTAAGCAAGCTGAGTAGGTTTGTTTGACTCAGAGAGCCCAGGGTGACCTCAACAAAGCCCTTAAACTCTCTGAGCCTCAAATCCTTCACTTGCAGAATAGGGACGATAATATACTTGTAGCACCCACTCCTTGTACTGGGTTGTTGTGAAGAAATTGTTTTGTAAACTCCAAAATTCTACATAAATGTATGCTATTATTGTATTATCTCAATTACACCTTCTAACTCAACAAATCCAGTGATTCAGCAAGGATAATGCACAAATCTATCTAGATAATGGAGCTTTTGATTTTACCAGAGAGGTTTGCCTTACTACACAGTAATGGAGATTAAAAATAGACACCCACTGAACCAACAAGCAGACCAAAATTCATCCATCCAAATGAATTTCGCCTCCGTCAGAGTGGTTGCTTTAGAAGGTTGTTCACTCAAGCTCTAGAGAGGCTGCTGTTTTTCAGGACATTTTGGGAACTCTTCTTAAGATAACAGACCTAGGACTGAAAGAAACATTAGAGAACATCTAAATTCCCTAATTTTACAAGTGAGGAAACTGAGTCCTAGAGAAGCTAGATGACTTATTTGCTCAAGGATAAACAGGTGAAAGTTACATGGTAGAGATGAGTTTTTAACTATGGTTATAAATGCAGTTGTTCTTTGCAATGAACACACTTTTTAAAAATGTCTTTCAGAGCCAGGCACCTCCTCCTCCAAAGGAGTTTCCTTTCTTTGTAGTCACATTTTGTTTCTGACTCCAGTCAGTATTGCTTTGCTTCATTGCCCACTTTCTTCACCTAGATTTGGTTCTGATTGAATTTTGACTGTTTTCATAATTCAAATCCAATTTTAAAAAGTCAAGGGGATGTCCAAGAGAATATTCTTCATTAGATGTTTAGTTTCTTGACATCAGGGACTGTGTGATGCTTCATCTTCATAGCTCAAACCTTGGCAAAGAAACTTTTTATTTTCTTGGTGTAGACTTATGACTTCATCAGTGTAGGCAATTCTCAGCCTCCATGGATACTGATCAGCAACTCCTTTGTAATTTATGATGTTCATTATTATTTACATGCAGCTGGGAATTAAGATATACAGGCACTGGGGTAAGGAGATCCATCTTGCCCTACTGGAAAGTCGGCGGGGTGATGGAGAGGATATAGGAGAGAGCAGATTGGGGGAGGGGGTATATAGTAGGATCACTGTTTTGGGGTGGTGGATTGGGGAAAGATGGGAAGAAAATTTGTAACTCAAAATCTTGTGGAAATGGATGATGTAAACTAAAAATAACCAAAATTTAATGTAATTTATGATGTTAGAGACTTTGCTGGGACACTGAGATAAAGTGTTTACACATTAACTGTGATTACACAGTTGCCTCTTGCCATAGTTACATATTGGTATTCTTTTAATAAAATGAATTGAGATTGCACTTCAGGTTCTGAAGGCAATTCTGGAGTACACTTGAAGGATTATTGTCATCAAAAGCATCTCTATGACTGTTGTTCAGTTGTGTCTGACTCTTCATGGTCCCATTTGGGGTTTTCTTTTGGTTTTCCAATTTCTTCTCTAGCTCATTTGACAGATGAGAAAACTGAGGCAAACAGGGTTAAATGACTTGTCCAGGGTTACATAGCTAGTAAGTGTCTGAAGGCTGGATTTGAACCTGGTGTTTCTGACTCCAGGACCAGCATTCTATCTACTGCATCCCCTAACTGTCCTATGATTACAAATGGCCAAAGAGTTGTTTATTTGTATTGGTTGAGACAGTTTTCTATGTTGTTTTCTATGTTGCTAGAATCATAGGCCCAGGCCCCCCAAAAAAATAGTCATCATCATAGGCTTGGGATTGTCTTTGAGTTTTTATTAGCCAGCCAATGCCTGGTTTTCATTGTCCCAAGTCACTCGGAATAATTGCAATCACGTATGACTCCTAGAGATTTGTTCTAAATAAGGTCTGTCTTTCCTTCCTGGGGACAACATAGCTCTCAGACCCACAAATGGCATGTCATTTAGAGAAGTGACAGGTTCTGAACCAAGCTAAGTGACATCCCAGCCAGCTCTGTCTGTTCCTAGCTCTGTGACCACGAGAAAGTCTATTAAACTCTTTGGGTATCAATACTCCCTCTCTAAGATGAGGTGGTTCGACAAGACAGCATCAGAGGCCCTTTGCAGCTCTAGATTTATGACTCCATGGCATGGAAATTTCTTTCAAGTTGTGAACTAAGGATTTGTATCTCTAGCACTTACAGGAATGGGTGGGTGCCTTGGTTCTCAGGGCACTGACAGCATTTGCTTTCTTCCTCGACAGCATTTTGTCTGTGCCAAATGTGAGAAACCATTCCTGGGTCACCGTCACTATGAGAAGAAGGGCCTGGCATACTGTGAGACACATTACAACCAGGTAAGCTTGACCCACCTTGGGAAGACCATGTCACTAGGAGATCAGCAGGGCTTTTTAGATGGTAATCTCTTGGGTTGAACCTGTGAAATCAGCCTGGACTCCACAGAGAAGCCTGAGACATGCTGGGGGGTTAAAAGCCATTCAGTCATTGAATCAAGATTGATATAACCCTTCTTCTGTGCCTGGCTCTTTGCCAGTTACTTTGAGGGACTTATGAGAAAAAGCTTTGGTCCCAACCTTTGAGGAGTTTACAACAGTGTCTAGTTGGGGAAAGAAGACTAAAAAAATGAAAACATTAGAAAACAAGAGAAGGACATATATGCTAAATTATAGCTCACAAGTGCCATGGGGCCATCCATCCATGAGGATGGAGTGGGTTGCTGTAGGACTCAAGGAAGGTTTTCTGAGAGAAGTGGGACTTGAGTTGGACCTTGAAGAATTTGGACATGTAGACATGAAGAAGGAAAGTCATTCCAAGTATTTGGAATAGTTGGAGCAAAGATATGATGGTTAGAATGGGTAGAGTGTTTTTAGAGTACTCTTATGGGACCAGGTAGGCTAGGACAGAGGGTTCTTATTGGTGAGTTAATTCTAAAGAGTCTGGTTGAACACCAGACTAGAGAATTTTAGCTTTTTCTTATGGATGATGGGCAGTCTTTGAAGATTTTTAAGCAAAGGGCTGACATGACAAATGTGCTTTTTTTTTTTTTTTGGAGAGGCAATTGGGGTTAAGTGACTTGCCCAAGGTCACATGGCTAGTAAGTGTTAAGTGTCTGAGGTCAGATCTGAATTCAGGTCCTCCTGACTCCAGGGCCAGTGCTCTATTGAGTGCTTTTTAAGGATGGTTCTTTTCACATTTGTGGACTGGGTAGATGGGAAAGAGGGAAAACCAGAAGTAGGTGCAGGATGAAGTGATGAGGACATAGATTGGTACGACCTTGACCCCAGAGCTGAAGCTCTAGATTTACACAGATTGGAATCAGTCTTGGTGGTTTTCTCACACAAATCTCTTCTTGTACAATGGCCCCACCCTAATCCTCCAGAGAACAGCAGAAATTGGCTTGTGTCTAGGTTTCTGCCACAAAAGGGAAAGGGACCTCAATTCCCATGTAAACATAGGCTAATAACGCATCAAACATAGGACAGAATTTATTTCACTGAAGAGAAAGTATAGAGGACTCACACCCACATCCATAAAGTCAGAACTTTTGTTCTTCCCCATCCAGTGACCTGCCTCATCTCCAGAAGGAGCCTACATAGTTATCTGACTTACAGTACTTTCCTGGAGCTGAGCCCTCTTTTCTGCCCCCAGAAACCAGTATTGCTAAAGATTCAGATACACTGCTTTTCCCCCATGAATCCTTTTTCCAGGTTTAGAAGACTCCCTTGAGTTTATCCCTGTCCCCCTCCCCACCACCAGGGTAAATCACTTGGGGTCACAGAGAGTTAATCCTTTCCCCCTAGACCTGCACACTCTGTATAACTCACATCACTAATGAAGTGCACAAGAACACAAGATCCTATTCCAGTATCTCATTGTGGTATGGAGATGACCCCGAGTTCTTGAAGATTTTGAAGAGTACAAAATCTTGTAAGGTTTTTTGACACTGGAAACACTTCAAGTACAGTTTTACAACAAGTTATGTCTACACTCTGAGGATCAGCCTGGTTTAGCTTCGAGAGAATCATCCCCAGTAGGCTGATCACTTGTAAAACTAAATATTATTATTATTACTGTTATCATTATTATTATTGTCATGCCTGTTGCCTTTTAGAGAAAATATAAACTTCTTGTTTGACATTAAAACCCACCACAACGCGGCCCCAACCTCTCCTTTCAGACTGGTTCCACATTCCTTCCCCTTATGTATTCTTTAGTGCTGCCATATTGGCCAACCTTGGATCTCCTGCCTTCAGGGCTTTCATAGGATCATAGAGCTTGAGCTAGACCATCAGAAGCCATCAAATCCAGCTCCCTCATTTTATAGATGAGGGACCAGAGAAGTGTAAGGCTGAACAGGTGGTATTAGGCATCAGAGTGGGGATTTTGTACCATTTACTTTGTTTGGCTCCATTCTTTCTTCTCTGTTCTCAGTGCTTTCACTGTGACTCACGTCCTTATCTCATGCCATGATTACCTAAACAGCCCCTTTTCCTCCCTCCCAGCCCTTTCAATCCACCCTGCAGATCAGTGTCTGATAACTCTTCCCCTATCTCAGCTTGGTCTCTGGTTCCTCTCTGTCTGCCCTATCTACACCAGGAGCCTGGCTTTCTGGATCCACAGCTAGCCAGCCTCCCCAGCTTCATGAAACAATTTTCTTGCTTCTCCTTCATGGGGTTCCTCCACTTTACCTTATGAAACAAGACAGTTCATGTGAATGACAATGGCAGGGGAGTAAGCCTAGGGCCATTTCATGGGGACCTTCTGAAGACATTATTCCTGCTTCCTTTATTATCTAATATGGGAGACCAACTCTGACGGTGGGAATTTCAGACAAGATGGTGGGGGAAGGATGGGGAGTTAGGATAGAATAGGATAGGACAGGATATTAGAGCTAAAAGATCCCGGAGAGTTCATCTCATCCAGTCTCCTCATCTTATAGATGAGGAAACAGACTCGGCAAGCTTTGCTAATGTACCTAAGGCCACGCATCCCTTCAGCCGCAGAACTAGAACGAGACAATGAGTTTGATATTTCTGGGGGTGTCCTAGCTCAGAGTTTAGTGTCAACAAACACTTATTAGATACTTACTATGTGCGAAGCATGGTGCTAAACAGTCAGGTGACAAAAAGCACAATTCTAATTGGGGAGACAACATACAAACCATTGTGATGTCTGACAGGCCACTGAAGGAGAAAGTTTTAAGCTTGGAGCCTCGAGAATCACTCACTCTATATCTCCAGGCTTGGAATGTAGTAGGCACTTAATTAATGCGTGTTGTCTGACTGACTGCCTGCGCAGGCCACAAGCCTACCTCTCTTAGGCCAAGGATCAGCCTTACTGGATCTCAGGTCCCAGAGTCAGAAGGAGGCCCATGTACCCAGTGCTCAGAAAATGAAGAATAAACAGAAGGACAAATGCCTTCCAAAAATCTGTCAGAGGGGGATATGATGGACTCCAAGGCCTGGTGTGTGTGACTAGAAAGGAACATGAGAGAGAGCATTCAGAGGATAAAAATGGGTGCGTGAGGAGGTTTCCACAGTGCTTCTGTGAAATGTCTATTTCATGCTCTGTGCAGCTGGTGGTTTGGGAGAAGATGAATGCCTTCGTCTGCCCCAAATAACTCCCCATTGTGTCTGCTCTGCCCCACAGCTCTTCGGGGACGTCTGCTACAACTGCAGCCACGTGATCGAGGGAGATGGTAAGGCTGGTTCTGTCCTCCCCAGGTGTCCCTTCCCTCTAGGCTGCCCCAGCTCTCTCTGCACATCTGGCCTTGTCCGATCCACAGAGGGGATCTGGGGTCCTGTTGTTTGGCCTCAACATAATTTCCCTCTGTTTGTGCTCTTTTTGCAGTGGTGTCAGCGCTCAATAAGGCCTGGTGTGTGAACTGCTTCTCCTGCTCCACCTGCAATATTAAACTCACACTGAAGTAAGTCCCTCCAGATCCTCAGGAGTAATTCTTTCCAGGGCTAGGGCTAGGACCTGGGTCTGTGATTTCATCAGTATAAGGAACTCCAAGATAAAGAAACACCATCTACCAGTGCAAATTGGCCGGGTCTCTTTAATTTAAAACCTTAGCTCATTCCCTAGAGCAGAAATGGCAACCTCATAGTGACTCCTGAGTGTTGACTGAACCAGATTAAAATATAATTGGGAAATATCTAGCCAAAAAAAAAAAAAACAACAATGCAACATAGATAATATTAATTTGTGGTTTTCTGAGTTTGACAGCTCTGCCCTAGAGAACTGCGAAGTTAAGTGACTTACCCAGGGCCACACAGCCAGTTTATATTAGGAGTGGAACTTCAACTCAGGCATAAATAAATCTATGTAACCAATGACTCCTTCTTACAGCACCTACCTGACTTTCTCCTGTCTCTGAAGTTTTCTACAAACCCCTTAGTTGACCTTATTCCCAAAGAACCCTGGAAGTTTGGGAGGTCATTGAGGGCCCCCATCAAACAAGTGTCACCCAGGGGCCAGAGGGTCACATTTTGCTTTTGCTGACTCCAGTAGGAGCTGCTGGATGCATGCTGGAGAATAATAATAAGGCAGCTAGCATTTATATAATGCTTTAAGATTTGCAAAGAGCTTTTACACATGTTTCTTAATGATGACAGTGATCCGGTGAGGTAGGTGCTGTTACTATCCCCATTTTGCAAATGAAGACACTGAGGCAGAGAGAAGTTAAATGACCTAGTTAGAGTCACACAGCTAGTAAGCATACGTGGCAGGATTCAAACCCAGGTCTTCCTGGCTCCACGTTCAGTGTTCTCTCATATACCAAGGTGCCATTCAAAGGCATTCTGGCCTAGGTCTTAACCAAGGAACGAGCTACCTTCCAGAGTAGCAGGAGATGTAGGAACAGGTGGGACATGGCAGGTGTCACTCTGGACCGGAGCAGAGGGTATTAGAGAAGCCTTGTGGATAAAACACTGCATCAGTCAATAGTGAATGTATGCTTTCAGAGGGAAAGGTTTCCCAATTTAAAACGCAGAGTGTCTCATGGCACTGTCCCTAATGGTCAAAACTTTCCCTTCCTCGAAGGAACAAATTTGTGGAGTTTGACATGAAGCCTGTCTGCAAGAAATGCTATGAAAAATTTCCTCTCGAGCTGAAGAAAAGGCTGAAGAAGCTGTCTGAACTGGCTTCACGGAAAGCTCACCCCAAGGCTGTGGACTCAAACTCTTTCTGAAAAGCCTCCGCTGGGATTGTGTCCTCACCACGGCCATGCTGACTTTCCCCCGTCTGCTCCTCCTCTCATCATTCTTTTCTCTTTTTTCTACTTCTCTTGCTTCCTCCTTTCTCCCCCCTTTCCCTCCACATTTGTTGTCCTCTTCCTGACATCTCTTGCATACACTGATTGGGGCTCTGAAATCCTAAGAGCATTCACTATGGCAGAACCTGTTGAGGGCTGAGGAAATAGGGGAAGAGAGAGGATGTAGGAGGTAGATGAGACTTGTACACCCCATTCCTAGAGCCCACGTCTGGTTTGCTGCTCTCACCACCACAAGATTCTGGCATTTATTTCCCAACTCTAATTTCTGTGACCCTTGGAGAGTTTTCCAGCAACATTCAGTTTGAGATGAAACCACCCAGTGAGTGGAAACACCCCTATTGTCTGGAAATGCACTAGACACAACTGAAGCCCTCATTTATGGACCAACCAAGAATCCTTTAGAAATCATGCTTCCTTTTCTCTTCATTCCTTGGGAGATTTTATAGCTCAGTGGGCAATGGCCTTCCCATTCCCTTTCTACAAGCTCTATCTCCCTGGTGACTCATATTTCATTACCATTTGACTGAGAAATTCCCTTCTTTTAGGGTAGGGATCCTTGACCTGGAGAATTTTCCCCCTCATATAATTGATTTCCTTTGTAATTATACACATTTTATGCATTTAAAAGCATAATTCTGCAAAGGGGTTCATAAGCTTCACTAGGCTCCCAAAAGGGTCCATGACATCAAAAATGTTAAGATCCCCTGCTTTGGGGCCGCATCAGTCTCTGTTGAGATGCCTTAACCCATTGATGAGGTGACTTTCTTACTCCCGGAGCCTTGGCCACCTTGCAGCTGGTGTGGCCCTGTTAGACTCAGTTTAATTAAACAAGTATTCATTGAGTAATCGCAGTACGGTGCTAGAGGCGAGGAGCCAAAGAAGGCAAAATAACCGTCTTCCATTTATAGAGTGCTCTCCGAGCCCTTTTCTTGCAACAGCTCTGTGAGAAGACATAGTCCTTTCCCTTAAAGAGATCATAATGCAGTTAAGGAGACAAGAATCAAACACCTAACACATTTTGAAAACCATATCTCCTCACAACACATATTTGCAATGGTCTGGCAAGAGCAGGACATGGGGCAAGAGCAAGAGAAAAGAAGGGAACATCTGTAGGATTGACAGAAACCTACAATCCTCTATTGCCAAATACTTAGTGAGCACCTTTTTGTCTAGCTTTATCCCCAAAGACTACTTGCTTGAGAAGGGTGAGTGAGTGGGCAAAATAAATGAACCTCCCGTGGGTAGATTCATCTGGTCCCAAATACGAATCCCCTGTGTTGGGGACAGGGATCCACCCCTTTACTCTTCCATATTGCTCAGCACCAGAACATCATACAGTATCATTGCAGAAAGAGAGAGCTGAGAGGGACTTTCTGTGTTTGACAGATGAGAAGGTTGAGACATACAGAGAGGAAGGGCTTTGCCTAAGGTTATAAGGCTAGGAAGTGATTGCCTTAGGACCTGAGCCTAGGTCTTCTTGTTGCCACCCCTGCATGGTGCTGCCTTACTGTAATGAAACCTGTTATTTGACTCCTCTACCTTTCATATCTTGGGATCTGTATTTATTATTATTTGCATATAGACATCACATAGGGCATAAAGCATTCACATGCACTGATTCGCAAAGCCTGGACTAGCAATTCCTACACATCTCAGTACTTACAGACAGAAAACATGAAATAGTTTGTTTCCTTTTATCCTTCCCTCCAACCAGCTTTGTCAGGACAGCTTTCAGCTAGATTAGATTCAGGATAATTGCCTTATGATGGACGGCCTTTTCTGGCCAGAGAGAAGATTCAGTCTCCTAGAATGTTAGGTTTAAAGAAGCCTTATGGATCATTGTATCCATCCTCATTCTAAAAATGAGGAAACTAAGACATGGAGAGGGTTGAGTCACTCATCCAAGATCACATGTCTGGTTAGTAATGGAAGAAGGTCTAGAACCCAGGGCTCCTGATTCCCAGTCCAAGGTTCTTTCCATTATGAGGCTGATGCATGTCTGGACTAGAGTAAGAGCTGTTTTTTCATACTGAGGAAGGCAAGGGCTCAGTCTCATAGATGCTCTTGTGTTGAGGCTGACCTTGGATGAATGCATGATCACAAGGAAGGGAGAAAGAACTTTCCCATTGAGTACTGGGTGATGGACCCCTTTGTAAAAGTTGGTTTGAGGCTATTGGAGTCATGCATTGTAATCCTGTATGTACCAGTGTTACCTATCAACTACAACACATGAGATTTATTATAATTCATTCTCATTGCTTTGCACAATAAAGATTTATGAGAATAAAGGTGGTTGTGAACTCATGAAATAAAATTACTTCGAACTCCTGCAGAATGTACTTAATAATCCCCATCCCCAAGAAGCACAGTGAATGAAGTGGCTTCTAAGGGCTTGGGTTTAGGAGTCCAACTGTGGTGATACCTGAGTGGTCCTTCTGTAGCAATGACTCACCCTACCAGAGGCACCAGTCACTGATTCTGCCCAGTTATGAGAGAAAGAGAGAACACTTGGGAGGTAAATGTGGCAAAGGGGAGGAATATTGAATGTTTTCCATTGAAGTAGTGTGAAAGATAGCTCAGAATTGGCGAGAGGAGAAAAGAGCTTGCATACCCAAGGGAAAAGAGGAGCTGGAAATTCATTTGGGGCCAATCCTCTCCCCAGAGAGGTTATTTTGGGCAGACAACCAGACTGGGGCCATATACCCTCAACACAAGAAGGCTGAAGATGTTCAATATTGTGGGTGGGGTCTCTGCAGCAGTGGAAGGGAGGGGTACCAAAGAGAGAGGAGGAAAATGAGACAAATAACTGAGAATAAATAAAAGACTTGAAAGATCAAAAGTTCAAGAGAGAAAGCCCAGGCAAAATCATGGTTTGAGAAGTAGATGAAACAAAAGAGAGAATCATAAAGAAAAAAAGGAAACATGAGCAAAAATACTATGACATATAGTGTACTTTCAAGGAAAGTAAATCCAAACTCAATCAAAAAAGCAATTCTGTAGAATCCCTGGAGATGATGTAACAATCACAAGAAACTCCAGAATGGTTCAAAAGAGAAATGAAAATTGTAGATGAAGGAATTAGGAATAAATTAGGTCAGAAATCAGATTTTTCAACATGACAAAATAGAAAAGTACCAAACTTAGCTGTGACAATGGATAATAATTTCTCCAAAGTTTTGAAGGAGAGAGACAGACAGACAGACAGACAGAGACAGAGAGAGACACACACAGAGACAGAGGGACAGAGACAGAGACAGAGAGAGACAGAGAGGGACAGAGAGAGAGAAAGAGAGAAGGAGGGAGAGAGAAAGAGAGAGAAGGAGGGAGAGAGAGAAAGAGAGAGAAAAAGAGAGAAAGAGGAGGGAGAGAGAAAGAGAGAGGAAAGACAGAGAGAGGGAGAGAGAAAGGGAGAGAAAGAAAGAGAAAGAGAGGAAAGAGAGAGAGAGGGAGAGTGAGAGAGAGAGAGAGAGAGAGAGGAAGAAAGGAGAGGGAGGGAGAGGGAGGGAGAGAGGGAGAGAGTATAACAGATTCGGAACACAAAAATGCAAAAGTAGAAGAAATTGTCAGAAGAGAAGTAAAATAGCAACAACTTAAAAAGAACGCATGAATATTATATAAGCCAAAACAACTTACCTTGTAGACAATATGCAGAAGCAATTTAAGGATTGTAGTTCTCCCAGAAGGAGACAGATTAAAAACTTGTATGTCATACTGCAGGGGGTAATAAAAACAAACCAACAAACAAACAACAACTGGCCAGAACTTTTGCATATAGACAACGAAGCACTAATTGACTGAATCCATAGATTGCTGTCAGAGAGAAGCCCTATGCTTGAAACTCTGAGGCAGGCAGTGGTAAAACTGAGCATTCTCAAAAGCAAACAACACATTTTGCTAGTAGCCAAGAGAAAGACTTACAAATATGAAGGACTGTCCATTTGAGTAAGCCAACATTAGTAAGCCAGGGGTGAGAAATCAAAGAAGAAACTGGGATGCTATATTTTAAAACAACAACAAAGGAGCTCAAGCTGGAACCCAAAATAATATCTCACTATGAAAAAAAGATGTATTTTCAACACTTAGAGGCATTAGAGGCATTTCTGGAGAGACACCATAGAGGTGGTGAGGATATTTGGTTTACAAAAATCCCCCAAACACGGGTAAATAATGAGTTGTTGTTCAGTTGTGTCTGACTCTTTTTGACCCCATTTGGAGTTTTCTTTGCAGAGATACTGGAATGGTTTGTCATTTCCTTCTCCAGTTCATTTTACAGATGAGGAAACTGAGGCAAACAGGGTTAAGTGACTTGCCCAGGGTCACACAGCTGGTAGATGACTGAGGCTGGATTTGAACTCAGGAAGATAAAGTCTTCCTGACTCTCTTGGCCTGGTACTCTACCCACTGCCCCCAAAATAATAATAGCTAACATTTATGTAGTGTTTTAAGGTTTACAATGCACTTTACATATGCAATCTCACTTGATCCTCAGAATGTCTCTGTGAGGTAGGTGCTATTATTATTCTCATTTCACAGCTGAGGCTGGAAGAAGGTAAGTGATTTGCCCACTGTCTTATGGCTAATAAGTTCCCAAGGCAAACACAAACTCAGGTCTTCCTTCACTTTACCCACTAGACCACCCAGCTGCCTCTATAAGCACAATCATCAAGAGAGGACTAAGTAATGAAACCAAGTCTTTCATATTTATGTTATTTAAATAAAAAGTAACTGAACTAAGGAGCAAAAGAAAAAAGGTCAAAAAGCCGGAAGGGGTTAAAGATTTAAGGCAAGATAAAGGAGGAAGAGCCATGCTAAATGTTGTGATCTGCTATAAATCGCTATCTTCTGTCAGAAGAATAGCACAGTGGGAAACTGCAAAGAAGGGGAGAAGGGAGGTAAGAATAGGAAAGCTGGAGATTCATCCTCACCAAGTACGTGGGTAAACAGAGGAGGGATAATCATTTCTCTAATCTATTAATAAGAATGGAGTCTGTTGGGGAATAGCTTAAAAGCAATGGAAGGAAAGGATTGGGATGGGGCAGTAGAAGAGGAAATGAAAGGGTGGTACTGAAGCCATTCCCATGGTGGTGGTGGGGAGGGGTGTATGTGTCTATGCTCAGAATCAACAAGGGGTAAGGGTCATCTAGGGAATATTTTGCACATTAGGAGATCACCTTCCTTGAGAAAGGTTTTGTTGTTGTTTTTTTTTTTAAAGAAAGTGTTGTAACTCGCAGAACTACATATTATCCCAGGAAAGCCAATATATGAGTCCTTAAGGTCAGCCAGCATCCAGGGTCTTAGGGATGAGATTATGTCTAGAGTTGGGATAATCTGGCTTTAGAAGTGATGTGTAATCATGGCTATTGGTTGTCCTTTGTTCTTGAAGAGGACCAAAATGACATCACTATGTTGGAGTCAAAGTACCTCGGGTCCGACTATGGCTGATCAGACTGATCCGGGCTCAGAAGGCTCTACCACAGTAAGGTACAAATAGTCCATGTGAACACTTGGAATAGAGATGTCTCTACATTTACTTATCTCACGCTTCTTTTAAGCTACTGCAATTCTGCTTCTTTGATGCAGGCACCATGATGGGTGGTTCTTTGCCAGTGTCTCCCATGAGAGGCAATCAGTTTCAAAGTTCTCCAGAGAGACCTTGGCAGTGTCCTTGAATCACTTCTTCTGACCTCCATGTGAATGCTTGCCTTGAGAGTATCTTTGAGGCAAATGCACATTTGGCATTTGAACAACGTGGTCTGCCAATTGGAAGTGTGCTCTCTGCAGTAGAGTTTGATGCTTGGTAGTTTAGCTTGAGAAAGGACTTTAGTGTCCAGTAATTTATCTTGCCAGGTTATCTTCAGACTCTTCCTAAGACAGTTCAAATGGAAGTGATTCAGTTTCCTGGCATTGTGCTGGTAGACTGTCCAGGTTTCACAGGCATACAACAATGAAATCAACACACTGGCTCTGTAGACCTTCAGTTTGGTAGACAGTCTAATAATACTTCTCTCCCACACTTTCTTTTGGAGCCTACATAACACTGAGCTAGCTCTGGCAATGTGTGTATTAACCTCATCATCTATGTGGACATCCCTGGAAGCATACTGCCAAGGTGAATGAACACAGCATTCAACATTTCTCCATTTGCTATAACCACATATGCTTGGTGTGGTACTGGCTGGTGGAGAATCTGTTTTCTTGGTGGTAATTATTAGGCTAAAATTGGCACAGGAAGCAGAAAATTGATCCATACTTTGTTGCACCTTGGCTTCAGAGGCCATGTTGAGGGTGCAATCATCTGCAAACAAAAAATCATGCACCAGCTCTCTCTCTTCATTTAGTCTTGGCTTGTAGCCTTTTCAGGTTAAATAATTTACCATTAGTGTGGTAGCTGGCCTTGATGTTGTTTTCACCCTCACTGAAGGTGTCTGACAACATTGCTGAAAACAGCATGCTAAAAAGCATGGGATTAAGCACACAGTCCTGTCTCCCTCCATTGGTGACTGGGAAAGCACGAGAACATTGTCTATTATCCAGAACATGGACAAGCATGCCATCATGAAACTGATGTACAACACCGATGACCTTCTCTGGGCCCCCGAAATCTGCCATAATTTTCCACAAACTCTTATGACTGACTGTATCAAAGGCCTTGGTCAGATGGATAAACTTTGTGTACAGATCTCTGTTTTGCTCCTTGCATTTCTCCTGGAGTTGTCCAGCAGCAAACACCCTATCAACCATTTCTTGGCCCTTTTTGAAGTCACACTGGCTCTCAGGTAGATGACCATCTTCCAGGTGAAGGATCATGGTGAGGTCAAAGGAAGGACCCAACTTCCTAACCCAACACATAGATTGACTCCTGCCACATCCCACTGCTTGCATTTAATGTTATTTCCTTCATCAATTGATATTTTAGGAATGGACATAATAGAAAAGAGAGAGGATGGAGTAAGGTCTTTAAATGCAGTAACAAAAATGGGGTAGAGGAAGGAATTCAATTTGTTACTTCAGAAGCTCTCATGACAGACAGAAAGCCTAAAGAAAGAACAAGTAAAAGTATAACCCATATATTGGAAAGTAGAATTCATAATAGACTAGAAAGAGAAATAAGGAGGACAAAACAAAGGAAATCTTCTTGGAAAGTGGTGACACAAAAGAATGTTATTTGAAGTCGAGACTGGATGAAAGTGGGGAGGGAAGATTTTGCATCACACACTTAGCTTAGCAGGGAAAGAGAAAGAAAAATGAATCGAATGGTCACAATCATGCTCTCAACAAGAGATAAATAGAGAAATAAAAAGAAAGAAATATTAACAATTTAAGTAAAACCAAGGAACTTGAGGTAAACTAAGTAAATGAGCGTGTGCTGTGGAACCAAACTAGCATCAAAATAACAAAGGAAACTAATCATTGAAGCAAAATGCTAACTTAAAAGAAGAAGATGATTAAATAGATACAAAGGAAATAAAAGTAGGAAGAAACAAACCTAACAATATTAAGCCCGAATGTGAATAATTAAGCAATACAACAAAATGAAAGGGAGAATCAGAATGGATAAGAAAACAAATTTGTTATATAAAATAATTTTTATGTAAAATTTGCTTATATAAAATGAATTGTTATATAAAAGAAACATAACTAAAAATAAAGGCATATAGAAGAGGAACAAAAGCTTCCTCCCTCCGCTCTCCCCTCCTCTCTCTGCCGTCTGCCTTCCTCTCCCAGCGCCCCGGGGACTTCTGTGTCATAGCCGCCCCCTCAGCGAGATGCCCCCCAAAAAGGGAGGTGATGGAATTAAACCACACCCAATCATTGGAAGATTCGGGACTTCCTTGAAAATCGGTGTTGTTGGATTACCGAATGTCGGGAAATCTACATTCTTCAATGTCCTAACAAAGAGCCAGGCAACAGCAGAAAACTTCCCGTTCTGCACTATTGATCCTGCTGAGAGTCGAGTACCTGTACCAGATGACAGATTTGATTTTTTGTGTCAATATCACAAACCTCCAAGCAAAATTCCAGCCTTTTTGAATGTAGTTGATATTGCCAGCCTTGGGAAAGGAGCTCACGCTGGATAGGGGCTGGGAAATGCCTTTTTGTCTCACCTAAGCGCCTGCGATGGACTCTTTCATCTAATGAAAGAAGATTTCATTAGATTGAAGATGATGACATCACTCACATCGAAGGAAGTGTAGATCCTGTTCGAGATATAGAAATAATACATGAAGAGCTTTGACTGAAAGATGAGGAAATGATAATGCCCATAACAGATAAACTAGAAAAGGTGGCTGTGAGAGGAGGAGACAACCTGAATATGACATAATGTGCAAAATAAAAACTTGGGTTATGGATGAAAAGAAACTTGTAGGCTTCTATCATGATTGGAATGACAAAGAGATTGAAGTGTTGAATAAACACTTGTTTCTGACTTCAAAACCAATGATCTACTTGGTTAACCTTTCAGAAAAGAACTACATTAGAAAGAAAAACAAATGGTTGATAAAAATTAAAGAGTGGGTAGACAAGCATGACCCAGGTGCCTTGGTCATTTCCTTTTAGTGGGGCCTTGGAACTCAAGTTGCAAGAAATGAGTGCTGAGGAGAAACAGAAGTATCTGGAAGAGAACATGAGGCAAAGTGCTTTGCCAAAGATCATTAAGGCTGGATATGCAGCACTCCAACTAGAATACTTTTTCACTGCAGGCCCAGATGAAGTACGTGCATGGACCATCAGGAAAGGGACTAAGGCTCCTCAGGCAGCAGGAAAGATTCACACCGATTTTGAAAAAGGATTCATTATGGCTGAAGTAATGAAATATGAAGATTTTTAAGAGGAAGGTTCAGAAAATGCTGTCAAGGCTGCTGGGAAATACAGACAACAAGGTAGAAATTACATAGTTGAAGATGGAGATATTATCTTCTTTAAATTTAATACACCTCAACAACCTAAGAAGAAATGAATTTTAAATGTTGCTCATTGCTCAGAAATAAACAGTGCTATTTCAAAGAGTCATATGAATTTTTATTTTGATAAAAATAATTGAAAAACAAAGATACAAATTCACTTAAGGGAAAAAAATATTTCTCCAAATGAAATCACTCTTACTTGTTTAAAATTAAAATATGGTACCTCCAGTGAACATGCAAGTTCACTAAATGTGAACAGCTTTGCTTTTCAAATGATTAAGACCCTCTTCCAAATTGTAGAAGGTTTTCAGGAACCATATTACTCTCATGATACTTCATTAATCTCCATCACGTATGCCAAACCTGACACATTTGACAGTGAGGACAACGTGGCTTGCTCCTTTTTGAATCTACAGATAATGCATGTTTTACAGTACTCCAGATGTCTACATTCAATAAAACATTAGACAAACCCCCCCCCCCCCAAAAAAAGAAAATGAACAAAAGAGGCTGGAACAAAATTTACTATGCATCAGGTGATCTCAAAAAAGCAAAGATTGGACTCATGCTCAAAGAAAAAACAAAAATACATAATGTCAAGAGAGATAAACATGGAAAATAACATTATACATAAGGTGCCATAATAGACAATGAAACAATATTAATACTGAACATATATCACTAAATGGGATAGCTTCTAGATCCATAAAGGATTAACTGAAATCCAAAAAAAATGACATCAACACAATAATTATAGGAGATTTAGTATTAATGCTCAGAGTTG